>OY856409.1:1670832210-1672032210 GCA_963693085.1 Alisma plantago-aquatica
TACATTCTCTTAGATAGAGAATTTGATAGATCTGGACTGTAATATCAAATGTCATCATTAATTACAACTTTCTCACTCTCATTATGGATTCTTAGTTCTTATTACACAATGATCTTTCTTACTATAATTTTTATGTATTGAAGTTTATTCTCATAGATAATAAAATTTCATATACCCAAGTTGTATAACAGAATGTCATCACTAGTTACAACTTTCTCATTTTCATTATGAAATATCTATTCTCATGACAAAATGTTCCTTAGTACTACAAATTTTAATGTACTGAGGTTCATTATCCTAGATGTTAGAATTTGATACGTCGAGATTGTATTAAGAAAAGTTATCCTTAGTTATAATTTTTTTCTTTCCATTACGAATTATCTGTTCTGATTACAAACAATTCCTTTATATTACATAATGATATCTTTCTTTACTTGTTATTATAACTCCTATATGATGCCAGAATATCACTTGTTTACTTGCTTCTATTTGTTATTTTGTTCTGATTACAAAATGTTAGTTTTAGTTACAATGTGCTCTTTTATATTACAATTTTCTTGTACATGTTACAATTTCTCTTTGCTATTTACAATGTGTCATCTCTCCTAACAGAGCGGTCTCTTGAACACAAAATACGTACTGAGGTTCATTCTCATGGATATTAGAATTTGATACATCGGGATTGTATTACAAATAGCTATCATTGGTTAATTTTTTTCCTTCCCATTACGAATTCTCTGTTCTGATTACAAACAGTTCCTTTCTATTACATAATGATATCTTTCTTTACTTGTTATTACAACCCTTGTACAATGTCAGAATATCACTTGTTTAGTTGTTGCTATTTCTTATTTTGTTTTGATTATGAAATGTCAGTTTTAGTTACAATGTGCTCTTTTGTATTACATTTTTTCCGTACACGTTATAATTTCTCTTTGTTATTTACAATGTGTCATCTCTCCTTACAGAACAGTCTCTTGAACACAAAATACGTAGACACGAATTTTAAATATAAATAACAATTGATTAAATATGAAAAGACTATAAATCATATACACATATTGTGCACATACACACTGCATTTGTATTTTATATTAGTATACTTCGTACATGCCTAAATAGAATAAACTATCATCAGTTTTATAGTTATTTTAAAGATATTAAAAAGGCACCTATTTTTGTCCAATGTGCATGTCAGATAGTACGTATCCACCACTAACGAGGTTGCAACCGCTATTTATACTATTGGATAAGGATTGCATTGCTACTCCATGCACGTTCAATTATTTAATATAATTACTAATAATGCCACCGCTACTCCATGAACGTAAAGCAGCTAGCTATATACATAATTACAAAGAGTGCCACTGCTTCCATATCAGCACTTCACATCATTAATTCGGGAGCCACGTAACTTCACTTATCTACCCGCGCGGGCAGCAAGTGAATATATATATATATATATATATATATATATATATATATATATATATATATATATATATATATATATATATATATATATATATATATATATATAGAGAGAGAGAGAGAGAGAGAGTCGGGCTAGAATACACTCGAGTGTACAGATCGCACAGATACGCTCAAGTGTGTTTGCCTATCAAGACTATTTTTTACAATATGTAAACCATTGATCTTCATTGTCATACTATAATTAGGCTACATATAAAATTTGAGCCCATTTAGATGAGTGTAAGTCACTCATCCGAGGGCAACAAAATTGACCTACGAAACTAATTTGAAATACATAATTTTTACGGTCTTTATAACATGACCTATAAATGTCCAAATGTGTTTAAATTTTTTATATGAGTTATTCACAAGATGATTAAGAAGATCAATGGATTACATTTTTGAAAAAAATATTGCATCATGGAAAACTACTTGAGTGTATTCTAGCCTGACTATATATATATATATATATATATATATATATATATATATATATATATATATATATATACCTTGGGAGGGTGGTAAATCAAGGAGACAACTGGGATTCGAACCAGGGTCCCTTTGTTAGGAGACACCGTGCTTGACCACTTGAGCCACTCCTTGTCGGCATATATATATATATATATATATATATATATATATATATATATATATATATATATATATATATATATATATATATATATATATATATATATATATAGAGAGTCAGGCTAGAATACACTCGAGTGTACGGATCGCATGGATACACTCAAGTGTGTTTGCATATCAAGACTAGTTTTTGTAAAATGTAAACCGTTGATCTTCACCGTCATACTATAACTAGGCTACATACAAATTTTGAACTCATTTGAATGAGTGTAACTCACTCATCCAAGGGCAACAAAATCAACGCGCGAAACTAATTTGACATGCATAATTTTTGCGGTCTTCATAACATGAGCTGAACATATCCAAATGTGCTCAAATTTTTCGTATGAGTTGTTCACGAGTTGTTTAAGAAGATCAACGGATTATATTTTCAAAAAAAATATTGCATCATGGAAAACTACTTGAGTGTATTCCGCACCGGATACACTCGAGTGTATTCTAGCCTGACTCTATATATATATATATATATATATATATGGAGTCATGCTAGAATACACTCGAGTGTATCCGGAGCAGAATACACTCAAGTAGTTTTTAATGATGCAATATTTTTTTTTGAAAATCTAATCCGTTGATCTTCTTAAACATCCTGTGAACAACTCATACGCAAAATTTGAGCACATTTGGATATGTATAGCTCATGTTATGAAGACCGCAAAAATTATGCATTTCAAATTAGTTTCACGCGTCGATTTTGTTGCCCTTGGATGAGTGACTTACACTCATCCAAATGAGCTCAAAATTTGTATGTAACCTAGTTATAGTATGACGGTGAAGATCAATGGTTTACATTTTGCAAAAAATAGTCTTGATATGAAAACACACTTGAGTGTATTCATACGATCCGTACACTCGAGTGTATTCTAGCCTGACTCTATATATATGTATGTATATATATGTTTATATACATATGTGTGTATATATATATAAATATATATATATATACATATATATAACTTGTTGTTAAGTAATTCCTTTCCTGGATCTAGAAATTCATTTCGTACAATTGAACTTTTTCAAGCTGTTTCTTTTTAAGAACCAAAAAGATTTGTGTCAAAATAACGGATGCCAAGAAAACCAAAAGACCTTGGACACATAATGGATCTTGAAGCACTATTTCAGCATCTCCCTGACCAAACCCACCCACATTAGGATTACTTATTAATGGTTGGTCAAGCTTGATGGATTCACCCTCTGAAACAAGAAGTTTTGGTCATGGGGGTATAATATCAACCACTTGATGACCATGAGATGCATCAATTATGGTTATTTCGTATCCACCTTTTACTTTACGCACTATTTTACTATATATATACATATATATGTATATATATATGATATATATATATATATATATATATATATATATATTGATATGTATATATGTATATATATATAGATATATAATTGTATATATAAAATTATATTATTTATATATATAATATATATGTATATATTATATATATGTATATATATGTATATATACATATATATAATTGTATATAAAAATTATATTATTTATATATATAATATGTGTATATATATTACATATATGTATATAGAGAGAGGTTGGGAAGTGTGTAGAGGATGGTACATACAACTTACGTGTATTGGACATGAAAATGGCACACGTGGAGTATGTTCATAACAGCCAACCATATAGATTAATTCAACACTATATATATTAGATGCATTTCAAAAATCCTAACCATATCTCATATGGATCATGAGATATGTCAATATATTATCCAATCGTTTCCTTAGTTTCTACAACTTACCGTTGATTAGAAAATACACATATCTTTTCATTGGATGGTCTAATGATATTATATTGTGGCGATTTTCGATACACGTCTTATCAAAGGGGTTTAAAATTCATCCATAAAGTTAGATTGTTCAGTTAAACTTTATAATCATCACAAATGAAGATGTGTACATATAAGTTGCATGTACTTGGGTACACAATTCTTTTAGCCATATATATATATATATATATATATATATATATATATAGAGAGAGAGAGAGAGAGAGAGAGAGAGAGAGAGAGAGGTTAGGGATTGTGTATCGGGCGGTACATGCAACTTATGTGTGTCGGCCATGAAAATGACATATGTGGAATATATTTATTCAATCCAACCTTATGGATTGAATCAAAATTCAATAGATTAGATGTGTTCAAAAAATCACAATCATACCTCATGTATATCATGAGATATAACGATATATCATTGAATAATTTCTACAATTATTGCAACTTACCGCTGATTGGAAAATATGAATATTCTTTCATTTGATGATCTAGAAACATTAGTTTGAAATGATTTTTAATACACATTTTATGTAAGGGGTATGCATCACATCTATAAGGTTCGATTGCATTTTATACTTTTATAACTATCACAAATGAATATGGATATATGTAAGCTACATGTACTTTGGTACACAATTCTTTTAGCATATATATATATATATATATATATATATATATATATATATATATATATATATATATATATATATGAGTGTATGTGTGTGAGAGCTTGTTTATATTGTCTGCGTAGGTATTTAACAAATGCTACCCATGCACAAAGACGTGGTGGCATCAATTTGTAAATAGTCATTTTAGTTATATGCTTGACGCCCGCATACACCTATGTGTGTCTCAGTCTCATAATTGCTGTCGCAGAATCGCCTTCCGTTGAGGGATTGGCCCCCCCATGCGGCACCTGAAGTTTCTCCATGTCCTCTCCGACGTGTCGGTTTTGGCCTCATAGTACGCCGTCATGGCGCCACCAGATTAAAAAGGGGGAAACCTTTTCAGGCTAGACAAGCTAGACTTTTTTGACATACTAGCAAAAAGACACGTGCTAAGCACGTGATTGCATCTGAATTCATATTGAGATTGAATAAATTTATTGACGTTAAATTTAAATTAAAAGCTATTACATAGAATTTGAATTACAATTTAACATCCAATGTCAAACTTCTTTAATAGTTTTATGAAAAAAAATAATTGCTCAAACAATGGCGGTTATCTCTTTTGTAAAAAGAAAATTAGAATTAGAAAAAAGCTATTTGAGTAGTTGTTGTATTGTATGACATATGTAAATTTACCACCACATGATTGGTCTCGAAATTATTATGTTGGGGTAAGTTTAATGTTACGTGATCTAGTAGAGATTCTTTAAAATTAAAAAAGATGACAATGTCTTATGTATCTATAGTTATGTTTATTGTCAAAATGCACACACAATTTTTTTGTTGGGCTCGTGATTAATATTTGCTATCGGATAATGTATATACAACCTAATAAGAGAGAAACAATTGATTAAAAATCAGGTGATTCCCTCCAATCTGTGTGTACACATGCATACTTCTTAAACACATAGATATATTGAAACAATCTTAATGTGATGCCCTTATCGAGCTTGTCATAAAAAAGAATATATGAGGAAATAAATAGATACAAACTATAGACAAACAAAGAAACTCAAATTGTAAAAACAAATCGAGCAGGTGAAGAGTGCATACACAGACAGACTATTGGAACACATAAGCATAGGCTGATGAGCATACAGTCAAGTTGTTGGAACACACACACATTTGATTAAACCACTCGAATCTCTCCAACTTATTGCTCATTTTTACAAAAAATTATCAAAATGCTCACAATTTTTTTAGGCTCATGATTAGTATTGCATGCTATAAAATAATTTATATATGACCTATAAGAGAGAGTCAATCTATTAAAAGTTAGGTGACTCTCTCCAGCCTATAAATACACATGCAAACTGCTTAAACACATAGATAAAACTGACCAATGTCAATTTGATGCTCTTATTTTGCTGACAAATTATATTCAAAAAAATAAACAGAAAAAATTACAAATAAAAAAAACAATTCAAATTGTGAAAAAAAATAACATGTGGAGGATCTCTACAATAGCTGGACTCGGGATTAGTACTACATTATTATATAATAATTTATATACGACCTAGTGAGAGAAAGCTAATCGATTAAAAGTCAGGTGAGTCTCTTCAATCTGTAAATACAAATACAGATCACTTAAACACATGGATAGACTGTACCGATGAATGCAACATGCATAACATGTCACCTCTATATCATCTACCTTCCTTATCTGGTGTTGCATCCGCAAATAACTAAAAAAAATAATAGAAAGGCAAAAGGTAAATCGTTGGTAGACAAAAAAATTAAAAAAAGAAAGCAGCCAACAAGTAACTGGATGAGTTGTCAAACACACATCTGGAAGACATACATGTTGATAGCTAATATATAATCAGTACTCACAATAATATGCATGCATCTCTTTAGAAGAGAACAAATCAATTGATTCTAGTTGACTCCCTCAAATTGGTAGCATTTTACTACTAAAATTACATATGTTCTAAAAAACAATAAGCATAAACACACAGATAAGTTACACCAAGGAGCTTGCATACAGGCTGTTGAAATATATAGACATATTGATTAATTACATATGCATGTTATTAAGAGAGAGATAATCAATTGTATGCAATAGTATATAAATAACTTTACTACAAAAGTACATTTTGATTAAAAGCAAGCTGGATTAAAATAATCTAAATAGTATGTTATTCGAGCAAACGATGCATGTGATTCTTATAGTTTTAAACTATTAGATTGGCCAAAAAATAATATAAATAAATCGGAAAAATAAAGCAGCTAAATAAATTGATAAAAAAAGTTTAAATAAAAGGGAGCAGCTTGATAACACATATCTAGCTCCGTTTTATTGTAGGTACTAACAGATGGCACGTGCAATGACATATTATTTTGCACAAAGAAGACGAAGAGGAGCACGAACTTGAGCATTCTACGTGATGTGTAGCATACTGCTGTGTATTCTTAATATGTAGTTGTAGTAAGAAATGAACAGACATGCACATTGCTACGTGTTTAGGCTATACATTATTAGAAGTCACTGGAGAGTTTCGTTGGCATGGTCTAAGACACTCATGCAATTATAATAATAGATCATAATTGCAAGTCAAGGTGCTACAGATGTTGGAGTCTGAGCTAGGGCTGTCGAAGGAGAGAAAGACTAGTGGTAGCAGAAAGAAGTTGAAGAAGAAGCCGGTTCGAAGATGGAAGAGCGGGGATGCAGGTGGAAGAGTAAATGGTATACTTTCCGGAATCCAAAAGGAAGCTGCTTATGATGAAAGCAGTTCGTAGTGTGTGGCTAGGTTCTGTCAAAAGTGCAATTACATAATAGGAGAAATCCTAGGAAGACATGAGATGAGAGAGTGTTGGCAGACTAAAATGTTAGAATCAAATGATAATATTGAATAATCCATCGGTTAACAACACTCAAGTGTTGAAAGCTTGTGGTGTTCACGTATGCTTTTCTTCCATACAAATAGAGGATGGTCCACATGTAGATATTGATCTGTAGCAGTTATATGACATGTTTTCAGATTGCGGTCATACATAAAATAAGTAAGCAGTAAAAAGAAATAAACCTGACAATAAGTAATTGCTAGGAACCAGTAGAAAAATAAACTTGTAGCTGTTGCAAGACGAAGACAGTGCAGCGGCCGAAGACTCTCTTTTATTATAGGTATACGTAGACGAAAATAATTGTACTGCTGGAGAGTAAAGTGTGCTCTCAAAATACAAAGACATTTATTGTACACGTTAATCCTATATAAATTGTGACGTCTATGCGACCAATTTGGATAGCAGTCCGTTGAAAAATGCCACATTTGTTTGTTTCCTGTAGCTGCAAATGACTGATTAGTTAAAATACTATACGTAGCTGACGTCATTCAGCTACAAATTGACTAAACAATGGAAAAGCAGCTTGAAAAAGCACAACACATGACTGAAAAATGGAAAAGTAGCTCGAAAACGCACAGGAGACTCTCTGTTATTATAGGTATGTAGACTCTCTCACTAGTGCTTTCAATGTTATGTTGTGTTCTCTGACGTTGCTTGACCTGGAGTCGTGGCTTGGCCTTGCTCCTCCCACCATTGTTGTTCTTGTTGTCTACGGTGGACATATATTACGTGGAGTCATGGCCTGACTTTGAAATAATAGGGGGCTGATGCAGGATTTGAAGGACTTTGGCCCCTTCCACCTCCCGACGACAGGTTGCCATGCTTACTTTCCCAATTTTTACACAGCAACTGAGCATCTGCTCCGGTGATAACAGTGATGCGTCCAAGAGAAACGATCAGAGTCTCGAAGGCGCGGAGCAGATCTAAGGGCAATTCTTCCACCGAAGTGAAATTTTATTCCGCCCGCCCCTCTCTACTCTCCATCCAAATCCATTCATCTTTGTTTTTATGCGGATTGAGAGCTAGCACCTGTCCTTAAATAAAAAGGCATATGATATTATCTTCTTACGTAGGTATCTTTATCATCTAGCAACGATAATGTCACTATTATTTTAATTATAGATATATTTAGTACGGCGGGTTCAAGAAGTTTTAAAGAGATGTTTGAAGAAAATCTCTTAGAAAAAAACACATCATGGTATAAAAAGTAACTATTTCTTAGAAAAAAATCTCTTAGAAAAAAAAGTAACACCAGGGTATAAAAAGTAACTGCATGGTATAAAAAGTAACTATCTCACACTGAAAGTAACACCAGGACACAATAAGTAACTATAAGGTATAAAAAGTAACTATCTGACATAAAAAGTAACATTATGACATAAAAAGTAATTATCCTACGCCGAAAGTAACACTAGGACATAAAAAGAAACTATATAGTAATAAAAGTATCTATTCGACATTAAAAGTAACAGAGGGACAAAAAAAATAACTATCCGACATTGAAAGTAACACCAAGACACAACAAGTAACTATATGGTAAGAAAAGTAGTAGCTATCAGGCGCTGCAAGTAACATCAAGACACAAAAAGTAACCATATGATACGAAGAGTAACTGTCCAACGCCGAAAGTAACACAAAAATAAAAAAAATAACAAAAAAAATAACAAAAAAAATAAAAAGTAGCACCAATGATTTGTAGTATGGGATTTTAAGAGAACTGAAATATGTTAAGAGTGTGTAGCTCAATGCTTAAATTTATATTGAAGCAATGCTTATTGTATTATGTAAATTTACAACTTAGATGATGTATGGTTGCATAGAAGTAACTATGTGGCACTAAAAGTAACTACATGTATTGAAAAGAAACTATTTTGCATAAACAATTATTATTCTCTAAAATGATCAAATTGTGAAAATCTACAAGACAATGACTTACATTTTTTTTCTCTTGTATGTTAAATATAATTTATGTACATGGATGTCCTTGACCAAGTCTTTTCCATTCTTGGCATTCCTATTCTCGACCATGTGAGTAGCACGAGAGTCGGAAGAGCTCTAACACTGAGTTACTCGAGAAACCATCAATGCACTACTTCTAAATGGTCCAGATGGAGATTGGTGACTCTTCTTGGTTGAAAAATGCAATCATCACATTGTGCGGTCCCTAAATGTTTTGAGAGGCCAGGTATAGTAATTTGACATGTAGTTGAATGTCTGGTGCGGGTCTGACTGATACACACATGACATATTATATGTTATAAAAAGTAACTATTTTACACAAAAAACAATTATTTTTTCTGAAAAGTAACAACACTAGATATACAACTATAATGTGTTACACATGTACTATTACTGTACATTTTGTGTTGTTACATTTTGAGTTATATAGTTATTTTTTGTGCCACATATTTACTTTTTGTACGAAATAATTTCTTTTTTAAATGAATGATTACTTTTCAAGACACAATTAGCTTAAGCTACAATACTAACAAGCATAGATGAGTAAATTTAGTTTTGTTACATTTTAGATTATATATTTACTTTTTTCATCAAACAGTTACTTTTTATCAAAAAATTACTTTTTGATTAAATAATTAAGATACAAAACTAACATGCATAGATGAGTATATTTGGTGTTGTTACATTTTAGATTATATAGTTACTTTGTACATTAATTAGTTACTTTTAGTACCAGATAGTTACTTTTTAAATTAAATAATTACTTTACAAGACATAGTTAATGAAAACTATAACACTAACATGCATAGATGAGTGCCCAAATTTTTATATTAGTTTTTGCTACAATTTTAGATTGATGTAATTATAATACATAGATAAGTAAACATAATGGGAAAAAATAAAAAAAAAAATGAATTTGGTTATTAAAATATAATTTTACAATGATCAAGTCAATCACTTGTAACAACCCTTCGAATTTAAATTTACACAAGTCCATCAAACATTATGTCTAGTTGGGTTGTAACTTTACATAAAGTAACATTATGTCTCATTGTATTTGTGTCTCACTTTATTTATTCTATTTACCATGTTGTATTTACTGATTTTCGTGTTTCCTTATAATCACATCACTTTAAAATTACAACTCATGTATATAGCATTACACTTAAGTATGAATATATGTTTATTCTGCAATTTTTTTACTTTTTGTATTTAGTTTGGTACTTTTGATGAGACATTGTTACTTTATGTGATAAATAATTACTTTCCAAACCTCATAGTACTTTCAATATTGCATAGTTACATTCAACTTTAAATGTTCATTTGTGTAGTTTCTATCAATTTCCTTTCCTATTTTAATTACTTATTTGTATTTCTCATTATATTACATAGCCTAAGGTTATATTCCAAACCATCTACCACCACTCCTCGGGTTCTTCCTGAATATTAAGACAGTTCCCCCCAAAATTCAAAAATCTATCAAACCACACCAGGAAAATCTACTGATGCAGTAAGTACTTTCTTAGCCAACCCATGTTCCATGGAATGCTAATCCATCCCCCATGTGAACACAAAGTCCTCGTATGGTGACTCCATCCACAAGAAATAAAAAAAAGGACTCCTTACATAGGGATTTTCCCAATCGTGACCTCAGCCAATAGCTTAGAAAACACACACAGAGTAGATATATAAGATCTCATATGTATGGCGTTCAATATTGAGTTCTTCACAATTGATGCATACAGTTCTTCAAGGCTTGTTTGAGGATCAGCTTCGGGCATAATGAAGTCTTGTGAATCTATCTAATGATAGAAAATAGGCGATTGCCTCCTTCATTTTTCCTATTTAAAATTTATCTACAATCTATTGTTGGTCCTAAGAGGTGCACCAGTCATATCTTTTTGGATAGGAGGAGAATTAGTTTGTTGTTGCTCCCAGATCCTTTCTACCTGATTACAACAAGATGACAACCAATCAGCCACATAGATTGATGTCGACAAGTATGTCAGATACACATCCTAGAAACATTACTTACATAATTCATCTACCTATGTGTGCCTTCATTTGGAAATTGCTTGCAACTTTATCAACCAGATAACCAAACACAAGAGCTCTTTGTATATGAGTAGAAAATCAAATGCTACAGTGAACACAAATCCAGCAGAAGCATAAAATTCATGAAGTTTGTCGGAACCCACTCTTTTGATCAATAGAAATACCAAACATTAGAGATAATCCCAAAACCTAAACCCATATTATGAAATAAAACAATGAATTCTTGACAAAGGTGAATAAACAATATACAAAAAACACAGATAAATGTTTCCTTTTTTCTTTCTTCACAAATTCATAATCAATGTCACATTAAGGACATCAAAATTAGATATCAAAAATCTTATTCAACTCCATTAAAACTAGAATCAAATATTGTTCTCATATGAGGTTCAGTTTACATCAGATACATGTACATTGATGAAAAAACTTAGTCTACAACCCATCCCGGGAAAGAGAGAGTATAGGGACATTCTAATATATCTAGATTATGCTATTTACATCTTCTTTGTCATGACCTCTCCGCTGGATAGCATTATACCTAAAAACATTTGAAACAACCTCATGAAACTCATATAGAGCCCTAGTGAGTGGATACTATTGGATCCTAGATGGGTGATTAGATGCCCTAGAGGGGGGGTGAATAGAGCTGAAAGCACTTAAGCAAAATTCATTAGACCTTCAATATATATGATAAGATAAGGTTGCTAAATTGGTAATTTGAGTGCAATTAAAACATGCATAGCAAGGATGAGAGAGATTGAGAAAACACAAGTAGACAATCTATTTAGAGTGGTTTCACACTTCAAATTAGAAGTATGTCAGTCCACTTACCTAGAGAGGTCAACCTCTAGGATTTCCTAACCATTGCATTCTTATATTCATTCATAAGACTTACAATACATGACCAAACAAAGGACTTACCTCTCCAATACAAAGAGTCTTCAACCTTACCAAGGACTTACCCACTTTGCAAGAGTCTTCCGCCTTCTTCCAAGGACTTACCTACTCTTACACAAGTCTTCAACCTTGCAGGGATTACCCACTCTTCTTGGATCTTCCGCCTTTGACTTCACCTTCACTCGGAGAAGCTTCCACCAAGGATTTACCCACTTGAGCAAGGAGTCTTCTGCCTTCACCAAGGGCTTACCCACTCTTGCTCCAAGTCTTCAGCCTTGATCTTCACCAAGGGATGCCTTCCCTTGTTCTTCTTCACCTCTCTTAGCCAAGAGAGAGAACCTTCATCTTCATGGTTGAAATGAGAGACAGTGAGGTGGTGGAAGTGAGAGCCTCACAAGATGTACATGTAGGACTAGCACTCTTACAGATTTCCTACTCACTCTAATGGATGTAGCAAGTGATTAAGCTTAGAGAGAGAGAGGAGGTTGTAGGAAGCACTCAACTATGGAATAGGAACCTCACATAGAGTTTGCATTGAATGCTCAACCTTGGAATGAAGCCCAAGGGGTCCTATTTATAGTTGGGGATGTCTCTTAGCCTTTGGGAACACTTGAGAATGAAAACTAGCTATTTTGTGGCTTGCAACAAATATATTTTCACTTGTTGCAACTCCACAATGGCTAGAAGTACTTTTCTGCACTTTTTCGTACAGTGCAATCGGTCGAGTTTCAATAAGGGTAACTCAACCGATAGAGTAAAAGACAAAGCTGATATTCAGACCATCGGTCGAGTTTGTCCTGGGGAAAGTTGACCGACCAATGAAAATTGAATTGGTCTAGTACTCCATCGGTCGAGTTCTATGAAGTGTAAACTCGACCGATCAAAAGTCATTTTCAAGATCCAATCAGGATTGGTCGAGTTTGCAACTCACAAAACTCGACCGACGAACAACCTGATGTGAATTTTGGAAAATGGTTTTTGAGTGCTTAAACATTCGATCTAAGTGCTCCTGATTTTTTCTAAGCTTAATTACAAGTCATATAATCATTATAAGTGATTTACAACATGATTCTAATGTATTTACATCATATTACAAAAACATGCACTTGTATTGACTTTGACTTGTCTTTTCTCCAATTTGATATGCGCAAGTTAGGGCAATTGGAGTGTGTCTACACCTAATCTGAAATCACTCAAATAGAGTCATTAGACACCAATATGTGGAATGGTTAGTCATCATCAAAACACGGGTTTAGTCAATTTAGACGTGAGTCAACATTGACCTAATTGACCTTGAGTCAACATTCTCCCCCTTTTTGAAGATGACAAACCATTCCATAAATGTATTGAAAGATTTGAAGTAAAATCATACATTTGGAGAAACCTATGGGTTTCAATAGGACTGAGCTCATATGCTCCCCCTCAATTGATGTGCATGGAGTTCTCATACTCCCCCTCAATTGATGCGCATGGAGTTCTCATACTCCCCCTCAATTGATGTTATTTCTCCTGTATGGTTAGCTTTCATAACATTTATAGAATACTATGTCTTCTACTCATATATGTTCTACACATATATGTCTTCTCCCATTTTACCTTCTCCCCCTTACATGGACATACTTCTCCTCTACATGTAAGACATGCCTTCTCCCCATTTTGTCAAAAGAAGACGTACCTTTCTCCCCCTTTATCATTTCAAAAAGTGGGGTTACGAAGAAAATAAGAAACATCACTTGTTAAAGAGAAAGGAGATAACACAAATATATATAAGGAGAGTAGAAGAGAACATATAGGGTCTTGTCCAAGCATAGAAAGAAAAGAAAGTTAAAGCATATACTTGAACAACCCAAAATGCAAGATGAAGTGCTGCAGAAAAATAGTAAAACGCAATTTTGACCCTCAAGATGATAGAATTTGCCCAAAAAGCATCAGGGCTCATGGCTCAGCCATGAGTCTTGCTTAGAAGGCCGCTTTTGCATGAAAAACACTAGTCTTGCACCAAAAACTGAAACTAGAGAAAAATCTGCATAAAATCCAAAAAATACTCCAATTTCTACATACAATGTAGATCTATGTACCATGCATCACAATATTATGCAAGCAACTCAAGATAGTAGATATGCAATTCAAGGAACAATCTTGAGCAATTATGAGACAAGATACAAGCATAGCATATAGATGAGCAAAGATGTCAATTATAAACAAGGTTAGAACTACATGTATGTGAACTACTAGTAGATGATATCACAAGTTAGTACTACTAGTAGGATCTAGATCATAGCAAGAGATACCAAAAGATACACAAGATAAAGCAAGCTATGAGTAAATGTAGAGATATATCCAAACAAAAGAGATATGAAATTTGAGAAGCATGAAAGGATATAACTCACATACAAATATGCATCATTGCCAAAGGATGATTACCACTAAGAACCTCAAGGTTGTATCAAAACAATATATACACCTAGATAGATGTAGCAAGTTAGAGCACAACAGAAGCAATTTTAGACACAACCTGGAGATCCAAAGAGATCATCATCAAAACATGCAAAGCAACTCAAAGCAAGTAATTGCAAGATATAGATATACCAATTTAGAGAAATTTGAAAGATAGAGTTGTAAGAAAGATAGGCAATTTAGAACATGGCAATATGCATATATAAATGTACCAAAGGAGTGCCAAAGAATAATACTATTGGTTGAGAAAATCTAGTTGAGAGGGAAATTCTCATTCAATAAGCCAAATGTATATTTTGTGCACAGTGTTATCGGTCGAGTTCTGTGCATTGAAAACTCGACCGATGACAGCTGGTGGCAACACCCATTGGTGCCTATCGGTCGAGTTTCAAACAGGACAAACTCGACCGACAAAGCTACTGTCAGAAAGCACATATATTTCATAAAAACATATTTAAAGGCAAGCTAAAAATACAAACCATATCCAAACATGTCTAAGCAAGTTAGTAATGCACTATAGAAGCACTAGAGACAGTTTTTGAGCAAGAGTGTGAAGAGGAACACAAAATACCACTTCACATGCATAGTGCACACTAACTTGACAAAAACAAGTTAGGATAGGTTATAAGAAAGAAAAACATTACCTTTATTCTTACCATTCCTTTTTCCACTTGTTGTCACCCTCTACACATCTCACCTTTCTTCTTTCATGTGGATTGAGAAGTCAATTTACAATTCAATGGCTCACATCAATCCATTTGCAAGTACCTACAAGAAGAAAGATGAAATAGTCCCCAATCATGTTTTTGGGTCCGGAGGGGTTAGTTTAGAAACTCAAGTCCTATTGCTCTTGGGTGCTTTCCTAAAAGGACAACAAGTAGAATAATGACCAATTTCATTGCAATAGTTGCATGTGCCCATAGTCTTGGAACTAGAGGATTCTCCATGGAAGATTGGAGGTCCTTTACCTTTGTTGTTCCTTTGACTACTATCATACCCTAAACCATGTCTACCAATTTGTTTAGTAGTATGGTGTAGGATATCATTAAGATTCTTTTTATCAACTAAGAATCTTTGCAAAGAAGATCTCAAACCATCATTATCATGCATAAGAGAGGTAATAATAGAATACAAATGATTGATATTATCTCTAGCATGCAAAAGATCATTTTCTAAGCAAAGAATTTTAGTTAAATAAGAATCTCTATCAATATGAAGAGAAACATCATTCTCTCTAGTAGTAGAACTAGAGAAAGATTCATGCATATTGATTTTAGCAAGCAAGGAGGCATTTTTAGTTTCAAGCAAACGAATCTTAGAAAGATAAACACCATTTTTAGATTCTAATCCTTGCAAAGAAAAATCTTTGTCCTTGTTTTCAGATTTAAGAACATCAATATAATGCATGAGAGAATTAACAATTAAAGTATGCTCTTCATTAGAACTAGGAATAAGAGGTTGAGCTTCTAGAAATCTAATCTTGTCAAGCAAACTAGCATTTTCAAGTTTAAGAGAATCCACTTGACTAAGACAAGCATTTTTGTCATCAAGAAAGCAAGAATTAGCATGTTCAAGATCATTTAATTCTACATGCAAATTATCAATAATTCTAGCAAGCTTTTTCTTTTTCCTTTTAGAAGACGTAAGAGAGGCACAAGTATCATGAATAATAGCAATGAAAGATTCTTTATCTAAAGAGTTTAGATTTACCTCACTTGAGTCCTTACTTGTTGATGCCATAAGAGGAAAATGGCATTCTCCTTCATCACTAGAACTTGAGCTTGATCCTTCACTTGAATCTTCACTTGAGCTTGAGCCGGAGGAGCCACTTGAGCTTGAGTGCCATTTCTCCTTCTTCTTGTAAAGATGGGTCTTTATAACTTGTGGGCAATCTATCTTGAAGTGACCCTTCTTTCCACATGTGAAGCACCGGATGGAGGAGGACTTGCCTTTGTAGAATCTACCCTTGGAGTACATGGCATCTTCTTCAACTTGAGAGGATGGAGAAGCTTGACCAACAATAACCTTGATTTGTGCTTTGATTTTAGCCTTCTTCATTCTCTTGAGTTCTTTCTCCTCTTGTCTTTCTACTTCCTACCTCTAGTCAAGTGTGGCTTCATGTGCTTATAGATTTCCATTGAGATCTTCGATAGGGACATCCTTAAGGGACCTTGCTTCTTCAATGGAAGTCACCTTGGGTTCCCACCTCTTGGGGAGAGTTCTAAGGATCTTTGAGTTGATCTCTCCACTAGACATAGGATGTCCTAGAATAGTAAGACCATTCACAATGGTGTTGAGCCTTGAGTACATGTTGGCTATCCTATCCTCCTTTCCCATCTTGAAGTTCTCAAGCAGCCCTTTGAGCATGTAGACTTTGCTTTCCTTCACTTGATATGTCCCTTCATAAGTGATGCATAGCTTTCTCCATACCTCATAGGCTATTTCACATGAAGAAATCCAGTTGAACTCGGTGGGGGTCATGGAGGCATAGAGGATGTGCATGGCTCTAGCATTCAAGGTTGTTTTCTTCAAGGTAGCTTCATCCCATTCTTCAATCTTTGTCTTTAGTAGCATGTATGGGTTGTTCACCATTTGTCACATCTCAAGACTTGATCCTTGGATGTAGAATTGAAGCCTTCTTCTCCAATAGAGGAAATTGCTCCCATCAAAGATTGGAAGGCTGATCAAGTATCTCCCTCCTTGGTAGTCACCCATCTTCTTCTACTTGTTGAAGTATGTTTGGAGAAGCCCGCTCTGATACCAATTGTTGGATCCTAGATGGGTGATTAGATGCTCTATAGGGGGGTGAATAGAGCTGAAACCACTAAAACAAAATTCATTAGACCTTCAAGATATATGATAAGATAAGGTTGCTAAATTGGTAATTTGAGTGCAACTAAAACATGCATAGCAAGGATGAGAGAGATTGAGCAAACACAAGTAGACAAGCTATTTAGCATGGTTCCACACTTCAAACTAGAAGTATGTCAGTCCACTTACCTAGAGAGGTCAACCTCTAGGATTTCCAAACCATGGCATTCTTATATTCATTCATAAGACTTACAATACATGATCAAACAAAGGACTTACCTATCCAATACAAGGAGTCTTCAACCTTACCAAGGACTTACCCACTTTACAAGAGTCTTCCTCCTTCTTCCAAGGACTTACCTACTCTTGCACAAGTCTTCAACCTTGTAGGGATTGCCCACTCTTCTTGGATCATCCGAATTTGACTTCACCTTCACTCGGAGAAGCTTCCACCAAGGACTTACCGACTTGAGCAAGGAGTCTTATGCCTTCACCAAGGGCTTACCCACTCTTGCTCCAAGTCTTCAACCTTGATATTCATCAAGGGACGCCTTCCCTTGTTCTTGTTCACCTCTCTTAGACAAGAGAGAGAAACTTCATCTTCATGGTTGACATGAGAGATAGGGAGGTGGTGGAAGTGAGAGCCTCACAAGATGTACATGTAAGACTAGCTCTCTTATAGATTTCCTACTCACTCTAATGGATGTAGCAAGTTATTAAGCTTAGAGAGAGAGAGGAGGTTGTAGGAAGCACTCAACTATGGAATAGGAACCTCACATAGAGTTTTCATTGAATGCTCAACCTTGGAATGAAGCCCAAGGGGTCCTATTTATAGCTGGGGATGCCTCTTAGCCTTTGGGAACACTTGAGAATGAAAACTAGCCATTTTGTGTCTTGCAACAGATATATTTTAATTGTTGCAACTCCACAATGGCTAGAAGCACTTTTCTGCACTTTTCCATACAGTGCAATCGGTCAAGTTTCAATAAGGGTAACTCGACCGATAGAGTAAAAGACAAAGATGATATTCAAACCATCGGTCGAGTTTGTCCTGGGGAAACTCGACCGACCAATGAAAATTGAATTGGTCTGGTACTCCATCGGTCGAGTTCTGTGAAGTGTAAACTCGAACGATCAAAAGTCTTTTTCAAGATCCAATCAGGATCGGTCGAGTTTGCAACTCACATAACTCGATCGATGAACAACCTGATGTGAATTTTGGAAAATGGCTTTTGAGTGCTTAAACATTCGATCTAAGAGTTCTTGATTTTTTCTAAGCTTAATTACAAGTCATACAATCATTACAAGTGATTTACAACATGATTCTAATGGATTTACATCATATTACAAAAATGTACACTTGTATTGACTTTGACTTGTCTTTTTCTAATTTGATATGCGCAAGTTAGGGCAATTAGAGTGTGTCTATGCCTAATCTGAAATCACTCAAGTGGAGTCATTAGACCCCAATATGTGGAATGGTTAGTCATCATCAAAACATTGGTTTAGTCAATTTAGACATGAGTCAACATTGGCCTAATTGAACTTGAGTCAACATATACCTCCCACTCAAGCTAGGTACATGCATCAGCATCAGATTGAGTATAATAAACTTAATAGAAACATGCAGATATTAAAAAGTCTAGCAGATAGTTCTATCATAAGTCAAATCAATCTTACAATGGTAATCTAATCCAACAGATACAATAATCACTTAAACCAATGTTAACTTTGAAATAACTTTTTAGAGCATGTATATGAAGAAATCAACATATACTTCTGAGTTCAAATTAAGAACTCTACTGCATGAGAAATAAGTCAAGTTCTAAGCATTTTGAATCAATACATAAAAATAACATTTTCTTTGTGACACTCCACCAGTCGGACCAAGAACACATCTTGCAGTCCCGAAGCTGAAGTACACATAATACACATCTACCAAATAATACTATCAAATAGCAAGCAATCCAACTCATATTCAGAATGGATATAAATCCCATAATTTATAACTTGTCAACATGACATATCATAATATGAAATAAAAAATGTCCATAGCAGCATGATTACTTTCCACGACAAGATGCATACTCAACAATGACAAATCATCAAGTAGAAGTATAAGGAATGTAACAACCATTCACGCCATGTTCTACACGACTTATCATCTTTTATTCATTTTCCCTGTAACTACTTGGCTTGTACCTCACCAAGTAGAAGTCGCCATGCCTGATTCTCATGTCGATGACTCACCATCACTATCTTAGGGTTTAGTCAGCCACCCTAAGATATCAACAACAGACCTTGACCACATTAGGGTTGCCTAAAGAGGCTCACTTCCTCATCTCGGGGACACGAGATGAGGACCAACAAAACAATATACCACATATCATAACATTTCACATATTTTCACATTTTACATATTTCATTTCAACAGAGTCTATTCCATCTGGACATAGACTTTCACAACAAGGATTTAGGGCCAAAGCCACTCCAGATGACTCACTCCTAAATCCTAGTGGTCCAACCTTTAAGGTCTCGATCCACACTCTGGAAATCCTTCTCATAATTCATCAATTACTACAAGGAGATCCATTTTGTTTCCCCAGTGTGGTCCTCGGGGGAAACTCATGGTGTTCAGGGCACCTAACTAGATGTTCCATCATTTCACTTATTATTAATCTCTTTTACTGATCTTAAAATAATTTAAAACATCATATATCATATTTGTGTATTCTCGCATAACTAGAATAACATGAAACAGATCAAGTTTAGCAATAAGGACAATGATCAAAGAAAGAAGCACAATAAATCTATATATTGCAAAACACATATGATTATGTCTATCTTCTACTTCATCTCATAGCAATCAACAACAGTGGGCCTTCATCCTGAGACATAATCTTATTTTCCATCATTTATCCCATCAGGGTTTTATCATCATCAATGGGCTTTCAGCCCTAGACATAATCTCATTATGCAACATTTACCCATATCAGAGTTTCTCAATATAAGGAGTGCATATTAAATTCAATTTCAACATAAATCTTATTAGTTCATTATATATCACAATTCTAAACAAATATTAGCAGAGGCATTAGAACTAGCAACAGTAAAAGCATATAGATATCATGTATCATTCCTCTTACTCAGAATATATTTATCATACAACATATGCTTGTTCCATCCAATCTAAATAGATGCTAATAAATTTCATGCATATACATGCATAACAGACTTAGTTCTCGTCTTATTTTATTTTATATTCTTCATATGGGATTACTAATCAACACATGTTGATTAACATTTGAATTCCATCAAAATAGTTCATTCTCATAGTACTAGTATTCTATCAAACAATCACAATACACGAACACATTCTTGTAAATCAATTCAAATGCTTGAACCTCATCTTTTAATTGAATTAAACTACAATTATTTACAATCCTTAATCCCTCATTTGAGATTGTTATTCATTAGCACCATCTATCTCAACATTTTAGGGTTAGAGTTTGTTTCTTAAATTCATCTACTATTTCTCATCTTTTTCCTTCAATTCATATTCATTAATCTCAACTTCTCTCATGTCATGTTCATTAAATTACTGGAACCAATCATTTTTAACTCACTTGATATACAACACTTCTCTTTTCATTGATATCCATCAAACTTTTGTTTTAGTATGTTTCATTCAATTTAGCTTAAGCCACATGTAATTAAAACAAAGGATTAAAGACTTCATCATAATAACTTTATTAGTTTCATCTTTAACTTGCCATCACCATCAATACATTTTTTCTTCATATCATTTCTTATATTTAGGTAAGTATACCATGTCATTGACTTTTAATGTCATTCCCATAATCAACAATTATCATTCTTTATTATATTAAAACAAATGCATTAGACTTGGATGATATTAATAAGACTCATCATATTCAATTGAAGTATTAATACTTTCAACTTCAGCATTTGATCACATTTACAACATCATATACAAGTTCTAACTTTATCACTCATAATCATCTTAGTAATAATTTTTAGGGTTTTCAAGAAGTCATTCCTTAGTTCAACATATCATAAGAATCATATCATTCAGTAATCCAATCATGACTCAAGGGTTCATTAGGGTTATTCACAAACATGGAAGCCCTAGTTTCCATTTTCACACATTTCATTCATCAATCATAAGTATACATTGATTAATTGACTCATTTGATTCATTTCATCAACACAAATCCTAATCAGGATATGTGGTCATTCAATTCCATTAACATTCCACAATACATTTGTATAATATAATCTAGTACAATTTAAATATGATTTTATGCATGCCAATTCAATTCCAAGCATATCGACCATTGGGCTGATTTTTAGGCAAAATTCACATGAAATAGCATAGTCATCTACCCATAAGAATACCCATGGATCCTCAATCAATTTATCAGGAACTAATCAAGTTCCAATCAATGAGAAAATAATCAAAATTAGTAGAATTGGATCCCCCAATATCTTTCCCAAATCAAATCTAATCACATACATATACAAACAAGGTTTTTGATTGTTTTAGTTGGATAGAATTAGGTTTTCAACATGATTAAAAATCTTAGGAGGGAGAAAAACACTCACCTCAGGTGCCAAGTGTAAAGAGTGAGACCCGAGAGGGGATCCACTCTTCACTGAATTGAAGAATAAGTCCATCCAATTCCAAATGAGAAGGAAAGGAGGAATTTCATTCATTTCTCAAATGGTATACATATCAGAGCATGAAGTTTACAAGCAGCGGAAATAAAACTATATCATAGTTACAAGATGTATTGTTATACAACTGTTCCTCACCATAAAAGGTGGTATATCAAGGTAAAATGTATACATCTAATAAACCTAATCACGTACAAGACCTATTGCAGAGGGTAACTCGTCTATTTTAAGTTATCCTTAGGTTCAATACCATGTAAATGATCTTCGTGCATCCTTGTCTTCTAATGTACCTACATCTAGGTGGAAGGGAACATTATCCAGAATATAGGAAACAAGTATAGGTCAGCAAAGGATGAGTATGTACATATAATAAAAATTGTGGGCATTATATTGTGTTAAAAGTGCAAAAAGAGATGTTCCCACAAGAAGGGGGTTATTTGCAATTAGGTAAGTTCAAAAGAAATGTAACAAGAGAAATGAGGCATATAAAAATTCAGATTACAAACACGAGAATCAAAGTGCCTTGCCATAACAATCATCCACAGATTCATATTAAAACAATAAACATTTGCATGCATAACAATGTAGACTAAATATACCTCAAACATGGCTATAACACCATAGGATCATGGCCTACAAAAAAATAAAGGTGGAAACGCACACCCCAGGAAGAAATTCACGCCCTATATAAGTATGGTTGTACATAAGTACCACTATTCTAGATATTCTAGTCAAACATTTAGCATGCATAAAATAGAGAGGCAAGACTAGTATTTCAGATAAATTTTCATAAAAAGGCATTAATAGCAAGTGGGGTACAAGTATCCTTATAAAAAAGGTAGTATAAAAACTAGAATGATGTAATGAGTCAACATCAGGAAAAGTAAATGTTCAAGAATTTAAATTTCATAAGGAATAACAGTTCAAAAGATGCCTCATTTAAAGAAAGTAGGTTTTAGTCGAATAATCCCCAAAATAAAATAGAGGATGTACATAACTAGAATTCTCACCTAACCCTATCTCTAGTGGTGAAGCTAACAAGTCTCCAAGAATTGACAACGAGATATCTATAAGGTACAAGACTATCATTACTATTTGGATAGAAATCAAATATTTTACAATCTGTGTTATTCAGAATTAGATTCACCATTTACAATTTTAGATTTGTTTTAGTTATAAGTTTCATCTTAATCACATTAGTTTGAGGTTATCTAGATTTTGCATATGTATCACCAATGGTATAAACTCCCACAATTTAGGTCTTCATGCTATTCTTTATCAAATACCATATGATTTCATATTATCCTAACCACATGTTTAGACTACATACTAATGTGTATACACATTATAGTTCTTGATTATTCCCTTGATGAGAGTATGAATTATCTAGATTGATTGTAATAAATTTTGTTGTTGTCTAAAACATACTAATTTTTATAAAGCAACCCTCCTAAACATATTGTTTCTCTACGATTCTATTTTATTCAAAATAGACCAATCTAGCTAGATGTGTTACTTAGACTAGCATGTATTTATAAATATCATCAAATATGCCTATATGTGTATTTGGAGTTTCAATTGTCAAAAGATATATAGGGCTTTGAAAATAATTCTTAACAACAACTTCATTACATATCACATCTAAATGGTAATACTCAACATATATATAATAGTAGGATAATTATTCAGGTACTCAGTCAAAAGTATAGATCATCACCATAGCTATCTGTCGTATCATTAAGCCACTTGGTTATTGTCAAATTCATTCTCAAGTGTATTATTACTAATCAAGTTTATAGCTTTAGGATTATAGGAGATGAATTTTTTGATACATATACTTCTACCGCTTGTACACTAATATTATAGCATGATAATGTGGTATCTATAATAGTAAATGATCATATATGTTGATGTAAGTGTATTGTTAAGTTTAATATCTACATATGTATAGGGATCAACTTATCTAGTAATGAAAACATTAAGCATCAATTGGTTGTTAACAATTGATCCACAAGGATGGGTAAGCACTAACCTATATCTCATATATCTTGAGTAACCATCCCAGAGGAGAATTGGATTTGACATTGTGCTCTTTTCTCTTTGTTGTTGCCGGAGAGAACATATATGTGAATCATCTTGGGGCAGTCCACACACACCTGGTTGTGTGGAAAGTACAATCTGCAGAGCTGATAGAGGTTGTCTAGCTATTAGGGATGAAGGAAGTGGAAAAGTCATGGCTTGTTGGTGGCGTTGGGCTGGGACAACAAGAAGGTGGATGGTAGGCATAGACTTCAGTTAGAGATCTAAATCAATGACTGTTCATCGCCAACAATAAGGGATGAGATGTAGTTGTGGTGCTCGGGTGATGGCTGGAAATTCTACAGATGTGGAGAGATTTGAACGGTGACCCTAGTGGTGGAGGTGAGAGTGGCTTTGGGGTTGAGTAGGTAGTCCAACTTCAATCCAAGCAAGCACCACGCCAGACCATGATCGTAGAATTCTAAAACTGGGATGATGGTGCTCCTCTACAATTTCTTAGGATCACCCACACCGAATCTTCAGAGCTAGAATGTTGGAGGTTAACGAGTTGTGAGGGAAGTTGGGGTGGTCGAGGTTTCCATTTAAAGCATCATCCTTCACTCTCTATGGATCTGCAGTGCCATTTATGGCCACTGAGTCTGGAGGTGCAACCTCTCTGCCGCCAACAGGACCCATGGAGGAGAGGAGGCGGTGACAAATCTGTAGGAAGTGTGGGAGGAAGAAGAAGAAGTAATAGAGGAGGGAGGTTAAGGATGAGTAAATTGCTTCTCATTGGTTGGTGATCAACGATGTTGGTGACAGACACCCAAACAGGTGTGTCACCTTCATGTGGATGTCGACGACTGGTGGTTCTTAGTTTGAGCAGAGACACTTGTAGTCATTGGACCAAACCAACGGTGGTCTGCAACTGTGATGGATCAGGGTGGAGGTGGTGGCTAGTTTCAAAGGTGAGTTACGGCTATTTGCAGGTCTATATAAGCAAGATCAGGTCATGCATTCATTGAGGGCGAGTGATGCTTCCCTGCCGCAGCTGTGTGACCATGGTTGGGGGGGCTATCGACTTCCCCCATGATGGGCAATAGTGGCATCTCTCTATTGTTGTGGGGTTTGAGCGTAAGGGTGGACGAAGGAGTGACCAGAGGAATAAGAAGAAGAACAATGGGTGGCATCTAGGGTTCATGATGTGCATGGAGAGAAAGAGATAGGAAGTAGAGGAGGGGAGAAAAGGAGGAGGAGGAAGGAAAGCACTGATCCTTTACGGCAGTTGGCGATACACAGAAGTAGACACATTGATTGCGTCAAAGAGGAGAGATGCACAATCCAGAGGGATCACGACTACCTAGTTCAACATAGGTAGAGCTTTGAATGGGTAATGTTCATGGAGGAAAGAAAATCATGTTGATAATGACAATGAAATGTAATTAGTGTGTGTGATAGTTAAGAATCCAAATAGTTAAATGAATGAGCAAATGAGGTTTGACTGAACTATGATTTGACAAATAGACTAATTAAGATATAAGGAATCCAAATACATCATTATTTTTTCCTTTTGAGAATGGTTGATAGTTTATTTATTTACTTGGGTATTAAGAATGCATTTAATGTGTTTATTCCTCTTTTTAGCCAATTTGACATATTTATTTGTACTGGACTATTTCATTTACTCAAATTGACCTAGTAAGTTTTTCAAGTGTCAAAGTAAGGTGAACACTCCTTAGTTGGAAAAAATTTCACATTGAACCCTACTTTTGAATGTATCTGATAATTTTCATCCTAACTCATTTTAATTTAGGGGAAAACATACTAGACATTAACAAAGTTCAAAAAGGGCCTGCAACAAGGTAAGTCAAAGTTATGAAGTTAAATTCAAGTATGTTATAATACTCCACCCCTCAAAGAGGATTTCGTCCCCGAAATCCATCCATCTACAGCTAGGTATACATACTAGGCTATTTTTCCTAACCCAAGCATCGGTTTCTAGTTCACATTATATTGTGGATCATGGTACATCACCAAAATTGAGCTTATAGACCAATCCTAAGGTGGAACTATGTCACTCCATGTGTGAAGTATCCATTTGTCTTCTCCTATAAGATGTTGGGATAGGGAAAATATACTAAAACCTAGTATTTTCTTAAAAATACTAGATCCATTGTTATGGTGATTTCACTTTTAATAATCATGATTAACATCACTCCCACTAATTTATGATGATATTCTTTTTCCTTCTCCTTACTAAGCTACCTTACTCATTTTCACAATTTTGGATAAGGAAAGATAAATTCTAAAACCTACTTTTATTATGTAAGTAATGTTCATGGTGGTAAATTTGTAAGGCTTACCCCATCAACCCTAGTTAGGTAGTATCTACATACCCATGGCCTTAGCACTAGTTGTTACTCATTTGTTACTCGCTACTACTACAATTTACTTTAGATTGTCCTAATTTAGGTTATACTCCTAAAGGATATAGCACCAACACTTCACCCCTGAAAAGGTTAATATATAACTTATCGAATCACCTAGAGGGGAAAAAAGGGTGAATCTAGGTCTTACACATCCAAAACTTCTGCATACCCCTTACACCAGACTTAGTCCTAGGGTACCAAGTTGATCATTCCAATCAAGTGCTTCTTCATTAAAGGGTTTCTCTACAATTCAAACTCTCTTGCGGTGGTGACTTGGTTCAAAAATAATCGATAAAATATATATAAAAAAATTATATATAAATTAATAATGAAAATATGTTTGACGTTAAAAATCTTGCGATGGAAAATCCAAATTTGGCGCCAAAAATCGACCCAAGAACCAAGTCAACCACTTTCCAATATACTAATCACTTGGTGTTACACTACCATCACTTCATTCTAATAAAAGAGTCTAATTGCTAATACAAATTAAAGGGCATGCCAACATATCCTAACCTACAACACAGGAGGGAAATGTTTTTTGATTACACATTGTCTACTTCCGCCAAACCTAGTAGAACACATCCTAAATTATTCTTCACTTTACCCATATCATGATCTACACATCTTCATTTAAGACATCAAGGAGTTATATGGTTGTCTAACCAGTATAGGTACAACTAGGATTTTCCTTTTAATGTTGGTTTACAACCATGTATTTTTAACAAGATAAGGGAACTATATAGTTAGATTACCCATCACCTCGTTCACTACGTAATCTAATTACACAAAGGAGGTAGGAGAGGGTGATCTCCTAAGAACATTCTACTAAACTTATAACTTTCATCTCCTTAAAGAGGCCTATCAATTTCAATGAGGATGATATTATCCCCTTTTATAGATGGATTGGGGTAGAGCTATGTGGATATACTCCATTCTAAGGCAGACCTAACCTTGAAAAAGCTAATGTTGGTCATCATATAGTATCAAGGACAATGCCACCATTCTACAACTTATGCCAAAGTTCTATGTTTATCATCCATGTCTGCTCAGTCCTCTCAGTGGGCATATATGAATCATGTTAGAAAAACAACATGGAAAGGGTTAAGGAAAGAATTAGGGTTAGTCTAATATATGCTTGTTTAATCAACCTACCTTTTAGTCATGAACTATCCACCCATAATGTTGGGAAATAGAATCTATTGACCAGGATAGTCAACTCTTAGGTAGGGAATTTCTATACTTCATAAAAGGTGTAGGGTTAACTAGGGTTCCCATAACTAAGTGTCGACATCATAGTGGTTTGGGAAGTACAAATCACCAATTTATATAGGGATTGAAACCGTATTAGGTATTCCACAACTAAGAAATAGATATACCAAAAACATCTATGGGTCACCTACGTAATTAAAGGCCAACCTAGGATAACTTGAAATAGTCAAGTTACCGGCTGCTTAGGCTCTAATACCATTTTGTAAAGAGTGAGACCCGAGAGGGGATCCACTCTTCACTGAATTGAAGAATAAGTTCATCCAATTCCAAATAAGAAGGAAAGGAGGAACTTCATTCATTTCTCAAATGGTATACATATTAGAGCATGAAGTTTATAAGCAGCGGAAACAAAACTATATCAAAGTTACTAGATATATCGTTATACAACTATTCCTCAACATAAAAGGTGGTATATCAAGGTAAAATGTATACATCTAATAAACCTAATCACGTACAAGACCTGTTGCAGAAGGTAACCCGTCCATTTTAAGCTATCCTTAGGTTCAATACCATGTATATGATCTTAGTGAATCCTTGTCTTCTAATGTACCTACACCTGGGTGGAAGAGAACATCATCCAGAACATAGGAAACAAGTATAGGTCAGCAAAGGCTAAGTATGTATATATAATAAAAATTGTGGGCATTATATTATGTTAAAAGTGAAAAAAGAGACGTTCCCACAAGAAGGGGGCTATTTGCAATTAGGTAAGTTCAAAAGAAATGTAACAAGAGAAATGAGGCATATAAAAATTCAGATTACAAACATGAGAATCAAAGTTCCTTGCCATAACAATCATCCATAGATTCATATTAAAACAATAAACATTTGCATGCATAACAATGTAGAAAACATATACCTAAAACATGGCCATAACACCATAGGATCATGGCCTAGAAATAAATAAGGGTGGAAACTCACACCCCGGGTGGAAATGCACGCCCTATATAAGTATGGTTGTACATAAGTACCACTATTTTAAATATTCTAGTCAAACATGTAGAAAGCACAAAATAGAGAGGCAAGACTAGTATTTCAGTCAATTTTCATAAAAATGCATTCATAGAAAGTGGGGTACAAGTACCCTTATAAACAAGGTAGTCCAAAAACCAGAATGATATAATGAGTCAACATCATGAAAAATAAATGTTCAAGAATTTAGATTTTATAAGGAATAACAGTTCTAAAGATGCCTCATTGAAAGAAAATAGGTTTTAGTCAAATAATGCCCAAAATAAAATAGAGGATGTACATACCTAGATTTCTCACCTAAGCCTTTCTCTAGGGGTGAAGCTAACAAGTCTCCAAGAATTGACAATGAGATATCTACAAAGTACAAGACTATCATTACTATTTTGATAGAAATCAAATATCTTACAATCTGTGTTAGTCAGAATTAGATTCACCATTTACAATTTTAGATGTGTTTTAGTTATAAGTTTCATCTGAATCACATTAGTTTGAGGTTATCTAGATTTTACAGATATATCACCAATGATATAAATTCCCACAATTTAGGTCTTCATGTTATTCTTTATCTAATACCATATGATTTCATATTATCCTAACCACATGTTTAGATTGCATACTAATGTGTATACACAATGTAGTTCTTGACTATTCCCTTGATGAGAGTATGCATTATCTAGATTGATTGTAATAAATTTTGTTGTTGTCTAAACCATACTAATTTTTGTAAAGCAACCCTCCTAAACATATTATTTCTCTACGATTATATTTTATTCAGAATAGACCAACCTAGCTAGATGTGTTACTTAGACTAGCATGTATTTCTAATTATCATCAAATATGCCTATATGTGTATTTGGAGTTTCAGTTTTCAAAATATATTTAGGTCTTTGAAAATAGTTCTTAACAACAACTTCATTACATATCACATCTAAATGGTAATACTCAACATATATATAATAGTATGATAATTATTCAGGTACTCAGTCAAAAGTATAGATCATCACCATAGCTAACCACCGTATCATTAAGCCACTTGGTTATTATCAAATTCATTCTAAGGTGTATTATTACTAATCAAGTTGATAGCCTTAGGATTATAGGAGATGAATTTTGTGATATATATACTTGTATCACTTGTACACTAATATGCTAGGATGCTAATGTGGTATCTATAATAGTAAATGATCATATATCTTGATGTAAGTGTATTGTTAAGTTTAATATCTGAATATGTATAGGGATCAACTTATCTAGTAATAAAAACATTAAGCATCAATTGGTTGTTAACAATTGATCCACAAGGAGGGGTAAGCACTAACCTATATCTGTTGGTATGTATGCCCTGAGAGCCAATCATGGGATGATTGGTGGGATACATTAATATTGATTTGATAAACATCAAAGGCAAGCTTCCAATTCTTTCTGGTTCAGTCATATGAGATAGTGATAGAACATATTGAATGTCTAGAGAATGAAAGTACTCAATGATGTATGCTTTCAGGTTAAGGACCTGAATGATGAGATCATACAGATGCTAAGAGTTTGTACATTCTCATTATGTCCCTAGTCGGATGTCATTGTGGAAGGTAGATAGAAAGAAATGACACACAAGACTAGATTGTGGTGTTGGTTGATGACAGAATCTCATTAGTCATGATATAGAGATATCAAACCAAACACATAGGTACTTGTTAGAGACCAAGTGTACTGGAGAGACCCACTGTGAGTTTGACACATGGAACCATGACATGGTAGTCACAGTCAATACTCACAATGATGGTGGTGAGTGTGATTCTTTGACCTGAAATCACTACACTCAACAAATGTCGTTGGGCACACTTTGACATCATCAAACGCAGTCCTGAAACATGGGTTGTTATAAAGGTGATGATTGGGTGGCTTTGACACATGGGGCTTTTGAGGGGTGAGTGATAGATATGGGATTTGTCCCTCCTGAGGGAGTATGATATCCATGGCCACTTGATGAGTAGGATTGAGAAAGGCGTGCATGCATGTGTGAATCAGTATGTGATATTGATGTCATACATATCTCTTCCAATCTACTCTGAGATCAATAAAGTGAATGAACGTTGACAGGATGACTGTTCCATGCCTCGAGTTCATTCGGGATATCAGTGACAAAGGAATTATACATTCACTGTAACACCATTCACAGATTGTAGGATTGAAAGTTGTTCTCCAACTTTATTTTTCACTTGGGTAGCACTGATGTGTGACTAGGCACCGCTCTTTGCTTGTGAAGTCATAAGTGTTATGGACTTTCACTGCCAACGTGAAATGGACCTGCAGGGTCACACACATAGGATTTAACCTGGAAGAGGAGTTTTGTCCATAAACAATGTTTAGATTGATTACTAAAGGTGTTTAGTAGTTCAATTAAACACTCAATTAATTGATAGCTCAATGTCATAATGTTCAAGGTGTTGGACATATTGATTGGAGTATCGAATTGATTGAAACTGCAATTGACTGATTCTGCACAATCTGCATTCCCAACCGATCGGCTCATGTGATGAACCGATCGACTGAGCTTGGTGAACCGATCGGCTCAGATGGTGAGTCGATCGACTCATGGACAGGGTGATACGATTGCTTCAAGTGTTGAAACGATCGGTTCAACTGTTGCAACCGAGCAAGTTGGGAAAGTAGGATTGGTGAGAAATTTCCTTTCGTTTCACTTGCCCAATTTGATTGGAACAAGGATTGGTATTTGATACCAATTAGAAACAAAAAGAAGAAAAGTCAATCGGGAACTGACCAGGACCTCGTTCCCACCAGTTTAGAAGTGAACCGACCATTTCATGGGTCCCAACCGATCGGTTGAGGTGTCAACCGACCGGCTCAGGTCCCCAACCGACCTTTTCAGAAATGAAACGATCGGTTCAGGTTGCGAGTTGGTTGTTTTTGTGGAAAATCTCGAACCCTTCTACTCCTGCTTTAGTCCCATATTGCCCGCGATGGAGAACCCTGTCCCATGACCCTCCTATATATAGGGGTATTGGGGGCTTCTCAAAGTACAACCCAGTCCAACCAGTTGCTCTGTGAAGTTGTCGTTCTCTCTGGTTTTGGTAACCGAGAGAGCCCGAGCAAGTGCTACCTGATAAGGGAGGCACATCAAGGGAAAGACAACTGTAGAAAGCGACTGGTGGCAGGAGAGTGTGTCAGTGACTAGTATGTTGACAAGAGGGTGCGACTCCTTCCAATTCCTTGTGGGACAAGGAGATTGGAGTTCCAGGTGGTCTGTGTGGACTACTTCAAAGGGGGGAGATTTCTACCACTCGGAGGATAGCTGTCAATCCCGACAGTCCCGGTGAGACCAGGAGTCATCAGTCCCGGTGCAACCAGGAGATGTACAGACACCGTCCAAGACCGGAGGTGAAGATCGTGCAAGGCGCGAGGTATTTTCATTGAGCAAGCCTCGGGATAAGGTATGATTCCACAAACCATCCTTTCCTATTGTATATACGTTGACGTGTTTCCTTGTTCTGGGTTTGGGGAGGAAAATTTTTGTTTCCGCTGCCTTCTCTGCCTCCCTTAAAACCCACCAGTGGTATCAGAGCCAGGTCAACTGCTATATACTTTAGGATTATCGATATGATCAATTTTGGTTTGTCGCCTTTATTTATTGCATACGATGCGAATAAAATTGGCTTTATGAATGTCCAATCCTAAATCCACAAATCCCAATTTACATATATGATATGTATTATGAATGCACTCGATACGCGTCACCCTTAAATGCATTTTGTGGTGGATGTATAATGTGGTTATGGCCAATAAACCATATCTGTGTATGGTTGTATGTGGTTTCTTGCATCTCGGTCTGCACACCGATCTTCCTTCTCCTATTCCTGATGTAACTCGAAATAATTCTAGATTTCTTTCCTACCTTTGCTCCCCTCGAATGTAACTCGAGGTTTCTCTTTTTACAATGTAAAATAGGATAGATTTTATTTCTTATTATGTCAAAGAACGAAGGACATCCTGACGACAGCTGAGACGATCGGTTCAAGACGTGAAACGATCGGTTGACGTTCCATACAATCGGTTCAAGGAGTGAGCCGATCGGTTGATGACCGGTTCGAGGAGCGAGACGAGCAGGTGGCGGCCATGATTAGATGCACGACGACCAGGCGAACCAATCGGTAGGAGGAGCCAACCGATCGGCTGGTGGCACCCATACGACCAACCAGATCGAGCAGGCCACTCATGTGATGAGTTGATCTACTTGGAAGGCAAAGCACAGAGTTCATCTTGTACAGGTTGCATGTGATGTAGACCTAGATGACCGTGATTCCTCTTGCCACGAGGAATCACATTAGGATGGCCATAATCATCGCTTTTATCATTTTGCATGTTTTCTGTGGGATATAGCATGTATACGATACATATTATATATTGTGGTGATTAGATATGTATATGTATATAAAACCAAATCCCTCATTAAATATTAAGTTTTAGATGCCTTCCAAATGTGACACACGTGAAAAGCTTGATCGACCAAGTGTGGGCACACCCAAGCGTGGTGCACCGTCTATCTCGTGGAAGCGTGAAGGATGGATATGTGGGTCTACCCAAGCAGGGTGCATATTCATCGTGTTGGCTTTGGGTCGGACTTAACAATGTGACCTAGATAGGATCTAGCACCTTGAGGCATGGAGATGATCATGGCAAGGAGTTGCATATGACATCTTATCAAGAGTTTCATATGATGCAATTGGCAAGAGTTGCCTACCTGAGAGATCTAAGTTGTGGGTGCAACCCAAGTTAGTCCATGACTTAGAGGATTTCAGGATCTTGCCCACTAGAAGGTTGTACGCTTCAATCTTCCGAATTGATGGTGAGGGCTATCAATTTGAACTAAAATAGTGGGGGCGATAATTAATTAAAGGCCTAATTTATATCATCAACCTTTCAAATCAATCAAATAAGTCAAAAATGAGTTTTTGGACTAAAATTGCATATTTTCCTTTTTGTAGTACAAATGGCAACAAACAACAATCACTTTTCTTTGCGATCGGTCCTTGAAAAGGATAGGCTAAATGGGATAAACTTCCACGACTGGTATAGCACATTGAGAATTGTTCTCACTCAAGAGAGAAAGCTCTATGTCCTAGATACTCCAATTCCAGAGGAACCTGCTCCTAATGCACCAAAGGCAGAAAGGGATGCTTATAAGAAGCATTCTGATGATGCCATTGATGCAAAGTGCTTGATGTTGTTCTCTATGAACCACGAGTTGCAGAGACAACATGAGAACATGGATGTCATTGAGATGATTCAACATCTCAGGAACATGTATGAAGATCAAGCACGACAAGAGAGATATGATGTCTCAAGGGCATTGTTCAAGTGCGTCATGACAGAAGGAGATCCAGTTGGTCCTCACATACTCAAGATGATTGGGTATGTGGAGAACCTAACGAGACTGGGATTTCCACTGAGCCAAGAGTTGGCTACTGACGTGATACTGCAATCGTTGCCAGAATCCTACAGTCAGTTTGTGATGAACTACAACATGAACAACTTTGATAGGCCACTGTCAGAGTTGTTGGGCATGTTGAGGACAGCCGAGACACAGATGAAGAAAGACAAGCCTAAGTCTGTGATGGTGATCACGAGCAAGAAAGGCAAGTCCAAGCGAAAAGGGTAAGGGCATAGCTAAGAAAGGTTCTGATGCTAGCCAGGAGCCCAAGTCATCTTCAACTCTCAAGACCAAGGGAGGCGTGACCAAGAAAGGCAATTGCCACCATTGTCAAAAGCCAAGACATTGGAAAAGGAATTGTCCTCTCTATCTGGAAGAACAAAAGAAGAAGGAGGCAACATACATCTCTACTTAAAGGTGTCATGAAAGTAAACTTGTAACACTTTTGAGGTATATGATACCAAGATGTAAAGTGTAAAGCACTCAATAAATGGGGCAAGTGTTGCCACCATAGATAGGAGTACTTTAGTTTATTTTCAGCCTAAAAGGCATGTAATACAGTTATGAACTGCTATTTCATATTTTCCAATAGATAGAAACACTTTATTTTTGCATATTGTATGACAATGATGGCAATCAAAAGAGATGTTTCAATTTCTAAAGATATGATCTTTATGGCAATGCCTTGTTTATCTTGTGGTATTTGATATGCATAAGATAAAATGATACCTAAAAGTTATAGATAACTCAAACAATCAAAGTAGCATCAATCATGAGAAATTCATTTCTAGTTTCCATGTGATGAATAAATCTAGACTCTTTTGGTTAGAGAACCAGTAAGAGACATGAATATCTTGGACATGATTAATCAATCTTCACTAAATAAACTAGTGGGAGAATGATTATCCTATTAGGTATGATACATGTAATGTATTTACATACCTATTGGAACAAATGCTAATACTTCAAATGGTGTTTAGAGAAATACCAATATGAATATCTTGAAGTGTTCGAGATTATCATAGATGAAGTACAAATTTGGTAAAGTGTTAATTCTTGATGAGATCAATGAATGAAATACTTGGACCAAATGTTTGAGATCCTTATGAGTGATTATGATAGTATATCATAGTGAACTCATGATTAAGGCATGGTGATGTCTAAATCAAGAAGGAATCATACTCTAAGGAGTTAGAGAATGATTATCAAATAACTAAATTCTTATTAATAAAAGAATACCCCACACTAATAAAGGACATTAAGAATCTCAAGGGGTTGTGAGTTCTTATATCCTTAACAGATACACCTCAATTATCTATGTGATGAATTGTTCATGTGATGAGTCAACTATCCAGATGAATATGAGGAACCGAATCTTGAGTTATGGTTTATGACCATTACATCCTAATGACTTCCATGTGAACCATAAGGTATGACCTTGATGGTAGCACCCATTGGAATAAAATCCATAAGTGTAAATAAGTCTTAAGTGTTAAGACACATGGATAACATTTTGTGAAGGATGATGCTTGTTGATTGCAACTTAATGACTAAGACATTTGGCATATGGATACTAAAACTGCATTCCTATGAGGAATAAAACAAGGATGTGTACGTGACACAACCTATAAGGTTTATGAATCCACTAATGCAAATGAAGTCTATAAGTTACAATGGACTAATCAATGTGATTGATTGAGTACAAGCAACTCAGAATTGGATCTTTACTTTGATGATATAGTCAAAGGGTTTGACTGATATGTCAAAGATAAAGAAGGGATCTGTGATTTAGTGGGAGCGTATTCACATTCCACATGTTGATGTGAAATGGAAATGTTCTAGAATGGAAATCTAAAAGTGGAAATTATCTTTAAGGAAGATAGAGATGTTTCCTATGTGATAGGAATAGAGATCTATAGAGATAGTTCTCGAAAACCGCTTGACCTGAAAAGAGAAAGCATACATTGGCAATCTGTACTGAAGGGTTCAGTATGCACAGAATCAGTGGGAGAAAACTTGTGCATGTTACATGGAGTTAGTATCCCAAGGCCAAGTGTCCAATTCTTATGAAGAATGGGAACACTAAGAATAGATATGGATCTATCATGTATGTAATCATCCCATTATCTTGCATGTATCGACATGGCAAGAATAAAATGCATTCATCATCTTGTATGTAGGACATGGCAATATGATGTGCTCATCCTGATAACTCGTATGTGAGACATGACGAGTGGATGTCTGTCTACTTCTAGTAAGGGTTACTAGAATACCATGAGAACTTGATAAGTACTTGAGAAGTACTACTTCTATGGAGATAAGGAAGAGTTCAATGTAAAGAGTTACATTGATGCGAACTTCCGAAAGGACAGAAAGTTAATTGCAAAATATATATATGATATATAAAAGTGAAAGTTTGTTGATAATTGGAAGTGTTCCAATAAAACTATTTAAAAGGAAATGTCGAGTATCTATGTGTTAGAGAACAGCAGTGGATACTATATGGGTCTGGAAGTTCATGAGATGAACTTATAGATATTCCGCTCATTGATGACAAGTATGGAATCCTTGATCATGCAATGTGGCTAAAGGTTAGCAAAGGAATACTAGATCGCATATTACGGAAACTCCATCTCATACATGTGACGTACAGCGAAGAGATGAGAGACATGCAGTTAAAAATTGACTTTGGCAAGGTGTTTCCATTACCCACTATGATCACACTAGAGCAGAGTAACATGTGGGACATGTTTAAAGATCACTATGAATATGATTCAAGGGTGATTGGCTCACAGTGCAAGTGGGAGTCTATTGGTATGTATGCCCTGAGAGCCAATCATGGGATGATTGGTGGGATACATTAAGATTGATTTGATAAACATCAAAGGCAAGCTTCCAATTCTTTCTAGTTCAGTCATATGAGATAGTGATAAAACAGATTGAATGTCTAGAGAATAACAGTACTCAATGACGTATGCTTTCAGGTTAAGGACCTGAATGATGAGATCATACAGATGCTAAGAGTTTTTACATTCTCATTATGTCCCTATTCATATGTCATTGTGGAAGGTAGATAGAAAGCAATGACACACAAGACTAGATTGTGGTGTTGGTTGATGACAAAATCTCATTAGTCATGATATAGAGATATCAAACCAAACACATAGGTACTTGTTAGAGAACAAGTGTACCAGACAGAGCCACTGTGAGTTTGATACATGGAACCATGACATGGTAATCACAATCAGTACTCACAGTGATGGTGGTGAGTGTGATTCTTTGACCTGAAATCACTACACTCAACACATGTCGTTGGGCACACTTTGACATCATCAAACGCAGTCCTGAAACATGGGTTGTTATAAAGGTGATGATTGGGTGGCTTTGACACATGGGGCTTTTGAGGGGTGAGTGATAGATATGGGATTTGTCCCTCCCGAGGGAGTATGATATCCATGGCCACTTGATGAGTAGGATTGAGAAAGGCGTGCACACATGTGTGAATCAGTATGTGATATTGATGTCATACATATCTCTTCCAATCTACTCTGAGATCAAGAAAGTGAATGAACGTTGACAAGATGATTGTTCCATGCCTCGAGTTCATTCGGGATATCAGTGACAAAGGAATTATACATTCACTGTAACACCATTCACAGATTGTAGGATTGAAAGTTGTTCTCCAACTTTCTTTTTCACTTGGGTAGCACTGATGTGTGACTAGGCACCACTCTTTGTTTGTGAAGTCATAAGTGTTATGGACTTTCACTGCCAATGTGAAATGGACCTGTAGGGTCACACACATAGGATTTAACCTGGAAGAGGATTTTTTTCCACAAACAATGTTTAGATTGATTACTAAAGGAGTTTAGTAGTTCAATTAAACACTCAATTAATTGATAGCTCAATGTCATAATGTTCAAGGTGTTGGACATATTGATTGGAGTATCGAATTGATTGAAACTGCAATTGACTGATTCTGCACAATCTGCATTCCCAACCAATCGGCTCATGTGATGAACCGATCAGCTGAGCTTGGTGAACTGATCGGCTCAGATGGTGAGTCGATCGACTCATGGACAGGGTGATACGATTGCTTCAAGTGTTGAAACGATCGGTTCAACTGTTGTAACCGAGCAAGTTGGGAAAGTAGGATTGGTGAGAAATTTCCTTTCGTTTCACTTGCCCAATTTGATTGGAACAAGGATTGGTATTTGATACCAATTAAAAACTAAAAGAAGAAAAGTCAATCGGGAACTGACCAGGACCACGAACCGACCGGTTCATAAGTGAACTGACCATTTCATGGGTCCCAACCGATCAGTTGAGGTGTCAACCGACCGGCTCAGGTCCCCAACCGACCATTTCAGAAATGAAATGATCAGTTCAGGTTGCGAGTTGGTTGTTTTGTGGAAAATCTCGAACCCTTCTACTCCTGCTTTAGTCCCATATTTCCCAGGATGGAGAACCCTGTCCCATGACCCTCATATATATAGGGGTATTGGGGGCTTCTCAAAGTACAACCCAGTGCAACCAGTTGCTCTGTGAAGTTTTCGTTCTCTCTGGTTTTGGTAATCGAGAGAGCCCGAGCAAGTGCTACCCGATAAGGGAGGCACAACAAGGGAAAGACAACTGCAGAAAGTGACTGGTGGCAGGAGAGTGTGTCAGTGACTAGTACACTGACAGGAGGGTTCCACTCCTTCCAATTCCTTGTGGGACAAGGAGATTGGAGTTCCAGGTGGTCCGTGTGGACTACTTCAGAGGGGGAGATTTCTACCGCTCGGAGGACAGCTGTCAATCCCGACAGTCCTGGTGAGACCAGGAGTCGTCAGTCCCGGTGCGACCAGGAGCTGCATAGACACCGTCCAAGACCGAAGGTGAAGACCGCGCAAGCCGTGAGGTGTTGTCGCCGAGCAAGCCTCGGGACAAGGTATGATTCCACAAACCATCATTTCCTATTGTATAGACGTTGACGCGTTTCCTTGTTCTAGGTTTGGGGAGGAGAATTTTTTGTTTCTGATGCCTTCTCTGCCTCCCTTAAAACCTAACAATATCTCATATATCTTGAGTAACCATCCCAGAGGAGAATTGGATTCAACTTTGTGCTCTTTTCTCTTTGTTGTTGTCGAAGAGAACATATATGTGAATCGTCTTGGGACAGTCCACACACACCTAGTTGTGTGGTAAGTACGATCTACAGAGCTGATAGAGGCTGTCGAGCTATTAGGGCTGAAGGAAGTGGCAAAGTCATGGCTTATTGGTGGTGTTGGGCTGGGATAGCAAGCAAGTGGATGGTAGGCATAGATTTCAGTTAGAGATCTGAATCAATGAATGTTCATCGCCAGCAGTGAGGGATGAGATGCAGTTGTGGTGCTCGGGTGATGGCTAGAAATTCTACAGATGTGGAGAGATTTCAACAGTGACCCTAGTGGTGGAGGTGAGAGTGGCTATGGGGTTGAGTAGGTAGTACAACATCAATCCAAGCAAGCACCATGCCAGACCATGATCGTAGAATTCTAAAACTGGGATGATGGTGCTCCTCTACAATTTGTTAGAATCACCCACACCGAATCTTCAGAGCTAGAATGTTGGAGTTTAATGAGCTGTGAGGGGAGTTGGGGTGGTCGAGGTTTCCATTTGAAGAATCATCCTTCACTCTCTATGGATCTGTAGCACCATTCATAGCCGCTGAGTCTGGAGGTGCAGCCTCTCCGCCGCCAATAGGACTCATGGAGGAGAGGAGGCGGTGATAGATCTGTAGGCAGTGTGGGAGGAAGAAGAAGAAGTAATAGAGGATGGAGGTTGACGATTAGTGAACTGCTTCTCATTGGTTGGCGATCAATGATGTTGGTGATAGACACCTGAATAGGTGTGTCACCTTCATGTGGATGTTGACGACTGGTGGTTCTTCGTTTGAGTAGAGACACCTACAGCCATTGGACCAAACAACAACAAGCAGAGGGGCACCAACGGTGGTCTGCAACTGTGATGGACCAGGGTGGAGGAGGTGGCTAGTTTTAGAGGTGAGTGATGGTGATTTGCAGGTCTGTATAAGCAAGATCAGGTCAAGTGTTCATGGGAGGTCGAGAGATGCTTCCCTGTCATAGTTGTGTGAACATGGTTGGGGGGGCTATCGACTACTCCCATGATGGGCGGAAGTGGTGTCTCTCTGTTGTTGTGGGGGCTGAGCACAAGGGTGGACAAAGGAGTGACCGCAGGAAGAATAAGAAGAATAATGGGCGGCATCCAGGGTTCATGATGTGTGTGGAGAGAAACAGAGAGGAAGTAGAGGAGGGGAGAAAAGGAGGAGGAAGAAAAGCATTGATCCTTTACGACAATTGGTGATCCATGGAAGTAGGGACATTGATCACATCAAAGAGGATAGATGCACAATCTAGAGGGATCACGACTACCTGGTTTAGCACAGGCAAAGCTTTGAACGGGTAATGTTCACGGAGGAAAAAAATCATGTTGATAATGGAAATGAAATGTAATTAGTGTGTGTGATGGTTAAGAATCCAAATAGTTAAATGAATGAGCAAATGAGGTTTGATGGAACTAAGATTTGACAAATAGACTAATTAAGATATAAGGAATCCAAATGCATCATTATTTTTGCCTTTTGAGAATGGTTGATAGTTTATTTCTATACTTGGGTATTAAGAATGCATTTAATGTGTTTATTCCTCTTTTTAGCCAATTTGACATATTTATTTGTATTGTACTATTTCATTTGCTCAAATTGACCTAGTAAGTTTTTCAAGTGTCAAAGTAAGGTGAACACTCCTTAGTTGGAAAAAATGTCACATTGAACCCTACTTTTGAATTTATCTGATAATTTTCATCCTAACTCATTTTAATTTAGGGGAAAAAGTACTAGACATTAACACTGTTCAAAAAGGGCCCACAACAAGGTAAGTCAAAGTTATGAAGTTAAATTTGAGAATGTTACAATACTCCACCCCTCAAAGAGGATTTCATCCCCAAAATCCATCCATCTACAACTAGGTATACATACTAGGCTATGTTTCCTAACCCAAACATCGATTTTTAGTTCACATTATATTGTGGATCATGGTACATCACCACACTTGAGATTATAGACCAATTCCAAGGTGGAACTATGTCACTCCATGAGTGAAGTCTCCATTTGCCTTCTCCTATAAGATGTTGGGATAGGGAAAATATACTAAAACATAGTATTTGATTAATAATACGCGATCCATTATTATGGTGATTTCAATTTTAATAATCATTATTAACATCACTCCCACTAATTTATCATGATATTCTTTTTCCTTATCCTTACTAAGATACCTTACTCAGGTTCACAATTTTAGATAAGGAAATATAAATTTTAAAACCTACTTTTATTATGTAAGTAATGTTCATGGTGGTAAAGCTATAAGGCTTACCCCATCAACCCTAGTTAGGTAGTATCTACATACCCATGGCCTTAGCACTAGTTGTTACTCACTTGTTACTTGCTACTATTACAATTTACTTCAAATAGTCCTAATTTAGGTTATATTCCTAAAGGATATAGCACCAACACTTCAACCCTGAAAAGGTTAATCGATAACTTATCTAATCACCTAGAGGGGTAAAAAGGGTGAATCTAGGTCTTACACATCCAAAACTTCATCATACCCCTTACACTAGACTTAGTCCTAGGGTACTAGGTCAAACGTTCCAGTCAAGTGCTTCTTCATTAAAGGGTTTCCCTATAATTGAAACTTTCTTGTGGTTGTGACTTGGTTCAAAAATCATCAATAAAATCTATAAAAAATTGTATATTTAAATTAATAATGAAAATATGTTTGACGTTAAAAATCTTGCGATGAAAAATCCAAATTTGGCACAAAAAATCGACCCGAGAACCAAGTCAACCACTTTCCAATATACTAAACACTTGGTATTACACTACCATCACTTCATTCTAATAAAAGAGTCTAATTGCTAATACAAATAAAAGGGCATGCCAACATATCCTAACCAACAGCATAGGAGGGAAATGTTTTTCGATTACACATTGTCTACTTCTGCCAAACCTAGTAGAACACATCCTGTATTATTCTTCACTTTACCCTTATCATGATCTACACATCTTCATTTAAGACATCAAGGAGTTATATGGTTGTCAAACCAGTACAGGTACAACTAGGATTTTCCTTTTAATGTTGGTTTACAACCATGCATTTTTAACAAGACAAGCGAACTATATAGTTAGATTACCCATCACCTCGTTCTCCAGGTAATCTAATTATACAAAGTAGGTAGGATAGGGTGATCTCTTAAGAACATTCAACTAAACTTATAGCTTTCATCTCCTTAAAGAGGCCTATCAAGTTCAAAGAGGATGGTATTATTCCCTTTGATAGATGGATTGGGGCAGAGCTATGTGGATATACTCCATTCTAAGGCAGGCCTAACCATGAAAAATCTAATACATGTCATCATATAGTATCAAGGACAATGCCACCATTCTAGAACTTATGCTAGAGTTCTATGTTTATCATCCATGTCTGCACAATCCTCTCAGTGGGCATATATGAAGCATGTTAGAAAAACAACATGGAAAGGGTCAAGGAAAGAATTAGGGTTAGTCTAATATATGCTTTTTCAATCAACCTACCTTTTAGTCATGAACTATCCACCCATAATGTTGGGAAATAGAATCTATTGACCAAGACAGTCAACTCTTAGGTAGGGAATTTCTATACTCCATAAAGGGTGGAGGTTAACTAGGGTTCCCATGACTAAGTGTCGACATCATAGTGGTTTGGGAAGTAGAAATCACCAATTTATATAGGGATTGAAACCATATTTGGTATTCCACAACTAAGAAATAGATATATCAAAAACCTCTAAGGGTCACCTACCTAATTAAAGGCCAACATAGGATAACTTGAAATAGTCAAGTTACCGGCTGCTTAGGCTCTGATACCATTTTGTAAAGAGTGAGACCTGGAGAGGATCCACTCTTCACTGAAGTGAAGAATAAGTCCATCCAATTCCAAATAAGAAGGAAAGGAGGAATTTCATTCATTTCTCAAATGGTATACATATCAGAGCATGAAGTTTATAAGTAGTGGAAACAAAACTATATGAAAGTTACAAGATATATCGTTATAAAACTGTTCCTCACCATAAAAGGTGGTATATCAAGGTAAAATGTATACATCTAATAAACCTAATCACGTACCAGACCTGTTGCAGAGGGTAACCTGTCCATTTTAAGCTATCCTTAGGTTCAATACCATGCATATGATCTTTGTGCATCCTTGTCTTCTAATGTACCTACACTTGGGTGGAAGGGAACATCACCCAGAACATAGGAAACAAATATAGGTCAGTAAAGGATGAGTATGTACATATAATAAAAATTGTGGGCATTATATTATGTTAAAAGTGCAAAAAGAGATGTTCTCACAAGAAGGGGGCTATTTGCAATTAGGTAAGTTCAAAAGAAATGTAACAAGAGAAATGAGGCCTATAAATATTTAGATTACAAACATGAGAATCAAAGTGCCTTGCCATAACAATCATCCATAGATTCATATTAAGTCAATAAACATTTGCATGCATAACAATGTAGACTAAATATACCTACAACAGGGCCATAACACCATAGGATCATGGCCTAGAAATAAATAAGGGTGGAAACGCACACCCCGGGCGGAAATGCATGCCCTATATAAGTATGGTTGTACATAAGTACCACTATTCTAGATATTCTAGACAAACATGTAGCATGCATAAAATTGAGAGGCAAGACTAGTATTTTAGTCAATTTTCATAAAAAGGCATTCATAGAAAGTGGGGTACAAGTACCCTTATAAACAAGGTAGTCTACAAACCAGAATGATATAATGAGTCAACATCAGGAAAAGTAAATGTTCAAGAATTTAGATTTCATAAGGAATAATATTTCAAAAGATGCCTCATTTAAAGAAATTAGGTTTTAGTCAAATAATTCCCAAAATAAAATCAATGATGTACATACCTGGAATTCTCACCTAACCCTATCTCTAGGGGTGAAGCTAACAAGTCTCCAGGAATTGACAATGAGATATCTACAAGGTACAAGACTATCATTACTATTTGGATAGAAATCAAATATTTTACAATCTATGTTATTCAAAATTAGATTCACCATTTACAATTTTAGATTTGTTTTAGTTATAAGTTTCATCCCAATCACATTAGTTTGAGGTTATCTAGATTTTGTAGATATATCACCAATGATATAAATTCCGACAATTTAGGTCTTCATGTTATTCTTTATCTAATACTGTATGATTTCATAAAATCCTAACCACATGTTTAGACTGCATACTAATGTGTATACACATTGTAGTTCTTGATTATTCCCTTGATGAGAGTATGCATTATCTACATTGATTGTAATAAATTTTTTTGTTGTCTAAACCATACTAATTTTTATAAAGCAACCCTCCTAAACATATTGTTTCTCTACGATTCTATTTTATTCAAAATAGACCAATCTAGCTAGATGCGTTACTTAAACTAGCATGCATTTCTAATTATCATCAAATATGCCTATATGTGTATTTGGAGTTTCGGTTGTCAAAAGATATTTAGGGCTTTGAAAATAGTTCTTAACATTAACTTCATTACATATCACATATAAATGGTAATACTCAACATATATATAATAGTATGATAATTATTCAGGTACTCAGTCAAAAGTATAAATCATCACCATAGCTAACCGTCGTATCATTAAGCCACTTGGTTATTGTCAAATTCATTCTCAAGTATATTGTTACTAATCAAGTTTATAGATTTAGGATTATAGGAGATGAATTTTGTGATATATATACTTGTATCGCTTGTACACTAATATGCTAGGATGCTAATGTGGTATCTATAATAGTAAATGATCATATATCTTGATGTAAGTGAATTGTTAAGTTTAATATCTGAATATGTATAGATATCAACTTATATAGTAACAAAAACATTAAGCATCAATTGGTTGTTAACAATTGATCCACAAGGAGGGGTAATCACTAACCTATATCTGATATATCTTGAGTAACCATCCCAGAGGAGAATTGGATTTGACCTTGTGCTCTTTTCTCTTTGTTGTTGCCGAAGAGAACATATATGTGAATCATCTTGGGGTAGTCCACACACACCTGGTTGTGTGGTAAGTACAATCTGTAGAGCTGATAGAGGCTGTCTGGCTATTAGGGATGAAGGAAGTGGCAAAGTCGTGGCTTATTGGTCGTGTTGGCCTGGGACAGTAAGAAGGTGGATGGTAGGCATAGACTTCAGTTAGAGATCTGAATCAATGATTGTTCATTGCCAGCGGTGAGGGATGAGATGCAGTTGTGGTGCTTAGGTGATGGCTGGAAATTCTATAGACGTGGAGAGATTTCAACGGTGACCCTAGTGGTGGAGGTGAGAGTGGCTTTGGGGTTGAGTAGGTAGTACAACATCAATCCAAGCAAGCACCACACCAAACCATGATCGTAGAATTTTAGAACTGGGATGATGGTGCTCCTCTACGATTTCTTAGCATCACCCACACTGAATCTTCAGAGCTAGAATGTTGGAGGTTAACGAGTTGTGTGGGAAGTTGGTGTGGTTGAGGTTTCCATTTGAAGCATCAACCTTCAACTCTACGTATCTAAAGCACCGTTCACGGTCGCTGAGTCTGGAGGTGCAGCCTCTCCGCCGCCAGCAGGACCGATGGAGGAGAGGAGGCGGTGAAAGATCTGTAGGTCGTGTGGGAGGAAGAAGAAGAAGTAATAGAGGAGGGAGGTTGAGGATGACCAAACTGCTTCTCATTGGTTGGCGATCAACGATGTTGGTGACAAACACTCGAACAACTATGTCACCTTCATGTGGATGTCGACGACTGGTGGTTCTTAGTTTGAGTAGAGACACATGCAGCCATTGGACCAAACAACAGCAAGAAGAGGGGCACCAACGGTGGTCTGCAACTATGATGGATCAGGGTGGAGGAGGCAGCTAGTTTCAGAGGTGAGTGATTGTGATTTGCAGGTCTTTATAAGCAAGATCAGGTCATGCGTTCATGGAGGGCAAGAGATGCTTCCCTGCCGCAGCTGTGTGACCATGGTTGGGGGGGGGGGGCTATCAACTGCCCCCATGATGGGCGGTAGTGGCATCTCTCTGTTGTTGTGGGGGCTGAGCGTAAGGGTGGACGAAGGAGTGACCAGAGGAAGAAGAAGAAGAACAATGGGTGGCGTCCAAGGTTCATGCTGTGTGTGGAGAGAAAGAGAGAGGAAGTAGAGGAGGGGAAAAAAGGAGGAGGAAGGAAAGCACTGATCCTTTACGGCAGTTGGCGATCCACGAAAGTAGGCACATTGATTGCGTCAAAGAGGAGAGATGCACAATCTAGAGGGATCTCGGCTACCTGGTTCAGCACAGGTAGAGCTTTGAACGGGTAATGTTCACGGAGGAAAAAAATCATGTTGATAATGGCAATGAATGTAATTAGTGTGTGTGGTGGTTAAGAAACCAAATAGTTAAATGAATGAGCTCAAATGAGGTTTGATTGAACTAAGATTTGACAAATAGACTAATTAAGATATAAGGAATCCAAATGCATCATTATTTTTGCCTTTTGAGAATGGTTTATAGTTTATTTCTTTACTTGGGTATTAAGAATGCATTTAATGTGTTTATTCCTCTTTTTAGCCAATTTGACATATTTATTTGTATTGGACTATTTCATTTTCTCAAATTGACCTAGTAGGTTTTTCAAGTGTCAAAGTAAGGTGAACACTCCTTAGTTGGAAAAAATTTCACATTGAACCCTACTTTTGAATTTATGTAATAATTTTCATCCTAACTCATTTTAATTTAGGGGAAAAAGTACTAGACATTAACACTGTTTAAAAAGGACCCACAACAAGGTAAGTCAAAGTTATGAAGTTAAATTCGAGTATGTTACACCAAGCACCTTAAAAACGTAGGTCAACCTCTGAATTTTTGGAAACCCAATCAAACTCTAGCAAATGAATCCAATTCTTTCTCCTCTCAACTCAGAAACCATAGAAATGGAGATTAGAAGAGAAAGAGTGAGAAAAGGGGGAGATTTGATGTGATTTTGAATCAAATATGAGGAGGGATGGAATTTTGACTTGTGAGAGAAGATTCACCATGAAATGCTATGCAAAGAAGCTGAACTTACTTGATTTCATCATATCTTGGATAGAGAAACCCTAGGTCAACATCTCCACCACTTTCTCTTCTCAAAACCCTAGCTCTTCTCTTTCCCAAGAATTTCATCTATTTGACAGGAATGACAAGTTATGAGAGTTCCTTGTGTGTTAGGTTAGTCATATAGATGAATTGATGTGTTTAGAACAATTGCAATCAAGCCCCTCAATGTATTTTTATTTTGTTTAGACTGGTTGGTCGGCTGAGTTATAAACTCAAAGAAACTATACTTTTCAGAACTCAAACCTCATTCAAAAATTATAAAACTTTAACCCAATGTCTAAACTTGAGTTTTAAAGAAACCATAAAAAATTTAGATCATTTAGAGTTACCAATAAATAATTAAAAATTAAATACTATACTGCTATATTGCAGTCAGCAACATAGTCGGTCGAGTTTGTCCTTCACAGAACTCGACTGACACCCCTCTCTGTATGGATAAAAAATTATCCAAAAATTATACCAATTTAATAGGGTGTCTATAATAGAGTTAATAAATTACAGTTAAAATTTTAGATCAATTGGATATACCAATAAAAAGATAAATTCAATTACCACATTGCTATATCAATCTCAAAATATGGTCGGCTGAGTTTGAAACTCGACCGACAAATATGTCAGAACATTCTTAAAAAATTCTTATATTTTTCAAAAGTATTCAAATTTGAGATGTACAAATTATATCCAAATTTTAATTAAATCAGAGTTACACATAAAATACTAAAAATTATTTAGTGAGATGTTATACTTATCAAATTCTGTTTTTATATGTCATCAAAACCCTGATTTGGGCAGATTAGGGTTTCCAAATCTTAATCCTAATTATGTAAATCAAAGTATGATTAAACCTTCTCGTAATATTTAAAATATAAAAACTTAACTCCATCATTAATCAAACTTTAAACAATGATCAACTTAGTTAAACATACAATCATCCAAGCAAACTCTAATTAGATGACTAATTTGAAAATGGATCATTACAAAGTTGTTGTACATAGTTGTTGCCCTGATGTTGTAGTGGTAGAATAGATATGGATATAAATTTCAATTGGCAATACGACATCACTTCTGACCTGTAGAGCTATGTAAGAAAACCTAGGGATAGAAGAAAATTAGTTATGTATGACATTGAATTCCAGGTGATCATGACCAAAACAAATAGCTACGGCCCAAACAAGTGAATCACTACAAGTTGATACAGTGTCAACACGGTGAGTTACTGAGGCAATTGTGGCAAGAACAGGAAGTATAGATCATTGTTTATTCATTTTCTATACCAAAGGTTATGGCCAACGGGGTGACAAATCCCTTGAAAACTAGCTATCTAGCACTTTTTTTTTGAGTCTTAGGGAGACCCCGCTCCTCTCCACCTCAAACAGGTGCCATGAGTCCGGATGACCCAAAAAGTTGGTAATTACAATGCGCTCAGAGAGATTCGAACCCGAGTCCCCCAAGGAGGACAAACCGGACCGAACCACCTGAGCCACACTGGCCGAGTAACTATCTAGCACTTTGAATATATAAAAAACAATATATATCATCTTAGTGGAAGGTAGCTAGCGTATTGGAAAATGGTTCTTCGTTTATAAATTATGAGTCAGTCTTTGTAGATTCTACCAATCTAATCGACCCCTTTTTTAATCAGAGGGTCCATTTTCGAAGAGATCACGGAGGCCCAAAATCTAGTGGTAGATCATCCTACTCGATACGACCAATACAGAGGATTGAGCAGATCAGACCCATCCATGATCAGGGCCTCGTCGTTGTCTTCGTATTCCATCTACATCATCCAAAACACATGCCAAAGGGAGACACCGGGAGAACATGGACACAAACGACATACACAGTTGTTGCTGCACCGCTGATTGAAGACCTATCTGACAAGCTGAGGGAGTAGTAGTCAGTGCACAGTTGGGAATGCGTCAGAGAGGCGCTAAAGTGCAACGATAGGTACCTGAGACCTCGACTGCAGACTTCAAAGCACAATGAATAACCGGGCGCAACATGTTGCTCTCGTAGGTGTAGTAGGAGGAGGGGTGTATGCCGTCATCTCTATGCCTCAGAGACGGGACTGTAAGATCATCGAGGAGTTATTGGAGTACCTTGTCGAGGCCCTCTCCTCCCACATGTTGGGTTAGCTGATTGGAAGGCAGTATCGGACCACGCCCTCCAACAACAGAAACTCCGTGAACACCCTCCCACCGCCAGAAACTCCATGAACACCCTCCCGCACGCCGCCGCTTCCATGGCAAGGACGGACAGGATGAGTCTGACGACTAGAGTGGAGTAAGACATTGTGGGTTTTCAGAGAGCAGACGCGATAGTTGGACAATGACACATTCCTAGATTGGGACGGCGAGGAAGATGGATTCGATGAAGAAGACCTTGTTGGGATCGGCAGAGTCGTGACATGTCTATTTACATTAAGGCTCCGATTGGTTTGTCGTAACTAGTTCGGAAAACATAAGAACTGGAGTTCCTTGAGTAGCTTTTCATTTAGGCTCCGATTGGTTTGTTGTAACTGATCCGGAAAACTTATGAACTGGAGTTCCTAAAGTAGTTTTTCATGATTGGTTTAAAGTAAGTACTAGAAGTCAAGTTCCGTAACTTTCGTTGAGTTACATAGTTATATACAAAACATAGTTCCTGAGTTCCCTCTTAAAAAGAGCGGAAAACGAGTTCTGGAACAGTTGGCAAAATTTTCTATATAATTATATTTTTCATTCTTCATAAATGACACATGTAAAATATTTATGATTAGGAATGTTAGTGTGTGGATATGATTTATTGTCAAAATGATAAAATAATATGACAAAATATTATACACTATAAGTGACACCATATATAATATTTTACACTACAACTACCATTATCATTATGTCTACAAAATAAAAAATATAAAAACACTATGAAAAATAACCAGACCACTATGAAAAATAATCAGACTGCACCATGTAAAAAAAAATTATCTAGCATTTTTTTATATTCATGTTTAAATAATATGATGTGAAAATGATAATAAACTATAATCATACGTGAAGAATATAGTAAAAATTAATGTTGTACATATTTTTAAATAATTTTAAACCAAAACCTATATTTACATATCTATAAAATGTACATATCATTAAAATAGTTTATACATACAAAGTGAAATAAAAATATTATAATGTAATTTGAACCACAATATACCATATTAAAATATTTTTAAAGGAGCAACATCCGAATCATGACCGCTTGTTGAGATTATTATGTTAAAAATATATTAATTAGTAGTCACATATATGATTCTTTTTTTTACTTTTTTCATCCTCTGTTTTTAAAGGAGCAACATCCGCATTATGACTGCTTGCTGAGATTATTATTTTAAAAATATATTAATTAATAGACATAGATATGATTCTTTTTTATTTCTTTGCCGTCCTTATTTTTTATATATCACATTGTAAAACTAATAATTTTTAATTGATTTCCATATTTACACTAATGACAAACCAATCACATGGAAGTGAATGAAACTTAAGTTCCAGAAATGGAACTAGAGTTTCTAGAAAATGAGTTCCACAAAACTTATGACTTCCACCGAACCAATCAGAGCCTTAAAGTAAGTGTTGGAACTTGAGTTCCGTGACTTTTGGGGAGTTACAGACTTACATACAAAACACAGTTCCTGAGTTCTCTCTTAAAAAGAGCGGAAAACGAGTTCCAGGACAACTAACAATATGTTTATACAATTATATTCTTTATTCATTATAAGTGATAAATGTAAAAATATTTATGACTAGAAATATTAATGGTGAGGATGTAGGTCGTTGCCAAAATCACAACATAATATGACAAAATATTATACACTATAATCACACTATGTAAAATATTTAACAGTATAACCACCATAATCAGTACAATCTACAAAATAAAAAATACAAACATCCTGAAAAAATAAACACCGCACCATGTAGGAACAATGTGATTTACGTAATATATTTTTATTCTTCATGTTTAAACAATATGATGTGAAAAATGATAATTAGTTGTAACCATACATGAATAATATAGTAAAAATTCCCTACAGAAGCAATGTAAAAATTATATTCTACATTGTGTTAAACATTGATGAATCAAAATTTATAAATACAAGCACATGAAATGCTGATATTATTAAAATACTTTGTATACATAAAGTGAAATAAAAATATTGCAATGTGATTTTAATCATAATATTTTTATGAAGATTATAATTATACCACAATAAAATATTTAAAGGAGAAACATCTGCACCATAACTACTTGTTGTGGTTATTATGATTTAAGAATATAATGATTTTTTACGGATATGATTCCTTTTTTTTATGTCTTTGTCATCCTCACTTATCTGTATTATACAATAAAAATTACACTATTTTTAATTATTTTCATATTTACACTTACAACAAACCAATCACATGGAAGTAGATGGAACTTAAGTTCCGAAAACTGAACTAGAGTTCCCAGAAAATGAGTTCCTTGAAACTCATGACTTACACCAAACCAATAGGAGCCTAAGTGTCACCGTGTTTCCAAGACACGCGTAACATACTTTGTAACCCACGTGTGCATTAAGTGTGTGTGTGTATATATATATATATATTTGTATATATATAATTATTTAATTATTTATATATTTATATATATATATATTTATATATATAATTATATATATATAATTATATATATATATATATATATATATAGAGAGAGAGAGAGACTCAAGCTAGTGTACACTCGAGTGTACCAGAGACACAGTACACTTCAGTAGTTTTCAAATATGTAGTAATTTAAAAAAAATCTAAACTATTGATCTTCTTAAATATCTTAAGAGCATACTATATAATAAATTTCATCTTATTTCGGCACTTATAGGTCATTCATCTAAAGGAGACAAAAATCATACATTTCAAATTAGTTTTGTGCGTTGATTTTGTTATCCTTGGATGAGTGACTTACACTCATCCAAATGAGTTCAAAATTTGTATATGGCCTATTATTATTGTAACCATGAAGATCAATGGATTAGATTTTAGAAAAATGTGGTCTAAATAGGAAAGCACCATTGGGGTGTACAGTGTGATCTGTACACTCGAGTGTATTCTAGCCTAACACACACACACACACACTCTCTCTCTCTCTCTCTCTATATATATATATATATATATACACTAGTGAACGCACACGTGCACATGCACATGACATATAAAATTTGTTGGAAATATGTGGGGAGAGGACTCGTTGGTGAAAGAGTCCCTACGGTAAAAGATATTTCTGTTGGTTGTTTGAAAGGAGAGAATCAAGGAACCGTTTCGGTAGGATGGAGAGAAATACATAATTAAAGATAATAAAAGTTAAAAGGAGAGTGTGAGAATAAATATTTGTAGGAGCAAAATTCCTTGAAAAAAGGAGAGAAGAGAGTGAATCAAGGAGAGCGCAGCATCAAACTCACTCTTTTTATAGTAGTATATATATATATATAATTCAATATTGAACTTGTCCCACCATTTGACTTATTTTTTGCAATTCTGATGGAGCATTTTTTAGCCCAAAAGGCATAACATTCCATTCGTAGTGACCAAAAGGTACTGTAAAGGCAGTTTCTTCCTTTTTTCCATCTTCTTCAATTTTAGGTTTATTTGAGTCCTTTGGACTATTTTCATCCATAACTTTTGTCATTTCTTCAAAAACCATCAATTGTAGTTGATTATCCTCAATGTTTGGATTTTCAATTTGAATTTTTCTTGTCAACTCTTGCTTTAGTTGACTAAATGAAAACATTCTATTTGTTATATATATATATATATATATATATATATATATATATATATATATATATATATATATATATATATAGTCAGGCTAGAATACACTCAAGTGTATCTGGAGCGAAATACACTCAAGTAGTTTTTCATGATGCAATATTTTTTTTGAAAATCTAATCCGTTGATCTTCTTAAACATCTCGTAAATAACTCATACGTAAAATTTGAGTACATTTGGATATGTATTGCTCATGTTATGAAGACCGCAAAAATTATGCATTTCAAATTAGTTTTGCGCGTCGATTTTGTTGCCCTTGGATGAGTGACTTACACTCATCCAAAAGGGCTCAAAATTTGTTTGTAGCCTAGTTATAGTATGACGGTGAAGATCAATGGTTTACATTTTGCAAAAAATAGTCTTGATATGAAAAACACACTTGAGTGTATTCGTGCGATCCGTACACTCGAGTGTATTCTAGCCTGACTCTCTCTGTATATATATATATATATATATATATATATATATATATATATATATATATATATATATATATATATATATATATATGCTATTCACTTGCTACACGTGCGGGTAGATAATCCAAGTTACTTGTGTTGAAAAAGAGATGACACATAATTGTAATTAAATGGTAAGTGTTGGTCCGGTGGCACACGTTGTAATTATTCCAAACGTATTTGACTTGCTGCTTTATTGATCGAGTCTTTATTTTTTATTGCATCTGCTGGAAAATTAAAAAACAAAGGATCACGACAGGAGATGTGAGGATGAGATTGGGATATTTTAATTATATTACTCACGAAATCGTATATCACATTGAATTTGATCCTCATAGAGAAAAAGGCATGAACACAACTATTATTTTCTAGCTGATCACGTACCAATCTTGAAGTATACACATGCCTAATGTAACGAGTCTAAAACCATTATAGTAGTGTCCTTTTGTGAGATAAACAAACACATGAGAAATAAAATGATACTTCCAGAGTGTATTACGTAACGTCATCTTTAGTTACAAATTTCTCATTTCCATTACAGATTCTCTATTGTCATTACAACCTATCATTTATCATTACAAAGACAATAATTATAAGAAATATCAGCAAGTAAATAAGTGACATTCTGACGACGTATAGTGAATTCCAACGACAAGTAAAGAAATATGACATTTTGTAATAATACATAAATGCCTGTTTTCAAAATAGATAATTTTTAATGGAAAGGAAACATATGTAATCAAGGATGACATTTTGTAATACAAATCTGAATGCAACAAATTCCACTGTCTAAGAAAAATGATACTTCCAGATTGTATTATGTAACGTCATTTTAAGTTACAAATTTCTCCTTTCCATTATAGATTCTATGTTCTCATTACAACATATCATTTATCCTTACAAAGACAATAATTATAAGAAATAGCAGCAAGTAAACAAGTGGCATTCTGACGACGTATAGTGAACTATAACGACAAGTAAAGAAAGATGACATTTTGTAATAAGAAAGAAATGTCCGTAATCAAAATAGATAATTTGTAATCGAAAGGAAACATATATAATCAAGGGTGACATTTTGTAATACAAATCTGAATACATCAAATTCCACTGTCTAAGAGAAATGATACTTCCAGATTGTATTATGTAACGTCATCCTTAGTTACAAATTTCTCCTTTCCATTACAGATTCTCTATTCTCATTACAATATATCATTTATCCTTACAAAGACAATAATTATACGAAATAGCAGCAAGTAAACAAGTGACATTCTGACGACATATAATGAATCACAACGACAATTATATTTTATAATGGGAACTGAGAATCCATAATGAGAATGAGAAATTTGTAATTAAGGATGACAATTAATATTTGAAGTTTATTTCATATTCCTTCTTAGCAAGATAATTCAGACTCTTTTTACATATTATAGTTTATGTCTGTATATTACAACATATCTACAGTTAGTACAAATTACTCGTTTGTATTACAACATTTCCAAACACATTAAAATATATCCAAATACATTTTGGGTTATTCTATTCAACATTCACTTTTTTATTTACCTAACATGAATGTCGCAATGTCTATAACTATCTTTTCCACTAGTGCATGCACTCATAAAAAATTGTCATCTAGCTACTAATAGTGGCAGCACATGCATGCACAAGTAACAAATTTCAAATTGAAAAATGATGCCACCGTATTCCATGCATACATAATTGACTTTTTCTTAATTACGATAGGTGTCACCGCTTCTTCATGCATACGTAAATAAATTCTGCATAATTACAATAGCTGCCACTGTTATCATGCAAGTGCAATTGATTTTAATTTTAATTATCACGGAGATCGGACACGGTGGCATGAAAGGTAAATGTCAGATGCACTTAATCACACGTGTAACTAATGAATACTACCCGCGTGGGCAGCAAAGACAAACTCATATATATATATATATATATATATATATATATATATATATATATATATATATATATATATATTCTATTCACTAAAGTTAGTTACCCGTGTGGGTAGTGAATATATATATATATATATATATATATATATATATATATATATATAGAGAGAGAGAGAGAGAGAGAGAGAGAGAGAGAGTCAGGCTCGAAAACACTCGAGTGTACATATCACACCATACACCCCAATGGTATTTTCCTATCTAGACCATGGTTTTCTAAAATCTAATCCATTGATCTTCACGGTTACAATAATAATAGGTCACATACAAAATTTGAACTCATTTGGATGAGTGTAAGTCACTCATCCAAGGACAAAAAAATCGACGCACAAAACTAATTTGAAATACATAATTTTTTCCTCCTTTAGATGCACGACTTATAAGTGTCCAAATGAGCTAAAATTTATTATATAGTATGTTCTTATGATAATTAAGAAGATCAATGGTTTAGATTTTTCAAAAATTTATTGCATCTTCAAAAATGACTGAGGTATATGGTGCCTCTGGTACACTCGAGTGTACACTAGCCTGACTCTCTCTCTCACTCTCTCACTATATATATATATATATATATATATATATATATATATATATATGCTAAAAAAATTGTGTACCTGAGTACATGTAGCTTACATGTACCCACCTTCATTTATGGGGATTGTAAAATTGTATTGAATAATCCAACCTTATGGATGTATAGCATACCCCTTAGATAAGATGTGTACAAAAAATCATCGCAATCTAATATTCATAGAGCATACAATAAAAGAAAATGTCTATTTTCTAATCAGTGGTAAGTTGCAGAAATTGCATCAACCATTGAATGATGTATGGCTATATCTCATGATCTACATAAGATATGGTTATGATTTTTTAAATACATCTAATCTATATAGAGTTGAATCAATCCATATGGTTGGATTTTATCAACATACTCTACATATGCTATTTTAATGGCCGGTACACGTAAGTTACATGTACCGGTCGGTACACACTTCCTAACCTCATATATATATATTTATTTATTTATATATTTATATTAGATATATATATTTATATTATATATATATATATATATATAGAGAGTCATGCTAGAATACACTCGAGTGTATAGATCGTACACATACACTCAAGTATGTTTGCATATCAAGACTATTTTTGGTAAGATGTAAACCATTAATCTTCATCGTCATACTATAACTAGGCTACATACAAATTTGAGCCCATTTGGATGAGTGTAAGTCACTCATCCGAGGGCAACAAAATCGACGTACGAAACTTATTTGAAAAGTATAATTTTTGTGATCTTTATAACATGACTTATAATTGTCCAAATGTGCTAAAAATTTTGTGTATGAGCTATTCACAAGATGATTAAGAAGATCAATGGATTAGATTTTTGAAAAAAAATATTGCATCATGAAAAACTACTTGAGTATATTCTGCTCTGAATACACTCGAGGTATTCTAGCCTGACTATCTCTCTCTCTCTTTATATATATATATATATATATATATATATATATATATATATATATATATATATATACATATATATATATATATATATATAAAGAGTCTGCTAGAATACACTCGAGTGTACAGATCACATCGTACACGTCAATGGTGTTTGCTTATGTAGACCATGTTTTTGTAAAATCTAATCGATTGATCTTCACGGTTACAATAATAATAGCCCACATACAAAATTTGAGCCCATTTTGATGAGCGTAAGTCACTCATCCAAGGACAAAAAAATCGACGCACAAAACTAATGTGAAATGCATGATTTTTGTCTGCATTAGATGCATGATCTAAAAATGTCCAAATGAGCTAAAATTTATTATGTAGTATATTCTTAACATATTTAGGAAGATTAACGATTTAGATTTCCAAAATAATTGCTCCATGATGCGAAATGACTGAGGTGTATAGCATCTCTAGTACACTCGAGTGTATTCTAGCTTAACTCTCTCTCTCTCTCTTTATATATATATATATATATATATATATATATATATATATATATATATATATATATATATATATTCACTTGCTGCCCGCGCGGGTAGATAAGTGAAGTTACGTGGCTCCCGAATTAACAATGTGAAGTGCTGATATGGAAGCAGTGGCACTCTTTGTAATTATGTATATAGCTAGCTGCTTTACGTTCATGGAGTAGCGGTGGCATTATTAGTAATTATATTAAATAATTGAACGTGCATGGAGTAGCAATGCAATCCTTATCCAATAGTATAAATAGTGGTTGCAACCTCGTTAGTGGTGGATACGTACTATCTGACATGCACATTGGACAAAAATAGGTGCCTTTTTAATATCTTTAAAATAACTATAAAACTGATGATAGTTTATTCTATTTAGGCATGTACGAAGTATACTAATATAAAATACGGATGCAGTGTGTATGTGCACAATATGTGTATATGATTTATAGTCTTTTCAGATTTAATCAATTGTTATTTATATTTAAAATTCGTGTCTACGTATTTTGTGTTCAAGAGACTGTTCTGTAAGGAGAGATGACACATTGTAAATAACAAAGAGAAATTATAATGTGTACGGAAAAAACGTAATACAAAAGAGCACATTGTAACTAAAACTGACATTTCGTAATCAAAACAAAATAAGAAATAGCAACAACTAAACAAGTGATATTCTGACATTGTACAAGGGTTGTAATAACAAGTAAAGAAAGATATCATTATGTAATAGAAAGGAACTGTTTGTAATCAGAACAGAGAATTCGTAATGGGAAGGAAAAAATTAACCAAGGATAGCTATTTGTAATACAATCCCGATGTATCAAATTCTAATATCCATGAGAATGAACCTCAGTACGTATTTTGTGTTCAAGAGACCGCTCTGTTAGGAGAGATGACACATTGTAAATAGCAAAGAGAAATTGTAACATGTACGAGAAAATTGTAATATAAAAGAGCACATTGTAACTAAAACTAACATTTTGTAATCAGAACAAAATAACAAATAGAAGCAAGTAAACAAGTGATATTCTGGCATCATATATGAGTTATAATAACAAGTAAAGAAAGATATCATTATGTAATATAAAGGAATTGTTTTTAATCAGAACAGATAATTCGTAATGGAAAGAAAAAAATTATAACTAAGGATAACTTTTCTTAATACAATCTCGACGTATCAAATTCTAACATCTAGGATAATGAACCTCAGTACATTAAAATTTGTAGTACTAAGGAACATTTTGTCATGAGAATAGATATTTCATAATGAAAATGAGAAAGTTGTAACTAGTGATGACAATCTGTTATACAACTTGGGTATATGAAATTTTATTATCTATGAGAATAAACTTCAATACATAAAAATTATAGTAAGAAAGATCATTGTGTAATAAGAACTAAGAATCCATAATGAGAGTGAGAAAGTTGTAATTATTGATGACATTTGATATTACAGTCCAGATCTATCAAATGCTCTATCTAAGAGAATGTACTTTAGTACAAAATAAGTTGTAATAGGAAGGAACATTATGTAATTTGAATAAAACAATTGTAATGAGAATGACAAAAATATAACCACAGATGACCTCTTGTAATACAACCTGGCTGTATCACATGTTATGTCCATATTACCTACGTTTTGATCCACAGGCATAATCAATTAAATAATAACACTTGGTATATATGGAAGTAACTGGTTGTCGAGGCTTTATTTTTACTAGATGCCACTGCTCACTGGAAAGTTAATTGGCACATTGATAATTACCACATATGCCATCGTCCTTTTCAATACTAGTTGCTATTCGTATTTACTATATATGCCACCGTCTACACAAATTAGTGGCCACAGGTAGCAGATTCTAATTACCCACATGGGTACTGAAGACAAACTATATATATATATATATATATATATATATATATATATATATATATATATATATATATATATATATATAGGGTATATCTTCGCTACCCGTGCGGGTAACTAAGATTTCGCTACCCGTGCATCAAATTTGTAATGGGATGACACATATATGTAATGAGACAACCAAATTTGTAATGAGACAACTGAAATTGTAATACAAAAACTCGTTTTGTATTACAGCGCTGTTATAGTAATAAATATATATTTATTACTGTAACGACGCTGTAATACAAAACGAGTCTTTGTATTACAATTTCGATCGTCTCATTACAAATTTGGATTGTCTCATTACAAATGCATACCTTCCCATTACAAAACGGATGCACGGGTAGCGAATCTTAGTTACCCGCATGGGAAGCGAAGATGTACCCATATACATATATATATATATATATATATATATATATATATATATATATATATATATACAGTGAGAGAGTCAGGCTAGAGTATACTCGAGTGTACAGATCACATCGTACACCCTAATGGTGTTTTCCTATCTAGACCATGTTTTTCCAAAATCTAATCCATTGATCTTCATGGTTACAATAATAATAGGCCACATATAAAATTTGAACTCATTTGGATGAGTGTAAATCACTCATCCAAGGACAACAAAATCGACGCACAAAACTAATTTGAAATACACGATTTTTGCCTCCTTTAGATGCATGAACAATAAGTGTCCAAATGAGCAAAAATTTATTATATAATATGTTCTTATGATAATTAAGAAGATCAATGGTTTAGATTTTTTAAAAATTTACTGCATCTTAAAAAATGACTGAGGTGTACAGTGCCTCTGGTATACTTCAATGTACACTAGCCTGACTCTCTCTCTCTCTCTCTCTCTCTCTCTCTCTCTCTCTCTATATATATATATATATATATATATATATATATATATATATATATATATATATAGAGAGAGAGAGAGAGAGAGAGAGAGAGAGAGAGAGAGAGAGTCAGGCTAGAATACACTCAAGTGTACAGATTACGTCGTACACCTCAATGGTGTTTGCCTATCTAGACCTTGTCTTTTCAAAATCTAATCCATTGATCTTCATGGTTACAATAATAATAGGCCGCATACAAAATTTGTGTACACTAGCCTGACTCTCTCTCTCTCTCTCTCTCTATATATATATAATTGTGTACCAGAGTACATGTATCATATATATACATATTATCAACTATGATGGTTGTACAATTCTATCGAATAATCTAACCTTACAAATGTGATGTATACCCCTCATATAACATGTGTATCAAAAATTATTTACATCTGACATTCTTAGATCATCTAGTGAAAGAATATGTATATTTTCCAATCAACGGTAAGTTGTCAAAACTACAAAAACTGTTGGATAGTATATTTTTATACTTTGTGATCTATTTGAGATATGCTTGTGATTTTTTAAACACATTTGATCTAAACGATGTTGATTCAATCCATATGGTTGGATTTAGCTAAGGTATTCTATATATGTCATTTTAATAGTTGGTACACATAACTTACATTACTGGCTGGAACACACTTCCTAACACACACACACACACACACACACACACACACACACACACACACACACACATATATATATATATATATATATATATATATATATATATATATATATATATATATATATATATATATATATATATATATATATATATATATATGGGCCCATCTTTATTGCCCGCGCGGGTAGCTACCCGCCCACCCTTCTGACCACTTTTTTTCAAAAAAAAAAATTCGCAATTGTAGAGGAATATTTTGTCTAGCTCACCAAAAAATTTTATCCAAAAATAATATCATTTGCCCCTCCAAAATAAAAAAACCCGTCCTTATATATATCTGTTATATATTTTGTACAGAGTTACTTTTTTGGCCAGCAGAGTTACTTTTTTGACACCATAGTTACTTTTTTTACAACAGAGTTACTTTGTTAGCCAGGGGAGTTACTTTTTTGGCTGCAGGGTAGCGAAAATCCAGGCTACCCGCACGGGTAATGAATGAACGCCCTATATATATATATATAAACACACACACATATATATATATATATATAAATATATATATATAAATATATATATATATATATATATATATATATATATATATATATAACGTTAATTAATTACTTGCACTACCTATTTCAAATTTGATTATTTTTTTATTTTCTTACTTTACACGTGTACGTGGTTATTTTACCTTACCGATTGTTACTTTTCATGCATAAATAGTTTCATTTGCAACAGATATAAAAATATACAATTATATATTTATTCCACACTTTTCACTATATATTCTGTCCGGTTTTACTTTTTTAGCCGAATAATTATTATTTGGTCAATATAGTTACTTTTTGTCCAACGAGTTACTTTTCTTACCAAACAATTAGTTTTGGGACAACACATGTGGCAAATTCGACATTACCCACACGAACATTAAAGATGTACTCATATATATATATATTTATATATTTATATATATATACGGGCGTTCATTCATTGCCCGCGCGGGTAGCCTAGATTTTCACTACCCTACAGCTAAAAAAGTAACTCTCCTAGCTAAGAAAGTAACTATGCTGTAAAAAAAGTAACTATGGTGTCAAAAAAGTAACTCTGCTGGCCAAAAAAGTAACTCTGTACAAAATATACAGCAAATATATATAAGGATGGGTTTTTTGATTTTGGAGGGGCAAATGATATTATTTTTGGCTAAATTTTTTTGGAGAGGTAGACAAAATAGTCCTTTACAATTTCAAAATTTTTTTTGAAAAAAAGTGATCGGAAGGGTGGGCGGGTAGCTACCCGCGCGAGCAATAAAGATGGGCCCTATATATATATATATATATATATATATATATATATATATATATATATATATATATATATATATATATATATATATAGTCAGGCTAGAATACACTCGAGTGTATTTGGAGCGGAATACACTCAAGTAGTTTTTCATGATGCAATATTTTTTTTGAAAATCTAATCCGTTGATCTTATTAAACATCTCGTTAACAACTCATACGCAAAATTTGAGCACATTTGGATGTGTATAGCTCATGTTATGAAGACCGCAAAAATTATGCATTTCAAATTAGTTTCGCACGTCGATTTTGTTGCCTTTGGATGAGTGACTTACACTCATCCAAATGGGCTCAAAATTTGTATGTAGCCTAGTTATAGTATGAAGGTGAAGATCAACGGTTTACATTTTGCAAAAAATAGTCTTGATATGCAAACACACTTGAGTGTATTCGTGCGATCCGTACACTCGAGTGTATTCTAGCCTGACTCTATATATATATATATATATATATAAGGCTAGAATACACTTAGTGTATTTAACTCCAAATACAATCAACTTTCTAGTTGTTGGATTCAGATCTGATGAGAAGAAAAAGAAGAAGAAAAATACCAAACAGACTGCCAACTAGCACTCGTTAGTCTCCACTCTCTAGTACCTTCTTCCTTTATACCCTGGTTCGTTTCTCTCTCCTCACATTGCATAACAACCTCTTCGTCCTTTGACGACGCCTTTCTTATAGGATGAGTCCTATAGAAATTCTGTAGGATTTAATAAGATTGCATTATAGTGGATAATTTCTAATTCTCTTTTCTTATTTTTGGTAGGGGGTTAGATTTTAAAGATGAGTGAGAAAGTGATAGACGTTATGATTGGTTGTCCTATACAAAAAAAATATAAAACTCGTCTTATACTACTGGCTTGCGTCCTTCTACTCCTCCTTCGCTTCCGCAACATCCCGTCTTCTTTCCATATTTTCTGCTTAGACATGCTAATTGATGAAGGGGAGATCTCCATGCATTCTACGATAATCTGACGATTGAATTGGAAAGGCTGGAGAACGTGGAGTTCGTGCTCTAGCAGACCGGGGAGGGCCGATGTCTGACCTATACAAGAAGGTGAATATGGGGCACTGACCGTTCAAGGGTAACGAGCTTGCCACCTGTGAAGTCCATTGATAAGAGGAAAAATGAACATACGTACTCTCCCATGATAACAGTGATGCGCCGATGGCATACCCAGGGACGAGCTCGTTGGATTAGGAGCTCAAACTGCCACCACTGAAGTAGCACTACTTGGTTCTCATAGAGCCCAGGAAGTTCAGGTAGACCTGACCAACAGGTCGAAGGCTAGAAGCAAGTCGGTCGAGGAGTAAGTTGCAACTGTGTTTCTTTGACATGCAGTTTATTTTGCATTGTGTATATGCAGATTACAATTGATCTTTTTGTAGTGCGAACCTATTGCGGCGAATCTTTCTCCTCTAGCAGGGCGATCGGCCGCGATATCAAGTCTACGTCATGGACTACATCTTCCACAATCCAATCACGGCAGGAAGTTAACGATCAACATGTGTGGTTACATTATCTACCACAAGAAGAGCCTAGGGGTACCGGAGTACCGGTTCCTACCGAAGTTTGTGGTAAACAATGGGATCGGGAAGGAGACGTACATGCTCAGGTGATCGACAACCATAAGGCGAGGCAGCCGCTTGCAGACGTGTTTGAGGAGATAAGGCGTACAACCAGGACGTCTTCCCGTTAAGTGACTTCTTAATGATAAGGTAATAAAAAGAAAACCTTCAAAAAAAAAAAGGTAATACAAAGAAAAGAAATAAAAAAGAACTTATATTATATCATTCTGTAATCTATGTCAAAAAAATATTTTTGTACGCGTGCAATGACTGAACAAAATTTTCAAATTACTATTCATAGGGACGTGCAACGCACATGCAATATATATATATATATATATATAGTCAGGCTAGAATACACTCGAGTGTACGGATCGCATGAATACACTCAAGTGTGTTTGCATATCAAGACTATTATTTGTAAAATGTAAACCGTTGATCTTCACCGTCATACTATAACTAGGCTACATACAAATTTTGAGCCCATTTGGATGAGTGTAAGTCACTCATCCAAGGGCACCAAAATCGACGCGCAAAACTAATTTGAAATGTATAATTTTTGCGGTCTTCATAACATGAGCTATACATATCCAAATGTGCTCAAATTTTGCGTATGAGTTGTTCACGAGATGTTTAATGAGATCAACGGATTAGATTTTCAAAAAAAATATTGCATCATGAAAAACTACTTGAGTGTGTTCCGCTCTGAATACACTCGAGTGTATTCCAGCCTGACTCTCTCTGTCTCTCTCTCTCTCTCTCTCTACATATATATATATATATATATATTACATTCATTCATTGCCCGTGCAACTGTTTTATAATAGAAAGACACATATTTGTAATGAGATGATCAAATTATAATACAAAGACTCGTTTTGTAATAGTACACACATTTTTATCATAATTATAATTAGGGGTCTTCCCGTTACAAAATAGATCCATAGATAACAAAAGTTAGTTACATGTGAGGGAAATGAAAATACTCTCTCTCTCTCTCTCTCTATATATATATATATATATATATATATATATATATATATTCTCGTGGATCAATTTTGTAATACAGAGACACATATTTGTAACTAGATAGTAAAAATTGTAATGAGATGACCAAAACTATAATACAAAGACTCATTTTGTATTACAACGTTGTTTCTGTTACAAATATCATTTTTACTATAATCAGACATGTAATACAAAATAGTGCTTGTATTATAAATTTGTTCATCTCATTACAAACAATGTCTGACTCATTACAAATAGGTACCTTTCTATTACAAAATAGATAAACAAGTAACTAAAGTTAGTTACCCATGTGGGTAGTGAATAAATAAATAAATAATATATATATATATACATATATATATACATATATATATATATATATATATATATATATATATATAGATAGATAGATAGATAGATAGATAAATAGAGAGAGAGAGAGAGTCGGGCTAGAATACACTCAAGTAGTTTTTCATGATGTATTATTTTTTTCAAAAATCTAATCCGTTGATCTTCTTAAACATCTTGTGAATAGCTCATACACAAAATTTGAGCACATTTGGACATTTATAGTTCATGTTATAAATACTGCAAAAATTATACATTTCAAATTAGTTTCGCACGTCGATTTTGTTGCCCTTGGATGAGTGGCTTACACTCATCCAAATGGGCTCAAAGTTTGTATGTAGCCTAGTTATAGTATGATGGTGAAGATTAATGGTTTACATTTTGCAAAAAATAGTCTTGATATACAAACACACTTGAGTGTATTCATGCGATCTGTACACTCGAGTGTATTCTAACCTGACTCTCTCTCTCTATATATATATATATATATATATATATACATATACATATATATATATACACATATATATGTATATAAATTTATGTATATATATATGTATGTATATATATATTTGTATACATATATATAAATATATATGGGGATATATATATATATATATATATATATATATATATATATATATATATGTTACCCAGATGGGTAGTTTAACTTAGTTATCTAGTGATTCTGATTGAAATCTAAGTACTCAAGATATAATTCTCCGTTCTTATTATAAATTTTCACTCCTGGTCACAGCCCGGGGCGGAGATTTTTTTCCTCTAAAAAATGTCATTTTTACTATTTTTGCAGAATAGAATACAAAATTGATGATATTTTTCAAATCAAATATTTGTATTATAAATTTGATAGTTTCTTTGTGATTCGACACATTCATGTTACAAAAATGGATCTGCATGTAATTAACATTAGTTACCTTACTCAGGTAACAAATATATGGCCTCTATATATATACATACACACACACTTATACATAGAGAGGTGGGGAGAGATGGAGAGAGAGTTAAACTAGAAAGAAACCAATTTTTCATAGCTTTTTTTAATGTCTATAATTATCAAATTAAATTTCAATGTGAAAAGCAAATCTATAGCATAGATTTATGATACTGAGATAGACACTTATGCAGACATATTCGATAATATATACATATATATGTAAATATATGTATATATACATATATATGTGTATGTATATATATGTATGTATGTATTTATATGTATATGAGTTCATTTTTAATACTTCTGTTGATACTGCATCATTGGCTTCTTGGCGTTGTAATTTGCAGTTCATGGATCTTTAGTTAGATCTGAGCAATTAAAAATCATGTGGTAGAGAAAGCCTACCAAAATCTCCACCAAAACACAACACACAATTTCCTCTACTTGAAGAAATCCCCAAATTCGATCTTTTGTTCCCAACACATGGAAGATCTCCATTTCACTCTACACCTTCTCCATTCCTAATAACTTTTCCGTTACAACCACATCCTTCTGTCATTCTCAATTCACTCATGTGATTTTACCATCAAGCTAGTGATTGCATCAAAGAGAGCTGAATTGAGGGGCGTTTGATTTGTTGTGGAAAGACACTCGATCAAAGTTTGTCCTGAGTTCTTTCAGAAACGAACAAGGAGTAGAGTAGTCAATAACTAATTTTCTTTGTTGAAATGGAAAGAACAAAAGGATAAAAATCATCTACTAGGGAGGTAAGGAAGAGAAAGGATAAGGGGAGAGTAAGGGAAGAAGATTATTATGTAATAAAGCATTCTGATGCCATTGACAGTAATGAAGATGATGACATTGCAGAGACTGTACAAGAAGAGAATTAATTTCAAAGAAGGTTTCAAAGAAGATAATTTAAATGATGCAAAAAATATTGCAATGAAAAGTAAGACGAAGAAGAATAACATGAAGAGAAAGTAGAGTACTAGTACTGGAGATGAAGGTAATGAAGTTGTAATACATATGTTGATGAAGAGAATGATGTAACTGATGTTGCTAAAGAAGAATCTGGGAGAAGATTAGAAGACGATGAAACCCAAGAGGGAAAGAAGCTAATGATTGTAAAAGAGATGACCAAAAATAAAGGCAAAGACAAATGCTTCGAAGATAATGTCCCTTTACTCTTTAGTACTAAATTTGATTTTATCCAAAAATAACATTTTTTTACAATATTTAAAGAGATAAACAAAAGAAAACAAAAGTAACTAGCAACTGTATAAAAGTAACTATTCACATTGATAGTGTAACTATATTGATAAAAGAGTAATAGAAGTCAAATGTTTAGATAAAATGCATAAAATTATGTAAAAGATGATACTATTATCACAACTACTCCATTGTGGACATGTACTCCTATCACAACTAGTATAGGAAATATATGTTTTATTAAAGAATTTTGAAATGTTTTGACCCTTTTGTCTCATTACTAGTGTTCTTGTAATTAATTTTATTCTATCATAGTATGTTTATAATGTGAAGAAATTTATCAATTATGTAATAGTAGCCTTTATTTGTTGGAAGTCAAGCATCACTACATATATTAATTTCTCTAGCGTTAAGAAGAAAATATTTAAGACAAGACCATAAAGTAAATATTTAGGCTTAAAAGTAACAATTTGTTCATAAAAGTAAACCAATGTCTACAAAAGTAACATTAAGTTATAGAATATAACTATTGATTGTAAAGTAACAATATGAATTGGAAAGTAACTCTATGAACTATAATGTTATTATTTTAACTAGAATGTAACTATGTGAACCATAATGTAACTATCTGAATTTTGAAGTAACTATTTTGCATATAAAGTAATTGTGTGTCATTGAAAAGTAACATTTTGTCTACAAAAAGTAGCATTAGGTTCCAGAATATGACTACAAGGGATGAAATATAACTATTGATGGTAAACTAACAGTATGAACTTAAAAGTAACACCAAAACACAAAAAGTTGCAAGTTCGTAAGTTATTAAGTAAGTAACATCACATTTTGAAATTGTTACATGTACACATATTATATGCCATCAATGTAATATCAAGAGTTACAATAATACTCAAAATAGTTTGGTGTTTAGAAAAAATTAGCTTGGCATGATGAGATCCACTACTTTTGTGAACTTGATAACATTGCCTCATCTAACTATAGAAGTGCATTTTTAGAGGATTTGATAGAAAGACATATGATGATGATAGATTCATTATAACTCCAGGGATCGAGGCTAGGATGAACATTGAGGATGTTGCAATGATAGTAGGTTTACCAAATACTTGTATAGAAAATGTGGCAAGGAAAAAGTCCCAAATTTCAAAAAAAGGTTTGGGAAGATATGTTTCATGGAAGAAAAGGTGAGGATGAAAGTTAGAAAATGTTAATGTAAAAAGGGATAAAGATGAGTTGCATAAGGACGGCTTGGAGAAGTTTTGGCATGAATTTATAATGAATGGTGTGGAAGACAATTATCAAAATATGTGTAGAGCATGAATTTGGTACTTATTGGAAGCATTCATGTTATCAGACACAAGTTACTATGCCCCCTATTTTTTGGTCCATTACTTGGATGATGTAACTATAACATGGCAGTTAAATAGCACTAAATAAGTCCTCAGTCACATCTTCAGGAAGAAGAAAGAACTAGGAAAAAATCTAATAAGGAGAGGAGAGATCAGTAGAAGCACATTCTACATCATTGGATATGTTATGTACCTCTATGTAAGTAAATTGTTTCATATTCTCTTATTTAAATGAACTATTTTATATGAAGATTTGAATGGTAAAGACTACATTTCATATATACACAGGTATGGGATTTTGAGATTATAGGAACAGACAAGCCAACATTAAAGTAAGAAAAGCCAAGAATAAAAAGATATGTTGATCCTATTAAGAAGAACAAGGATCTCACAAATTTGGATAGTAAAATGGTATGCTTGTCACTAAAGAGTATGATATTACAAAAGTTTATAAAATATATATGGTTCATTTTATCAGTTGTCATGATTAATGTGTGCAAGTTTTGACAAGGATGAACAAGGATGATAAAGATGATTGGGGAGCTACAAATATAGTCAAAGAAATACCATATTACCTTATATGAAATTATTGAAAAAGTAAGCACTGACTAACAAGGTAGTTATAGTACTGACACAAGTATAAGAGTTTCTGATAGCTTGGAGAAAAGAGTCCATATTTATAAGGATGAACTCAGACTTCGAAAGGAAGTATGCAATCAAATAGCACTAGAAGTGTTTTCCTCTTTAAGAGAAGAAAATGAGATATTGAGAAAAAATATTTCAAAAGTTGAAGAAGAAAATAGAAGGTACAAGAAAGAAATTGAAGATGGCAGACATCTGGTAGTTGTAAATACCTTCACTCCAAACTTTAGTGAGAATGCAAGGTGGAATTTAGTAGATATCGATAAGGTGAGAAAGAGGACATATGAGTTGAGAAAAAAGTTGGCAAATATAGACCAACCTGAGATACATGGGGATGACAGTTTGAACATGGTGGAGATGAAATTCGGAGATTTAGTTACTAAATCAACAAGAGGTGATGATGGTAAGGAAGAAACATCCAAAAAAGATGTTGAAGAAACAAATTTGAAGAAAAGGACAAGTAAACTTCATCTCAAGAGGAAAGTGGTTGAAGAAAAACAAAAGCTAGATTCAGCTAGAATAAAAGAAGATGAGACAAATGATACAAGAAATGCTCATCCTTTAGAAGATGTTTAAGAAAATGTTCATCTTGGAGAATCAATTCCAGCAAAAAATGATGAAGGTGAAAAACAAAATACAATGGTGGATGTAGACACTGAAGATGAACTGAAAGAAGTCACTAGTACAGGAATGGTCTGTAGCGTCGGTTTTTTTAAGCCTGCAGCGTCACTTTTTAACCGACGCCTAAGTGGTCGTCGCTATAGAATTTGCTCTATAGCGTCGGTTTATTTAACCAAATAAAACTGACCTTACAGAGTAAACACCGACACAAAAGGTTGTAAAAATTCTGACCTAGGCGAGAAAAAAGGAGCGTGTAAGGTCTGTTATTCGAAAAAAAAGACCCTGTAAACGGTCTCGGTCGAGAAAATTGTCGACCGAAAGTTTTTCGGTCGACAATTTTCTCGACCGAGAGAGTTTACAGGGTCAGTTTTTTTTAAAATAACCGACCCTAAAGATTGAATAAACATTTCAGTGTAACACTCGGTCGAGAAAATTGTCGACCGAAAATATTCTGATCGACAAACTTGTCGACCGAGGGGTACACTGAAAATGTTTATTCAATCTTTAAGGTCGGTTTTTGTAAATAACCGACCTTATAGAGGACATTTAGAGTCAGTTTTGTACAAAAACCGACGCTAAAAGTTATATTTCGGTAAAAAATTTGCTCGACCGAAGAGGGTATACTGAATTCAATCTTTAGGGTCGGTTATTTAAAAAACCGACGCTAGAAGTTACGATTTTTTAAAAAAAAATTCTACAGAAATTGAAATAGAACAGAAGAACAAGAAGATTCATATATTCTGGGAGAGGGGAGCATTGATGCTCAACCGTCACCATTCAAAACCACACATTCATAACAAAAATGATTCATAATCATATCATAATTTACAAAATGATAGAGTGCAAGTCTGAGATGACAGATACAAAAGTAAATATGAAAGAGTACTCAAACCACATACATAAATGGAGCCGACATATTTAATCCAATGCTATATTGACTTCATTTATAAAAGACTCTGACCACTCTTCTCAGAATTCATCCAAGTCCACATGTGTGTAAGGCTGGGCTGTAAAGATCTATAACAGAAAATGCACATGCTAATATTTTATAAAATGACTACAATCACTTGTAAATTTATGATGTTATTCTTTATTACCTGAATTATAGTCTGAATGTCATGTGATGCTTGTTTGACAATAGCTTGCATATATTTCATTACATAGTAGCCACAAGCCCAGTCATTATTTTGCATAGGACACTACAAATAACAAATTATACTTAATGTTAGTAAACTACTATAAACATCAATTGAGACAAGAGTATAAGAGTTGACATATTACAGTTAAAAATTAATACATATAAGAGTAAGCAGTTGTCAAAGTAGCTACCTTGACATTTTTCAAAGTCAATGTCTTTAATTTTGTAGGTATTTGTCCTCCAGCTTTACGAAAAGCCTTTATACTCCTATCAAATTAAACGATAGTTGGTAAAATAGAAATTCTAAATAGAAATATCATGTTGAAGCATTGATTAAATTTATGCTTACTCCATAGCTGGCAATTTCAATTTGTGAGTCCTTGTTGTTTTGCCCATTGGGTCAAGATAATAAAGAGTCATCAATTTTGGGGCAATCACCACTAATTCCCAATGTCTAGCTCTGAGTAAGAATAAAACAAACATTAAAATAAATAATTTTATTCATTATTAAAATTATATTGAATAATAATACTTACTGGACGTTAAAAGGAATTAGGATAATTTCCTTCCCCTCACTAGAAAAATATTTGAATGCATCAGAGAAGTACTCATTCACATCCTCAATATGTGTCTCCACCTAACTACTGACCGAAGGAACTAAGAATCCAACATTCTTTATATCAAAGTCTGTGGCCTCGGTATATAAATGGCTGTTAAACATTTGTAATTATTTTCATATGTAAAAATAAGCTAAAAATGTGTATTGGAATTTTCTATATATATTGATAGATCCTTACCTTATCCATACTTGTATTATCGAAGTGTTCAGCCAATCATACCAGAACAACTCTATAATATCATCAAGAAAAATAAAATTCTGAAAGTCCCTCCCAACTGCATCTTGTGTTAAATTGACCAACATATGTGATCCCGATCTTTGGTTGGCTAAGTATCGACACAAACATTTAGATTTGCTTCCCAATTCGTCGAATGTTGTTTCGGGAATGAAAGATGGCTTGGGCATAGGAGGACGACTAGTAGAAGTTTTACTTTTTGGTTTACAAACTTGTTAATTAAATTACATACTTATATTACATAAGTTCATATATGCAGTCAAATATGAGAAATATGGTAGAAATAAGGTATACCTTGTCATTGATAACCAAGTGTCTAGGCCAACCCACCATAGCACCCTCAGCTTCTTCAACTGTACTATATTCAGGATTAGGTATGGGTAGTGGTTTTTCCCCCATTTCGTCATACACAAGATGGATGGACACACGGCAAATGTCATCAGTAATTTGTTGGCAATGCAATGTACCACCAAGGTTGTACACCTTGTCCGCTGCCACAACATTATATTCTGGAACCTCCACTGCAAGTTTACAGTTCATACCAACCTAGATTGAAATAATATAAGTTATATAAGAAATAGTAGAACAGATACATGTTACAACTATATATATTATAATATATTTATCATACTAATAACACAATATATAGAACAAAAACTTACTGCATATTGTTGTGGTGGGTCATCAGGAGTGCTCCCATGACCTTCTACAACTGGAGAATGGGCATGTACCTCATCACTTGAGAGACGCGCAGTATGAATAGGTTGAGAAGGTTGAGTAGGCTGAAATGAAGACATTATTTCTTTTACTTTCTGCGCTACTAATGCTTCAACATCCTCTTATGTAAGACCTCCTGCACGACCTCTTTTAGATTGCGAAGGGCCAAAATAAGACTTGAATCCTATGCCAGCTCCTAATCCCCTAACACGGCCAGGATGCTCCTTCGTACCAAGAGCAACTGCTAGTTCATCCATGTAGCCAGTTGGGATGAACTTTCCTTCCTTCCTTTGCTCATGGATATCAATATATTCATAGTTAATAAAAATATTAAATCACAATATCAATTAGATATAAATAAATCTAAGTTTGTGGGAGTTACTCTTTACTTAGTTGGGATAAACCTACCATCTTTTGTGCCACCTCCTTAGTTGCAGGGTTGACAATTTCACCAGCTCGATTCTTTCTAGCATCAATCCATGTCAAGTGTCGGGGTGGTCGCTCAACTTGAGTTGTACTAGATTCTTCTCCATAAGATGATTGCTTATCTTGTAGTTGGCGGCGGAAGGCATAACCACCGGGCCCCAAGCGATGGTCATGCATATTTTTAGCCCATCTTTCCTTTTGAGCCTAGTGAATATCCTGATCATTTAAAATGAGGTATTGCAATTTAGACTTGGCAAACATGTATAAAAAGATTCACCTCCTTAATTGTATAAAATTAAATATTCATACAATATATCACACTCTTTATTACCTCAAACTCTTCCGATCTCCTAGCTGCAACAAATCTTTCCCACACCTCAGGATCTATAAAAATATATACATCTGTAGCTTTCTTCTTTTGTTTTGGATTATTTATAAATTCCCTTACAAGATATGTCTTAAAACCCCTCCATCATACACCACAACGTTGTAGCACTCTTTTCTTGTGATCTTTTTCATTTAGATGAAAAACACCCTATACATACAAAAGAAGCAATTAATAATGTTGTTTTGAAAAGGAATTAATTCCAAGAAAACTAAATTAGAATCAATAGATAAAAAACATATTAAAATAATATCACTTCCACTCACAGATATATCTTTCCATAAGAGGTCTTTCTGGGCATTAGGAACATCATGCCAATTTTCTATATCTATTTCCACCTTACTGCGTGCGGTCGCCCCTACGTAATGCTTGAAAGCACTAGCATGTTCCCCAACAGGTGCTCCTGTGATATCAAACTGGACTGGCAATTTATCCCCTTTAGCCTTGAGTTCCTGCAGCCTACACATCAATGTAGGACCTCTACTTTTCTTAGCATCACCACTACCATCCTCATGGTGCTCATGCTCAGAATGTTCATCTTCACTCGCCATTTTAGAACCTGCAAGTATACATGATAAAAAAATAAGTGATAATAAAAGCACAAGTGATAAGGTATACATGATAATAAAATAAATAATTTAAAGAATACATGCCTTTAGTATTGGTTGAGTTGTTAGTCAAGGAAAATTCCTTCAACATGGTCTTGACGTTTATAATATTCATCAGTGTTATCTTCAACATTTACACTTGGCAAACCAACTGAGAATTTACTGGAATCATCATACATTTCGTAGTATTCTTCTTCATTTATAGGATCTATAGTAAACTGTCTTTTTCCATTAAGAATGACAGATCAATTTTTATTTGTCGGGTCATCAATATAGAATACTTGTTTTTCTTGGTCTGCCATGATGAATGGCTCATCTTTGAAACCAATCTTTTCAAAATTCACCAATTTGAAACCCAACTCATCTACTAAAACTCCTTTGTTGTTGTCAACCCAATTACACCTAAATATAGGAACTCAAAAATTTGTATAGTCCATTTCCCATATGTCCTCAATGACGCCGTAATATGACATCTCAGCTTCGCATGGTCTTTTATCTTTGACACTAGCAAAATACAATGAACAAGCTTTAACAGTGATCCCACTATTTTGAACTACACTACTTTCATCTTGACGCTTTGTGTAGTATGAAAATCCGTTAATGTCATAACCTTCATATGACATGACATCCATTTTTGGCTTAAAGGCGAGCCATTTTATGTTCTCAGTAACATTATTTGGTGATTCAGATAGTTGATTAAATACTTTCTCTTCAAACCACCTAATAAATGTTCGATTATGCTCTCTTGCAAGCCACATTGAACTAGATCACAGATGATTTCTCTTGATAAGATCATTGTGTTCTGTGATGTAGCTACTAACTTCATCGATGTTGTGTAAAATATACAAATGTGTTTGTTCCCACAACTCATGACTGGTTCCTTTCACTCGTCCTCCCAGAGTTCCTTTGCCACAATAAGATCCAGTGTGATGGGAATTTTTTTGATCGCTACAAGTTTCATTGCAATTCAAAAAATCATTACAAAAGTCCATCACCTCCCTAGCCACGTAACCCTCAACAATACTCCCTTCAGGACGATAACGATTCTGAACATCACCTTTAAAAACACTCATGTAGCGTTCAAATGGATACATCCAGTGTAAGAAAATTGGACCCAACATCTTCAACTCCCTTGTAATATGTACTACAAGATGAACCATGATATCAAAAAATGAAGGGGGAAAGTACATTTCAAACTGACACATGGTAACAGTTACATCTTTCTGTAATTTATCGAGAGTATCAGGATGTATCACTTTGTTGCATATTTCATTGTAGAAGAAACATAGTCTTGTGATTGCAAACCTTACATGCTTCGGCAATATAGATCAAATAGCCACAGGTAAAATTTGTTGCATTAAGGTGTGACAATTGTGAGATTTGAGACCTATCAGTTTCAAATCCTTCATTGATACCAATCTACGAATATTAGAAGAGTATCCTTGCGGAACCTTAATATTATACAAGCACTCACAGAAAGTCTTTTTCTCTTTCTTTGACAAAGTGTAACAAGCCGGTGGCAAATATGTGCGGCGACCCCTGATCTCCACTAATAATTCTTTTCTAATACCCATTAATTCTAAATCTTTTCTAGATTTGATGCCATCTTTAGTCTTTCCTGGTATGTTCAATAGCGTACCGATGATGCTATGACAAATATTTTTTTCAACATGCATGACATCAATGCAGTGTCTAATTGCCAAAGATCTCCAATAAGGAAGATCCCAGAATATTGACCTCTTCTTGTATAGAGATTTGTCACATGCGAGTGTATGACTACTTGAACTCTTTCCAAATTCATTAACAATATGTTTCACCCTATCATATACAACCTTTCCTGGTATAGGTTTAGGAGCACTTCGTTCCTCAGTTAACCTATTAAAGGTTTTGCGTTGCCTTCGATAAGGATGCACTGGTGGGAGAAATCTTTGATGACCAAGATATACGATTTTACCACCATGTTTTAGTCTGATTGAATCAGTATTTTCCTCACAAACATGACATGCTTTGTATCCTTTTATGCTATATCCAGACAAATTTACATAAGCTAGAAAGTCATTAATCGTGCAAAATAACATAGCACACAAACTGAAGATCTCTTTACGTGAAGCATCATATGTCATAATACCTTCTTCCCATAGTTTCATTAGGTCATCAATTAGAGGTTGAAGGTAAGCATCAATATCATTTTCAGGTTGCTTGGGCCCTGATATCAATATTGACAACATCACATACTTATTTTTCATACACAACCAAGGAGGAAGATTGTATATAACAATCATAACAGGCCACGTGCTATGTTGGCTGCTTAATATAGCATAGGGATTCATTCCATCTATACAGAGTCCAAGTCTTAGGTTTCTTGGTTCTTTACCAAATTGAGGGTATAATAAATCAATTTTCTTCCATTTTGGTGAATCAGATGCATGTCGTAGGATTCCATCATCATTGACCTTTAACTCCCCATGCCAAGACAAATTTTGCGCATCTTCTGTATTAGCAAATAAGCGTTGAAATCGTGGTATTATCGGTAGATACCACATCACCTTGGCAGGAGAGCCATTTTTAGCCTTAGCTGAATTTGTAGTCTTATACCTTGACGCACCACATTTTGGACAATTTATCAAATTACTATAGTCCTTCTGAAATAACACACAATCATTTGGACATGCATGAATCTTCTTAGCGTCCATTCCCATTGGGCACATTATTTTCTTTGCTTGATATGTTGAAATTGGAAGCTTGTTGCCTTCAGGAAGAATTTCCTTTAACAAAGACAACAGTGAAGTGAAACTCTTATCGCTCCACCGGTTTTGAGCTTTAAGAGTATATAATCGCATCATAGCACTCAACCTCATGAACTTAGTACAACCCTTATATAATGGTTTTTCCAGCATCATGGACAATGTTTGCAAATAAAGAAGGTGGATCAATGACATTGTCCCGACAACTACGTAGCATCTCATCAACCATATCATCCTGAATCTGGTCATCTTGAATCGGTTCATCATTAACATTATCATCATTATCTATATCTTCTATGCCACAACTATTAGTATCAACATTTTCTGATCCATAATTCAATTTCTCTCCATACCAATACCATTCATTATAACCTTGTATGATCCCATTGCATATGACATGATTCTTAATTTCCTCACCAGTATCAACTTTCAAATTGTTACAACAATTTCTACATGGATAATATAGCCTATCTGTAGGTAGTTTCCTATGTTCCTCAGCAAATCTGATAAATTCATCAAGACCTTTGGCAAACTCTAGACTGAAACGGTTCTTGATAGACATCCAACTTCGATCCATTTTCTATATCACATTAAAATTAATTATAAAACTAACAATTTAATATTGATACTATAATAATATGTAAGTTTTATTGATAGGAAGTTAATTACTTATATACTAAAGTGTACCACCTATCCCATTTTTGAATATTTAATCTCACTAGTAACTGTATAATGTATGTTTAGTTTTGAAGAAAATTTCAGTAGCATTTCCCCTAAGTTCTCCAAGTACACCGATGTAAATGGAAAATCACCACTCACATATGTACCCAGAGAACAAATGAAGAAATCCTACTGAAATAATCTACAAAACTAAACATACATTATACAGGTACATCCTAAGTGAGATTAAAATATCCAAAAACAGTCCCAAACCGGGGACTATCTAAAGTTTACTCCTAATGAGTAAATTTTGAACGAGTTTCTAAGTTAATATATAAATGCATTATTTTCATATTTATATATTAAGTTAAATATCATGCATCAACCCTAAAGTGTCAATCTAGGAGTACACATGTCTAATCTAGTATTAATTTCTAAAATTTATATAATGATTACATATGAAAAAAGACATGTTTTTATTATTGGGTTATCAAATCATATAAAATGGAAAATACTTATACAAATTAGCAAAGTAAGGCCGTTTCCAACAGTCCAAAGATTGAAATCATTATAATATTTAGAACTATTTGTGAACATTACAACAAATATGATTAAAACATTTATAGCTCCCACATAAATAAGGAGCAGGTCCACTCTCGATCGACAATTAGTCGACCGAGAGCCCACATGCGCGCAGCGTCTAGGTCCACTCTCGGTCGACGAATTCGTCGACCGAGAGTGGACCTGGACGCTGTGCGCAGGTGGTCTCTCAGTTGACTAATTGTCGACCGAGATGGACATGGACGCAGCAATGGCAGCGGGCGGAAATGAAGGAAGGCGGGAACGAGGGAAGCGGTGAACTTACTTGGGAATGGCAGCGAACTTCGTGGAGGATGAGACAACCTTCACGGAGAGGCGGCGACCTTCATGGAAGAGTGGAGAGGTAGCGATGACGAAATCTTTTTGCAGAGAGGAGGCAAAACTTTGGCAGTGCGGAGAGGTGGCAAAGTCTTCACGTACAGACACCACGATCCTCTTGGCGGCGCAGAGAGGTGGCACTGGCTTCATGGCAACGGCTTCACGGAGAGAAGGCAAGGCATTCGTGGCGGAATGACACAGGAAAAAGCAAGGGTTCGCGGCGCCGCGGGAGAGAGAATAGAACAGAGAAAAGGGTTTCGCGGAAGGAAGAAAGACTAAAGTTTCGGCTTTTTTACGGAGAGAAAGACATGTAGCGTCGGTTAACACGAAAAAACCGACGCTGAAGATAAATGGTGCCCGTGTCGATTTGTTTAAAAACACTCAAGCGGATTCTCGATCGACGAATTTGTCGACCGAAAAGACCTCTAGGGTCGGTTATAAGGAAAAAACTGACGCTACAAGTGCTTATACAAAGGAAATCTGGCCCCTTTCGGTCGATGATTTGTCGACCGAGCTGGTTGTTTAAAAACACTCAAACGCATTCTCAGTCGATGAATTTGTTGACCGAAAAGACCTCTAGGTTCAGTTATAAGGAAAAAACCGACGCTACAAGTACTTATACGAAGGAAATCTGGCCCCTTTCGGTCGACGATTTGTCGACCGAGATGTTATCGGTCGACAAATTCGTCGACCGAGAAGGAGCAAGATTTCCTTCGTATAAGCACCTCTAGGGTCATTTTTTCCTTATAACCGACCCTACAGGTGCTTATACATGTGTGAAAAACTAAACTGGATCCTAAGTTTATCTCGATCGACAATATTGTCGACTGAAGAGGACTTTAGGGTCAGTTATAAAGAAAAAACCGACCCTAGAGGTGCTTCTAAGAAGGAAATCTGGCTCCTTTCGGTCGACGAATTTGTCGACCGATATCTATCAGTCGACAAATTCGTCGACTGAGAAGGAGCCAGAGGTGAAATCTGGCTTCTTCTAGGTCGACAAATTTGTCGAACGAATGGTTGTCGGTCGACAAATTCGTCGACCGAGGATGTGTGAACTAAATTGGATCGAAAATTCATGTCTGTCGACAATAATTGTCGACTGAGGAGCGTTTTAGGGTTGGTTATAAAGAAAAAACCGACCCTAGAGGTGCTTATACAAGTGAAATCTGACTCTTTCTCGGTCGACAAATTCGTCGACCGAGGGAGCTCTAAGGTGCTTACACAACCCTAATAATGATGTTATGTGAAACCCTAATATATGGTAATGTCGTATGAAACCCTAATATGGGATAATGTTATGTGAAACCCTAATATGGGTGATGTTATGTGAAACCCTAATATGGGAATGTTATGTAAAACCCTAATATAGGGTGATGTTGTGTAAAACCCTAATATGGGATAATGTTATGTGAAATTTCAATATGGGATGATGATGTGAAACCCTAATTGATAAAGATGGGAAACTCTAACCCGAATGAGGGAATAGTGATGTTATTTTTGTATTGCATGATGTTGATATGAAATTGATATGGTTGATATGAAATTGAGATGCTTGTGTAACAAATATCCTGAATACCTTGGTCAGATGACCTGAAGGTAATAGTTACCTGATAAGTGATAACCATGTTTAGTGATGAACTAAGGGTTTGAATACCCAGATCCAGCAAATGTGATGATGGTGGTATTGAGGGATGTGAATTCCCAACAATGAGACAAAAGATTGAGATCCCAATGCTTTATAACGTTTTGAAAAGTACTCAACTCGATCCAAAATTTTTGTCGGTCGACAATATTGTCGACCGAGGAGCCCTTTAGGGTCGGTTATAAGGAAAAACAGACCCTAGAGGTGCTTATACACGTGAAATCGGGCTCCTTCTCGGTCGACAAATTCGTCGACCAAGAAGATCTCTAGGATCGGTTATAAGGAAAAACTGACCCTAGAGGTGCTTATACACGTGAAATCTGGCTCTTATTCGGTCGACGAATTTGTCAACCGAGGAGCCGTTAAGGGTCTGTTATAAGCGAAAAACTGACCCTAGAGGTGCTTATACACGTTAAATTTGGCTCTTATTCGGTCGACGAATTTGTCGACCGAGGTGCCTTAGAGGTTCTTATAACCGACCCTAGAGGTGCTTATACATAAACTGGATCCTAAGTCCTCCTCGGTCGACAATACCGTCGACCGAGAGTGTCTCGGTCGACAATATTTTCGACCAAGATTAACCCTATTTCAATGTTTTAAATTAAGTACCAAGTGTGTGTATGAGTGTGCGGTTGTGACACTATTGTAGGGGATGACCTATCTAAGTGTTGTAAATGGCTAGGTAAGATCTAACGCTTGATTTACATGATATCTAAGTACTTGTACAAGATTTTACATGATATCCAATATAATCATTTTGTATGACTCTTTAGTTCTCCCCCTTAATTTTATGCTATGCTCCCACTTAAATCGATATTTAATTTTAAAACCAAGTGATGCTTTATCAAATTTAGCCATAATTTATTTTTCAATCATTTGAAATAACAATATTCTTATATAACATGTATATGTCCAAATGAAGCCATGGAAAACACTTTTATTCATAACAATTTAATGCCCATACACTTTATAATATGAAGCATGACATACTTGCTTTATAAAAAGATATCCATTACAATCATTACAAAGATATCTCATAATCTCACTGAAAAGACCGAAGGATTACATCAATGTCTGGGTCTTTTCCAAGAAAGGGCTCAACTCCATAATATTTGACCAGTGTCTGCCACTCCAAGGCACCTGTCTTGGTTAAGGCATAAGCCTCCAAGAAGGTGGGAACACGATCAAAGCGAAAGTGGGCAGCAATGTCTTGAAGTTGAATTGGGGAAAACTGAGTATGTATGAGATCAAGAGATGGTGGAGGTGGAATTTGATAGTACTTGTAGGAAGGATTGTATGGATTTATCATACCAGGATTAACGGAATAGGGATATTCATTAGGTTGGTTAGGAGAGAGAGTTTGCATCCTTTGGATTAAATAAGTCATGGCATGGTGATTATAATCCAATTGCCTACTTAGGTGATATTGGGATCCAGCAATGTATGTCAAGGTGTTTGTAATAGGATCATGGAGTAGGTTGGTAGGAGGAGGTGGTGGAGGTATTTCTTAGGTGGATGTCTCCCCTTTAGTCCTAGCCCTTTTGTGGCCAAAGTCGATTCCCATCTTTTCCACCGTATGTTTACTTATCTTTTGGGGTTTTCTATCCCATGTGTAACCTAAGTCGTCCTCAATATTCTTCTTAAGAAAATGTTGAGTGATTTGGCATACAAAGTCAACATAAGGTGGATTTCCAGAAAACTCAAGCATATTCTTAAGGATGATTCGAATAAAGTTTATGGGAATACCTTTGATAATGGCACAAATAAGGTACATATGAAAGGTGGGTACTTCGGATTTGTTTGCTCTAGGATGGATATTGGTGGCAACAATGAGATTTATGATCCTAGCTTCAGGTTTTAAATTTATGGCATAATAGGTACCCCTATCTTCATGGCAAGTCGTATTTGATTGAAAGATGGCTCTTTTGACATCACTAAGGCTAGTTGTAGTGTCATCTTGGGAGAGTTTGTTGAGTGGATTTCCTGTGGTGAGATCAAGAAAATCTTTATATTCTTGTATGTCTATGTCAAGCATATCAAGAATACCCTCCTCAATAAAATGGAATCCATACCCACCAACCATAGAGGAGAAGGAATCATGGTCAGGATGTGGGGTTAATTTGGCATAGAATTCATTAACTACTTTGGAGGAGTAGGAATGGAAGGAGGGGATCAGAAAATCAGTCAAATGTTGCACCTCAAAGAGTTCCTCCAAATCGACAATGTTGTGGAAGTTCATGACGTCGACTGGCCATCGTGGAAGAGGAGTTCTTGAGGAGAGCCTGAGGTAGCAGTCGCCTGCAGTTGCGTCGTTGAAGGGGATGTCGTTGATGATCGGCAGCACTGGAGAGACCGTCCTTCCTTTCCTGGCTACAACTAGCTTCTTTCCACGCGTTGATGAGGAAGCCATCTCGTTGCTTTGAAATGGAGAAGTAGCAAGCAAGACTTGGATGTAGAGAAGCTATAGATTTTCACAAGAATACACTAGAGAGGAGCTAGAGAAGTGAGAATGTGAAGGTGTGAAGAAATGGATCATTTTGGGTGCTATTTATAGAAAAACAGAGCCCATTTCGGTCGACAATTTGTCGACCGACGCCCGCAACTGTCGTTTCTCTAGACGCTCCTCTCGGTCGGCCAACGGTCGATTGAAAACTAGCCGTTACAATTTTTATTTTAATTTTTTTTAAGTCATTAAATTTATATTTTAATCAGAATATTACCTTTTTAATTCATGCAAATGGAGGTTCACAGGGTTGGCCTCGGTCGAACATTTTGTCGATTGATGTTGTCTCGGTCGAACAATTCGTCAACCGAGAAACGACCTTAGAGGTACTTATACATGTGTGAAATACTAAACTGGATCCTAAGTTTATCTCGGTCGACAATATTGTCGACCAAAAATCCCTCTAGGGTCAGTTATAAAGAAACACCGACACTACAGGAGCTTATACGAACAAATCTGGCTCCATCTCAGTCGACAAATTCGTCGACCGAGAAGGAGCAAGATTTCCGTCGTATAAGCACCTCTAGGGTTGGTTTTTTCCTTATAACCGACCCTAAAGTCCTCCTCGGTCGACAATATTATCGACCGAGATAAACTTAGGATCCAATTTAGTTTTTCACAAGCGTAAACTAAATTGGAACCAAAATTCATCTCGATCGACAATATTGTCGACCGAGGATGACTTTATGGTCGGTTATAAGGAAAAAACTGACCCTAAAGGTAATTATACGAAGGAAATCTGGCTGTTTCTCGGTCGACGAATTTGTCGACCGAGAAAAGCTCTAGGGTCAGTTAAAAGTACAAATCTGACGCTAGAGGTGCTTATACATGCGTGAACTAAACTGGATCCAGAATTGATATCGGTCGACGAATTTGTCGACCGAGGAGCCCTTTAGGGTCGGTTTTAAAGGAAAAACTGACCTTAGAGGTGCTGAACCGAAGAGGACTTTAGGGTCGGTTATAAGGAAAAAACCGACCCTAAAGGTGGTTGTATATGTGAAATCTAGCTCTTATTCGGTCGACGAATTTGTTGACCGAGTATCCCTTTAGGGTCGGTTATATGTAAAAACCGACGCTATAGATCGAGGCACGAAGCCAAAATCAAGCAAATTTTTGCCGCGGGAAACTTGGAATTGAATTTCTAATCCAATTTTCTATAAGGTCGCTTATTTTACAAAAACTGACCCTATAGAGATGCACTACAAGGTCGATTATTTTAAGAAAAAGCGACCCAAGAGGTCTTAAGTGGTGCCCGCATTTTTTATAGACATATAAGGTCAGTTATTTGGAAAACCGACCCTATAGAGATACACTACAAGGTCGGTTTTTTTAGAAAACTGACCCAAGAGGTCTTAAGTGGTGCCCGCATTTTTTATAGACATATAAGGTCGGTTATTTGGAAAACCGACCCTATAGATTTACACTACAATGTCAGTTTTTTTAAGAAAACCGACCCAAGAGTTCTTAAGTGGTGCCCGCATTTTTTTTAGACATATAAGGTTGGTTATTTGGAAAAACTGACCCTATAGGTAGTGACGTTATAACCCATTTCTGTACTAGTGAGTTGAGACAAATGATACATAAAAGAAAGTTGAAATATGTTCTAATGAAGGGAAGAAGAAAACATCTAAAGTATTGAGAAATAGAAAGGGGAGTATTAAGAAGGATATTAGAAGGATAAATGAAAATATCACTAAGGAGGCATGCACTGTAATACATTTGAAGTTAAATTTTATGTATTTAAAATTGGGTCAGATAAGTAACTAACAAAAGTTACACTTCAAATATAACAAAAAAACTCCACATTCATTGTATTAAAGAATTTCAAGACAAAGGAGATGAAAGAGGACGTATAAAATTTCATATAAAATATAGACAAAGTGTAAGGAGTTGTTTTTTGGTACTCTTAGTCAAAACATAGTTACACAATAGACATTGTACTTACTTTTCAAATGCAATGTTAAAATCCACACCAATAAACTAGACATCAACTACAATAGCTACTTATGAGAGACAATATCATCATTTAGTATACATTTTTTGCTCAATTTATAAATTATACATAACATATTTTGTATGAAACTTCTGGAAAAATAAACAATGCACAAATCTAGTAGAGAATGAAGTTTTAGAAAAGATACTTGGTGCACGGGAAAGTACCTATCAACACTATTGTTTAAAGACAAAATGATGCAATCACCTATAAGAACTGAAGTAGTAAGTATTCATCATTATATTATGGATTGCTAACCTATGAGTTTGGATTTTCAAGTTATGAATTGGTTTCTAGAAATGTTAAAAGAAACAACAAGAAAAAGGAGGAAGAAGGTATTGTCATGACATTGTTTGAGAACATATGTATCGGTAGGACAAACCACTATTTCACTAAAAATATAAGAACTTACCACAATACAATAGATGTTACATCTATATACTTTAGAATATTGTTTTTACAACAAAAGCTACACATGACAGTAACTGACATAGCACTAAAGGAGATCGATATGCGATCACCTATCTTCAGTCTACCTGACAAAGAATTTATGACAATGGATTCAGTGTTTACCATACTTGAAAACAACAATCATTGTACCTGCTTGAAGCAAGTTTTAGAGATGGGGTGCATAGGTCTTACAACTCAATGTTAAGGAATTCCAATTCTAGGAAAGAAGTCATTAGGCAGGTAAGAAAAAACAAATAGTGTTAATACACTACTAAATGAAATAGTGTTGGTTAAACTATACCTAATAATGTTTGGTTTTGCATGTAGGTGGGTCTCATTTATGATTTTTCAATGGAGTGCCAGAGCGTGGAAGTCAAATGTCTCAATGGACAATTGAGTCCTCCTAAATGCCCTCAGTAAGAAAATGATGGTGTTGATTGTGGAGTATATGTTATGAAATATCTTCAATGTTCGATGAATGGGAAATATATGAACTTCACAAGTAAAGACATCCCAATAATTAGAGCAAGGATCTTCCAAGGAATGACAAAGAAGAGAAAACTATATCCAGTTAGAGAACCTGCTTGTGATCAAGAAGAGAAAAAAGGAGGAGGTGACAAGTAAAATGAAGACAAGTTTTAGGATAGCATGCCAAGGTTGAATACATGACTTGTATCAAATTAAATCCTCTTTTCCAAAACAATCTTGTAAAATAAGCTGAATTTGAAATAATACTTGTAGACATGTGTATCTAAACTCAAAATATGCATTTGGAGTATGAATTGTATTATGTAAAACAATATGAATTTGAAATGATGGTTGTCTATTATGTGTTGTTTCTATAGTGACTTCTCTGGAGAGAATAAGAGTTCTTTGGGTTTATATTTATGCTAATTTTGTGTTGTTAATTACAATAAATTCTCTGGGATTTGTTACTTTGATGCTCTTTGCGTGTTTTTTGAACATGTTACTTTGATGTTGTTTACATGCATATGTAAAATTAGTTAGTTGATCTTCATTTGCATGAGAATAAATGGGAATTTCATGATGTATCACAAATCATATAAATCTAAAAGATAATGATTGTGGTGAGATGTGAGGTGATCGTTCAAGCTATAAAAGAACTATGTCAACTAAAAGGTAACTCTTTGAACTGGTGAGTAACTATACAAAATTTCAAGTAACTATGTGAATTCAAAAGTAACTTGTGAATTGAAAAGTAACTTTGTGAATTGAAAAGTAACTTTGTGAATTGAAATGTAATTATTGGATATATAATGTAATTTTGGGTCCAAAAAAGTAGGGAAAGGTCCCATAATATAAATACAAGTAACTCCTAATTAAAATGCAACTATATGAACATAAGGTTACACAATTATTGTGTTATTGCAGCTCAAATAACAAGAATGATCGTTTCAGGTATAAATTAACTATCTAAACTTAGCATTAACTATATGAACCGAGAAGTAAGTATGTGAAGTTGCAAATAACTATGTAAACTTAAAAGTAACCTTATGAACTAAAAGGTAACTGTTGGACATATAAAGTAACTGTGGATCCACAACAGTAATGTAGGGCTTTGAAAAATAACTTCAAGGGATGATTAATATAAATGAAACTATCTGAACATCAGGTTTCACAATTGTTGTATTACTACTGCTTAAAAAAATATGATCATTCTAACTATAAGTAACTATATGAAGGTGAAGGTAACTATATGCATTTATGAAGTAGCTATTTATAATGATAAGTAACTTCTCGACATGTAAAGTAACTACTGAACATATAAAGTTGACTTTTAGTCTACAATTTAACTATAAAGAATGTAGTGGAACTCTTAATTGTAAAGTAACTATGTAAACATAAGGTCATAGAATGAGATCTAAATGGTTAGGATGTACATCAAAATAAATGGCTTGTTGGATCATATGTAATATGAAATCATGCAAAATAACTTCTATAGAAAAAAGTAACATTTTGAACCATAACATAATCATTTGATCCTAAATGTTACTATAGGGTAAAAAGGTATCTTTTTGACATAAGATTCAATTATAAGAGAATGTGCCTTATCTTATAATGACTAGGTTGTAGCAAGAAGGATTGCTCGATATTTATACTAAATAAGATGTATATTGAAGAAGCAAAATGTAACCACAGATCCAAATTATGTAAATAGAAATTGGATGAACATATAACATGTCAAATGAACTGTAATTCATATTTAGAAAGAGTTTACATTAAATTTTAAGAGTTTCTACATAACAAAAAGAGTTTCTACATAATTGAAGTGTAATGAATTGTGAATTACAACTATCATAAAGTATATATGATCAATTATATTTACATTAAACTTTAACATGACTCACATACTAAATAATTAGATAATAATAAATTAACAACATAACTATATCAGAAGTCTGGAAACAATATCAATAGAGTGGATGAGTGAAAAGAAAATATTAGAAGAAATATTAGCATCAACAACATGTTAGATCATGCAACATCATTACAGATCAAACAAGATTGTTACATATCCATCAGCATAACCACAAATCTGGAAGCATCACAATAAAATCATTGCCCAAAACTTCCAAAATAGAACCCTACTTAGTTCCTATACATATACAAACCAAAAAGAAAGATAAGATCAGAATGATGTAAATCTCAAACATATATTTGTAATATAGGTAACATGCACATCTATTTTTTTGAAGGAAAAATTCTTCTATCACGATTAACATCATATTGTAGATAATTCTCACACTATCTCACTTTAGATTGAGAGGTTTGAACTCCATATTTATACCACACATCAGCCTCTCTAGGTTTGCCTTTTGTTTTACAAATACTAGGAACATGAACCTTGATAATAGAAGAAGAATCTATACTAGAATCAGTTACACCAACATCAACAATATCTAATTTAAAATCTCCTTTCACAAAGAAATAAGTTTTTCATGATAGAGATCTTTGCATTGTTCCTACAAGCTATGTTGACAACTAAATTACACATAGAAACCAATTGAAGTGTTCTCCTAATGGATGAATGAATAACATATACTTTTCTAAAAACCAAAGGGTAATCTCTATATCCTTTGTTCTGCCTCATTAATATATATGGATCAGGTAGAGCACAAAAATCATGACTCTTTAGATAAGTAAGAATGTGCCTAGAGGGGATTCCTTTGAATTCTAACATGAAACCATTACAAGATAGCATATCAGTAAATGAATCTTTATTCAACACACAAGGAAAACTAGATCCACTATCATGTTCGACCTCAAACACACCTTCATCAGAAGTTTCCTTCACATTATACACTATACTTTGATGAACTTCAAATTAAATGAATCTTAAAATAGACTCAGTGTATACACCTCTCATTTGTGCATAGAAATCCTACAATGAAGCCAAAGGCAGATTGTTATACTTGTCATCAAAATCCTTATAATTTTTTATCTGCCAGACATGAGAATAAGCAGGCTCCAAACTACAAATAAGTTCAAAGAGAGTCTTCCTTCTATTGACATGTCTTATAATGAATGTGTTTGGGCTATCATTCCTTTGCATTGTCGTCATGCCAACAAAGAAGGATGCTTTCATTAAACATGGCACCCACTTCCACCGCATAGCATACACATCACAAAACCAACTAATGGATAATAGGCCATTCTCTTCAATTAGAGAACACCATCTCTCTTCAAAATTAAATGCATCATCTATATTCGAGATACAATCATTCAAAGCACTAATGGTTTGATCCTTGTTAGAAATTCCACCAAGTTTAGAAGGGAGTTTTTGAAGAATGTGCCAGCTGTGAAAATGATGCTTGCATGATGGAAAAATAGTAATAATTGGAACATTCTTTGAAGGGTCTTGATCAATTATGATGGAAACTGGCTCTTTAATAAAAGAGAATAAATATTGATTGAAAACTCGACAAATGAATCACACTTCTCATCTAACAAAAAAGTTGAAGCATATAGCAATGTATTACGATGGTGATGGACACTATTAAACATTCCAAAAACCATGGAATACTTATTGATATGATAAGTGGTGTCAAATTCAATGAGTCAACAAACAATGCACAATCATCAACAGAGATCAGATCAGACCAAAACAAGGGTGTCAAACAACCATCACAATCCTTTTTATACACATAAAAAAATTTAGAATCCAAAACCTTAAAACTTGTAAAATGATGCAACACCATGTCCACATTGTATTTCGATGACTCCTTTCTCTTGTTACTGAGGTGTCCATCAGCTTGTCTACTTATAGATCTCAAGTTGTCATAACCACCAGACTCAAATGCTATTCATACAACCTATATATTTGGAGACATGTATATCGACTTGACTCTTAAAAGAAAACATGTCTTTTTGAGTTTGATCAAGTGATGATTTACACTTCAAGTAGCGTAGGTGAGCAGTGTTAGCAAGATCATGATTGTGATCATCAATAAATGCACTAATAACCCATCTAGATGATGGATTTTCAAGTGTAAATTGGACCATGCCTTTGCACCCACACCTTTTCACATAATTTCTATGCTTCTTGGACAACTTCTCATGTAGATAACCAACTTCATCACAAACAGGGCTCAAAAGACCTTTAGATCTCTTAAAACAACTAATATGACCTTGTTTATCACATATCAAATTTTTAGCAAGAAAAATGTTGGTACCTATTTCATAAAGATTATATTATTTCATAACATCAAACCCAACATATCTACAATAAAAGAATATATCATCGTCTAAACTTTCAATTCAAGTCCAATTCTAGGGACATCAGTTGAGGATATAATATCACCATCAAAGGATGAAGAAGAATGTAAATTATCATCATCCCAATCAATCATAGCATGGATAGTATCAATATCAAGACTAGGATCAATAACAAAAATAGCCTCACTAGAAAAACATACATAAATACAATACATAAATAATTGATAAATAGTAATAAAAAACATACATTTCAGATACCAAAAAAGTAGTGGATTCACTTTAGGTACACAATCATCCAACTACTATAAAAAGTATATAAGTAAGTCAGTATAAGTCATCTAATAAAAAAATAGAAGGTGATGATATCTAGAAAAAGTAATAAGTAAGTACTAATTCAGTAATCTAATTTTTTCTACATGGTCATGGTGCATCGCATGGGCTTGGTTGGTTGATGGTGGAATGGTCCTCCAGAGCTACACGAACGATATTCTAAAGAAGGGATATTTGGTAGTTTATGACATGATTTTCTTTGTTTCTTTTTTATTTTTCTTATTTTAGAAAAAAAAATAAGAGTCAGGTACATCGTCATTTGTTGTAGGATTTGATTCTCATATTTAAGGAACACACATCAATCCAAATTTTAAAATGATTATATATCATGGATAAGTAACTAAATTAACTTAAAGGTAACATTCTAAAATTTGAAATCACACTATGAACTATAAAGTAACTATTTTACGTATAAAATAAATGTGGGTGTAAAAAGGTAACAACACAATTCAGAATGTAACTACAAGGGATAGAATGTAAATATTAAAACTAGGTATTTCATTTAGAGACCTAAATTCATGTTAAGTTTTATTCAGATTACTAGATAATTCTCCTAGATATAGACACAATATATTCTCAGCCTAAGGTAGTTCATATATTATATTGGGGATATTTATACCCCAGTCACATAAATAGTTCATTAGCAGTAAGTGATATTATAAAAATACCTCAATTCTAGTAGGAATACATAGATTACCTAATACTTCAACTTTGAGAATATGAATTTGACTTATTGTATTCAAGGGCCTCTCTATGAAACAACATAGCTACCAGGTTTGTCTTTATAAATCAATACAGAATATGATTGATGTAGCCAAGCATCAACTATGGCGGGGAGACGGAGTGTTGACGATTAAGAATGAGAATAATGGACAGATTGCGGATGAGATTGATCGCTACAAGCGAATACAGAACTTAGGGGAACTCCAGTTGTTGACGATGAGTACATCAATATGAATACATTAAGTATAGTCATATGTATTCTCCTCCACAATCTCTTCAAGATTGTGACAAGTTCCAACTACACAATAATTTGCGCTTGATAAGTAAAAGATGGTGGTATCAAATAGTAATTATTTGAAAACATCAGAGCCGCAAGTGATGGCTAGCCAAGTAGAAATACACATGCATGCATACCTATACATATATATATATATATATATATATATATATATATATATATATATATAGAGAGAGAGAGAGAGAGAGAGAGAGAGAGAAACTAGAATAGCATTGATTTTGTGTAGATATGTTTTTTTATTTGTTGTAGTTATCAAACTAAAATTTTAATGATAAAAGTAAATCTATAGTGTTGATCTATGTAGATGAGTTAGTCACTTAAAAACTTGGGTTCAATCAGATAAGTATAGTCTCTACATCTTAACACAACAAAATTAAGGCCTGAAACTAATTAAATTGCTGATTTTTGCAAACTATAGATGGATAACCTAAAAGTATCCAAATGTGTTTCAAATTACTTTATAGATAATTCATGAGGTGATGGATAAGAACCTATAGTTGGATTTTATATATCGTCGATCCAAGATGGTAAACTATTGAGTTCTATGTGTACTGTAGTAGAATTGACTCTACCTAATCTGACTCTCTCTCTTTCTCTCTCTCTCTCTCTCTCTATATATATATATATATATATATAATACATACATATATATATATATACATAATATATATATGTACATGTATGTATATATGTGTGTATATATACAAGGGATAGGAAATCTCCTATACATGCTCCTTAATTTGGCATGTTTCCCAAGACCTTTGGCATGATCCAACTATATGGATATAAAGTATAAAAGATAGATAAGATGTGTATCAAAAAACCATCCAAATGAGATATGTGTAGCACATCCATCTTGAAGTTTTACAATCATATATATGAATGAAAACTATGAAAAACAACAACTACCACTCAAATATTTCTATTTATATCTCATAAAGTAAAAATGGGATCATATTGAAATTTTAATAACATCTAATCCAAACTATATATTTCACTTCCATACAGTTAGATTAGATTAATTACCTCTTTAACCATGCTAAATAGACACCGATATAGGGAGTTTCCTATACTTGTCAATATAGGCTACCGATCCCTATATAAACAGTGCATCAAGGAGCTACCCAAAATAGTCTGTAACAATGAAAAATAAATAGTGCATTAAGGAGCTATCCAAATGATGATCAAAGCGACCTTCTGAGAAGGAATATATTCACCTATTAATATTGTATTAATGGATAATAAAATTAATGACAAAAGAGACGCTACAATAGGAAATTTACAAGGAAACCTTAGCCATCAAAAACTTTTCTTTAACATATATACAAAAATAAGTATAAACATTAAAGATATAAATATCAATAGAACTTTGACTTTGATAGAAGACTTTTGAAGACCAGAATTTATGAAATAAAGGCTCCATTCCATATTCAATAACCTACATCATAAGCTATGCTCTCAGCAATACACATCACTTTGAAAAATTTGAAGACAAAGAAATTATAATGCCTCCTAACTTATTAAAGGAAGTAGGGAAAATTACAATGCCAACTATAATCTCAAAAATAGAAATACCAGAATATATATATATATATATATATATATATATATATATATATATGTCTTTGAAAAACCCTTAGTAATAGACAATAGAATCCCAAGAAGATTGTATTACGAGGGAAACCAATTACAAATAACAAATGGAGATAGAATAGAAGAAGCTAGAACAAGTACAGTGAGATATAATGGTAGATTACACCCAATATTAAGAAATGTGCAAAGAATATCAAGTTTAAGAATTCTATCAGATAAGAGAAATGCCAAAAATTATGAACTATATGGAAAATACTTTAATGGACAATAATGGAGTATGACTACAATCCTAATAGATTCAAGAGCAGGTGCTTCATTTATCCAATAGGGAATCATACCTTAAATAGAAAAAATACTCATAGGATCACCCTATGCATATACAAGTTTCGATGGACAAGAATATGAAATCACACAATAAGCAATTATTCCAATTGAAATACAAAATATAAGGATAAATATTACACTTTATGTATAATCAAATAGTCCCAATGATGACATAGAAATTATATTAGGAATGACTGCATTACAATAGATGGAACCATTTTCTTTACAAAGCGGAGGATTATGTTTTACAAACAATAATAATGAATAGTTTTGGAAAAAAAATTAAGGACTAGTATATATAGTGTTTACATTATTGCAGGAATTATACATGAAGAATATAAAACATAATACTTTCACTCATTCTTAGGTACTGGAGCAGGAACATTCATTGCCCAAAGATAATGCTTTCTAGAAAGCTACATTACAACATTACCTATATTATATGGAATGGGTTTTATAGGAAAAAGACATGAACTACCTCATGGTGTTCAAAAACCTAAAATTATCTTAGGAAATTACATAATTACATTTCTACCATTCTATACCCCTAATTATGCACAACAAGACATTTTACTAGGAAATAACTTTACACAAAAATTCAAACTATAAACACAACACCAACAATATATTCAATTATTGACACCATATGATCATTGGATTACAGTAATACGAGTCCAAAAAGCCTATAAAAGAAAATAATTTATTTTATACAGCAAGTATGGTGATTATAAGAACAAACAAGCATAACCAAAAAAAGGAAAAATCATTGCACAACTAAATATGCAAAACATAGAATCATTATTTGAAAAGAAATATAGTTAAAATCAATTGGCTCTCTGGAATATTAGCCAAGAATGGGCTACAATAGAATTAATAATCACCGCCAAAATAATTAGGGTTAAACCTATGAGATACAATCCCATTGACATAGAAAAATTTAGAGTTCAATTACAAGAATTAAAAAAATCACAATTAATACAAAAATCAAAGAGTCCTAATTCTAGTCCAATATTTATTGTTAGAAATTATGCAAAAATTAAAAGAGGGAAAGCAAGAATGGTAGTTAATTACAAACAACTAAACCAACATACTAAATTTGATGGATACTTTCCTCCTCACAAAGAAATATTAATAATATGACGAGGAAAAAATATTTATTCCAAGTTCAATTGTAATTTAGGATTTTATTAAATTAGACTAGATGAAAAGATTATACCACTAACAACATTTAGTACCCGACAATGACATTATGAATGGAAAGTTATGCCTTTGAGATTAAAAAATGCTCCAAAAATTTATCAAAGAAGAATGGATAAGGTATTTGAACATTACAATTCTTTTTTACTAGTATATGTAGATGATATTCTCATAGCTTGAAAAAATGAAGAAGAACATTTAAACACTCACAAATATTTTCTCTCCATTGTCAAAAAGCAAGAATAGTACTTTCTAAAAAGAAAACAAAATTGTGTAAACCTAAAGTAGAATTTTTAGGATTAATATTAGAATCAAATGGAATTGAATTGCAAGAACATATCATAGAATAAATTGTTATGTTCCCAGACAAACTATAAGATAAAAAACAAATTCAAAGATTTTTAGGTTGTCTAAATTATGCAGAACAATTTATGGAAAATTGAGCAAAACTAAGAAATCCTCTACAAATATTATTAAAGAAAGATATAATCTTCTTTATGATAGAAGAACTTATAAATCATGTCAGATTTATAATAGAGAAATGTAAAAATCTACCAAGATTAGATCTCCCTTTAAAAGGACATGATTTAATAATAGAAATTAATGCCTCTTAAGAATTTTGGGAAGCAGATGCTATAAGATGAAGCAACTACTTAGTAGTTTACATCATCAATCTCTAGTGTCGTCCTCTACCATATAATTTCACCTTACAAAGAAACAAAATACCAACATCCTAATTGAAATTATCAACAGAGAATGAGTTTTCAACATTACTAGATTATCTAGACAAGTAGGGTATGGAACATTTGTTTAAGGAAGGGTATTGTATGTATACCAGAAACCCATTATTTGTATAAAATGGAATATAGTAGGTTCTCTCTATATATTAAAACTGATGGTGTTTCAATATGTATGAGAATAAATGGCCTACCACTTATTCTATGGGATAAATGACATTTGAGAGGATTATTTCCTTTCTTGGACTTCCTTTTTATTGATTGATTGATAAGAGATTATAAAACAATGAAATTTTCCATAATCCAAGTTCTAATGCATCATAATCCGCCCTTTCCAAGAATTCTAGAGGATGTAAATGAAGAGGTAGATTCCCATAGCATAAAATTCAAACTTGACTGCATAGCTACATAGGGATCCTCTTGTGGGCTTTTTGAACACGATGGTTGCAAGAAGAGATATACTACCCAAAAAGTTTGGTTGCCCAAAATTCCTACCAAATCTTTCAATTCTGATGATATTGTTCCATTTTTTGAAATTTTTTTACACCTCTAATTATAGTCCTAACTTCTATTAAGTACCTATGAATATATTATCTTCAATTTTGTGTAATGGTAGAAGTAATACCTATCCTGATGGGATCAATGGTCCCTTATAGATGATTAGTAAAATATGGAATTATAGGCTCCCTCTTTTAGACACTAGAGGTGACATTTCATACTAAGAAGAGTTTCCATCTACATAATTTTTGAGTAATATTCTTTCGTACTACCAACTTCCTTTTAATACAAATAATATTAAGTGGGATTCAAGTTATAAACAATTTGATTTGTGAAGCATTTTTCATAAGTTCTTGTGATTTTTATAAAGTCTAATATTTATTCTTGTTTGAAGACACAAGTTTGAATTTAACATTCTTGAGATTTTAATACATACAATACATGGGATTCCCTTTCACATTGAGATCCTAGACTCTTTAATGACATGAGTGCCACTTATTTTGAACTCCCACCTTGATAAATCTAAATTAAGTTTTGATATGTTTCACTTTACCCATAGAGAAATGAATTGTCTTGTTATAAAGATTTTAATAGAACGAATGTGTCCCAAAAACTCCCAAATGTGTTAATTTTTATAAATTGTATAAGGTTTCATCATAACTTATAAGATCATTATGACCATAACATGTGTATCATGTTTCAAAAGGACCATGTATGTTTAGTTCAAATAATTCAAAATTGAGCAGTCTTTGAATTCCTCCATGCATTTTATGGAAGGGGAGTACTTTCCATTAGGATGTATGTTCTTTCTGAAAGAACTGGAAACTTGCGTAAGTTCATAGTTCATTAAAAAAGTGATGAATACTCTGAATATAATTTCATTAGCTCTATTATATAACAATATTTCCTATGCTGGTAAATAATAGTAAGAAATAGAGAAGAAGTGGCATAATCCATTTTAGTATGAATTAATTGATGATATTATCTCATTATAGATATACATAAATAATCACCTTTAAAAAAAATAAATATGCTACCTATAACATGATTCCTGATTATAAACCCCATGAAAACTATTAAAATATTCATCAGTATGCTTGAATTCTTCTTTGTTTCACCTTAGTTTCAATAATGATGATTGTTTGACATTTTGAATACATTCAACTCTCATTGAACGTTGAAGGCCTTGATTTGAGTCATCTAACATTTCATAAAGTGGGTTTGCAGACAAAGAAACCATATTAGTGGTATGATTATTGACAATGAATTATTCACCAAAGATGGGAAAATCAAAGATTGAATGATGTATAATAACCAAATTGACATTTTCATTGATCATCTGAATGAGATATTCATTCCTCCTTATGTGATGTTCAAATCAAGAAACTTTACAAGCGTGCGTAAGAGAGTGAAATCACCCCTTTACTAAAAATGTGAAGAATTGGCATCCATTCCAAACACTCTCAGAGGTATGATGGAATGGGCATAAATTTTCCAAACTTAATAAACATTGGTATACAAAAGACCATTAGAAAGTAGTAGAATAAAAAATAACTGACTATATTCAATTTCATAAAAGGCTTACAAAAATACAACAAATTCTCCCATTAGGGTTTACATCAAGACACACAATCAGGATCTAGATAGAGGGAAGTCTAGACTACTACAATCTTGTCTCCAAGCAACATCTCCATCAACTAAGTCCATGCCAAAAGCTAAGATCTTCCTTGTCTTGTCCATCACCTTGCTCAGCACCTTGGTGGTTGGGAAGGCACCTGGCAAAAAGGGAAAGGGAAGAAAAGTATGTGTCACAAAACTAGTCTAGGATATCAAGATAAGTAAAGCAAATAAGAACAGGATAGGGTTCATCATAAGATGAAGATAACAAGAGTATGAGGCTATATTCAAAAGAAACTTGCCATTAACAATTATATCAAAAAAGATTTGCATGTAAGATATTATGTCTATCTAACTAAGTATGGTTCAGGCACCTACCAGACCTCTAACCTATAGGTGAGGGGATAATAAGACATTCCCAATCACCTACACAATAATATAGGGGAGAATAAAAACTTTCCCCAGGGTGATTAAATACATGCCCTCTATGGGTGGTTGTACATAAGAACTGCTACTTTAAATTAAATAGAACATAAATCCACATGCTAGAAAAATTAGTCATGGTAAGAATAATCATATGAATCAATAAGCATGGCAGTGAGGTACCAAGACCCAAGAATAATGTTCCAAAACTGATTTATGAGGCGAGTATAACAAAATATTCAAGAGTATATGAAATAGGGTTTAATAAAGCCTCATTATAGAAAAATAGGTTAAGGAACAATTATTCCCAACTTAAGGTGTAAATGCACATACATAAATAGGGATTGCACATACATAAATAGGGAATTTCACACACATAAATAGGGAATTTCACATACCTCTCTTACTGATATCAATTACTAACTTTCACCATTTTAATTGAGTCCAAGTTCCACTTTGCCTATTTTCAATGTATTAACATGTATTAGAGTACATAGTACACATTAATGTATAGAAACCCTAATTTTAGAACTTTTCAGCAAAATTCAGATTTAGATTTTGAAAATATCACCAATGAACTTATTAGGTTCTCCTGATCAAGAAAACATATTTTTATGTTAATTTTGGAGTTATGATGATTAAGATGTAATTTTTATGGATTTTATGCATTAAATTCGTTTTACAAAAATCACCCTTCATCAAACCATAAAATAAGACCTTGAAAATATTTTTACTAGATAGAGGTCAATTTTCCAATTTCAAAACATATTAATTTGTCAAATTTGGATAAGTGGTTTAGAAGATATGAACTTTTCAATGCTGACCAATAGGAAATTTCCACATCATCAAACTGATCGAGATAATTAAAGAGAGAGGGAGAGGGAGAAAACACCATTTGACCCAAGATCAGGTTTTAAGTTGCATATTTAACCAAACTAGAGCTTTTAGAGAAGATAAAACAACAAGAAACTAAAACCTTAGAAGAACATGGTAAAAAGATACGGAAATCATCGATTTTCAACATAGAAGCATGAGTTTTAAGCATGTACTAAGCAATATATGAGAAGGGGGTTAACAAAACTTGCCTATAGGAATGTAATAAGGTTAAAAAAAGAAAGGATTACGAGATTAGAAGGTCTGATTGCTGCAAGCCAAGTTCCTTTCTTGAGCAAAGATCACCTTCTCCACTTTGGAGGTGCAAATCCTAGCAAAAGTGATTGGGGATGAGATGTTTTAGGGTTCTAGGTGGAGTTTTACCATGGAAGGTCATGGTTACGACCTGGAATAAGGTGGGAGGATACTAACAACATGTAAATAGGTAAGGAAGGGAGGAAACTTACTAGTTTTGGTCGAAATTACCAAGGAGGAGCTTTAGAAACCCTAATAGAGCAATTTGGAAGCCCTCTGAGCCTTCTTCACCAAGGTAGGCTCCCTCTATTACCTTGGGACAGAAACTTCATAGCCAAATACAGAAGGAACTATTATCTAAGCTATAGGAAAGAAAATGAGAGCAAGATTTTTCAAATTGTGAGTTGGGAAGGGGTATACATGGCTATATAAAGAAAGAGGTGAAACATGAGGTGTCTAAGGGACTTTCCATGTGTCTTTAGCCTAGGGCTTGATGGCCATGCAACAGGACAACTCATGGACTCTTATTGGATTTAAAAATTCGGTCCTAAGAGCCCATAGATCCTTCTAGGCCATCCCCACCGTTTTTCAAGAAAGAAATAACCTCATTGGTCGATAGCTTTTAAAGATAAGCACCTTTATAAAGAGGGTAATCCCTATAATGCCCTTGGAAAGAAATACCATCAAACCAAGGTAAAAATAGCTTCTCCAATGGTTTAAAATCTCGTTAATGGTAAGGGAATATCTAAGGATTAAAATCCATGTGATAATTTGCAAGTAAAACCTCCCAATTGGGTAAATTGCATAAAAGTCTAGAATGTACCTAAAATTGCATAACTTGCACAAACAACATCCAAATCGAACCAAATTTGAAACTTAGGATCATTTTATGTTTTCAAATCATATCAAAAATTTATATTAAGGTTTAGAGCACTTAATTATGGTAATTAAGCTTTCACTGAGGTTTTTTTGCATAAAACCTTCCATTGGTATAATTAATGAATAAATGTTCACTAAACTACTATAAATTCCACTAATTAAAAAGAAAGGCCAATAAGTATAGAAAGGAAAGGAAAAGTTGGGAAAGAGGGACAAAAGACAAAATTTCAAAATTCGGTATGTTACAACACTCCACCCCTTAAAGAGGATTTCATCCCCGAAATCACAAGCAAGAAGGGAAGGGTGAGTGTGCAACATCTCATCACAAAACATCAGGTTATTTATCCAACCTTAAATTCCACCAAGAAATTCATCAAAATATACTCCACAAACATCTCAACATAGGTTAGGTTCTCAAGGATCACCTAGGTTCCATTATTTAGATATTCTTTTTAGGAGATTTAACATTATTTACATTTTTGGCTCATTAAGATTATATTTATTATGATATCACATTATCTTTATTATTCTTTTAATTGTGTCATGTCATATTTACTTTGTTTCCAAAAGAGTTATATTTCATTATTATGCTTGAAACCATATATATTTATTATTTACCTCACTATGAGTTTTAACGCAATTAGAGTTTACTCAATTATCAATATACTTGATTATTATCCTTAATAATTGGATTTAGTCTCTATTATCAGCATATTGAATTATAACAAATTTTTTTGCATGGATTAAGACATTTTATCCAACTTGTTATAATTAATCCAAATAATGTCCCATTAATCACTTATATCTATATTTAACATTGTCACATTAACTTTCTTATTCACATTAATGTCATCATTAATCATTTTTTTCATATTTATTCAGTTCTTATGATTGATTATGCAATTTTATGTGAATCAAATACTACTTATCCATATTGAAGTCATTATATGTAGTTTAGTGATCAAGGTGGGACATATTACAAATTGATTCACATTAAGTGATTAATCATGTGTGTATTAGATAACACGGTAACATACCATGCATTTCATATTGATGACTTGATTAATATGTGATTAGATGATTATATATATCATTTATGTGTATCAAAGTATGTTAATTGATTGTGGCACCTAATGTCATTAATGTATCATGAAAGGCATTAAGGATGTATATGTTAAGGTTAGATGATTACAAATTAGGGTTCAGGTTAATATGATCACTATATTTTACTTAGCATGTATTAAGTCCAAGATTAGGTTACAATCATCATACTTGTCATTTCATTAGAGTTTATTGGTTTATGACATGGGCAACACCATGCATATCTGTTAGAATTAATATGTGAGTTACTCATATTATGTGCATTAGGTATTCATTAGGGTTTGAACATATAAATTATTCCTCAGATGATCCTTATATGTTCATTAATATATAAAGAAGCATGTTAGGCTATAACTATAACTTGTTTGGAGCCCACTAAGGTTTCAAGCACAACAACCTCCTAAGTATGGGGTTAGGGTTTCTAAAGATAATGTAGATAGATTTCAAGATGTCATAGGGCTCCATCCCCCTAAAGAAGATTTCATCCTCGAAATCTAACCACCCAACATAATCAAACTAACTATACTCCACCCCATAAAGAGTTCGACCTATCAAGCTAAACTACACTAGGGTTAAAGAATGAGTCTAACTAAACCATGTACAAGATCCATCACACTTCCACTGTGCACTCTGATAGCTCACTTAACCCCAAACTTCAAAGTCTAGGTTCTAGGGATAAACTATCCAAGCATGTGGCCCCAAGGGACATAAGGAGACTATCTTGGTATACATCCTCAAACAAGTCATCATACACCTAAAACTTAGGGTTCTCAAAGATATACAACATAGATTTCTAAGGTCACTATTGCCTAAAAGCAAACTATTTCAGACAATCCATTTCAGCTTAGGCCAGGCTGGTATCATATGGATCTACGAGTCCTCGTAAACCAAGCAAGTGGTGCGGAGGAAAATATTGCCAGCCCCCAAAACCTGATCCTTTCTTGACACCTTTGCTTCAACTTCATGCCCTAATAGTTGCCTAAAGACAAACCTAAACAACATTATGTTATGCATATTTTAGTTATGAGTATTTTAGGGTTTTATTCATTCTGATACTAATGTGGAACTATAGGGTCCTAAATCAACCTTTCATCATTTATAGATCAACTGTAGGGCAACCATGTCACCTAAAGGAACTATGTAAGGTAGGGATTCTAATTAGGGAGACAAAACTGAAATAGTCAGGTTCCGACAACCATGGGCTCTGATACCATGTTGTAAGAGAGTGAAATCACCCCTTTACTAAAAATTTGAAGAATTGACATCCATTCCAAACTCTCTCAGAGGTATGATGGAATGGGCATAAATTTTTCAAACATAATAAACATTGGTATATAAAAGACCATTAGAAAGTAGCAGAATAAAAAATAACTAACTATATTCAATTTCATAAAAGGCTTACAAAAATACATCAAATTCTCCCATTAGGGTTTACATCAAGACATACAATCAGGATCTAGATAGAGGGAAGTCTAGACTACTACAATCTTTTCTCCAAGCAAAATCTCCATCAAATGAGTCCAAGCAAAAAGCTAAGATCTTCCTTGTCTTGTCGATCACCTTGCTCAGCACCTGGGTGGTTGGGAAGGCACCCAGCAAAAAGGGAAAGGGAAGAAAAGTATGTTTCACAAAACTAGTCTAGGATATCAAGACAAGTAAAGCAAATAAGAACATGCTAGGGTTCATCATAAGATGAAGATAACAAGAGTATGATGCTATATTCAAAAGAAACTTTCCATTAACAATTATATAAAAAAGGATTTGCATGTAAGATATTATGTCTACCTAACTAAGTAGGGTTGAGGCACCTACCAGACCTCTAACGTATAGGTGAGGGGAGAATAAGGCATTCCCAATCAACTATAAAATCATATAGGGGAGAATAAAAACATTCCCCAGGGCAATTAAATACATACCCTCTATGGGTGGTTGTACATAAGTACCACTACTTTAAATTAAATAGAACATAAATCCACACGCTAGAAAAAGCAGTCATGGCAAGAATAATCATATGAATAAATAAGAATGATAGTGGGGTACCAAGACACAAGAATAATGTTCCAAAACTAATTTATGGGGAAAGTATAACAAAAGATTCAAGACTATATGAAATTGGCTTTAATAAAGCCTCATTATAGAAAAATAGGTTAAGGCACAATTATTCCCAACTTAAGGTGTAAATGCACATACATAAATAGGGATTGCACATACATAAATAGGGAATTCCACACACATAAATAGGGAATTTCACATACCTCTCTTACTGATATCAATTACTAACTTTCACCATTTTAATTGAATCCAAGTTCTACCTTTCCTATTTTCAATGTATTAACATGTATTACAGTACATAGTACACATTAATGTATAGAAACCCTAATTTTAGAAATTTTTAGAAAAATTAGGATTTAGTTTTTGAAAATATCACCAATGAACTTATTAGGTTCTCCTTATCAAGAAAACATATTTTTATGTTAATTTTGGAGTTATGATGATTAAGATGTAATTTTTATGGATTTTATGCATTAAATTCATTTTATAAAACTCACCCTTCCTCAAACCATAAAATCAGACCTTGAAAATATTTTTACAAGATAGAGATCAATTTTAAATTCCAAAACATATTTATTTGTCAAGTTTGGATAAGCGGTTTGGAAGATATGAACTTTTCAATGCTAACCAATAGGAAATTGCCACATCATCAAACCGATCGAGATAATTAAAGAGAGGGAGAGGGATAAAACACCATTTGACCCAAGATCAGGTTTGAAGTTGCATAGTTAACCAAACTAGAGCTTCTAGAGAAGATAAAACAATAAAAACCAAAACCTTAGAAGAACATGGTAAAAAGAGACAGAAATCATCGATTATCAAAATAGAAGCATGAGTTTTAAGCATGTACTAAGCAATATATGAGAAGGGGGTTAACAAAACTTGCCTCTAGGAAGGTAATAAGGTTCAAACAGAAAGGATTCCGAGATCAGAAGGTCTGGTTACTCCAAGCCAAGCTCCTTTCTTGAGCAAAGATCACCTTCTCCACTTTGGAGGTGCAAACCCTAGCAAAAGTGCATGGAGATGAGATGTTTTAGGATACCATGGAAGGTCATGGTTCTGATCTGGAAGAAGGTGGGAGGATACTAAAATCATGAAAATAGGGAAAGAAGGGAGGAAACTTACTAGTTTTGGTCAAAATTACCAAGGAGGAGCTTCAGAAACCCTAATAGAGCAATTTGGAAGCCCTATGAGCCTGCTTCACCAAGGTAGGCTCCCTCTATTACCTTGGGTTAGCAAATTCGTTGCCAAATATATAAGGAACTATTATCTAATCTAGAGGAAAGAAAAGGAGAGCAAGAGGTTTCTAATTGTGAGTTGGGAAGGGGTATACATGACTATTTAAAGAAAGAGGTGAAGCATGAGGTGTCTAAGGGACTTTCCATATGTTTTTAGCCTAGGGCTTGATGGCCATGCAAAAAGACATCTCATGGACTCTTCTTGGATATAAAAATTCGGTCCTAAGAGCCCATTTATCATTCTAGGCCATCCCCACCGTTTTTCAAGAAAGAAATAACCTCATTGGTTGATAGCTTTTAAAGATAAGCACCTTTATAAAGAGGGTAATCCCTATAATGCCCTTGGAAAGAAATACCATCAAACCAATGTGAAACTAGCTTCTCCAATGGTTTAAAATCTCGTTAATGGTAAGGGAATATCTAAGTATTAAAATCCAGGTGATAATTTGCAAAGAAAACATCCCAATTGGGTAAATTGCATAAAAGTCCAGAATGTACCTAAAATTGCATAACTTGCACAAACAACATCCAAATCGAACCAAATTTGAAACTTAGGATCATTTTATGTTTTCAAATCATATTAAAAAGTTATGTTAAGGTTTATAGCACTTAAGTATGGTAACTAAGCTTTCATTGAGGTATTTGTGCATAAACCCTTCCATTGGTATAATTAATGAATAAATGTTCACTAAACTACTATAAATTCCACTAATTAAATAGAAAGGCCAATAAGGATAGAAATGAAAGGAAAAGATGGGAAAGAGGGCCAAAAGACAAAATTTCAAAATTTGGTATGTTACAACGTGTCTTTGAAAAGAAAGTGAAATATGTGATTTTGGGTTCAATTTATAATTCTATAAGGAAGTTGGAATAAAGTCATAAGAAGATACCATTGAATGCGTTCTTGATTTTTTTTTCAAATAAGAAAGAATTGTAAAAAATGAATAATTCATTCATTACCTTGATTCCTAGATCCAATGAAAATCAAGAAAATAAGAATCGAAGACCAATTTTTTCTTGAAGAACGCTCTATATAAAGTCATCTATAAATTCCAATAAATAGATTGAAGGTTTTTTTTCATGTTGAGTTCTTTACAATCAATGTGCTTTCATCATGGGATTAAAAATTAAGGGTTTTCCTATCTAAAGAAACCATCCATGGTTTCAATAAGAAGAAAGGTAGTCCTCATATGCATATGAAGGTTGACCTAGGTACCTATAATTTTTTCATTTAGATATCTTCATTATAATTCCAATCAATATGAACTTTCCAAAATGTTGTTTGATCAGATCAAGGAAATTTTGTGTCATTTTTATAATATTAATTTTCAACAGAAATGTTTCTTTTACCTTAGAAATTGAATAAGACAGGGCCACTACCTAGATCCCTACATATTTGTTCTAGTTCAACAATGATTTTATCAACTTAAATAGTTGCAAGTGTGGCACCTTGACATGTTGTGAGAAGATTACTCTAATAAAAATGATGATCTTACAAAAATAAAAACTTCATTGACCAATAGGGTATGAAAACACAAAATAAAAATTATGATTTCATCTCTGTAAAGATTCCACATAACCCCCATAACTTCCAATTACCATAAAAATATATAATTCCAATTAATAACATGGAGAAACTATGTATGAAGAATGCACACTTTTTAGACCGACCAAAAAAAATGTATGAAGAATGCAAGACAAAAACATAAATCATAGATACATCCAACATAAATCCACCCTGACTAGACCTGACTATGCATAGAAGATAGATGGATCCTCCTAAAAGAGATCATCACAAACTTATAAGAAATTTATATCAAGAAAGTAAAGGCTCCCCTTCAATAAATCCATTGTTATTCTATTAATCACCCAAAATATGTGGATAACTACAAGGATGAAACCCATGTCCTAGTGATACAATATAACAATAGACAAAATTATGTGATTACCAGTCTACTATTAAACAATTACTAAATGTATAATAATTGAATAAGAAATACATCTTCACAATATAGGAACAATCATAAATTCAATAAAAGAGTAATACTTGCAAGTGCATAAGAGAAACAAAAGAATCCAATATATTCATCAGAGTACTTTTAACATATATCTATACATATTTTTTTACATTGTAAGAACTAGGTAGTTTGAGGTGTACAATGCAAACCATTAGATAGTGATTGTGATGTCCCCTAGCTCAAAATATAAGATCCTAGGATTACCAATTTCCATAGGATCCTACCACACTTCTGTTGGAGTCAGTATAAACAAAGCGGTGGGCACATCAGCCAAATCTACTGTATAATGCTCAAAGTAATTATACATCCTTATGGATATCTTGAGTCTTAGGTCACCTCACCTCTTGGGTATAAAGAAGCTATATGAATGCCACTTATCTCATTATTAGTGTCACATATCCATGAAGTTATGACCTTGATCACACTCATACATATAAAATATAAAAACACATAAATAAAAAAACCATTCATATGCATATACTCAAAAGCATACCTCTAAGTACATTCTTAGAATTCAAGTTTTCTATAAGGTACCCTATTTTACTATCTCACTTCTGAATATCGAGATATTTTATAGTGACAAGGAACCAAATGGTTAGGGTTTCATTTGATTAATTTAGAGAATTTACTAACTTTTTAATTGAATCAACCAAGAGTGTAACCAAATAATTATGACCTAAATAAATTATAAGTAACTCCAAAATCTATGAAACGCCTCATATAATTTATAATAATACACAAACATGGTGCAACTCATTAATTTTGTCCATATAAATTCCATACCTCTATCAGAGCTTCAACTTGTCCTCAAAGGGTAGATTTCTATTTCCATTAGATCCATGAAACACCATATAAAATTATGTGAGCAATATCCAAAATATGGGGAAGTTATCACTAACACAAGATTATGCATAAATATGCCATTTTAGGCATAAGTGCCTTTAAGTATATGATATATGTTCCAAGAAATTAAGAATCATACACTTTTTAAAAAGAAGTATTTTATTCTTAATCTAAGTTCATTCAAATAGTATGGAATATTATCATTTTGTATTATACTTAACTTGATATCAAATAAACCATAAAACTCCATTTTTGAGGTGATGTAATTAAAATTTTCAGCCTTATGGCCACAGTAAATCTCAACAATGTCCCCATATACCATTATATTGGAAGCTAGAAGGAGGTGAGACATTTATTAATTAGTTAATAATGCTACAAAACAATCTAAAAATATTCCATTGTTAAGCACATATAGTAAGATATATGTATCCTAGGGTTTTGTGTGCAAGTTTGTAGGAAATATATGCTGCCATAATTCATATCACTCATATTGAAGATGAAGAAAACATGATACTGAAAGAATAAAGTGATAAATACCACAAGACACCTCCAACCAGCTCACAAAAGTTCCAAAAAGCACCTCCAAGAAAAATCTATAGCCAACTAGGGAAAAAGTGAACAAAGGAGGGTTCTTTAGCTCTAGGAAGAGAAAAACACAATGGATGACCATGGGTATCAGTCAAAGGAAAAATATGAGAGGTACGACATCAAGAGAATAGATAAAGATCATATCTTACATGGTTTTGGGATAAAAATGAGTTACCTTGCTTTAAAACCACCTATGGAAGCTTCATTGTCAATATCGATTGACATGCAAGCTTCAAACCATGGCCGTTGAGGTACTAGATAGACTCCTCAACTACCTTGGTTTACATTCCACATTCTATCATGTATTTTGGTTTCAAAATGAGTCTAGGTTGATGGTTAGGGTTAAATGTATGGAATGGGGGTCAAAAGTGTAAAACAACTCCACTTAAGTCATGCTATCAAAGACCACGTGAGGGAGGGCTATTAAGGCTCTCCATCTCTCACCCATTAAGGGTGACCTCATTGAGGGTCCACATCTATCTAATTTACTCCCATATAGAACTATCAAAGTTCACTCTACATTGAACCCATCAATGTCCAACTTCAATAAGCTATTGAGGGTCAACACACCAAGCTATCGAGGTACCACTCTAAAACCCCTTGAAGCTCTTATACCCAACCTTATCGAGGTGCAAACCTAGCATATTGAGGTTCCATATATACCTAGGCCAGTGTGCCTCCCTCTATACATAGATAGAAAGGCTAGTGAAGGCTCACAACCATCGAGACTCAAGGTGGTACATCAACGCTAGGCACCTCGAACCAGGAGTATACTATGATTAGGGTTATAACCTAGGAAAGAAACCCTAAATACATGAAGTACAAAAGCATTCAAAGAATATCAAACTAAAAAAAATATGGATTAAACATGAGAATATATATTGTGTGAAGAAATTGCAATTAGGTCCTCATGCATGGTGTTAATACATATTAGTACTGTTACTTTCAAGGTATCATGAAATTAGGTCAAACAAAGTGCAAAAAGATCACCAAATTAAGGTTTACTCTTAATAAATTTATTTTTAAAAAACCAAGCATTAAATCACAATTATAAATCATGAGTAGAGGTTAGTATAGGTTAAGGGCCTTACAATGATAAATCCTAAGAAGGATTTCACCATTTGTTCTCTTAAAAGAAAGATTATATTTCCTATACATCTCATACTCTAACTCCTATGTGGCTTCCACAACACCATAAGAGGCCACAACAGTTTCACAAACACTAATATCATTCTTCCTTAACTTATACACATGCCTATCTATTGAATGAATATTCATCCTAGTTTTAGATGCATTATCGGTCATTCATTTCCAACATCTTAGCTTAAAACTAGCTCGCATTTTAGTTTTCTTGATTTTATGGTAATTTATAAGGTTTTGATCTAAACTATTGGGTTTCATGGCTGGATTGAGCTTCATTTCATGGTAGGAGTGTAGGAGGTGGTGGTTCATTTGGTCTGCCTTTTCATCAGTTTGCATCACACCTACTAAGCCATCGATTTCCATTGATCTTCCCTTTCTTCAGTTGTCATTCCTTCGATAGAAGATCCATTGGTGCAGACCATCGACCTTACACCACTACCCCCTCTGTGGCATTGTCTCACTCATCTATTCCATTATTTGAAAACAAATGTAGGATATTCATTTGGTTCACATCTTTCTGATATGCCTTCATTTACATCAATCTATCTTTCCTTTCGTTGACAACTGAAGGAAGCCTAAGGCCTTCTACCGATGGTTCTTCTACTTTCATATTTGAATGGTCCTTTTAACTCCACATTATGAAGGAGACACATGCTACCTTTTGAAGGATTCCCTAATCTTGTGTTTCAATGGATGTAGAATGTTTGCCTTCTATTGGTTGTTCTACACCCAACATTAAAAGGTAAGTATGTGCATGTCTTTCGATGGACAACATTCGATGGAACTCCTACACATAACAAGTGAAGGATTTCCAATTCCTATCTTCCAATGTAAGACCTACTCATGACAACCAATTGTGGCACACCTCATGCTACGCGAGATTACTCCAAACTAAAAACATGTTCGAACACTAATTAACCACATAGAAGGGAAATGGATAAATGAAAACCAATTAAACAACTCAAACATGTCCAGGAACATTTACATATAAGTCCAACATCCTATATAGAATGATATACACACCATGTATTTACATATCTGTCCATTGGGATTGGCTAGAAGCTATATACAAAATGATGTGTTCCACATATATACATTCCATATATAGACATCAAGATTATATTGAAAACTTGAGTCGATATACATATCATCTACAAAACGTCCCCTGCCTAGACACAAGTGTAGAAGGATGACTCTAGGACACACTGTACACTAGACAACCTTCTACTCCTACTACTCTCCAAGCTTCTCATCTTCACTACCACGAGCTTGACGTTGTTGCTAATGATCACCTAAAAAGATGTGGTGACCCACGAGGTGAGACTCATGTCCCAGTGAGAGATATAACTCTCAACAATGTTTATTGATTACAATATGTTATATAATTAAGTATATTAAGTAGATAAAAAAAGGTAAAACATGATTAACACATTATATATAGGAACATATATGTCTATCACCTTTTAAACAATTTATTTCTCTTATCGCATTATATATCAACTAAACATTACAAGAAACAAGGCAAGGGTTATTAATCAATGTGAATCGTGTTTAACCCTAAATATATGCATTAAACTTCTAGATTATGCCTTTTATTAAGCCATGGGGATTTTAGTGTATACCACCCACACTTCTAACTGACCACTGCAAAGTCGCAAATAGTTTTATATAAGATATAGGAGAGCAAGAATCCTAAGATCTCTTCCCCTCGATTAGTATGAGGCTGCCATAGTGACATATTAGTCAAGTTACAATCAGACTAGTCTGCCCTTAGTATATATGACACGACACTAGAAACTAGGGTATACAAACCCTATGATCTGAGGTACAATCGCATTTGTCCTCAAACACATCATGTTTGCATATATCCGAGACACATCCTCAACCTCTCTCAAACCGAGGCATTACCACAACCATCCTCCAAACCTTAGAATAAAGATGATGAGGATGTACTCTCCACACACCCAAACATACTCAATAGTATGCGACTTTGAGCTTCCCTTATAGAATACTCATTTCCCTATCTAGCACGTTATGACACTGGAATAGTTTTGCGGCACAAGGCACTACATGGTTTAATGTTCTACTTGAATAATTAATGCCAATTGAGTGAGTTAAGATTGCATCAATCAAGCTACATACAAACACTAAGAGATTTCTACAAAAACATAGGCATATAACAACTCCATAAGATATAAAACGTATGAGGCATATTCCTTATCACATCATTACATGATACCAATCACTTGTCCATCATAAATAGGGTTACAACTCCACATAGGGCTCATGACATGCCCAAAGGTCACTAAGACCATTATCATTATCTCCTGTAAGAACATCATTATTTTTCTACACATCGTATAAGGTTTCACATATCATCAACTGGTGATACACATGTTCAACAATATCTTGTATTAAAGAGCTATGATGTTCACCAATTAACAAAGTAGGGTTACCACTAACATTATAAGTGTATCCTTCCATTATAACAACATAAAGGAAGACAAGCACAATCAACCATCATCACTTGATTACTTTAGGTAAGGTTCGATAAGATATATTGGATTGCTGTTAAAAATCAACATTAAAAGATAGTCCATCGGTTCATTCACTTACTTAGGTTAAAAACATAAACTCATAAAAACATAAACTATGCACCTTGCATCCCCATCATATCATGGATGCTCTTAGCAAAAACACAACCATCAGATCATGTACATCAAGCACAAACCATCGAATCATGGACCACACATGAAACCATTGGATTCAAGTTCGGCAAAACCATTCAATCATATAAATGGATGAGCCATTGGATGTTAGGCCTAGAGAAGCCATTATTTGATAGGGCTAGGGTAGCCATCAGATCATGGACCAAGAGAGTCCATCGATTGTCAAACTTAGGAAAACCATCAGATGTTAGACATTAAAAAACCATCGATTGTTACTCTATAAACACCATCAATTGTTAACACTAGGAACCCATTGGCTGTGAGAAAAAGATGTTGATCTAGGTAGATCATCATTTCTTGACCATAAGAAATCCATCGGACGTTAAGGCTAGATGAAATTAGATTTTAAGCAACAAGGAATACCATCATTTGCTAGCGTTATGGAACCATCAATTGATCCATTTGAGGAGAGCATAATGATCGTCAATTCTTAAGCACAAGGAAACTTCTAGATTAGAAAATAAGAACACACCATAAATTCTCACAAGAGCCAAATCATTCATTCATAGGTCTAGAGAGAAATCAGTCCAAAGCACTAAGGAAAAGCCATCATTTCCAACACTCAAGTAACCACTGTTTCATGGACATGTAAGGTCTAGAATTCTTACTTCCAAGGAAAATGTGCACTAGGTTAAGAGGTACATCAAGAAATATTATCTACTTAAGAACTACCATATACACTCAAACCCTAGTCAATAAAGCAACATTGCTACTTGTTACTATGTTTTTAGTGGACAATTTATATATGCAAGTAAGAGTAAGCAATAAACGTGGAGAAAGTTACATAAATCACCTCAAGGTAGAAGATGAAGGTCCAAATAGCAAGGTAGCTCAAATAGAGAAGAAATAATCCCTAGATTGAGCACTCCACATGTCCAAGCTAGCTCCTTATCCAAGAGCAAGGAAACCCTAAGTCAAATAAGAAGAGAGAAGGTGTTCTTCAACCTCTAGCTCAAGCTCCACTAAGAACACAATGGATCCAGACAAGAATGAAGAGAGAAGAAAGAGGGAAACAAAGAAAACAAAGTTAAAAGAGATGGTCTTACTTTCTTAGGTCAAGAAACAAGGTAGGGAAGCTTCACACACCTATGAGAGGGTAGATCCAAACCTAGATGCACATGCAAGCAAGCTCAACAAATCTTCCTTCACAAGATCTCCTTATCCTCCACCGAGCTAGAGGAATGAACCTACAAGCATCGATAATAGGAAGAGGGTGTGTAAATGGATTGTTTGGGAGGAAGGAGAGTGGTATATAAAGCTTAGGGTGAGAGAGAAAGGTTGGTAGAGGTGTCAAAACATGCATTCCATGTGTCAAAACTTGAAAAACATCACATCCATTCATAGCAGAACTTCCATAGGATCTTTTGTAAGATCAACCATGGTTTCTTGCATTAGAATGATTATAAAGATGTACCATCAGAGATCCCATTAGATCACTCATAGATATCATCAGATAACCCATTGCATTCTAGGGTTTACTTGATCCGTATATGCAACTCTGCCCCTTAATCGGATTGTATACATCAACTAGGTTATCTATCGACTTTAGGGTGTCAAGGAAAAGCCATTTGAACCTAAAATACAAGGATGACCCATCATATTACCCCCCACTATACGATACCATCAAAACTTTCACATACCAAGAAAAATCATGAACATACTTAGGAGAAAACCCTAGATTTCTAACAAACCAAGGGAAGAGAAACAAATAAATGGTGCATTTAGGCATTTAAAGATGCAAATATATCAAACATTAAGAAGAGTACTATGATGTACAACATATATGTGATATTTTTCACGACAACCCTAGACATGGAAAAAATTGCTCCAATAATGTCCAAACTTGAAACTTAGCTTTATCACATGACATCAAATAATTTATTAGGGTTTAATTAAGGTTTAAAGAACTTAATTATGATAATCAAGCATCTTCAACCTTAAAATTAAGGCCAGAGGTCTTACACTAATGTACATTTGACTCTTCACCTACTGATGGAAGTGTTGGTGTGTCATCAAACCCTTCATCTACCAATAGTATTACTGAGTGTTGTCGACTGATTGTATTCCTAATGTTATCTCTATATCTTCACCTCCATGGCATCCAAGACTTAACTCCAAGGTGGTTGGGGGTCCAACCCTAACCTCCACCTATAAATATGAGGCATTCACCTCCAAAAAGGACCCCCCATTGACACTGCAAGGCTGCTACTTTCAATCCACACCTTTGACCTCTAGAGACTTCAACCTTCATCCATCGGTTGTTGAACGTAACCCAAAGATATTCCAATCTCCACCATTATTGATGATCCAAGGTCCCGACCACATAGGAGGTCTATTCTTTGAAGCTTATTCCCATTGGTTGATGAACCCTCCATCGTTAGCATGATGCTCCCTCCACATAGTGACAAGATGTGACCTTGAAGAAGGAAGAACGATGCTCCAATACCACCTTAGAAAAACATCCAGGGATAGACCTAATCTTGTGCCATCCACCGTCTACCTCCAGCATGAAGAGAAGCTTCCACACAAACAAATATGCATTTATCTTTTACTATGATGATGGATTTCTTTCTTTACGTCCTTATTGTTGTTATTAATACTACTACCATGAGTGATTGGTCACCTTTCTAGGGTGTGGAGAGAATCCCCACTGAAAAATTTTGTTCTCTTATTTGCATCTACTTTTGTAGGGACAAATATATGTTTAGAAATAAATCATTTTATGATTGTATGCTAATTTGATCAACATGTTTACATTTTATCATATTTTGATTGTATAGAAATTCAAACCCAAGATCTCTGATTTGATTGTTTCTTATTAAACCCTTGATAAGAACATTAGCAAGGTGGTTTCCAAGGTGATATATGTATGCTATCTAGGTTACGTGATGGAGATCTTAGAGTGATATATGTCTAGATTTTAATTCTAATATTGAAAGGGGGATTTTCCTAGCCTCAACATATATGATTCCACACTTAATATGATGTAGTGAGAGAATGAATCATAGGTAGTGGTGGTGAAACCCGTTCCACCATATTACTTCCATCATATGATAAACAACCTTTGTCTCATCCCTTTTATATGCAATCTTAGTATAATCAACTCATCAACCTTTTGTAATAAATACTAGTTCTTGTTCAATTACCTTGATAAATGTTTCTTAAAAAGTTGTCCTTTGGGTTTGATCCCAAACTATACTACAATAAGATCTGTTTGCTTGCGGATGGTGATTACTGTACATTGGTACAGGTAAAATCTACGTATTTCATCCCTAGTGAATTTTTATGTGTGATAAATCACATGTCACTATCCAATCAAAATTGGATCCTTAACATAGGATACACCATCATCATGTTGTACATCCATTGGCTATAATGTCTGATCTACATTCAGATGACCTCAAAATCAACTCATGGAAAAAATATCAAATAGTTCAACTCTAGTGTTAGCTACAACATGTAGGACACTCATCCAACACAATCAATGATAACATAAGGCCCCATAAACTTGGGAGCCAACTTATCCCTCTACCCAAACCTCAGAACACCCTTCCAAGGTGAGGCCTTAATATCACAAGGTATCCAACCTATAACTCAAGCATACTATGATTGTTATCTACATATGACTTTTGCCTACCATATTTCACCTTCAACTACTACATGATAACCTTGATCTTCTCTATCATCTGTTATACCAACTTAGGACATTAAAAGTTGTTATCCACTGGCCTCATACCACTAAATAGGACATATACAATGCCTTATATACAAATCCTCATATGGTTCAATATCTATACTACCATGATATATGTTATAATAACAAAACTCCATCAAGATAAGGTGAATGCCTTAACTTCCTAAAAATAAATCACACATGCCCTCAAAAGATTATGTAAAGTCAGTATCATCATCTCAGATTGCTCATCGATCAATGAGTGGAAAGCTATGATAAACTTCAATTGTGTCATCAAGGCTCCATGCATATGATCCCAAAACTTTCCTTTGAAATACATCCCTCAATCTAAAACTATATTCTTTGGTACACTGTGCAAACAAACTATCTCATCAACATAGATTTATGCAAACTTCTCAAATGTGCAAGTAGTCTTAATGGGTATGAAGTGTATATACTTCATTAAATGGTCAATGATCATTGATATGAAATCATATAATGTGTTTATCTAGGAAAGACTAACCATGATGTTGATGATAATATGATCCCACATCCATTAAAAAATCAACAATGTTTTAGCAAACATGTAGGCTTCTAATGAACTACCTTTACCAACTAAGAGACTGAACACTTGGTCATGAACAATGCCACATCATGCTTCCTCCCTATACACCAACATAGATAATTCATATTTGAAAAACCACTAGAGGGGGGTGAAAAGGGTTTTATGGATATTTTAATAATAATTCAACCAAAGCAAGCAACCAAAAAAATATTGGACATGGGGACAAGGATTTATAGTGGTTCGAACCTTAGCAAATACTAAGGCAGTCAATCCACTACCCGGTTGCTTACCCAATCGGGATTTTGAAAGTATTTAATTTTATTACCTCGCAAGGATGTTACATAAAATTACAACACTTTCACCAAACCCTTCAAACAGCCTTCAACTAGAAGTAGTCTCACCACCCTCGAAGTAGCCTTCCTTGAAGTAACCTCAAGCTCCCCCTTGAAGTAGCCTTCCTCTTGAAGTAGCTTCCCATTGAGACAACCTTCTTGAAGTAGTCCAAATTCCACCTTCTCCACCTGAGAAGTCAAACCCTCTCCAATACGTAGCCTCCAACCCTAGGAGTAGCAAGGAGAGTACAAAGGATATAAAAGAACAAGAAGGAAAAATAGAAATTACAATATCGTTGTAGCACAAGGCTTGATTTCCTATATCAATTGTTTTGATCTCCTAACCAATGTATATGGAAGTGTTGGTGTAGTGGGTAGGAGATGCTAGCCTATAGGACACAAATTTAGAGAAATGGAGATGAATAGCCAATGTTGGAGTTGCTCAATTGCTCACAAGAATGAATAGTCAATTGCAAGTATTATGCTCAAGTGTTGCACAAGTGTACTTTGGGTGTCCTATGGCTTGTCCTATTTATAGGAATGGCCTATGGATGCTTAAGGACGTTCTAGACACTTTCTAGGGGGTTCTTAGTGCTCAACTAGCCGTTAGGTAACCATTAGTTGCTTTAACAACGGCTAGTTAATTAATTCTGAAAAGTGCAGACAGAGACATTCTCGGTCGAAGATTTGTCAACTGAGAGTCCTAGTCGGTCGAGGACTTGTCGACCGAGGGACTGTCTGTAGCAACATTCTGATCCAACTCCCAACTACCTTGTCTGCTGTGTCTAATGGCTACTTGGGTCATTCTCAGTCGAAGAGTTTGTCGACCGAGAGTGTCTCAGTCGAGAAGTTTGTCGACCGAGAATAACCCTGTTTCAATATTTTAAACTAAGTACTAAGTGTGTGTATGAGTGTGCAGTTGTGACACTATTTTAGGGGATGACCTATCTAAGTGTTGTGATTGTCTAGGGAAGATCTAAACGCTTGATTTACATGATATCTAAGTACTTGTGCATTATATACTTGTACACGTTTTTACATTTGATTACAATCATGAAATAAAGCATTTTTGAGCGTATAGATCTTCCAAGTTGTGTCATCCACTTTGTCCCTACAATACTCAAGTAGCATGTTAGATCCACAAGAATGAAATGTTTGTCATCATCAAAACAAAGGGATTATAATAATGTCCAATTTAGCCAACAATCTCCCCCTTTTTGAAGATGACAAACATTTCCTAAATATAAAATAAGGAAATATAAATCATATGAGTTTCATATCTGAAGTTTACCTTTTGTAGCCATTCTTTTTTTGCAAGTGTGTGCTGGCCGAGATATTATGAAACTCATTTTATTTTATGTTTTTGATTTTATATTATTTCTCCCCCTTTGTCATTTCAAAAAGATATCCAAGATAATCATTTAGTATGACTTTTTATTTATCCCCCTTAATTTTATGCTATGCTCCCCCTTAAAGATATATTCAATTTAAAAGCAAGAGATTAATGCAAACCAATAATTGTTAAATTTAGCCACAATTTATTTCTCAATCATTTGCAAAGGATGTTAAGCCTTGAAATGATATGAGTTCCTTTTAAGTTCATGGCATATGTGTATTGATTTCTCATCCATTTTACAAGGGATGTTAAGCCCTGAAAATGAAATGAGATTTCCTTAAGCTCATGATGAATACATATTGATTTCTCATCCATTTTGCAAGGGATGTTAAGCCCTAAACATGATATGAGAATGCTTTAAGATTATAGCAAAGTACATAAAAAGTATCTCTAACCAAATGCACAGGATGTTAAGCCCTGACTTGTTTAGAGAATTCCATGAAGAACAAGATATATATCACATTCATGAAATTTGTATATTCCTTTATTTTCATAATCAAGATTAAAAATACTAAGGTCATAACAAGTTTCAATTTTTCTTTAAGATGTTTACAAAGTTTTTGTGAACTCCCCCTTAATATTATAATCAAGATAGTTTGTGTGAGCTCCCCCTTAATCTTATAGTCAAGATAAACTAAGGATTCTAAGGTCACAAACAATATTAGATCATAATAAGTTGACCTTTTATGAGAGTTATGCACTAAAATTATGTTTTCAATATGATAAACACATTTTGAATCAAGATACTAAGATAAGTGCAGTAAAATGATGTACAAATAAGCATTTTGTCAAGCTTATTTTAGGTCGACCTTGACTTTGACCATAGCGCCCCTTGGTCAAACTTGATTTCAACCAAGAGGCCATTTCTGCAGATTTCCAATTTGAACACCTATATGTGAAGTATAATTTCTACAGATTTTTAATTTAAAATGCATTTCTGCCATGAAAGTTTACTGTTTATGCAAAATGGCATCTTCATATGAGCTGAATCATAATGATCAAAAACAATATCCATTTATGGTTTGTATATATGGATCAAAGATTTATTTTAGACAAACCAATGAAACATAATGATCATGGCACAATGATTATGATAGAACAGTAGGAGCATATCCACAATACAAGATAGAAGCATGTAATTTTATGAAATACAATGATTATGACCATTTAAATTTTAATACACATGGTTCCTCCATAGATAGACCAAGAAATACTTAGGATAAACCATGTGGACTATGATAAAACCGCAATTTCCTTGATTATACCAACATGGTTCATAATTTTCAGTTTTAAACCATGTAAAGGATAAACCAAAATAATCTCATTCATGATTCATGGATTTTCAATTTTAAGACAAACCTTGTAAATAAAAATGCTTAATAAATTTTTTCAATCAGTGAATAAGGTTTGTTTAAAATCAGTCTTCATATAACACTTTTGCAATATGTTGAAGGCTTTCATATTTATAATGTTATACCTTAATTCATGATGCAAAAAGATCAATATGTCGTGTTTCAAATATGGTCTCCAAGATTTATTGCATATTAAATCAATCATAATAACAAATTGATAGCAAACTAGATTAATTGAAAACAGGTTCAGCAAAACTTGATTCAGTCGAACTATTTGTCAACCGAATTTATCTCGATCGACATTTTTCTCGATCGAGAATGCTTCTGTTTGTACAAGTTTTATTAGATTTGTTGCAAACTTGAAAACAGTAATCTGTTCGGTCGACTATTTCTCGACCGACAATGTTCTCGGTCAAACAGTTTCTCGATCGAGAATGTTTCTTTACTGTTTTAGAACTATTTTCAGTAATTGTTTCCAAGTAAAACAATAATATGAAAGTTAAAGCTCGATTGTGTTGAGATATGCCATTTGTATATCAAGAATCAGTTTAGGTCAAATCTCAACTAGTCAAATTTAAACCTCTAAGTTTTAAGGACACAAGCTAGATCATCCTTCCTTTCTTGTATGGGCATGAAAAAGAGTAGTGTCCAAGACGCAAGCAATAATGACAACTAATAGAGTCAATCTCATTTCTCTTTCTAGGAGTTGAGTTGTTCTTGGGTACATACATGGATTGATTCTCTGGCACTTGTGTCCTTCTCCAACTAGGTTTTTGATAAGATTTTCCCTTAGTCTTATAACCTAGTCCTCTCCTTCCAATTTGACAATAAGAATCATTTAAGATGTTATCAAGAATATTATTGTTACTCAAGCTACTCAATTTTTGTTGTAACTTCATAATCTCATCCATTTTATTCTTGATATCTAATTTTTCTTGATCTAGATTAGATAATAACGAATCTCTTTCTTGCACAATAATATCATAATCTAGATGTGTACACAAAATAGATTGTCATTGAAGATCATTTACTTGAGTTTGCAAGTTTAACTTTTCGAGGGAAAGAAGATTGCAATTTGCTTCTACAGATTTAAGCTTAATATCATAATCTTCAATACCCTTTTTGAGATCTTCATTTTCAGATGTGAGAGAAAGAAGTTTAGCATGTAACTCTTTATTTGATTTCTTAAATTTCTTCTTGCACTCAATATATTTCTCATGTGTATCTTGAAGACTAGCAATTAGATCTTCTTTTGGTAGATCAAAAAGACTTACATCTTCTTCTTCTTCTTCATTTGTTGTTGCAATAAGATATTCTACTTCTTCTTTTCCATCATCACTATCATCACTTGAATCATCCCATGCAGCTTTATATGCTCTTTCTTTCTTTTTGTGAGATGATTTCTTTCCTTTCTTGAATTTTGGACAATCACCTTTCATGTGTCCCTTTTTGCCACATTCAAAGCACCTGGAAGAAAAAATACTAGAAGTTTTGTTAGTTTTAAAACTTTTATACTGCTTACCATTTACAATGAGAGTTTCTTATTCACTATTATCTTCACTTGTGTCATGATTGATCTTGGTTGATGCTTTGAATGCAATGTCCTTCATTCTCCCTTGTTGAAGTTCACATTCTCGTCTTTCTTCCTCTTCTAAAGTTGCCTCATGTGCTTCTAGGTTGCCAATAAGTTGTTCCATCCTTAGTCGGGTGAGATCATTTGCTTCTTCAATAGCAGTCACCTTAGGCTTGTATTTGGGAGGAAGAGACCTAATGATTTTTTAAACTTGATCTTCTTTGCTAATTACTTTACCTAAAGCATTTAAACCATTCAAAATAGAAGAGAATTTTGCATACATTTCACTAATAGACTCATTTTGTTCCATACAAAACTATTCAAATTTTTGCTTAAGCATTCCGATTTTAGAGTTCTTAACTTGAACAGTTCCTTAAAAAGTTATGGAGAGTCTATGCCATATTTCATATGTCATTTCACAATTTGATATTCTATTGAATTCACCAACGGAGATTGAACAATAGAGTATACTTACAATTTTTGCATTCATTTGGGCTGATCTTACCGTATTAGCATCCCAAGTTGCATACTCTGTTTGAGGGAATTCATATGGATTTGATACCATTCTCCATAGATCCCAGCTAATTCCTTGGAAGTAGAATTGCATCCTCCTTTTCTAGTAGGTGTAGTTAGTGCTATCAAAAGGTGGAGGTCTAGCCACGAGTGTCCCTTCTAGGTTGAGGTTGTTGAGTACCCCGTCACCCATTCTTCAAGACTTTGTTTGAGTTCCTTGAAGCCCTACTTTGATACCAATTGAAAAACCACTACAGGGGGGGTTAAAAGGGTTTTATGGATATTTTAATAATAATTCAACCAAAGCAAGCAACCAAAAAATATTGGACAAGGGGACAAGGATTTAGAGTGGTTCCAACCTTAGCAAATACTAAGGTAGTCAATCCACTACCCGGTTGCTTACCCAACCGAGATTTTGAAAGTATTTAATTTTATTACCTTTCAAGGATGTTACATAAAATTACAACACTTTCACCAAACCCTTCAGACAACCTTCACCTAGAAGTAGTCTCACCACCCTCGAAGCAGCCTTCCTTGAATTAACCTCAAGCTCCCCCTTGAAGTAGCCTTCCTCTTGAAGTATCTTCCCATTGAGACAACCTTCTTAAAGTAGTTCAAAGTCCACCTTCTCCACCGAGAAGACCCTTCTCCACCTGAGAAGTCAAACCCTCTCCAATCCACAGCCTCCAACCCAAGGAGTAGCAAGGAGAGTACAAAGGATATAAAAGAACAAGAAGGAAAAATAGAAATTACAATACCGTTGTAGCACAAGGATTGATTTCCTATATCAAGCGTTTTGATCTCCTAACCAATGTATATGGAAGTGTTGGTATAGTGGGTAGGATATGCTAGCCTATAGGACACAAATTTAGAGCAATGGAGATGAATAGCCAATGTTGGAGTTGCTCAATTGCTCACAAGAATGAATAGCCAATTGCAAGTATTATGCTCAAGTGTTGCACAAGTGTACTTTGGGTGTTCTATGGCTTGTCCTATTTATAGGAATGGCCTATGGATTCTTAAGGACGTTCTAGACACTTTCTAGGGGTTTCTTAGTGCTCAACTAGCCGTTAGGTAACCATTAGTTGCTTTAACAACGGCTAGTTAATTAATTCTGAAAAGTGCAGACAGAGACATTCTCGGTCAAAGATTTGTCGACTGAGAGTCCTAGTCGGTCGAGGACTTGTCGACTGAGGGACTGTCTGTAGCAACGTTCTGATCCAATCCCAACTACCTTGTCTGCTGTGTCTAATGGCTACTTGGGTCATTCTCGGTCGAAGAGTTTGTCGACCGAGAGTGTCTCGGTCGAGATGTTTGTCGACCGAGAATAACCTTGTTTCAATATTTTAAACTAAGTACTAAGTGTGTGTATGAGTGTGCAGTTGTGACACTATTGTAGGGGATGACCTATCTAAGTGTTGTGATTGTCTAGGGAAGATCTAAATGCTTGATTTACATGATATCTAAGTACTTGTACATTATATACTTGTACAAGTTTTTACATTTGATTACAATCATGAAATAAAGCATTTTTGAGCGTATCGATCTTCAAAGTTGTGTCATCCACTTTGTTCCTGCAATACTCAAGTAGCACGTTAGATCCACAAGAATGAAATGTTTGTCATCATCAAAACAAAGGGATTATAATAATGTCCAATTTAGCCAACAATATTATCGTAAATCTTGGAATTGTTAGGATTTGTAGCGTGTAATGAGTATTGTGCCTCCTCAAGAACCACATTCCTCAAACCTCTAGTATCAGGAACCACCAATCTTATTATAAAAACATGCTTTCGTATCATTTAACTCATGAAATGCATAATGATTATGGTTGCCAAATTTTGATTTGATGTTTTGTATCACATTATCATCCTACTACACTCTTATATATTGTAGTGACATTGACTTTATATTTAACTATGCTAAAAAAACCTACCAACAAAGATACATGGATCTATGTGTTCAGCTATAGGTGAGACACGAACATTCCCCTCTTATTGCAAGCCAGATAATACATTTGCATTGTGTCTATTGAAGAAGATGAAAATGTCTTTCTACTCTATGCATCAACAAAAATGTTCACCTTGTAAGGGTGATAGTCAATCATACAATAATAGTCTTTTATAAACTCCAACCATCTTTTTTGCTTCATGCTCAACTCCTAATGTGAAAAGATATACTTGAGGTTCTTATGATCCATGAAGATCAGACACTCCCCCCCATAAATGTAAGGATCCTAACCTACCTTAACCTCTAATCATGTTTTTTTATTCATATTTGGGTTCTTGATTTAGTTTTTAGATTGATTTGTTAATAAAAAACTCTAATTTTACTCAATTTGCACCTTGTTTGCCTTATTTACAGGTTTTCTTGAAATTTGTGGTGCAAATTCACCATGATAAAAGTACCTAACTGCAATTTTGTGGGCACATTATATAAGTAAATTATTTTCTTCATAAGTATGCTTAATTATATTGTCTTCATATTCTTTAACCTTATATTTATTTAGGTTTCTTACAAGGGTTCTAACCCTAATCCTAGACTGCGGTTAGTTGTTGAGCGAGTGAGGCTTGATAGACTACCCTTGAGATTCAATGGCTTGCATATGTCCAACCTAAATTTTTGGGTGGTATAGGGTGCCTAAATGGATATCTACCAAAGGTTCATCAATAGGACACCTTAAATGGACCATCAATATGGTTATGTTGGAGTTTAAATAGGTCCATGAAGGGGTTATCTTGATAGGTTTGACTTATGACCTTCCATATCCTAGGATCTTGACCAGCCTCCATGGCCTAGTTTTGAGGGTGATTAGGTATCAGGGTATTGAGGTTGAATCTAGAGAGGGTTAGGTGTGGAACCCTATCTACATTTTGGGTGTGGGTATCTCAATATGGTAGAATGGGTTACCTATAGCACCTATGTTTATGATTTTCGATAGACGACCCCTTTTCAAACTCAAGTCATGGCTTGATCCTTAATAGGTAGTGAGGTTGACCAACTTTTTTAAAGTCATCACCTAATATTCATGTAAATAAGATGAGGGTAATGGATATGTTTAGGAGTTAAATAATTTCAATTTATAACCCAATACCTTAGACTTTGGCAATGATAATATGGGATCATGAGTGGTAAATAGGGACAAACATAGGGACAAGGGTGCCGATCTATTTAGGACTTAAGATCTTAACATAGATAAGTCAAATAAATAGTGGTGTTCCTAATGATACAGTGTATTGAACAAGAAGTAAGAGGACACAGTAAATGAAAAATAAGTTAAACAAAACTAAACAACATGTAGATCTGTTTGTCATATTTCAATATTTTGAATAGAACTTGGATTGGGTTTTGATAGACAAGTGCGCTCACCAAGACTAAACATTCATACCTATTGTATATCCATATCTAGTTTATGAGCAATAATCATCAGAACTATTACCTCCTCTCTTGAGATTGAGTTTGATAATGAGGATAAGAATATTTCTATCTCAAGATGACAAACAAACAACCAAAACTAACAAATTTATGACCATAAGCTCTAGAGATCCAACGTTCTTGCACTTCACATTACTCCTTAACTCCAGATCTATTCTATTACTACTCTTTTGAGGCATCATAAATTATTCATCACAAGATGATATCGAATTGTGCAAGTGATTCCATTCTAAAAAAGTAGCAAGGAGATCAATATTGCTATGAGTATATACATTCAATAGGTTATTAATAATCACATGTTGGGAGGACCTTAGTGGCTATTACCGGCTCAAGTTAGTGACTCTATCCGCTCATATTCACAAGTGACAAAAATGGTTAACAAGGAATAAGAGTAAGAATGAGGAATTGATATGGATAAAGTGAGGAACATAGAGGTGTCAATGAAAAATAGTAGTTGTGAGGGTATTGAATCACTATGAAGACTTCCTATATAGAGTTGATTGAGAGGAAGGTGAGTCAAATCTCCCTTCTCTCTAAGACGTAGCATGGGTGTCTTCAAGGAAGACAGAGCGATGGACTTAGATTCTCTTTCTAATCAAATAATGAAAATGGATGGTGAAAGAGGAGTCTGGATGCACTTCATTTAGAAGAAGATGTCCCTTCATTCATCACATTTGGGTCCCAATTTATTGGGATTGGTGGTTCGCTCAAGGCACCAAAAGGGTGGAGGGTTTACTTGCGACTCAATCTCCACAACACGTACCTCAAGTGTGTGCTTAACTAAATATGGCTATTGTTGTTGAAAATCCATCAGTAGATGAGTAGATCTACAACGCCATTGGTAGATGACCAAACCTACAGTGCCATTAGTATACAAATTCAAAACTTTTAATGGTTGATGTTTCCAAAACTTCCTATGGTTGACACGATGTAGGATCTTTTTCGATAGGAGTCTAGAGTCCCATTGATAAAAAACACATATGAGTCATCAGTAGATGACTTTTGAGGAATCATCGGTAGATATCTATTGATGAAGCTCCAAATATACATGTGATGGATTCCTTGTTTATGTTGGCATGATCATCCTCCTTCATGAGGTGATTGATGCACCCAATCAATGAAATGGTTGTATGCTCCAAAATATTATGTTGTCCTATTAATTACATAAAGTTATTATTAAAAATAAAAATTTTGATGAATGCAACTAAATATAAGATTTATCATATCAAATTCTAGAATAATAAAGGAAAGGGAGGATAGCAAGGAAAATGACATTTAGAATATTGTATTTTATTAGTGTCCAACAAGGGCATGAATCTAGACTTAATAACGATAAAATTCATCTCCAAACTTCCTCCACCATCATCTATGAATGAACTGGGGATATTTTTGGGACACACTGGGTCTAGAGGTGTTTTTATCAAAGATTTCTCTAAAATTGCCAAGACACCTTTAGAATTCCTTGAAAGGATATGGATTTTAATTTTGTTGGCAACTATTTCAACAACTTTACCATTCTGATAGAGAAATTGATTCCAACACTTGTCTTGGTGATTCTAGGTTGAAGCTAAAAATTAACTTATGTGAGATGCCTCTGATTATGCTATCATAACTTTGTTAGGACAAAAAAAATACTAAGATTTATCAGTTATTTACTATGACTTGCAAACATCAAATGATGATCAATTAAATTATATCACAACTAGAAGAAAAAAAGCTCTTTGTCAAAGATTTTCTATTTGATATATTTTGTAAATATTTGATTGGGGTAAGGTCACATTGTAGACTGATGATATTGCAATTAGTTAGTGATTATGGGATAAAGAAGAAATACCTAGTCTCTTAAGGTGGATGGTCCTCTTGTGAGCATTTGGAATCAAAATTAGGGATAAAGTATGAACTGAAACAATGATAGTTGATCACCTCTCTCACCTAGAGAAAGTGGAGGAGAATGAGTTGAATATTCATATAGAGGAGACTTATCCTTATGAGAGATTATTATATGTTAGGTGTTGAGACCCTTAGTATGAAAACATTTTGAATTGGTTATCTTGTACGGTGATGTCTAATGATGGGAAGTATATGGAGAGTAAGAAATCTTTTCATTTATACACATATTTCATCTAGGATGAGCCTATCCTTCTGAAGAACTATTGATATGGGATATTGAGGGGGTGTGTACCTGAGTCAGAGGTATAGAGCATTTGACTCACTGTCACTCCCTACCCACTAGAGGAAACCATGCCAACACTAGGATGAGAACTACATTTTTTAATGTGGTTTTTGTTAACCATCCTTGTTCAAGGATGCATATGATTTGTGTGGAGATGCAATGGAAGTCAACCCACTAGCAATATTTCTAAGAGGCAAGCTATGAATATGAACATATTTTTGGATATTGAAGTTGTTGACATTTGTAGCATTTATTTTCTAGGCCCTTTTGTCTCCTAGAATTGATATGTTATATATTATTAATAGTTGATTATGTCTCAAAGCGGTTGGAAGCAATTCCTACCTGTATTCATGATACATATGTTGTTTGAAGGCTAGTTAGAGATTATATTTACTATTGGTTGGGAGTGCCTAATGTCATTATTAGCGATGGGGGTTCACATTTCATGAACCTCCAATTTAGGGCCTCCTCTATAGTTTTATCAAGAGTAGTTAAATTTGCTAGTGTGCAATCAATCAATTTAATCCCACCCACTTATCATGTACCAACTAGCTTCCAACTAAACACGTCCTAAACACTTCCAAAATTTATTATTAGTTATTAATAAGTGTTCTCTATATAAATGAGTTCCTTATGGTAACTTATAATAACTTGAGCAAGACAACTACATACTATCCTTCCAAGCTTAGAATATCACCTTTTCTTTATCTTCAGCCTCTCTAAGTTGGACTAAGCTTTAGCTCATTCTTAGTGTCCTACACCACCAAACATAGTATTTCCTAATCCCATGTGGAGTTGATCATCACTTTTTCATTAGTGCTTCAGTTGTGTAAACATTGTGAGGGGATTTTTACTTTCCTTCTTCCTTCTTGTTCTGTGTTTTGGTATGTTGCTTCATGCTAGAAGGCTATGGAGAAGTTCATTGGAGCTAATTATTGTGAGAAAATTGTCTCAAAAAATGATGGAGGTATATTATGATATTCTCAAAAGAGGGTGGTCTTCTAGATTTTTGCAAAAAGGCAACAACTATCCTTGATCTAAAAATGAGGTTGGTCTTGAGTAAAAAAAGATACTAGTATTTGTAATTTGTATCGATCTAGAGAAGGAATTAAATTATAGGTTAATAAATCCTAGTTGGAAACAACTAGGCATTGGACGGATGACATTTTAGGCTGGAACCACTATACACCCCATGTCTTCTGTGGTGGGTTATATTATCTCCTACTTATTCTATTCTTTTTTCTACAATATCATTAAGCAACTTGCAAGTCACTAATCTTGTGTTTTTAAGTTAAATAACTTCATATTTGCACTATTGACACTTTCCTCTGGAGATTTCAGTTGGTATCATAGCAATGATTCAAGGAGATCCAATGAGTATTCACAATGAGAAAGAATCTACTAGGCCAACTCAACCTTGAAGCAACACACATCTACTGACCAACTCTCTTTGGCTACTTCAACATATTTATTGGAATAAGCATTTGTATTTCTTATTTCAAGGAAATATCTTTGACCTTTGGAAAGTGGTCATCCTACCATGTTTTCCTCCAATAATGAATCTTGAGCAATGTGATGTGACTATGGTATGAAATGCTACTTTGAGTCATCAAGGAGACTTCCTCTTCTTGACCCCTCATTATTTGTGGAGACCCAACACTGGAGGAGTATGGTAAACTAAGTGTGTAAACCATAAGTTCCGATGCAAACCGTGTCATATATAAATTTCAGTTTTATTAGTCCCTATTAGGAGTCAAGCCTTGGGCCTCTTCTTGCGTCCATGGTCCGATCACTGGTGAGATACACCCTTGCAGGAAAAAATGCTATTTTGAATGATGAAGTCGTAAGCATTCTATATTCTGTCCTATATCATGGTTAGTTAATTAGAATCTTGTATTGTGAATCTGGTTATGATATTTAGAGAAAATCTTCTATTACTCATGAGGGAACCATTCAAGTAAAGGATACTAAAATAAATATGTTAACTGTAATCTAGTGTTATTTTGTATGGAAAATGTGAAACTATTTATAGAATGTACTCTAGATTTACTTCAATTATAAATTCCATGGAATCTCTTGGAGAGAATATTACAGATCATGAGATTGTTATTATGATTTTGGATTCTAATAACACCCATTTTTGTTGTATTTATGGCCCTTATTTCGTTGTCAAAACTGCTCTTTTAAACTGTTTTCCTCTCCATTTTGTTATGTTTTTGGATAAATTGGCCACACTGCACTCTTAACTCATTTCTATCATCTTTTATAGAGTTTTCCTCACTTTTCCACTCAAAATCAGCAAAAGGCCCGTCCCGACCCATGGACTTGTTTTACCTGCATCGTCCCTCCTACCAGTCGGCCGACACACTCATCACATGTCACGCAGTAGCCCGATACAGATGTTGCACGACATGGGTGTGCCGTGCGAGAAGACTCCAACGGGCGATACGCCGCTTACCCGACAGGGAGCTGTACCCGCCACGACTACTCTCCCGATGAACCGTGTCGCGCGATACAAGCCACCCACCGGAAGACACCCACCCGTCATGATTACCCGACACGTTTGCTACCCGGCACCCACTGTGCCGGGTGACACGCACGTCGATCATACCTGAAGTCACACTAATAGAGCCGATGGAGGACACGTGGCACCCTGAGAACCAAAACTTCTCCCAACCGCTACCTATAAATAGCAGCTACGGGTCTCCGATGGGACTGGTCGGAATCCCACGAAGGCTAACTTTGGAAGTCATTTGGAGCTAGTGTGTCGTGTGCTAGAGGCGTGCCGGGCGATACTAGGTGAGCACTTCCCCAACCCGAGAGGGGCGGGAGTGGTTCACTTAGAATTTTTCCTGGTAGACGCAGGAGCCCGATATCGACCAAGGAGGCCATCTGATGTGTCGGGTTCCTAGACGGACCCCTGCCCGAGACGGCTCGCCTCTACACCCGATATGAGAAACCTGATACCCTAAGTGGTCTCTCGCCCGACACGATATCGACCCCGATACGGAACACACGTTATGGTGTGTCGCCCGAGAGGGTGGTACCCTAACGACAACCGTATCGGGGAGGGTGCCTTGACCGATATGCTTTCCCGTCACAGCATACCGCCCGACACGAGCATGTCAGACAGAGCTCCCGCCCGATATCGGGCTAGAGGCACCTTAGGGAATATGTTGTTGTATGTCGCCCTCCTAAATCAAGGAGGCAATACCTATCTTCCCTTTTTTCGTAATTTACTTTCTTTATTTACTTAATGTAACTAAACCTTTTTATACAATGCTTATGCTAATGGAATTAGAGGAGTTTTAACACCTACTGCTTTAAGTTTGGTCTCTTTTGTTGGATGATTGTTTTATAGCATCTGAACTCTAGCTTGTATGCTTGGATCATGTTTTGACTAGCTATCGAATCGTGTTTCCTGTTACAGCTCCCTTGAGAGAGGGGTTGTAACTCTAGCGTTTGGTCAGATCAGGGAGTACAAGAGTGCCCATGATGGGAGCTGCTTCAATATTATTTCCACTCCAACCCAAGTCAACTACTCTTGAGAGAGGGTGTTGGAACTTAGTTGGAGGTACCCTCTTTGAGAGAAGGGGTACTGGATCTTTCGTGCCTTACCGAGGCAGTAGTGTTTTCTCCTTCGATTCTGTTGCACAAAACCCCTAAAAAATGGATAAATGTCAAAATCTTAATCTTTCTTTTAACTCCAGTTGGAGATAGATTTCTTTTGTCTTACCAATCTTTATCTGTCGTTCCCTTGGGAACTTTGTTCTTACCCTTCTTTTACCAGAGTGTAGAGTGTTGATTCCGCGTTCTTAGCACGACCACCCTTGTCCCTGGGGTTCGACACTGATCGCTACTTCGGACCTCGTCATTGTTGCGGGGGCCTAGGAGTCGGGTTAATAAAAAGTCCGACTACTTCAAATCCGCTCCTTTTAGACATGCAATTTAGGCTGGTCAACTTTTTGGCAGTGTTGCCGGGACAAGGCAAAATGGTACTGTTAACGAACCTGAATCCACTGACTACACTCCCGAGCCTCAAGCTTAGTAATAAGCTTGACAATGTTGTTTCTTTTAGTCTTCTAACCCGAAATGTGTATAGAATAGTTCGTTTCATTAACACAAGTTTTCTAACTTGATTATACGTTCTATTCAGGTACTCAGGAAAGAAACACTCTACTCGGTTGAGCACTGTTCGTCATGCCACCTCGCGTAGAACCACCTTGTTCCGAGGATGAGAAAAATGCTAGAGTTGGACCACACTCACCTCTGTGTGGGAACGATGACAGTTACAATAACGATCATTTACATGAAGAGCTAGAAGAACCAGAATCAGAACAACTTGGGGATGATCATCGTCACGAGAGACGTCATCATCGTCGCAGACACATAAGAAATCAACATAATCAAGAGCAGAACCATGGGGACAGTGATAGTGAAGATTCTAACGAAGAAGAAAAGACCCTCAGGGAGTTGGCTGCCACGAAGGCCAACAACTCAAGATGTCCTGTGGTCATCCCAAGATTCAATGCAACAAACTTTGAACTAAAACCATCTGTCATTTCTATGATCCAAAATAAGAGCTTTCGAGGGAATTCAAAGAACGATAACCCTTATCATCATCTTGATGCTTTTAAGAATATCTGTGACACCATCAAAATGTGAGGAGTTCCACAAGAAGTCATTTACTGCAAGATCTTCTCTTTGGAGGACAAGGCCCTATCCTGGTACCTCGGGCTACCACATCAAGCTCTGAACGGATGGAACGCATTGGAAGACGCTTTCGTAATCAAGTTTTACCCTACGGAGAAAACTGTCAGGAATAGGCAAAGGATCACGCATTCATGCAGAAGGAAAATGAGAATCTTCATGAGGCTTGGGAAAGATATCAGGAGTATCAGAGAGACTGCCCTCATCACAACTACAAGAAGGGTTTCCTGATAACCACCTTCTACAATGGTCTGGCCCCTAAAGAAAGAGTATCGCTAAATGCAGCTGCAGGAAGTGACTTTCTTGGGAAGAAGCCCAGTAGATCCATAAAGATCATTGAAAACATGGCTGAACTATAAGCCGGTACCGACTATGACAGGACTGATAGAGGATATGCTAAGAAGGCCACTAATGAAGGACCTTCGGTCAAATCCAAGGCTCTTGAAGCTATCACCACTCAAATTTAAAAGATAGCCACTTATGTCAGACAGTTAAAAGAATCAGGAGGGAAAGGGAAGAAATAGGTTGAGAAAGTGATGAAGTGTGTCACCTACGGAGAAGGTGGACACGGTATTGATAACTGCAATTACACCCGACCCAACGAGTCAAGTGAAAGAGAATCCAAAGCAGAGGAAGCTTAGAATGTTTCTTTTGTCAACTTCAAGAGATCGGACCATCCTAGTTTTAGTTATGGCAACAAGGATGCGGCAGAAAACTTGCATCAGTTGAATAATCCACCCAAGCAACCACAAGGTTTCGAGAAAAAAGGCAGACAAGATCAGTACACCACAACCACCAGTTTTAAATCAAACAAGGCAAACTTTCAAGGGCAAGGGAAGTACCAAAACCCCCAAGATGCTAACGCTAGCCAAGGCCAGGGACAAGCCAAGGAGCAGAGTCAGGAAAAGAACTTGAGTCAACCAGACTTGGTGGGCCAATTGTTCGACTTTGTCAAAAGACAAGATACTATAAACAATCAGCTGGTGCAAAGCGCGCTGTCCAACTCAGGCGTTCTGAATACGATGCAGGTTCAAATGGCAGATATGCAAACACATCAATGCTAGATAGACCAGTAGCTGGCTCAAATGGCTGAGTTAATAAAGAATCCTTCGGGTAAGATACCCTCCAACACGGAATCTTCCAAAATGGTGGTACTCAGGTCAGGAAAGACAGTAGAACGCCCTGAATCAACCAGGCCTGAAAAACCTGCACCAGGGGTTGCGGTAGAGAACCCAGCTGAAGGAGAGAACCAACAAGCTCATGTCAGGGAGCTGAAATCAGAACATGTGGAGGACCTATTCGGTAAAAGAAGTCATTACTCTCCAAGATTTCCTTTCCCCTACAAGCTCATAAAGGCACATCTTAAAAAGAGATATGAAATGTTTATGGAGTTAGTGAGAAAGCTTCACCCCGAAGTGCCATTTCTGGATGCTTTGGAGGGAATGTCGACTTACGCCAAGTTTTTCAAGGATTTGATCACCAAGAAAAAAAGGGGAGGAAGGATTGAGATGGTGCATCTTGCCAGTATGTCTTCTACCTTCATGAAGGCGGATTTATCTACCGAGAAGAAGGACCCAGGATCCTTTACTATTCCTTTTTCTGTTAGAGATAACGTCGAGCGGAAAGGTCTCACTGACCTGGGGGCTAGTATCAGTTTAATGCATTTAAGCCTCACGCAATGTTTGGGTTTGACTGATATGGTCAGGACCAACATGAGGATCGAACTGGCAGACCATACCTTCAAAAGACCCATGGGAGTTGTTGAGGATGTTCCGATTTGTGTAGGAAGATTCTTCATTCCTTGTAACATTGTTGTCATTGACATTGCTGAAGACCCCAAATGCCCTATCATCTTTGGGCGCCCTTTCTTGGCTACAGGAAGAGCACTGATTGATGTTGCTGAAGGAATCATCACTCTGAGGGTCGGAAATGATCACATAGATATCAAGGTGAAAGATGCTATGAAAGGACCGTCCCTGCTTGAATCTGCTTACTTCATGGATAGCTATGACCAATTTTGTGAAGAAGTAGAAGAAGATATCACAATGGTAGACCCTCTTGTGAGGGCGTTGAACAATTAAGACTTTGATCCTGAAGATCCTGAGGTTGTCGAGATCCTCGATTTCCTTAATCGATTTGATGAAGATCGAAGCGATGAGGAGGAGGTCATAGAGACAGTTAAGTTTGCTTCTCTGGAAGTGACACCGGAAGAAGAAAAGGCACCTAAGACCAAGCCGGAGTTGAAATAGCTACTTGAAGGTTTAAAGTATGAGTGTCTAGATTAAGAAGGAAGGAATCCAGACATAGTTAATGCCAGTCTGACGAAAGAATAATTGGAAAGGCTTCTCGAGGAGTTGAGGCACCATAAGCAGGCTATAGGCTATTCAGTAGAGGATATCAAGGGACTTAGCCCTGTGCTATACATGCTCCACATAAATTTGGAGGAATCCGCTAAACCCCTGGTCCAACCCTAGAGAAAGTTGAACCACATGTTAAAAGAGGTTGTGAAGAAAGAAGTAATCAAGTTGGGAGATGTAGGAATTATCTACCCAATCAGTGACATCAACTGGGTAAGTTCAATCCATGTGGTACCAAAGAAAGGAGGCATGATCGTTGTGAAAGGTGATAAAGGCGATGAAATAGAGGTCCAGACAGTCACCGGATGGAGAATGTGCATCGATTATCAGAAGTTGAATCAAGCCATGAAAAAAGACCATTACCCACTTCCGTTCATCAACCAAGTTCTAGAGAGATTAGCGCATCATGACTATTTATGCTTTTTAGATGGTTATTCTGGGTTTTATCAAGTCCCTATCTTACCAGACGACCAGGAAAAAACCACTTTCACTTGTCTCTATGGTACTTATGCCTTCCGAAGAATGTCGTTTGGAATGTGCAATGCTCCATCAACTTTCCAGCGTTGCATGATCTCGATGTTTACAAATTTTCTGGAAGACATCGTGGAAGTTTTCATGGATGATTTTTTTGTCTATGGGAAGGACTTCGATGCTTGTCTGAAAAACCTATCTTTGGTCCTACAATGATGCGAAGAAAAGAATTTGGTCCTCAACTGGGAGAAGTTCCACTTCATGGTATAAGAAGGCATAGTGCTAGGGCATAAAGTCTCGAGGAGAGGTATCGATGTAGATGTGAGCAAGGTTGAAGCTATATCTAGACTACCTCCACCTAAGTCTATAACTGGAGTGCGAAGTTTTCTCAGGCACACCAGTTATTATCGAAGATTCATAAAAGACTTCTCGAAGATCTCGAAACCTTTGTCAAATCTTCTGGTTAAGGACGTTGAATTCGATTTCACTAACGATTGCCTAAATGCTTTTCAGGCCTTGAAAGATGCACTTGTTTCTCCACCTATCCTTCAAGCTCCGGATTGGGAGCTGCCTTTCGAGCTAATGTGCGATGCTAGCGACTATGTCATGGGGGCAGTTCTGGGACAAAAGAAGAACAAAAGGCACTATGTCATTTGCTATGCCAGTCGTACTCTTGACTAAGCACATGTAAATTACACGACAACAGAGAAGGAGATGCTTGCGATTGTTTTCACCTTCGACAAGTTCATATCTTATATGATTGGAACAAAGTTAAAGGTCTACACCGACCATGGGGTGATACAATATCTTATGCAGAAAAAGGACACTAAGCCCAAACTACTAAGGTGGGCTTTACTACTCCAGGAGTTCGATCATGAGATCATTGATAAGAAAGGTGCGGAAAACGTAGTCGACGACCACTTATCAAGGATTACAGTCAAAGACAAGGAGCCACCTATCAATGATAACTATGCAGATGAGGCCTTGCTAATGGTAGAAACCAGATATGAGAGTCTACCATGGGTTGAAGATATTTGTAATTACCTTTCTTGTGGGGAGTTACCTCTGGAAATAACATACAATCAAAAGAAGAAACTCTTTTCCGATGTAAAGAATTACTATTGGGATGATCCCCTTCTCTTTAAAAAATGCACGAATAATCTGTATAGAAGGTGTATTCCTGAGGAAGAAGTGCCAAACATTCTGATGGAATGCCATGTCTCACCATATGGAGGACATATGGGGAGTGAAAGGACTGCTTCTAAGGTGCTACAATTAGGATTTTATTGGCCTTCGTTGTTCAAGGATGTTACTGAGCATGTAAAAGTTTGTAAAGAATGCCAATCGACAGGAAACATTGGAAGAAGAAACGAGATGCCTATGGCCAACTGGGTCGAAGTCGAGATTTGTGAGGTTTGGAGAATAGACTACATGGGTCCATTTCCCCCCATCAAAAGGATATCAATACATTTTAGTCGCGGTAGACTACATGTCTAAATGGGTAGAAGTTGTTGCCACCCAAACTTGTGACTCCAAGTCTGTGATCATGTTGTTTGAGAAAACTATCTTTCCTCACTTTGGAGTACCTCGTACGGTCATAAGTGATGGCAGATCGCATTTCGGGGAGAAACAGTTTGAAGCACTTCTGTGGAAGTATGGGGTCAAGCACAAGGTCGCTACACCCTATCACCCTCAAACTTCTGGGCAGGTGGAGGTTTGGAATAGACAGATTAAGAAAATTTTAGAAAAGACTTTCGGCCGCACGCAGAAAGACTGGTCAATGAAGCTCGATGACGCTCTTTGGGCATACCGAACTGCAATGAGGCACCCATTGGCACTACCCCTTACAAATTGATTTATGGGAAATCCTGTCATCTACCCTTAGAGCTTGAACACAAGGCTCTTTGGGCAATCAAATTCCTAAATATGGACCTAGAAAAGGTAGGGGAGAAGCGATACCTACAACTATAAGAGCTCGAAGAGTTGAGAATACATGTGTATGAGAATGCAAGGATTTATAAGCAGAGGACCAAGGTGTGGTATGATGTCCACCTAAAGAAGAAGGATGTGAGTGAAGGTGATAACGTTTTGTTATTTAAATCCTCTATCCATCTTTTTCCAGGTAAGTTGCAAACGAGGTGGTCTGGACCCTTCACTGTGGCAAAGATATATCCATCAGGAATGATGGAGTTGTATGAAAAAGACAATCCAGCAAAGGTTTTTCTAGTGAACGGGCACAGGGTAAAAAGGTACTATGAAGATGAGGCGTTCGTGAGAAGGTCAGAGATAAGCTTATAGGATGTTGAAACAACTGAAGGCACAAAGTGAAGGGTCTAAGGCTGTCGAGCTGAAGACGCTAACTACAACGCTCATCGGGAGGCAACCCGAGTTTTTACTTTTCTTAGAATAGGACGTTATTTCCTTTCCTACAAGAAAAACATTATGAACATTATGATTGTAATAAGGCCTGAGTCAGTGCATGCACCTCATGCTAAGACTCCCTCATTTTATGGTCCACCGCTTGGTTTTATAAGTGCTGATGAGTAATACTATCTGAGGCTGGGAGTCCCACTCTAGGCCTATGATGTTTTACCCATCAGACATTTTTTCCTTCTCTTTAGTTTTAGTTTTTCATCTTTTATCTTGTTCTTTTTCTTCTTTGGAGCTTTGTATCGGGCTGAGATGACTTGACCGATACCAATTTTTCTGGCCGATATCAGGCAAGGTCCCAGGCGCGTCGTCGTGCTACACACCCTGATCGGGGTATGGTACTGGGCATCACACCTTAGCTGTGTGCCCGATACGTATCGGGTGATACACCAAGTAGCGTGCGTCCGTATCAGGCGGCATGAGTAAATGACCCTTGATTAGACGGATGGGACTGATTTTACTGCTCATCTCGGGAATGATTTGTCTCCTCGAGCAACACGTGCCCTGGTTTTACCCGTTTTACTCCCGCCCTCGATTGCTATATATAGTAACTGTGCTTTAACCGTGTCGGGCACTGGAATTTACTTTCTCACCTACTCCCGTATCGTGCAGTTAAATCTCTCTTTGCTCTCATATCGACCAACCTAGCTTCTGCTCCCATATTGCGCAGCTACCTTGATAAGATAAAGGTATAACCCGATATGCGTATCGTTTGGCTTACCCGACACGACCATTGTGTGCGCATCTCGTATCGGACACATGGATTTAGTTCTTTCCTTGTGTCGCCCGACACACATTTGTGTCGGCAACCCTACCTTTTGACCGTGTTGCGCGATACATTTCTATCGCGTGCCCATCCGATACCCTATATCGGGCAATGCTCGTATCGTTCAGTTTTGCCCATGTCGCCCAGTTTTATATCGCCTCACATGTTGCTTATGTCGGGCGACATCCTTTTTTAGAGCAACTGTATCGGGCATGATAGTTGTTCGCGGTGATGCCCGATGTTGCACGATAAACTTGTATCGGTCCAAAATTTGTACCGCCCGAAACAGGCATATCAGGCAAGCATCGTATCGTCCAGTTTTGTAGCCCGATACGGTTGTGTCGGGTAGCTATGATATCGGGCCATGTTTTTTTTGACTTATCGTGCAAACAACTTTTATTTTAGACTGTGTCGGGGTATCACGATTTCATCACCGATATCGACTTAACGCCTTCAGGTTTTGTTAAGTATTTGTTACACCACCTATCTGACATCAGGCGACACACCCCACACCCAATATCGGGTAAGGTGAATCATTCAGATGCTTACTAAACTTTTGTTTTATGATAACAGAAATGGCCCACACCAAGTAAATCGTCGTCCAAGTAGACGAACAAGGCCGGAGGATCAACGCCGAGGCCATAGAAGAAGCTACAACAGTCGGTCAGAAATGCCCAAACCCCGAAGCAGTTGGGCCATCCACGGCCGAAAAGAGACCAAGAATGGGAGAAATAACGGCCCCAACAACTGCTTCTACCATGACAGCAGAACCTTTAGATCACTCACCAGGTAGGTTCGTGCCCAGAGACAATGAGAACAGGCGTCCATACACAGAATTGGAAACCAAAGTCTACAGACCGAGCAGATTCTGCCAGCAGTCGTCCTTCTTCCAAATGGGCATTTTCGACAGGTTGGAAAATGTCCTAGTAGCAGCTGGGCTGAGAAAGATCTGCTTCAGCCACTCCGCCTCTTACACTGAACTCACCAAGGAGTTCATGTCGTCTCTCTGCTGGGTACATAATAAACCTGAGGAAATCAAAGAACTTGGCAGAGCAGACAGACTACAAGGACAATTGTACAATGTTGAGCATGTCATATCAGAGAAGCTGCTCAATGAAATATTTTCTTCCAGTGAAGCAGAAAAAGAACTGCTCAAAAATGGTTCAAGAATCACCGAAGGAGACGGGTTCAACCCGGTGGAACTCTGGAGAAAACTGACCAATGAGTCATCGTTCAAGCCGGGAAACAAGGTGGTGACAGTGCACTCCTTCTTCTGGAGGATAGTGCACAAAATTGTGGCGTGCCTTCTCTTCAGCAAGAACACATCTAGTAATCTTTACACTGAAGAGCTACACTTGATGTGGCATATGATGGAAGGTCGCACGATCAACCTGGGGAGGCTCCACCTCAACCGCCTTCATCCAATAAAGGACGCCACCAAAGACTACAACATGGGCGGATTGGTGAATCTGATTGCGGTAGGGTTAGGATACCCAAGAGAACCGTGAAGCCTCTCAAGGACAAGGGGTGACGACAAGATTGACCTCAAGTTTCTGATGAGGGCCAGCATCATCAAGAAGGAGGGGTGATGCTACTTCTACAAATTCGAAAGAACAAACACCCTCCTTCCACTCCCATGATGCGTCAACAACGACGCAGAATAGCTGGTCTTCACCACAGCAGAGATTGAAGATGTGGTAGTCGAAGCCGCCTACGCTGCCACCATGAGGATACAAGAGAGGGCATCCGCGATAGGAACGCATGTCCTTCTTGATGCTCGGAAGGATAAATCATCCACAGTTCCTACCGAGCCACCCACCGCTCCAGAGCAACTGACGACAGCCATTGATAGAGTTGTCATCGCTCCTACCATACTAGCCGCGACCATAACAACATCTTTCATGGGTGAAAAAGTGTCAGCGATCGTGAAGGTCTCCGTGACAACTGGGCCTAAGACAACCTCGATAACCTCAAGGGAAGCTGCTGTAGGAGAGATAGCCGCAGCTCCAGAGACTTCTATAGCACCCTCAGTGGCGGAAGAAGTGGTGCAGCTAGACGCCAGTAATGGAGCGTTCACTGAGATCCTTGAGAGGGAGCTCACAGCTGAGCAGCCCACGCCGCCGCTGCCGCCGGTGTCTCCAGTGGAAGCTGTAGAGGAGGTCACCGACAGTAGAGGGGTGGAGCAGCATCTACCCACACCACGCCCTTCTCCACCACCACAAGAAGGCGAGGCAGAGACAAATGTGAAAGTGTTGATGCCTCGCCCAGAAGCAACAACCTCGCAAACAATCCAGATTGGTACTACCCCGAGTGAGGCCACACAATCGTCGGGTAGATCTTCACGCACGAGGAGTGTTGCGAGGATGAGAGGGAGATCTGTAGCAGCCCCTCCGTCACTCAGACAGATGCTGGGTCATGAACTCGATCACTTGTGGGAGGTAACCGCTGACTCTACTTTTACTTCACTAACCCACAAATTTTCTATTTTCCAACAGAGGCTAAATAGCCAGGAGCGACAACTGCTGACTCTAGTTGGCTTTACCGACCAACTAGAGGCACTCAACGCCACATTACAGTAGGCCCTCCAATGCCTTGACGCGATCCAGGAGAGGATGAACAGGAGGGATGACCATCTACATCCAAGGAAGTCGAGGAGGTCTCTATCACCTCCTGGCTCAGGCTCCCAACCCTCCTCGTCATCATCCTCGCAAAGGACTACATCCACTTCCTCCTTCAGCGGGTCATCCACAACGCCCGAGGAAGGGACACCATAAAAGTCAGCCGACAGAGCTCTAGCAGGACAAGCAAGCTCCCACGGCTTGAAAGAAGCTACTCCCTCAGTCCCCCCGGACGAAGCTGAGGACAACAACGAAGCAATCAACATCGGGGAGGACTCTTCTGATGAATCAGAGGGAGGGGGGGACATCTGCACCGCTAATGAAAGACACTCCCCAGAGGAAGAAGCTCGACGACAGATGCATTTTCTGTGTCGTCGGAGATACCTTCCTTCGAGATAGCCAACTTCTACAAAAGGGCCATCAGATACCTGACGATCAGGGACCAGAAACTACTGAACAAGGTCCTGAGGTCGCAGGCTGGTGAAGAAGACGTCGTCTGGAGCGACGACTACTTCTCCATATCACGGGGAGCACTCAGAAGCAGGTTCTGCTCGCCAGCCGTTGTCAGAAAAAAATTGTTCAGGGTCCTGGAGGGTGCAATAGTCCAGAATGTCAGCACCAGGACAGGTCGGCAAACAATATACAATGCCACCCCGACCTTGGCAAGAAGATTGATGATGTGAGTATCAGACTCCATCGTGGTGGCCAACATGTTGCGGCATATTGAAGAGCACAACACGAACCTCGTGTTGGCCCCGTACAAGCACCGCAACAACTGGTTCCTATGTGTGGCATACCTCTGAAACCATGATGTCCAGCTCTTCAGCTGTTGCAACAAGGAGGTGCCATGCTCAGGACATATCTTCAGTCGCCCGGAGGACAAACATATCAGGCTTCTCCCACTGCATTTTCTCTGAGCTATCAAGCACAGAGTCCAACATCATAGTGGTGTTTGGAACTTCTTCTCTATCGGAGACTTCCCCATCGAAGCAGAATCGGGAAGTGGGAATAGCGCCCTTATCATCTTGCGCGCCATGGAGCTGCTCAACATATTTGGAAACATAAGGCATCTCTAGGGCAAAGACTTCTTCTATCTCAGGAGCACCTACTCTTTTCTGCTGATCAACGACAAGCACTGTTTCCAAGACGCAGGGGTACTAGAAAAGCTGCTGGATAGTAAACAAGAAGATGAATCCTCACAACCCAACAACACTCCAGAAAAAGAAGCTGAGATAGAAGCAAACACCTATGGGGTAGGCAAGCGGTTAGAAATCCTGCGGGAAGTATGCAGAATTGAAGACCCCACTTTTCCTAAAACTTCAGAAGAAATGATCAGCAACTTTGACCATTTCTCGTGTTCTACACTCACACATGAACATGTCAATAAAGTTATAATAAAGTTAGCCGACTCTACCCCCGCATATGTCATTTATGAGGTAGGCAATGTCATAGTCCCAGTTGACGACTTAAGGGACATGGTAAAAGAAGGAGGATGCTTGGCGATATCAGTAGCGGTCACCTACATCTAGATACTACAAAGGAAGCTTGAACATGCATACATAGCCCATCCAATGTTGTTCAACGACATCTGCCTTGCCGATGAGTCAGGAGCGAAACAATCTTTTCTGGCAGAGTTACAGAGTAGGATTCCACGCATCATCTTCTTGCCTATTCTGCACTACAACCATTGGACGCTCCTGAAGATGTACACTCGCCAACGAGCAGGAATCTTCTACAATAGCTCAGACAGCAACAAATATCACCCAGTACAGTGTACATCAACAACGTTGACACCCCTCGAGCACTTAGTACGAAAATACTATGAGGAGTTGGCGACATTGATACAACCATTCCTGGAGATAGCAACGACCAAATGGCATGAGCTTCAGTTCTGCCTCCGCAGTCCACAACAAATTCCATTATCCAACGACTGCGACATCTTTGTGCTGGAATGGATATCAAACCAAGAGACACCTGACCAGCTCCACCACATCGACTACCACAGCAAACACAGAGAAAATGTGTGGGAGCTTCTATCTGGCAAAGGCGCGCTCACCAGCTAACCCTCACTGAGTTAACATTACCCTACCTTATCTACTTCACAACTCTGGGACAGAGTGTGGAGTAAGTTTTGGGGGGGTTCTATGTACCAATGAGGGAGGTACTAAAAGCCATTCGAACTTCACCCTTTTTGTTCTTTTTTTTCTTCTATAACATAACCTGTGTACATATACATATACATGCTTGATACAAAAGTTTCACTTAAATGTTTTTTTGCATATACATATATATGTACAAATGTACAAAGACACTCTATAGTAAAAACCTGATACAACTTCTTTCCAGCTTGTTTTCTCTGTGTCTAAGGTGGTGCAGGTTTTTGTTATGTTATTTCTAAAATTGAAGTCTCAAAACGACAAAAGACTATGTCTTTCCACGCCAAAAATTTCGGAAAATAATCTCGCAACAGCTAAGAGATGTGCATACAGAAGGAAAAAGCTGCCCAAACAACAATAATTTATTTTGTCTTCCCTTACCCAAAAAAACCCCAAAAAGAGAGAAAAGCCTTATGAGAGTGAATAAAAACATGAGAGTTGTGTCAATAAAAAAAAATACACACTCTTGTCTTTCCAAAAGTACCCATCTTTAGGCATGGTAGATCCAGGGTAGTGGTATGTAGGATGTGAAATCACTGCTCTAAAGCCAAATGGCTTGGACTGCAGGGACCACTTTCCCGTTAACAGACATGTACCTGGATGGACTGATGGGAAACAAGAAAAACCCAAAAAGCCTTAAGCCTACCCAAAAACACAACTTTCTGTTCCCAAAAGCTGTTTGCTGTGAAAGCTAACTTCAAAATCATGCACTCAAGTCTCGCCGAAGCTGAAGAGAATTTTTTTCTTAAATAAGGTAGGAAAAATAAAGACAGTTGTTTGTGGTCGGGCAGTGTTCTCTTTAAGGCATCTCAATACTCGCTCAAACCCCTTGTCTAAAAACTATACCGGGCTAAGAAGAAGTATCACAAAACAAAGTTTTAAAATTGATTGAGGACAATCAAAATACTAAGTTTGAGGGAGTTGATAACACCCATTTTTTTGGTAGTTATGGCCCTTATTTCATTGTCAAAACTGCCCTTTTAAACTATTTTCCTCTCCATTTTGTCATGTTTTTGGATAAACAGGCCACACTGCGCTTTTAACTTATTTCTATAATCTTTTACAAAGTTTTCCTCGCTTTTCCACTCAAGTCAGCAAAAGGCGCGTCTCGACCCATGGACGTGTTTTACTTGCATCAGCCCTCCTACCAGTCGACCGACACACTCATTACGTGTCACGCAGCAGCCCGATACAGATGTTGCACGACACGGGTGTGCTGCGCGAGAAGACTCTGACGGGCGATACGCTGCTTACTCGATAGGGAGTTGTACCCGCCACGACTACTACCACGATGAAGCGTGTCGCGTGATTCAAGCCACCCACCGGCAGGTGCCCATCGTCATGATTACCCGACACACTTGCTACCTAGAACCCGTTGTGCCGGGCGACACACACGTCGATCATCCCTGAAGCCACGCTAATAGAGCCGATGGAGGATACGTGGTCCCCTGAGAACCGCAACTTCTCCCAACTGCTACCTATAAATAGGAGCTACATGACTCCGATGGGACAGGTTGGAATCTCACGAAGGCTAACTTTGTTGGAATCTCACGAAGGCTAACTTTGGAAGTCATCTGGAGCTAGTGTGTCGCATCCTAGAGGCGTGCTGGGTGATACTAGGTGAGCACTTCCCCAACCTGAGAGGGGCGGGAGTGGTTCACTTAGAATCCGTCTCGGTATCCACATCAGCTCGATATCGACCAAGGAGGCCATCCAATGTGCCGGGTTCCTAGACGGACCCCTGCCCGAGACGGCTCGCCTCTACACCTGATACAAGGAACCCGATACCCTAAGTGGTCTCTCGCCCGACACAATATTGACCCCGATACAGAACGCCTGTTATGGTGTGTCACCCGAGAGGGTTCCTTGACCGATATGCTTGCCCGTTACGACATACTACCCGACACCAGCATGTCAGGTTGAGCTCCCGCCCGATATCGGGCTAGAGGCACCTTAGGGAATCCACTGTTGTATGTCACCCTCCTAAATAAAGGAGGTGATACCTATCTTCCCTTTTTCAGTCATTTACTTTCTTTATTTACGCAATGTAACTAAACCTTTTTATACAATGCTTATGCTAATGGAATTAGAGGAGTTTTAACACCTGCTGCTTTAAGTTAGTCTCTTTTGTTGGATGATTGTTTTATAGCATCTGAACTCTAGCTTGTATGCTTGGATCATGTTTTGACTAGTTATCAAATCATGTTTCCCATTACAGCTCCCTCGAGAGAGGTGTTGTAACTCTAGCGTTTGGTCCGATCAAAGAGTACAAGAGTGCCCAGGATCGGAGCTGCTTCAGTATTCTTTCCACTCCAACCCAAGTCCACTACTCTTAAGAGAGGGTGTTGGAGCTTAGTTAGAGGTACCCTCTTTGAGAGAAGGGGTACTGGATGTTTTTTGTTGCCGCTTGTTATGCCGAAGCTTTCATCTTTCGTGCCTTACCGAGGCAGTAGTGTTTTCTCCTTTGATTCTGTTGCACAAAACCCCTAAAAAAAATTGATCAAATGCCAAAACCTTAATCTTTCTTGTAACTCCAGTTGGAGATAGATTTCTTTTGTCTTACCAATCTTTACCTACTGTTACCTTGGGAACTCTGTTCTTACCCTTCTTTTACTGGAGTGTAGAGTGTTGATTTTGCGTTCTTAGCACGACCACCCTTGTCCCTATGGTTCGACCCTGATCGCTACTTCAGACCCCGTCATCGTTGCAGGGGCCTAGGAGTCGGGTTAATTAAAAGTCTGACTACTTCAAATCCAATCCTTTTGGACGCGCGATTTAGGCTGGTCACATTCTCTAACATCTAGTATGAAATGAAAGTTACCTCCATATAAGTTGGATTTTTCTACTTTGTAGTTTGAAGAACTTATAGGTAACTTAGATACTCAAGAAGTCAAGCACCAAGAATGTGAGATGGAAGATGAAGAAAAAACATGCTAAGAAGAAGAGAACATCACTCAATGCAAGGGTTTCTAAAAAACCATATTGTTCATCGTATTCTTCATCTTGTGTTAGAAAGAAAAGATCTACTAAGGCAAGAAGTTACATTTATTCTAACAAAAATTTTACATCATTCTCTACTAGATTCCATGCTTTTAGATAAAAGGGACACTAAAAGAATGAACCCCAAGAACTAAATAAGAAGAAAAAGAATAATCCCAAGGAAAGTAATAAGGCATATCAGGCTTCTTGGTATTCCTCTTCTAATATGGGGTCCAATGATGCAGATGAAGTTTGTTACCATGTAGTTGAATGCCTAATCATGGAACATAATGAAAATGATGAACAAGAGGAAGAAAGTTCTCAAAGTGATAATAGTAAGGTATCTCTCCCAACTTTTTCCAAAGATGAGTTTATCAAACTTACTATAGTTACATAGGAAAAGGTTAGAAAATTATACAAAAAGGAGAAAGGAGTTGGCTACCATTGTTGATTCTTAGACTTAGAGAGCTAAATGATCAATATGCCAGTGTAAAAAGAAGAAGAATTGATGATCTTGTTTATCAAAATACTTTCTTGAAATATCAAATTTCTACTCTTCTAGATAAGTTGAGTAATATGGAGAAACAATCTATTCATTGCCCAACTAATGATTACGATCTTATCCTTGAAGTTAATATTATTAAAATGATAAATTTCTATTCTTGAATCTAATATTGCTAGTACTAGGATATGCTTAATTTCTACTAGTAAAGACTCATTGATGCTTGCTAATGAAAATGAAAATCTCAAGAGATCCTTAGATAAATTTTTAAATAGTAGAAATATATTGAAAAATTTATTCTCACAATGGTCATTTAGGTACAAGTTGGTTTTGGTTATAGTCCAAAGTATTAAAATAGGGGGAAGTAGAAAGGGACCATATTTATAAATAAAGTGTTTGTTCTTATCCATTAACAATGTAACAATATTTGCTTCTATGAGATTTGGTCAATATTCATTTTCAAGCACATTTAAGAGGAAGAGTTATAGCAACATGGTTTCGGTTCCAAGAACCTCTCCCTATATGAGGTTTTGAAATATCATGCGATTGTATGGATATATTTTTGATATCTTTTCATTTCTTATCTTTATAATGGTAGCCTTTTACTATTAAAGGATGGTTTTTCAGTCATTATTTATTGTGAAATAATTTGGTAAAGGTCTATATTTCTATTGGATAAACTTTTCCAATAGACTGCCTCTCGATAAAATTCTAGTTCAACCAAGCAGAAGTTCACTCAATGTAAATTTCAAGTTTGATGCATGTATGTGTGTTTTAATTTGGTTGCAATTGGTATTTAGTATCTGTTTGATGGATGTATGTGTGTTCTATAGGGTCAAAATCAGATTAGTATACATGTATCAAGTATATTTTAAGTTCTTTAATGGATATCTTTGTTCATGTTATTAGTTTCTTAGTTTGTGCTCAAAATTTATGAGTATGAGATTATAGGTGAGCTATATGTAATTTATCTTTTGTTTGTTTTTCTTCATATTTTTAATGGATTTTCTATATAAACAGTGGGCTTAACATCCATTGATGGTCTTAGATATTTTTTTGGTTTACCCATTGATTTTCATGGCATCTCTATGTCAATAGGATTTTTCATTACTTGCATTTCTATCGAGATATGTTTTAAATATGTCAAATTTTTTTCCTAGATCTCTTTGACAATTATGGACTCTACATTCCTTATAATTGTATTTGAGAGTCTTTGTTGATGTTTTTGTATGCTTAATGGGATTTCTTTATCATAAAGGACTTAACATTCCTCTCATTGATATTTCAACATCTCCATCAATTGTCTCTTGATCTATTGTGGATTTTTATATATCATGCCTTGCTATTTTAACTATTACTTTCATTTGTTATTGCTTTATTTCATGGATATGAGAACCCCTCCCTACCATATGATTATCTTTTTTAGGATAAGTAACTCATTGAGGGGGAGTTTAGTATGTATACCTACCCTTTTCACTTTGACAAAGGGTGGCAGAATATATAAGATGAATTTTTTTATAGAAAATCAAAGGTATGATGCTCTTACTTTGTCTATCTAGATTTATCTTTTGGAAATATTTGTAATATAAAAATGGAGAGATTATTAGTTTTTTGGATGTTCCACACTCTTATTTTGATGATGAAAATATTACCCATTTATGTTTATATTGAGTGAATTAAGGATTTCCATGTAATCAAAGAACTTAGACAAGATCTAATGACAAAGAATATCCAATAATATGTGTGTATGTATGCTCGTACATCATGTTGTACCTAGCTTATTCTTTGTATAGATGAAAACTGTACAACATGGTAGGAATGATGTAAGAACAAGTGATGAATGGATCAAAACCATCCTTAAATAGGTTTAATACTTATATAATCGCATTAGGCTAGGTTGATAATGTTTCCATATACATTTGTGCCACTTCTCAAAGTTTAGGACCTATTGTGACTAAGTATTTGTCGACCGAACATCAATTTGACTAAAATCCATTCCAATAGAACTTTAGATCAATAAGGATATAGCCATTAAACCAAAGGAGGTACAATAGTGTATAGGTTGAATTTTAATTTGGTCGATATGCATATTGGTTGAATTGTAGTTTGAATGACACTAATTCTACAAAAATTGTGCTAGTGTTAATTATCCATCTAATCCCACCAAACTATCCTATAATGACTAATTTCACACTAAACTCATCCTTTACACTCCCAAAAGCCATCTTAGGCATTCCTATGTGTTCCCTGTATATAGGGGTGCCTTATTGACACTTAGACTAGACTTCAGAAAACCAATTACATGGTATTTTTCAAACATAGAATATCACTTTGCAATCTCCAACTTCGTTTGAGCTATCCTAAGCTTTATCATAGCCTTAGGATAACTAGGAACCATTATGTCACTGAGCTTTCTCTATCTCTCTATACCTTCTCCCATGGCAAGAAAGCACCCCCACCAAGTTGGATCCTCCTTTGTGATGGTCCTTCACCAACTCATCCCCAAGCCTGCTCATGCTATTCATGGATGTGATGAGTAAAAGAAGCACTATGCCAAGATACGAAATGATGTCCTTGGGGGTAAAAAATACTATGATTTGTACTTCATTGAATTATTAGATTCATCAACAACTTGAAAAATGTTTGTGCAAGGCAAATGATGATGGTTGAATACCCTTTCTTTCGGAGTTGGTTGACCTATTCAAAAATCACACCCGAGTTCATCTCCCCCATTGAGGTGTGCTTCCTTGAAGATCACACCAACACTACCGAATGGGAAGATGGGTGGATTAAGATTGTCACTTAAACACTCCCCATCACCTCATACTAACCACATTCAATTCTATCTATGGGTGGGACAACTAGGGCCAGTGATGTGGTAATGTAAACCTTTCTTTTTCCTAGCACAAGATGAAATCACTACATGTTGATGCCAGAATGAGTTATCTTATCTCTTCCAAAACTGACATCGAGAACCTCTTTGTATGCCTAATTCATTATCTACTAACAAACACAATGTTTTCTAGATCTACACAAGGGCAGGGCAATGTGTAATCAGTCAATCTTTATGTTCTCTTAGCCTTCCTCATGTAGGGGACCGATCTATCCTACATAAGAGAATTATTCTCGGAATAGGCAGTCAAGACTAAAAGGAGGAAGATTCCTACTCATTTTGGGGATCTCTCCACCAATATTGAAGAATATATGTGCAGAAAACTCTCTATGCTCCAACATATAAAGTCTTGAGGAAGCTTGAATTCAAAAAATTTATAAATCTAAGGACTTCACCAAGCATATCCTAAGTACTTACTCCATATCCAAGCTAATCGAGTGGGCAATCCTAGATCCTTTCTTTGACCTTTGTGACATTGAATACCTCCATTGGCCTTCTAATTATGAGGAGGATGAAGAGGAGGCTGATGTGAATGAGGAATCAATGGAGCAATAATCTACACCAATGAGGATGAGAAGGTAGACTCATCACATTCCATGTCACCATGGTGGCTCTTCTTTGACATCAAAGTCTCCAACTCAAGAGGGACCATATTCCTTTGAGAGAATGGACATCATGGTAACCTCAATACAAGAGGAGAAGAAATAGTAAAAATCATCCTTGGCTCAGTTCACCAACTATTAGGTGTAGATATTTCATAACCAAGCACATATCTTCACTCACCAACTAGAAATGTTCCACAATGAGTGTCAACTTCTCTAGAACTAGGATCATAGCCACACCCACTCAGAGGGAGTGGAGCATTATACCTAACTGCTGATTGATCATTTTTAATCCATGGGAACTTTGGCAGCTGCCCTCAACCACCACCACATCTTGCTTACCCACCTAATTTTAGAAGCATGTTTTACCCTTAGATTTAGATTTATCATTGTCCACCTTCTTCTCACCGCATGGAACATGAGATCTGGTACACCTATTCCAACTTGAAGTTTGATTCTTGACATTGAGGACATTGTCAATTTCAAGCTTAGGGGGTATAAAATGAGATTCGCTATCTTGTATCCTTAGTTACCTTAGTACTTTGCATACTTTCTTTCTAAATTTTTTTTCTTTGCTTTAATCTTACTCCACATATATCTAGTGTGATAGTGTATGTATAAATCTAAAAAAAATGAATTAGGATTAGTTTTTTTGTTGAAATGGAACATAATCATAAAATCTTCTAAGAATTGTATTATTTAAGCCAAATTTTCCATTTTTAGGAGTGTGTGAACTTGAGGAATTGTTTGGAGAAATCATCTTGAAGACATTCATAAGCTTAATGAATGAAAACTGTAATATCCCAAATTTTGGAGTAATTAAATTATTTAAATATAAGCCATGGATTATAAGTAATTTCCCCAATGGTATTATTTCATGGATTAATAATGTCCTTGTGGCAGAAGTTAAGAAATAAAAAGGATTCAATTTGCAATAATCCATTAACAATGTTGTACAAGAGAAGGAATGGAAAATCCAACAATAAAGGGATTTTTTAAGTAATGGACAATTGATATTGCTAAATATAGAATTGTGTGGAATTCTCTAGAAAAAAGAGTTGTAGTGCATAAATGAAGAATGGTGACTTGGATAATAGATATATAAGATAATATGCAAGTTCCCAAAAGAAAATCAGATGTGTAGTGTTTTAGATAATCAAAAGAGTAATTATCGATCCATCATTTCAAAATAATGTTTGAGGAAAAAAATATTATTATGTTTGTATTACTTTTGGTAAACTTTAAAATAATAATGAAAAATAAGAGAATTCTAGAAATTTGGAGAAAAAAGGATATTCCATGAGAGAATGGTGATTGACAGAGAAAGTTTGGTTTATCCCAACTACTTTTGGAAAATACATAAACGAGTCTCCATGGAATAAATATAATAAATTGAACAAACACATCCAAGAGGAATAGAGAAATAATCTAGAATTCATTTTTCATAAGGTGCCATATATATATGTGCATTCCTTAATGACTTTTTGGTTGCCAAACCCAAGTCCTAATAAGCTCATGGTAGGACATTTTCATGACTTTTGGTTGAATTAGAATATAGCCTAAGAGTTTTCATAATAAGAACATCTTTTAGGAAGGAATGAATGTCATGCATTGCCACTTTGGTAGGAGGAAATAAGGGAAATCAATGATATGAGGAAGGGTATATATATATATATATATATATATATATATATATATATATATATATATATATATATATATATATATAAGAGAGAGAGATAGAGAGAGAAAGAAATAATGTACGAAGGATCCACTCACAAGCCAATGGATCCCCCTTTCCCTTCCATTACAAATCAAATCTTTCCCTTTGCTTTCCCCTTTTCTATGTGTGTGCAATCCAGATCCTTTGCCCATATCCCTCTCTTCTTTACATAATCTTTCCCCTAAACCTAGTGCTTGGGTTTGGGACCTATATAAGAAAGATCAAAACCCCGGATAGAATGAAGGAAAACTAGATACCTCTTCTATGACGATCAAGGGGATACTTGGAGGAGGACTACAGATAACACTAAACCCTCCCAGTCGTACAAGTTTTGTCATTTGCATAATAAACCTACCGACAATGTCGGCCATCACCTTGCTTCTGGAAGAGGCTTTGGATTCTTCCCTAGGATGTGGACAATAGTAAGGACGAAGCATGTAGGTACCCTAGAACTTTCGAGGTGCGAGGTGACAGTGCATGCCCCCAGTTTCTCCACATAGCTGGTGATCACTAATATTGCAGTAGCTAGAATGTTGCCTTGCATGGAGGAAGGGAGTAACCGATCGAGGGGCTTGCACCTGTGGTAGGAAGAGAATTACCGTCGAGGGGAGGATAATTCCTAGTGGGTGGAACCTCCACCATTGTAGGAGGAGTGTCTGAGTGGGTGTAGGGTGGTGGATTTAGGGTTGCTCATGTGTGTAGAGGCAAGGATTGAGAGAAGACAACAATGGATATCTTAGTTGACCTTGGAGGAAACCTTGTTGTCGACGTGGTCCAGAATAAGGAGGCCAGTGGGAGACTAGGTAGAGGGTGTGGCGACACGCAAGTGCAGATGGATGACGCGTTGCTCCAGCTCTGGCTGTGACACCTTCATTGAGCACATGTGGCAATGAGTTAGTGTGATGAGGGAGATGGGCAGAGTTGACTTGGCTAAAGCACCCCTCTAGTGCATCAAGAAATGAATCACAACATGAGGGCAATATGGCCATTTCATTATAACTAAGCTTCGGCTCTAAGAGGTACATATAAAAGGACAAATTTCCTATGTGGCATTGTCTTATTGGTCATAATACAATAATTGTAGAAAATAATTGATAAATAAGATTAAGGCATAAAATATATGAAAATTGATCAACAAAATGAATGGAGAAAAAAGAAAATAGAATTGAAACTTGGTTATTCTTCCCTTTGCAAAATTAATTCGAAAATATGTATAGAAGTAATTAAAGCATAAAAACTCTAGTTTTGATTATGAGCATGTGGAATACGTCAAAAACCCTTCTTTGGTATGATCTTGTTGAATAATATAATTTCCATGAGTTCTAAAAGAAATATAATTTCCATGATGACGACGATAATAAATATGATAATTTGGGTTAATAAAGTGGTTGTCAATACATGTGAATAAATAGGGTTATGAAACCAAGATCATACCTTGTTATGTTAATTAATGAAGTTAATCTGATCTAAATGTTTAATATGTAATAATATGGTAGATTTGATGATCACGACAACACTTAATATGAATTAGGGTTCTTAAGTGATTAGATAAATGAGAATGGAAACTAGACTAAAAAACATAACCCTGATGATAACTCAGTTCCAAGGAAACCTAATCCTAGATTAGGATCTGAGTAGGGTTTAATCTATTAATGTGATGGTGACATTTTAGATATTACATACAAGAAGATTAAATGATTGGATTCCTTTTTTCTTTCTTAATTAGATAATGTGCTTGAATTATATATTGCATAATCTGCATGGCTCACCGTTGAGGTACATGGTTACGCTTATTACTACCCACATTAGTTTGTTGGTGTGTGCCAAGTGTTACTCGAGGATTAATCAACTAAATTGTTGGATGTTTATATACATTATGTTCAATTACAATGCCACTATAAAATCACATAAAAAATAATTATGTGAAGAAAATACCAACTCTTATTTGCAAATATTTGACGGAATATGTATTGTTAGTTTACTTGCACAATTTTTCATGCACCCCACATACACAGTATATATTGATATGTTGATCAGTGCTTTTGTTTCACGACATCTTAGGTACATGCTAAATTAGAAGATATCAGAATATGATGAACAAATGAAATTACTTGAAGACACTAAAGTTAACTTGTAAAGACAATTTGACATGTACATCTTCTCATATGTACATTTCCTATTTAATAAATACATGTAACTCTTTAGAGGAACATTTTGTTAATATGATTTGAATTAATGGAAATAATTTATTGTTATTAATTATTTTCTAAATCTGGATCTTTGAGAAAATTTAAGGTAATGGCTCTCATATTTTTGACCTTTTTTAATTGGGTGTTGTTGATGTTGGAAAATACAGGCACAAAGTATAGCAGTGGAAACAAAATTTTTCTTTATCTATATTCCCATAATAGCAAGACCGTGTAAACTACTATGATATAGGAAGGATGGGTTTTGCGATTTATACCTGGTCCTTGAGCAAGTCTAGTGACAAAACACACTTCTTTGCAACTGATGATAAGTTTCTCTTGTATGGTGGTTGTACAACTCCTGGTCTTCACCACAAACAATGAACAAGACAATTTCTGCAATGCTCCTGTGGTCGGGCCACCGACTACAGGCTATAGTTGTCCTCCTAGAAGCAACCAACAGATTCCCGCCTCTATAGTAGTCCATACGGACCAATTAGAACTCCTATCGTTCACCAAGAATAGACTAGAAGGATTTGTCCTTCCTGTTGGTGTACTAGTCACCAACCTGCTCTCCCACAATGAAAACTATCAGTTGTTCTCTCCCTTTGGCTACCCCGCCCTGTTGGGTAGGGCTTACCTGGGATCTTTTTGTTACCACAACCAGAGAGGACAATAGTTGTCAGTGCAACTGATTCTCAGTTGTCTGTGTTATATCTTAGCATTGAATGTCCATAACTAACTTATAACACAACTATGGTCATGGTTCCTAGTCTGTATAGGATCGTGTGGGAGTGGAAAGGACCGGAAGAAATTGAACTTTCACAACTTGTGTAAGCTGAAATTGCTGTTTTGCACACCCAGATGGTCGTTTGGTGTGCGACATGGTCATCTCGCACTGCCAAATGGCAGTTTGACAGTTTCTAATCTGAAATAAATTTGGCTATTTCAAATCCAATTAATATCTCATATTAATTTCCTTGTTCCCCAAGCAAAGAACAATCAAAACTATTTAAGAAACATATTGAACCTTCGTTTGACCCAACCGTTCCATCTCACCCAGGAGAGATGCCCGTCTCACTCACCCAGACAACCGTCTTATGAGTTGAGATGAGCCGGTCGATTCAATCATATTGAACTTGCCGGTTCAAAGGTAGAACTAAGCCAATTTGCACTTCGATCAGCCTGACCCCCAAACGGCCATCTCAACTACTTGAGACACTTGTCGGGATTCCCAAACAACTGTCTCACTCAGTGAGATGGTCATTTGGTAGACCTAGTCAGCCAATCGAGTGACTAGTTGTGTGAATTGAATACCTAAATACTTTAGTAATCAATCCAATTGTCATTCTAGATTAAAATCATCTTCTAGATGAGTTCCTATGTGTGTGAACCTATAGGTCCCATATCATATTGGTATTGAATATCCATAACTAGCTTATGACATCACTGGAAAAGAGTTGTGCCTAGTCACGCATCAGTGCTACCCAAGTGAAATGGAAAGTTGGAGAACAACTTCAACCTACAATATGTTTAAGGTGTTGCAGTGATTGTATAATTCCTTTTCCACTGATATCTAGGATGAATTCGAGCATGGTTGTCCATCCTCTCTATGTTCAATCCGCGTTTCTTGAACCAAGAGTAGTCTATCTGAGATTATGTGACCTCTATATCATATATTGATTCACGCGTGCATATGCATGCATTTCTCAGTCTCTCTTATCAAGTGGCCATGATATCATACTCTAGTAGGAGGGACAAATCCCATATCTATCACTCATAGTCTATCCCCATGTGTTAAAGTCACCCAATCATCAGCACTATAACAACCCATGTTTCAGGGCTGTGTTTGATGTTGTCAAATCATACCCAACAACATGTGACGAGTGCAATGATTTCAGGTCTAAGAATCGCAATCACCACCTTCACTATGAGAGATGATTGTGACCACAAAACCATTTGTCACTCTAAAGGTGGGTCTATCTGATGCATTGTTCCCTAACATGTTTCTGTGTGCTTGGTTTGATATTTCCATATTATTCATCAACCAACTCACACTCTGATCTTATGTGTTATTGTTGTCTATCAACCTTCCACAATAACAACTTATTAGGGACATAGTGAGAATATGTATATTTACTCTTAATATCTATTTGATCTCATCCACAAGGTTAGTAACTTGACAACATATGTCATTGAGTAATATAATTCTCTAGACATTCACTTTTTTATCCTCGCTATCTCATAACTGAGTGAAATAGATGAATTAGAAGCTTTCCTTTATATATGTTATTATTAATCAATTCCTTTTAGGTAATTATTCCATATAAATCATCATATGATTGGCTCTACATGCATACCTTACTAATAAACTCCCACTTGCACTTAGAGCCAATCACCCACAGATCTCATCCTTAGTGTTCTAAACATGTCCAACATGTGTCCTCTATGCTAGTGCCTATTCAGTGGGTTAGCAGTAGTTTTCTTATAGTCAGTATATTGCATGCTTCCTTATATTTTTACTATATAATTTCTTGTATGATATAGATTTTCCATAATATGGTATTTGATATTCCTTGCCTAATAATTATCTCCATTGTTGTCACAATATCACTAATGAGTCATCAACGAGCTATTCATCTATAAATTCATCACATGAAATTTTAGATCCATATAGTTTCATTCTATGTTCATAACACAAGCATACTCAACTTCTATTATAGACTATCATTAATGGCCATTAGTTTGGAACCTTTTCAACTAATCATCACTTATTATTTTAAATCAAACATATTTTAATTTGTGATCATTTTTGTCATTATGGAAGCTTGCATCGATGTAATCCTTTACATCTAACATTTCCTTTTATTACTATCCTTATTGACTAGAAATATTATGCTTAAGTACTTCAAAAGTACTAATGGACATCTTTTAATGACTTTCCAATAACCCTTATTGGAGTTTAAATAATCTTGTCATATACAATACATACAAGATTATATGGCTAAGTACATTTATGGCATTCATGATCGATCCATTTTTGGGGTTGGCCCATGGAATCTTATTTATGATATTTCCCTTGTTCATAAGAATTGGAATATAGGGTTCATGAGAGACAAATCCAAATTCTCTCTCATTGAATCCATCCATGTTGAACTCTTTCAACACATTGCTATGGTATGTTCTTAAACTTCCATTGTGAAACATTCAAGAACTGTCTCATAAATCTTGATCCTTATCTCATAAGATGTTTCACTTAATCCTTCATTATTGGAGGTGTTTTTCATGCCAGACCTCAACATTCACAATATAGAGATGTTATTCCTCATCATTCATATATGCTCCAACTAAATCATTTGTAATAACAAATTCCATCTTTTATCTTGATTCAAGTCAAACTCTTTGACTATCTTGTCAAGTCAAAAGATCCCATTTCTGAGTTGCTTGTTTCAATCCCAGATTGAACTTTGTAGTCTATAGACTTCATTTGCATTCATGAAGTTATAAAACCATGTAGGTTGTGTCACGTACACATCCTATAGTGTATTCCCTTGATGAATCTGGTATTAATCTTCATATACCAATTCTCTTGGTCTATTTTAACTAAAACAACAAGCATGACAATTGGCAAATGAATTTCTATCATGTTCAACAACTTGAATTGATTTGAAAAACTTATTCAACCAATTTGTCCTTTTTATGTAATCCATGTAGGTCTATGCAACAAGGCCCTGTTTCACCCTTTGGGTATCACCCCTTTAGGTAGTGTTATCAAGGTCCTACCTTGTTAGCTTATATGGACTCCATATTACTCAAAACTAGCTTCTAGTTGACTAGTTGGATCATCATGTACGACCAACCCATCTGAATTGTTGGATTTACAATCCTTCAATATCAGATGTGTTCTACTAGAATATTTTTTTTTGTATTACATGATGAACTTGAGATTCCACAACAACTTGAGATTCTCATTGTACCTCTTTGATGGCCTAAAACACTTTGAGTATTACTTTTACTCCCACTGAATCTTTAGGAAGTCAATTATTCTATTAACAAAACAATTTTGTTATTGAATAGGGATTAATAGTAATGTTCAACTATCCTAGTTTATGGATAAAACTTCTCAAGAAACTACTTTCTCAAGTTGGCTTTCAATCCTTTAGACCTATTGGGACATCCCCAAATCATATCATATATGATGTCTTACAAACCATTGATGTGGTACATTATTTAGTGATAGGTATACATATGTGAGGATATCAGAAGATCAGATTAATTGATAATTATATCACGACTCATCATGGTACATTTCTTTCATTTTAACACATCATCATGTTCAGATGGATTTGGCTTGTGATACATTATCACAGTTCATTCCTAAAGGTACTCAAGGTATTGCCATAAAGTATTTCAACATTTGATCATATCAAAGTATCTTAATACTTTCATCAATGTCACACTTTATTTACAATCTCCTTGAACATTTTCAAGAGATTAATGCTTTCATTTATATCATCATATTACTAGTAAATGAAATTGAAGTATTAGTTAATTATCTATAACATTCATTCCATAAGATCTTCATGCATCATATGCATAAGGTTTAATGAATTTTTATCCTCCCACTACGTTAAGTGAAGAACGTCATGTCATATTGTGTGTGAATAAGACTTGCATGTTTCCTTAGGTTCAATAACCAAGGGAATCTAGATCAACATCAATATGTGTTCTAGGCATGCACCTCACATTTTTGTACAAGATGACTAATGCTAATGATAGTCTTGAGTTATCAATTATAATCATTTGGTATAAACATTATAAAAATTCATCTTTGGATCATTTCACATAAATATCACAAGATGTTTTGGGCCATTGCCATACAAGATAATGTCTTTTGAAATAGAAGCACTAACAATTCTTAATTGATAATCATACTTGTCCATACAATATGCATAAATAAAATGTTTCTATTCTAATGGAATAATGAAATAGAAGTTCAAATAACTCTATTACATGCCCATTAGACTAAGATAAATTTAAATGTAGACTATGGATTCCACAACACTTGCTTCGCCTTGTCCATCTTTGTCCTTCCATGAAGGATTTTACTTCTTGTCAGATCATGAACATCAATATGTTAGATCTCTTATTTGGTATTGTATACCAATATGAAGAAGTAATCAAATTTATGTTATGTTGTTTATACCTGAAGTGGAGGCCTAAGTTCCATCCTTCTTCTTTAGTTCCTCTAACCAGAATGGGAAGTTTCTTTTCCAATGTCCAGGCTGGTAACAATCACCTCTTTGTTTCTTTACTCCACCTTTTGCCTTGAGATCTGAAGACTTGGGCTTTTGGCTATCTTTAGAACCTTTCTTATATTTTCCTTTGCCTTTAGACTTCCCATGTGTCTTGCTGACCATCATCACATACTTGGACTTGTCTTTCTTCATTTGTGTCTCAGTTGTTCTCAACATGCCCAAAAACTCTGTCAACGACTTGTCAAAGTCATTCATGTTGTAGTTCATGACGAACTGACAATATGACTTTAGCAAGGACTGTAGAGTCATGTCAGTGGCAAACTCTTGACCTAAGAGGAATCCCAATTTAGCTAGGTTCTCCACGTACCCAATGCACTTTAGTACATGAGGACATACTGGATCTCCTAATGTCATGCTCCACTTTAATAATGCCTTGGAGACATTGTATCTCTCCTGTCTTGCCTAATCTTGGTACATGTTCTTAAGATGTGTGACCATATAAATCACCCCCATATTCTCATGTTGCCTTTTCAACTCATGGTTCATGTAACATAGCATAAGACACTTGACATCCACGACATCTCAATATGCTTTTTATAAGCATCCTTATAAGCCCTTGGAGAATTTTGAGCTGGTTCCTCTGGTTTTAGCATTTATAGGACATAGAGCTTGTGCTCATGTGTGAGAACAATTCTCAACGTCCTAAACTAGTCATGGAAGTTATTCCCAGTATGTTTGTCCTTTTGAAGGACCAATCATAGAGAAAAGTGATTGTTTGTTGTTGCCATTTGGTTCTATAAAAGAATTTGCAATTTTATCAAAAACTCAACCTTTTGATTTGATTTGATTTGATTAAAATTTGGACGAACAATTAGGTCTTTATTAATAATCATTCTCATTATTTTGTTCAAATTGATAACGCTCATGTATCAATTTGAAAGTCTATATTGAATAATTTTCTAATGATCCAAGATCCAAAATGATTCAATTATTACCTGGCCTACACCAGCATCCGTAATCAACCATTAAGGTAGGCAATCATGCCAATTGCAATATATGCAACTCTTGAATAGATGATATGTGCAACGCTTTGCCATGATCATCTGCATGCCTCTGGGCTTGGGCTCTCTAAGTAACCAATTAAGTGTGACCCAATAGCCAATATGATAATAATGCACCCCGCTTTAGCAAAACGTACACTACTACTATCACACTTCCATGAGGTAGACGCCACATGACGCTTTGGCGTAACCTACACTTGATAGAACAATTTTTTCATGTGTATTGCTATTGGAAATAATCTTAAACTTAATATGTTTGATTGAGAGGTTATATATATATATATATATATATATATATATATATATCATATATATACATATATTGTATCCAATCACCACATATATAGTACATATCATATACATGCTATATCCCACGACGTCAACATGCAATATAAAACAAAAGGTGATGGTTATGGCCATGTATACTTGTAATTCCTTAGAACTAAAAGGAATTACTACCACCTAGGTTAGTCATCAAATCACATGAATGAACCTATGGTTGATGTAGATATGTGATTTCCAATCTGAGTAGATCGGTTCAACCCTTGAATCGGTCGTCTCGCATGTTGGCCAGTCAGTTGGTCCTCCTGTCCAACTGATGTTTGGACTCCTTCCAAACAGTCACATGGGCTTGTAGGGACAGTCGTCTTCCCTCCTATCCAAATGATGTTTGGACTCCTTCCAAATGGCTGGCTGGGCCCACTAGGTGGTCATTTGGTTCCATCTCTCTGTCCTCATTGATCCTCCAGACGGTCAGCTCGTGTCACACACTGGTCATCTCAACCGGCGATGAACATCTTCAATGTCATTGCACAAAAAGAAACTATCCTATTACTACTTCATTACATTGAATAACAGAAACCTCAAGTTACATTTAAGAAGAGAAAAGGTAGGAAAGTATTAACTTTACATTGGGAAGAGAGAGGTAGAGGCTCGGTACACAGACTAAGATAAACAAGAACCAAACCATCCAACCACACACAAAAGTAGGGTTTAGGCCATAACCATGCTACACATCCACCATCAAAATCACTTTTAGGGAAACGAGTGTAAATTACATATATATTGTACCATATATATATATATATATATATATACATTTGTGATTGTGTGGTCCTTGACCAGATACACATATGAGGGAAGTTTAAATATTTGCATCGTATACAATAAATAAATGATAAATCCAAAATTCTGATCATATCAATTATCCTAAAACATAGTAAATTGATGTGGCTCTGATACTACTATTGGGAAATACAGGAACAAAGTATAGAAGCAGAAACAAAAAGTTTATCTATCCGTATTCATATAACAACAAGATCGTGTCAACTAAATTTAAATAAAGTTGAAAAAGGAGGAAACATATTTTATAAATTTAAATATATGTTTCTAAACCATAAAGGCAAAGAATGTGAAATCTTGTAGTGAGAAATACATTCCACCTAAATCTTATATAAATATGAGGCATCCATGCATGCATCATTCTACCTTCATTCTGTAACTGGGTGACATTTTTGTAACATTCATCCTATGGGTGCATCATTTTGTTTAATTGCATAATGACTTGGATTGTGTTGCAACTGTCAATTTATGACACCTATTTTATCCATCATTTCCTTTGTATGGCAGACTATTGACATGATATTTCCCCTCATTTGTAAGAATTTGGGAAACTTCTTTTATTTAGATGATATTCTCTAACTAGAGTAATGTCGATAAAGAGATCATATGGTACACCAAGTGTGTGTCCTACTATCCATGATGTTTTTACTACTCTAGGTTATTTTTTGTTGATGTTATTATAAATGTGTGTTAAGCATCATTGATCACTTTAGATTATCTACTTATTTTGTGGTTGGATAGTGACAATTTGGGACTTATCAATGGAGGGTACTTAGGAGATTTAACTTCATTTGTATTGTCTTCTTGCTGGCTTTCTCAAATAAATCAAAGCACCGTGTTTCTTGAGGATGATCAATATTCAAACTTGTGGCATTTTGATGCATACATTTTTTCATTCATAGGTTCTTTTGAGTGATTTTACCTGATATTTATTCTCAGATATATGTTTATTCACTCATAGTATGCCAAGGGAGGATGTGGAACATGTGTGCATCAATATCATCTATGTAAATGAATTTGGTATGAATTCAACAAATTATGACTCAACCTAACATATGACACATTGGATTTTAGGTTCATTGGCAATATTGACACATGAAAAATAATATGGGAGGCTAATGAGATATATTATTGTTGATAGATGGCACACTCCTCTCCTATATAAAAAAGCAGGCAAGTACAAGGGAATAGAACTTAAACTTAATGGACCAAGACAATTAGCCACACATAACATATTAAAATAAATAATAGAAATTCTAACTGTCTCCTTCAAGATGGAGCATGGGTGAAACACATATCCAACTTAGAATTACAAGATTCAATAAGATGATGAGATAAGTATAAAATTAAAATGTCACTCCTGATACAAGATTTTCAAACCCCCTTGGACATGACTCTCCAACTAATAAAATATTTGATGAAACCTCCTTTGGAAATGTGTTCTTTGGGATGGAAATACTTGAGATTTGAGCAAGATCTTTTGAATTACATATGGAATAAAGAACAGTACCATAAATCTAGATAATACAATTGAAACACCATGAATGCACCATCTTCACTGGAAATAAATGTGTGATTGGAATATGCACAATTACACATCTAACAATGTAGTAGTAGATGTAATTTCAAATAGATATATGATTAGATCATGATGACTACAACTAGATCTATCTAGAGTGTGACTCTTGGGGGCTTGATGAAATGAATGAAATCAATAAGGAAAGAATAAGTATATCACTAGAAGAACCATCTTGGCACTTGAAGATGCAACTTCAAGAAGACATGAACAAAATAGCTCGATGAAAAAAAAATATGGACGAACATCAACTTATATTTGTACAATTGTAGGCTTGATAGTGATGAGCTTCTTGAAAAGTAACCATCCATTTTATGAGATGTAGTATGATCATCTCAGACTAGAATCAAAGGGAACAAGGGGCTAGAATAATCGCAACAAGCTACGTGTGAATGTGTGTCAATGTTGTAACTAGATCCTTTGACTTGCATAAAGTGATAGCCTACTGGAATAAGAGAAGCATAGATTGTCAACCTACATGTATATCATGACACAAACCCAAAGAAGTGTAGTGCTATTAAGAAAGAGATACACTGATGATGTATTTGAAGCATGATGCTTAGTGGGAATGAAGCACTACAAAGACATCAGAAGATGGATGTGATGAATAATAAGAAGCTCTACAAAGACCATTATAGCCTAGTATGATACTTTCCCTCTCCTCATGCTCTCACTCCTCTATATCTACTTCACGAAATACGAAGTGAATGAGTAGTTGGAGTGAAAAGGGACAATACCTGCCTACATGTGGAAATTTCTACACACATGAGGGATGATATTAAAATACCATGGTGCGCCCTTTTCGCGGTGCTTTATAACTTGAATTGTGTCTTTTATCTTACAATATTATGAATATATAATATATAATATGATTCAATGTGCTATATGATCTGATTAGATACATTTGGATCGAAAAATAAATGGATCTTTGTCCAATGTAGAAGGATATTTGTTCGAAACTGTATGGATTAGGTCACAAAATAGATTTGACTAGAAGTAGGTATTTATGTGCTCGAGATGGGTTATACAAGAAGTAATGGAAAAGAAGACATGATGCAATCATGTATTTTGATAATAATAAATTTTACTTTTCCTTGTAAACAATAAGAATTGTAGCAGCCAGATGTGTTTGGTGCCTATGAAATGAGAACACTCCATCATGAATTATCATGCATGAAGGGAACGAAAATGAGATATATTTTGGATCTGTTGATGGTGATGCCTCTTTGAGAGGGAAGAAGGGCACAAGTACAAGTGCATTTTGGTATGTAGTGGTGTTATTGCATTGATTGCCTTTTTTCTTTAGGATTTTGTCAACAAGATTGACCATAAGGGTGAGTGGCATGTGGATGGAGGCACAACTCTCTTAGCTTAGAGGTAGGTGAGAAATGAAGGGAGATGGGAAAGAAGTGGGTGGAGTGTATATGCACTCCCATTATAAAAATATTCTCCAATGTTGGTCCCTTGTTTATTCTACAACACGACGACCCAAGAAGCACTATTATTTTAGTGTCTAGGAAGTTGTTTGGGAAAGTAGTTAAAATGTTAGGAAGGAGCATGGTGGGGCACTTGTATTGTGTATTACAATGGTTGAAAATATGCAGATAGGAGAGAAGCCACCGAATATGGGGGAGACTGGAGTAGGTAGATGATGGTGGTGACATATGATAAGACAAGTGTTGGCATGGATGGGTTTAGACTAAATTGTACTTTTATGAAAGACGAAGAAAAGAGATGACCATGGAGGCTAGGATGATACTAGATAGGCAGCCAAGCCAATGAGAGATAGTGGATACCCATAGTCTTAGTCTCTCTCTTTTTCTTCTAAAGGTTGGAATCGATGCTCTGATTGTATATGCCCCCTGAAAAAAGATATCGCATAGAAACAAACATATCTTCTCCTCTTTCAGAAGATAAGATCAATGTAGGATAAGTACTATAAGAGTGGATGCCTCTAAAATTGATAATTACAAGTCATAGAAGCACCCACAAAAAAAATTGAACTTTAATGAGCATACAAAGAAACATATATGGCATATAATATGTGCAGAAATCATCTGAGTCACCATTGTTGGTGAAGTGGTTCCAAAGAAGAAGCACCAACATTGAAATAATTCCATGTAGTTGGAATAAAAGTAGTACATTGGAATATTGCGCCATTACAGGTGGGAACGTTCTTGAAGTGGGCTACTATAGGATACATGCACTATAGTAGGTTCCAGTGACACAAATGAATATGGTCAGATGAAATGGCTTCTTATCTTTATCTTTTCTCCTCCATTTGTCCTTCATCCTGTATCTTTCCTCTACTCATCTTCCTTCATTTTCCTCCCACCCACGCCAACCATGAATAGTATCACTACAATGGTTGAGGTGGAAAGTCATTAATATTGTTAGAGGAATGGAAATGTAAGAGAATGACAAAAAGTAAATCACTACTTGTATGAAGGCATTGTACCAAGAACAAAACACTACCAATATATAAGCATGGCAAAAAAATAATTTATAGGAATATAGGTGTTATGACATGCATCATAGAAGATCCCCAATTCAAACAAAGGCGCTCAACCATGAGGGTAATGGAACTACATAGGAGGAAGAAAAAAATGCAGTGCCCATTTTTTCTTTTTTATAAACTAGCTTGGGTTCTTTTTACTTTCAATATATGATTGATATATATATATATATATATATATATATATATATATATATATATATATATATATATATATGATAATGTGAGTCAATCAAATACATGACCCAATCACATAGATCCAACTAGAAAAATAAATGGATCTTTGTGCGACCCAAAATGGTGCATTTGCCCAACCTTTAGACCGACAAATGTAGGGCGTGCATGGTGGATCCCCTTGATATGGATTAGGTTAAAAGTGATATCTATTTAATATTTGATTACCAAATTTATAGTGTGTATTTGGGGTGGTCATTGAAAATTATGGGAGAGAAGTGGTAGTAGTGGATAGTGGTGGGGGTGGTCTCCAACCATGATTGCAGTTGGGGATACCGGGCATGGGTAATAGTCATACCTATATCAAATGTGATGTCATCCTACAACCTCTTACTCCCACGAAGTGACAAGAACTTCCTCTTATGAATTTATTACTAATGGTTAATGAGTTCCTCCATAGTTGTATCATTGAGAAGTATAAACATAGTACAGAAGTCAATGTGATTTAGTGGTATCCCATATGAGCCTCATTGGGATCTACTGACTAGTCTAAAGGAGTAGAGTTGAGGCATCGTGCATGGTCTCTCTTGGGGGGGGTGCTTCTGGCCGGGTTTATAAGATGAAGTCTTTGTGTTGGTATATTTTCCCTAAGTTTCAGTCATATGATAATTGTATTAGAATATTATGTACTTATTTGATTAATAATAAAGTAAATTTTATTTATTATGTTTGTACAAATATGAGATGATGATATGACATAATAGATGATGAAAGAATAATATCACTCAATGACATATGGTTTGGGTTGAGAATGTGAACATGAGATCATATGTATGATTCGAATATATATATATATATATATATATATATATATATATATATATATATATATACTTGTCATGTCCCTACTCATATATTATCATGGATGCTATATAGACAACAATAACACTTAACACAAGAATGTGTGTTGACTGATGATTAAATTTCACTTGTCATGATATTGGATAACAAGTCAAGAACATAGGTACTTGTTAGAGAACATGTCTACTGAATAGACCCACCTTGAGAATGATACATGGAAAGCATTGAATGGTATTCATAATCATGTCACAATGTGATAGTGTTGATTGCGATTTTCAAGCCTAAAGTCACTACAAAAATCACATGGTGTTCAATGGACTTTAACACCATTCAACATGAACTTGAATAAGAGTTGCTACACAAATGGTTCTTGGGTACATGGGGATTGTTATGAGTGATGTAGATTAAGGTTTTACCTCCTATCAGAGTAATATCAGGGTTACTTGATGAGTGAGATTGTGAAGTGCATGGCCATGTGCATGTGAGTAAATACATGATATTGACCTCACACTCATCTAAACAATCTACTCAAGCTAAAAAACATAGATTGAATATTAAAAGGATGATGATTCCCTACCTCAAGTTCAACATGGATATCTATGACAAAGGGACTATACAATCACTGTAACACTAACCACAAGTTTAGGTTAAAGTATTCCTCCAACTTATCCAATTACTTAGGTGGAAACGATGTGTTTTTAGGTACCACTCATTGCCTTGAAGTCATAATATGATTATGGACACTACTACCAAAGTAACATGGAGTTTATAGGGTCACACACATAGGATGCACTAGGAAAAGGAGTTTTAATCATGGATAAGATTTAATTTCGTTACTAGAATGTTTAGGTAATCAAATTAAATAATATTGGCAATGTTAGTCGACCAACTAGACATTCAAGTCGACCAACTAGACAATATTCTATGGAACTGGTAGTACCTACCCATCGACCGACTAAAGAATTTAGTCGACCGACTAGACGAAATCACCCAATGGTTGGTTTTTCATCTAGTCGACTAACCAAAAGGATCGAGTTGACCGACTGAGTCAGTTTGATCGATTAAAATTGGATCAAATGATTCAAGGTGTTAGAAATGCCAACAGTTTACTGGGTGTAAAAATGTTAGCCAACCAATTAATCTATGCATTCAATAGAGCCATGCAGTTATAGTCATTGCACCACGTCCAATAGGCTAGTCAAAATGTTAGCCAACCAATAAATATGTGCATTCAATAGAGCCATGTATTTAGTGTCATTGCACCACGTCCAACAGGCTAGTCAAACGACTGGTTGTGCACACTAATTGTCAATCTAAGATAATCTTGAAATTTTGTCTCCTAGTTTATAAAAACTCTAGCTCTGCCAATCCTATATAAAGGGGGTGATGGACAAGGCTTTCAACACAACTCTTTTCATGTTCTTGCAACATGTTAACCTATCCTCCATCTTGCCTGAGAAAGGGAGAGATAGCAAGGGAGAGAAAGTTGACACTATGTAAAGACCAAGTCTCTACTATTAAACATGATAAACAAATACATCAAATGTGTGGCAGCAGAAGAAATAAAACTTGACTTTATTCAACATGTATAAAGAGTACATTATAAAAATTTCCATAAAGGAAGTACAACTTTATACAAAACATAGGATCTAGGTAGAGGAAGACTTATACTAAGACAATATTATCTCCTAACCAAAACAAATTATAAAGGAAACTATGATCATGCAAGCTATATGTCCCTTTTCTTCTTGTCTTGTCCTTAGCCTTAGGCAGGTTCACCAAGCTTCCATGCACAACTCTGATCCTAGCCTGGATGGTTGGGGTCATCCAGTAAGAGAAAGATAAAAATGTATGTGTTATTCAAGAGAAATAAGACAAGTAATAGTCAACAACATTGCATAATAAAAGATTCTCTATGATACAAGATTTTAAGAGAATGAGACAAATATTCAAATAAGAAATAGAGAACTTACATAATCAATCACCACAATAATAATCACATAGCATGAATATTTTAAGACACAAAGTCATCTCAATGTAGGGTGAGGCACCCACCGATCCTCACTAGTGGCAGGGGGACTAAAACCCCAGTGCATATATAAATTGGAAGGGGGACTAAAACCCCAATGCCTAATATAAAATGGCAGGGGGACTAAAACCGCAGTGCCCGACAAGAGGACTAAAACCTCAGTGCCCTGTGGGTGGTTTGTACTCATGTACACTACATTGTCATTTGGCCTAAAATGCATCATGCTTAATAGTCACTTGGAAGTATTGAGAAGTATAACAAGATTGCAACATTGCGAAATGGGAATAAAACCTAAATAAAAATTCTCAATAAATGGATGAGCCAAACATTGGCCATAGCAAGATTTAAGAGTTACAATTAAATGAGCCACATAGGCAATAGAAGCAGCACATAGTAAGGAGCCAAATATAGGCATTCACAATATCCATATAATTCAATTAGATGAGCCATAATGGTAACAAAAGCATCAAATAAGTAAAGAGACAAATAAAAGGTATTTTAGGAGGAGATCAAGGCTAGCACATAAAGTTTGTAGGGTTGGATAAGATCCCAACTGAAGGATAGGTAATTTGCACATAAACATTCCACATAGATTTCACATTCATCATAGATGTCACATACATAAATAGGTGTCACTTACCTTAGTTTCCATTCATTACCATCGCATTCTCCGGTCTGATTATATCCAATTCCATATTTCCCTAGTTGCAAACATTACACATGTATTAGGTTACTTAAAGGTACTTTAAGTGTAAAATGTCCATATTTATAAACCATGGATTAAAACTTTGTATTTTGGGTCTGGAAATAGGGCCAAACGATTCCTAATATTTTTCTACTCGAGAAAACATATTTTCTTTTCAAAAATAGAGTTAAAACACTATTATAATCATTTTATAACACTTTATACATTTAAATTGGGGTTTGAATTAATTATAAGGTTTAGGATGGAAAACAGGGTTCAAAACTTGAAAATTAGGATTCTACATGATTGTATCTTTCCAACGAGTATTTATTTATATTTTTCCAATAACCGAGCAATTTACTACGAATTAAACAAAACTGACCAATTAATTGCTAAATGGGTAAAAAACAAGGTTTCGGATGACGAAACTGCCCCTGGCGAGAGGATCAGGAAAAGAGGGCGCGCGGGGGCACAACCATGGTACCGAGGTGTATCTTGGGAACTTGGGCATTTTTGCGTTTCTCAACCAAAATCGTCGTGTAGGTACTCGAAACGAAGAGAATCGAAAGACGAACTCACCAGACCAATAAATTTCGACACACGAGCACTCTAGCTCCGGGGAGAGGTGACGCAAGAACAGCTGGAAAAAAACTCCACGTCACCAGCTACACACGTGATCTCAGATGAAATTGATGGTTTGTACAAGTTGCTAAGGGGCCGACGGATGTGTGTAGGTGGTCATATATAGATGGGAAAGTCAGAGGAGTCGAAGAGAAGGTGGAGGTGAGGAGCTACGGTCGGCCACGAATGGTGTTTTGGCTACAGTGCACATGATGTGAAGAGACTTGGCTCGTTCGATGCGGGAGGTCCTCATGAACTCATGGGCGAAGAAATCTCTAGAAAAGGTGAAGAGACGAGGGAGAACGGTGGAGAGGAAGCCAGTTGCGGCTGCTCGCTTGCTCCTTCAGTTAACTAAAGGTAGAAGATGAAGAGCTGACCGTCAGATGGGATCCACGTCCAACCTAGACCATTGGATTGTGACCCACGATGGGCCGGATGTGCATGACAGTCATTTAAAGGCTGAACTTAGGCTTAAATGATGCAAATGAATGATATATCGATTGCTATTAAGTCACACTATATTAAAAACTTGTTTAATGCATTTGGAAGGTCAAACGAGCTCCAATTAACCTCAAACTGTAACCCCAGGTTGGTAATTGCATCTAGATTCATGCTATATAATTATATTTTTATTTCACCCAACCTTTGGCCTCCAATAATTATTTTGATTATTAAATCATATATTAATATAATGCTTGGGCAAATAATAATGTGTTGCTTTTATAAGAAACACTTGGTTCCCAAATTCCAGTTTTGGAGTCCAAGAGTCCTCCACTCACTAATAGCATGCATTTGCAAGTTTTATTAGCCCATATTAAGAGTGAGGTATGAAGGTGGGTTATTATTCAACATTTTAATTTACACTATATTAAAAGCATATAAAATAGTTTTGAGGGGTCAAATCAACTCTAAAAGCCACCAAATTTGAACCATTTTCTCCCATTAAAGTCTAGAACAATGTTGTGCAATTACTTTCTCGTTTTACACATTATTTGGCCCTTAATACATATATTGCTCATTAAAGTGTATATTAATATATTAAAATGAATGAGTTATATGAAAAGTATTCTTTTTATGAAACATGTGATTCAATTTCGATATATTAAACAAATTAAGATTTCAATAATCATTTCTCAACAAAATAACATATTTTCATGAATTAAAATCATATTTTAAGGAGAGAGAAACAATTAAGGTTAATATTCTCATTAATTAATTCAAATACACATTATTACTAATATATTTATCCAAAAAGCTCCAAATTAATATTATCAACTACATTTCCATCCTTGATGACCAAATTATATTATTAACCCTCACTTATCTCCTTAATTGGGTTATTTGTGCAAACACCCCTTTTATAAACATGAATGGGGGCAAAAATGGAATTTCACCATCATCAATGCTCAAATTGCAAATAGAGTCCAAAAGTAATTCAAAAGGATGGGAAATTTATGGAAACGGTCCAAATGGACTATAAGGCCATGAAAAGTTCAAAAGTGGGTAAATTGTAGGAAAGACCCTAGATTTCAGTATGTTACACACTATCATGTCAACAAACAAAAGGGCTTCTCCTTCCTGCCAGCTCAGGAAGTGTGAGGTTGAGTTTTGGTTGTTCTATTTGTACTATGTGGAGGTGCAAAATATTTGATGGTGCACTAGGAGGACTTTGTTGATTGTTTTCCATGTGGTGCTTGAATAGGATGTAGATTCATGTGTAAGGAAAATAACTAGACTTGCTTTAGGATGAGGTATATCTTACACCCTTTTTAGTATATGCATTTGTTAATGTGATCCACTAGTTAGGGAATATGGAACAAAAAAATATTTCCACAAAATTTTACTACTCCATATTTCCCAACAGTGGTAACAAAGTCACACAAATTTATGGTGTATTAACATTTATTCGATAAGATTGGAATTTTAGTTTATTGTTTATTTTGTTGCATACGACACAGACACATAAATAATTAATGTGCATATCTAATTAAATACCGCATACACTAGGGAATGACCCATAGATCTTTTATATGTATGATATGATATATATACACATCATACTGTAGGCTAATTGGACATCTATAAATCCCTTTGTTTTGATTATGACAAACATTTCATTCTTATTAATCTAACGAGCTACTTGAGTATGCAGGACTAAGATGGATGGCAAAGCAACTAGGGAAAATCCACAAGCTAAATTGTTTATATTTTCATGCAATGTAATCATTGTTGTAAAAACTTGTACAAATATATAATGTACAAGTACTTAGAATTGCATGTAAATCAAGCGTTATATTTTCCCTAGCCAAACACCATAGTTAGACATGTCATCCCATTTAATTAGGATCACCTTTGCACACTCACACATATAATTAGTGCCTAAATTGAAACCTTGAAACAGGATCATTCTCGGTCGACAAACTCCTCGACTGAGACACTCTCGGTCGACAAACTTCTCGACCGAGAAAGATCCAAAGTAGCCGTTAGACACAACAGACAAGTTAGTTGGCAGTTGAAGAAAGACGTTGCAAATCACTTGTTCCAGAGAGCCTGTCGGTCGACAAAAGTTCGACCGAGTAGGTGTCTCGGTCGACCATTTGTCGACCGAGATGGTCTCTGACAGCAACTGCAGAATAAATTAATTAGCCGTTGTTAAAGCAACAACTTTGTACCTAACGGCTAGTTAAGCACTTAGAAGCCCCTAGAAGTTGTCTAGAACGTCCTTAAGCATACTTAGGCCATTCCTATAAATAAGACAAGCCATAGGACACTAGAATTCACTTGTTACATTTGAGAATACACTTGAGCATACTTGAGCAATCTATTGCAAGAAATTTGAGCACTGTGATCATTTGTCTACATTCTCCTTAGCTCAATTTCGTGTTCTATAGGCTAGATTCTCCTATCCACAGCAATCACAAGTTCACACACTTGGCTAGGAGATCTATATGCTTGATCTAGGCATATCAAGCCTTGGGCTTAAAGGATAAGTTGTAATTTCCTTTTTTCTTTCTTGTTCCTTTTTATCTTTTGTACTCTCCTTGCTACTCCTAGGGTTGGAGGCTGCGGATTGGAGAGGGTTGACTTCTCAGGTGGAGAAGGGGACTTCAAGCTACTTCAAGAAGGCTATCGCAAGGGAAGCTACTTCAGAAGGCTGGTGCAACGGGAGTTGGTGCATCTACTTCAAGGGAAGGCTGCTTCAAGGTTGGCGATTACTTCTAAGTGAAGGCTGCTTGAAGGGTTTAGGAAAAGAGATTGTATTTTATGTAAATTCCTTGAGAGGTAATAAAATAAATTTCTTTTCAAATCCCGGTTGGGTAAGCAACCGGGTAGTGGATTGACGGCTATAGTATTTGCTATAGTTGGAACCACTCTAAACCTTGTGTCTCCTTGTCCAATATTTTCATTGTGGTTGTTTGAGTTCAATAATTGTTAAATTATCTATAAAACTCTATTCACCCCCCCTCTAGTAGTTTTCAATTGGTATCAGAGCAGGCTTCAAGGAACCCTAACCAGGTCTTGAAGAATGGAGGGAAATGGTGAAAAGTGCTTGGACGAAACCACTACATGCTGCAATTGGTGTTTAGGAACAAACCACAAAACAACCGGATGCCCATGGAGATAAAAGGAAGAGGATAAGCACAAAGAATGCTTTATTGCTACAACTAGTGAAGAAGAAGAAGAAGAGGTAAGTCTTTTTGATTTATCTAAAGAAGAACTAGTTGCTATTATTGAAGAAACACATAATAAATATGTTGAGTGCAAAAAGAAATTAAAGAAATCAAATAAGGAAAATGATGATCTAAATGTTAAACTTCTTGCTCTTGCATCTGAAAATGAGGATCTTAAAGAGGGAAATAAATTTTCTGATCTTAAGTTAAAATCTATGGAAGCCGATTGCAAGCTCCTTTCTGTTGAAAATTCAAACTTACAGACTCAAGTAAACGATCTTCAAAAACAACCATTATTGTGCACCCATATAGATTATGACACTATTGTTAAAGAAAGAAATTTATTGTCATCCAATCTAGACCAAGCAAAAATAGACATTAAGAAAAGAATGGATGAGATTGCCAAGCTACAAAAACAAGTTCGTAGTTTGAATAACCATGGCATTCTTGATCAAATTCTAGATAATCCCTATCAACAAATTGGGAGAAGGGGACTAGGTTACAAGCCTAAAGAAAAATCTCATCAACAACCTAGTCAGAAAAGTCACAAACCCAATTTATATATGTACCTAAAAGGACATCCTCACCCAATGACAACATAGGAGACAACCATAGAAAAAGATATGAAGCTGACTCAATATGTTGTCATTACTGTTTGCGCCTTGGTCACTAATCATTTTCATGTCCTTATAAGAGAAAAGATGTAGAGTTAGTTTGGGTTCCAAAACCTCCAAACTAAATGAACAAAATCAAGTTGAGATATGACCAAAGACATTAGTTGCATATTTCTATGTCTATCTCAACTCTACATAATTACAAATGTAAATGAAATTAATATTAGTTTGTTCCCTAGATGATTTAAAGTCTAAATCAAATGAAAAGAAAATTCCTATTTTCATATGATTTTTTCGTAAAAGTATTTTCTGGTCCATTCATATACTAATTATAAAATGGAATTATCATTGTATGCATGGATCCATGAAAATATATAAGCAAGCAAAATAATTTATATGTTATTGCTTGCACCAAAATCTCTAACTCAGTATCTTTGAAATAATTAATTGTGCCTCCAATTAAGTAGTATGCTTCAACTTGATATTTAAATTTTATGCATATATTATATTCAATATATTCAATCTGGAAAATCTACAAAATTTGCCTCTTGGTCAAAATAAAACTTGACTAAGGGGCGCTATGGTCATAGTCAAGGGCGACCTAAAATAAGCTTCGACAAAAATTGCTTATTTGGAAATTCTCTCTTTGGACCTAATCTTAATATAAATTTTTCTTGAAAATTAAATCATTTGTTATCATTTAAGCCTTAAATTATCCCAATATTACTCCCTTAAGAATATCCATATAAATGCTCTACAAAAATAATCTACCTTTTGCATTAAAAAAAAATCAGCTTTAAAATTCTTACTCAGTAAGTCTGTCGGTCGACGAATTCTTCGACCGAGACCCTCTCGGTAAGCTCACCTCTCTCGACCGACAAAATCTAAACAGACTTAATATCGGACAAACTTTCGGTCGACAAATTCTCGACCGAGACAATGTCGGTCGACAATTGTTCGACCGAGAAATAGCCGTTGGATACGACCGTTGTAAACCGACCGTTATGACCGTTTATGACCGTTATTTGACCGTTGGGGAGCCGAGTGGCGCGTCTACAACATGACCGTTGCGGACGCTCGGTCGACGAATCGTCGACCGACCTGGTCGCTGGAATGTTATAAAAAGGGGCAAAAACGGGTCACCAACTCACACTTGCATACTCTTGTTTCCATTGTCCCTCTCTAGTGCATTTTTGTGCTACTCTTCAGCATCCTCATCCTCCAACCTTCCTTGCTTCTTCTCCACACTCAAGTAACACAAATGGCCTCATCATCAGCTGCCCGTGGGAAGAAGAAGGTCGCCGGAAGGAAAGGAAGGGAAGCTCGGGAAGCTACTCCACCACTGACGATCATTAACGACATCGCCTTCATTGATGGAGATGATGGTGATCGGTATCTACGGCTTTCCTCCAAAGCTCCTCTTCCACGACGACCAGTCGAAGTCATGGACTTCATCAACATCGTCGATCTGGAGGATCTCTTTGAAGTACAAAAGTTGAAGGACTTCATCAATCCCTCTTTTCCTTTCTATTCCACTAAGGTAGTCAACGAATTTTATGCCAATCTCATATCCCATACTGAAAATGAAACCACATTCTTCTACACCATGGTCAATGGGCATAGCCTTAAATTTACCGAAGGGGATATTCTTGACATGCTAGAAATTGACATAGATGAATACCAAGATTCCCTTGATCTCACCACCGGAAATCCACTAAATCTACTTTCCCAAGATGATCATACCATTAGCCTTAGTGCCATAAAAAGAGCTATTTTTCAATCCAACACTACTTGTCATGAAGATAGGGGAACCTACTACGCTATAAATCTCAAACCAGCCTGTAGGATTGTAAATCTCATTGTTTCTACAAATATTCACCCTAGAGCCAACAAATCTGAAGTTCCAATATTCCGTATGTGCCTCATTTATGCCATCATAAGCCGCATTCCCACAAACTTCATCCGTATAATTCTTAAAAACATGATGGAGTTTTCTGGCAACCCACCATATGCGGATTTCGTTTGCCAAATTACTCAACATTTTCTTAAAACAAACATTGAGGATATGGGATATACATGGGAGCGTCGACCACAAAAGATAAGTAAGAATACCGTAGAGAAAATGGGAATAGATTTTGGTCACAAAAGGGCTAGAGTAGAAGGAGAAACATCTCATCAAGACATACCACCACCTCCTCCTACTACCCTACCACAGGACCCCATTCAAAATACTCTTACTTATATTGCTGGCTCCCAATATCACCTTAGTAGACAATTAGACTACAATCATCATGCCATGACATATTTAAACCAAAGAATTCAAACCCTTTCCCCAAACCAAACCGATGAATATCCATATTCTTTAAATCCAGGCATGCTCAATCCATACAATCCTTCATACAACTACTATCAAACTCCACCTCCACCATCCATGGATCTAACGCATACTCAATTTTCATCTATGCAATTGCAAGATATTGTTGCTCATTTCCGATTTGACCGAGTTCCTACATTCTTGGAAGCATATGCTTTAACCAAGACAAGAGCTCTAGATTGGAAAACCTTGGTCCAATACTATGGAGCTGAGCCATTTATTGGGAAAGATCCTGACATTGATATAATTCTTAAATCTTTTCAGTGAGTGTTGAAGTAATATTAGTTGTAATGACTTGCTTTGAATGATTGTAATGGATCACTTCTGTATGATGTGTCTATCTTTCCATGTTTATTAATGAAATTGGTTATCCTTTTGTTGATTTGAATGGATATCTTTTTGCATATGAGACATCTTGTAAATAAATGGATTATAACAATTATTATTGTAGAGCATACAAAATAAAGGGAGAAATAAATAAAACCTTGTGGATAAATTGATAATGATCTATGACAAACAGTTCTCCAGAAACATTCTCGGTCGAGTCACTAGTCGACCGAGAACACTGTCGGTCGAGAAATAGTCGACCGACCAGGTTTCTGTTGACCAGACTGAAATACATTTGCATTTTTTTTTGTTAAATCAAAAATAAACAATAAGGATCACCCTCAATACTTTATATATATGAAATTTCTTCAAACTTTCATTTGGGATATCTATCTAAGGGGGAGCAAAGCATAAAACTAAGGGGGAGCTCATAAAAACAACTTTGACCATTTGATTGAAGAAGCTTACAAAAACATTGTACACACCATGTGTAGCTGGAATGTTACTTGATTATAAAGAAATTTATGAGTTTATTGAAAATGGTATTTTGTACTTAAAGGAACTCTCTACCCAAAACAGGACCTAACATCCCTTGTTTTTGGATGGGGACATTTTATGTAGTCTAAGATTAAACGATTTTCATTTTATTTAGGGCTTAACATCCATTGATAGATGAGAAATACATTCGTCATAAGCTTAAAGGAATCTCATATTATTTCAAGGCTTAACATCCTCTGCAAATGATTGAGGAACAAATTGTGGATAAATTAGACACGAATGCTATTCAACCCTTATTCCTAATAGAATATCTATTTAAGGGGGAGCATAATAAAAAAATTAAGGGGGAGCAGAAAAATAAAATATTCAAAATGGATATCTTTTTGAAATGACAAAGGGGGAGAAAGAATATGAAATCAAAAATATAACATCTTGTCAGCACTCATGGCTACAAAGGTAATCTTTAGGTATGAAATTCATATGTTTTATATTTCCTTATTTATATTTTGGAAATGTTTGTCATCTTCAAAAAGGGGGAGATTGTTGGCTAATTGGACATCTATAAATCCCTTTGTTTTGATTATGACAAACATTTCATTCTTATTAATCTAACGAGCTACTTGAGTATGCAGGACTAAGATGGATGGCAAAGCAACTAGGGAAAATACACAAGCTAAATTGTTTATATTTTCATGCAATGTAATCATTGTTGTAAAAACTTGTACAAATATATAATGTACAAGTACTTAGAATTGCATGTAAATCAAGCGTTAGATTTTCCCTAGCCAAACACCATAGTTAGACATGTCATCCCATTTAATTAGGATCACCTTTGCACACTCACACATATAATTAGTGCCTAAATTGAAACCTTGAAACAAGATCATTCTCGGTCGACAAACTCCTCGACCGAGACACTCTCGGTCGACAAACTTTTCGACCGAGAAAGATCCAAAGTAGCCGTTAGACACAACAGACAAGTTAGTTGGCAGTTGAAGAAAGACGTTGCAAATCACTTGTTCCAGAGAGCCTGTCGGTCGACAAAAGTTCGACCGAGTAGGTGTCTCGGTCGACCATTTGTCGACCGAGATGGTCTCTGACAGCAACTGCAGAATAAATAAATTAGCCGTTGTTAAAGCAACAACTTTGTACCTAACGGCTAGTTAAGCACTTGGAAGCCCCTAGAAGTTGTCTAGAACGTCCTTAAGCATACTTAGGCCATTCCTATAAATAAGACAAGCCATAGGACACTAGAATTCACTTGTTACATTTGAGAATACACTTGAGTATACTTGAGCAATCTATTGCAAGCAATTTGAGCACTGTGATCATTTGTCTACATTCTCCTTAGCTCAATTTCGTGTTCTATAGGCTAGATTCTCCTATCCACAGCAATCACAAGTTCACACACTTGGCTAGGAGATCTATATGCTTGATCTAGGCATATCAAGCCTTGGGCTTAAAGGATAAGTTGTAATTTCCTTTTTTCTTTCTTGTTCCTTTTTATCTTTTGTACTCTCCTTGCTACTCCTAGGGTTGGAGGCTGTGGATTGGAGAGGGTTGACTTCTCAGGTGGAGAAGGGGACTTCAAGCTACTTCAAGAAGGCTATCGCAAGGGAAGCTAATTCAGAAGGCTGGTGCAACGGGAGTTGGTGCATCTACTTCAAGGGAAGGCTGCTTCAAGGTTGGCGATTACTTCTAAGTGAAGGCTGCTTGAAGGGTTTAGGAAAAGAGATTGTATTTTATGTAAATTGCTTGAGAGGTAATAAAATAAATTTCTTTTCAAATCCCGGTTGGGTAAGCAACCGGGTAGTGGATTGACGGCTATAGTATTTGCTATAGTTGGAACCACTCTAAACCTTGTGTCTCCTTGTCCAATATTTTCATTGTGGTTGTTTGAGTTCAATAATTGTTAAATTATCTATAAAACTCTATTCACCCCCCCTCTAGTAGTTTTCACATACATGGTGTCCTAAAAATGTTTTGTTGTTGTATGGATGCAAGGCTATGGACAAAACCCCTTGGATGCTTGTGTGTGTGAATTATCAATAGTGAATGGTATAATTCCTATTTTGAGTATTCATTTTTTATGTCGAGCCTCCACCTATTTATCTACAAATATAATCACTTCTTAACCCCCTTGTTCCCCTAGAATGTAACTCTAGGTATTCTCTTTACATTATGTAACAAGTAGGTAGGAATAACATTAGTTTAGAGTTCTTGGGAAAAGGAGGCAATTTTGAAAAAGTGTTTTTTATTCAACTCAATGACCGAGGAGTTGAGTCAATTAACCGTATGATTTAATCAACAAATTAAAGCATTCAGTTCACTGACTAAGCATGATCTAGTTCACTAGAAAGACCTCATTACTGATTGAGGACTAGTCAACCAATGAGTCCACTCGACTGAGCGAGTTGCTTATATCACCAAGGAGTTAAATTTCTAAATCATACATGTAATGTTTGACCATAGGTGGAAAAAACTCCTATGTGTCTCCAAAGGCTTGCATTAGTGTGGCCATAACAAGTTCTTGTAGATTTGTGATTGCATGTTTCGTTTGTGGATTTAATATGTATATAATACATATTATAACAACTTGGTGATTGGATACACACACACATCTATATAACCCCTCAATCAGATATTAAGCCTTAGATGCTTTACAAAAGAAACACACATGAAAAACTTGATTAGCTATTCATAGGAATGCCAAAGTGGGGTGTGTTGTTTGTATCGTGGATGTGTGAGAATTGATATGTAGGCCTGCCAAAGTAGGGTGCATATTCTATTGTGTTGGTTTCTTGGTCCGGCTTAACTATGTGACCTTAATAGGATCAATTACCTAAAAGCATAAAGAAGGAATGTGAAAAAGAGTTTTGCATACCATATATCAAGACTTACATCAATATGTGAGTGATCAACCAATGCTAGTGTTTCCTACCTAAATAATCAATATGTGAGTGTTCAACCAATGCTAACTCATGATTTGATAAAATATGAATCTTGACCCACTAGAAGATTGTACATTGTAATATTTCCATAGTGGTAGTGATGGATATTAATTTGATGTAAAATAGTGGGACAAATAATTAATGAAAGACATAATTGATATCATAAATCTTTTACAAATTAAACTAAATTAAAGTGTTTTGACTTATGAAAAAATAATAATAGAAATAGTTGGCAGATAAAAATACCTTTTTGTTGTAATTGGTCCTTGAGAAGGACAAATTGAATACAAACAAATTCCATGACTGGTTTAGGACTTTGAGAATTGTTCTCACACATAGGTGAAAGGTCATTCTCCCATCAATAAATGGACCATTTGTTACGGATACACAAACCAACGTTGGATGAAAGAGTAAATGAATCTTAGGATGAGACGGGAAATTGTGACCTCTGATGATTTTCGAATTCGTGTCTCCTACTTATGGGAAGCACAACACAAATGGAATGATTGATAAAGGATTGTATTCAATTTGATCACGAAGCAGTTCTTTTTCCTGGATGAAGAGAAAATCTCCCAATCATGGTCATAGGTCAGTCTACGGCCGGCGACATCAGTACTAGAGGAAACCTCTCCAAATTTTCCTTGGGGGGATGCTTATCATAAGCATTATGGTAACATAATAGAAATAAAATGCCTCATGATATTATCCATGAACTATGATATTTAGAAGTTGCATGAGAAGATTGTTCTTGAGATGGTAACACATCTTAGGAACATGTACTAAGAACAAGCAAGGCAAGAGAGATGAAGTATTCAAGGAGATGTTTAAGTTGAATATGGTAGAGGGAGATGCACTAGGGACTCATGTGCTCAAATTAATTGGGTATGTGGAAAGCCTAGAGAGACTAAGATTTCCTTTAGGCCAATAGTTGGACATGAGTGTGATTCTGCAATCACTGTGAGAATTGTATAGACAATTTTTCATAAATGATAACATGAACAATTTTGCTAAACCACTATATGAATTGCTTGGCATGTTTTGAACTACCAAAGCACAAATGAAGAAGGATAAATCCAACTCCTTGTTGATGGTCAACTTGGGAAAGGGGAAGTCTAATGGAAAAGGCAAAGTCGAGAAAGGTTCTATGGATAGACAAAAAACCTAACTCTTAAGATGAAGGTAGGGGTTAGTAAGGAAGGTAATTGGCACCACTATCACTAAACTAGACACCGGAAAAAGGATTTCCCTATTTACATTGAGGAATTCAGGGAGAAGAAGTAGAGGATAGAGATCTCCACTTCAGATATATACATTATTGATACAAATTTGACTACCTCTTCATCATACCAGAGATCTCACATATGCTCAAGTATGTAGGATCTGAAAAGAAGTAAATCATCAAAAAAGGAGAGGTGGAAATATCCGTTGTGAATGGGGTAAGAGTTGTTGGCACTATAGTAGGGACCTATCATTTATCTCTTCCCAATGGGATTGTAATAGTGTAATATCCCTAACCTGGGTTTAGGGATAACCCTATTTGTTTGTCTTAAATAAGTTTCTTAGAACTTTAATATAGTTCTCTAAAGTGTTATGTTATCAGGTGACAAACTTATGTTTCAAGTTTGGTCCTGTTTGAATGATGTTTGAGCAATGTTCTCTTATTTTGGACCAAAATGCAATTTACCCAAGATGAGGGATTATATTGCAATATGTCACATGTTGAACGTGCCATAACTGTTTTAACATCATAAGAGAAAGAATGATGCTAAGTGGTGGCTTGTGGAAAGCCTAAAATCCCAAGCTTGAACTTGTGTGAATAATGCTAGTGCCTTGTGTACCAATTTTGGTACAAATTGTAATTTACCCAATATGTAGAGTTGATATGCAAATTACCACTTCTAGAGTGTCCTTACTCCCTCCTAGTATCATATAGAGGAGAAAGAAAGAACGAGACACCATGTTTGAATCATATTTGAGTGATGGTACTCTTGGTGATGAAAAGACCAAGAAAAGGTTGAATGTGAAACCCTAATTTGAGTTGTATCAGGATGTAGAGTTCATATGAGAGTGCCTATCGGCCAAGGATCCATAGAGGGAATCTCATATCATTTTTTGAAACCTTGTACTTATCCATGATGATATAAGAACATCAAGGAGGTGAAGTGTATCAGTTTACAACTTCCTTGGAAAAGTTTTATCGGGTTGTGAATAAAGTGGTGATTGAGTCGAAATATCTTATCCAAAAAGATAAGTGATGGCTGAAATTTCATATTTAGATTATCCTCAAGTGTTTTTCATGTCAAGATAAATATTAATACATGCATGTACATGTGTCAACCACGAATGGACATGTGGCATCTAGTAGCTTAAAATGATGACACCTCATATACACTCTTTTTCATGAACCTCAACTATATATATATATATCTCCTTTCACCTAGTAGTGAAATTTTTCGAAACTTACCACCCTATTTATCTTAGATATCGTGCATAATGTCTTAGTATCTTGCATAGGTGAATGGGTATCGTTCATAGGGCCTTGGTATTGGCCATAGCAAGGTGATATCGGCCATAAGTGATATCGGCCATAGTGAAGTGATATCGGCCACAAGTGAAGAGATATCAGCCACAAGTGGAGGGATATTGTGCATGAAGGATGAGGTATTGTGCATGAATGCTAAGGAACAAGAAGGAGCTCAAGCCTTAACCCTAAGGTGAAGCCATGATCATGTTCAACATTGGATTAAAACAAGGGTCTAGGGTTGTGATCTTCCTTTCTTTTCTTCACCAAATAATTTTCAATGTTGATTCTTTGCATATAGAGGAGTTGTGAAGATCTTATTCAACATTGGGAACGTGAATATTTGGATCTTGGAGCATTGAAGTTGTTCTTGAGGCGGGTTATATAATTCGAACCCAATTATGTTATTATTCACCTTCAATTTTGATCTACTTTCAATTTCGAATTATCTTGAATAAATGATGATCCTATGAGTTCTAAAAGTTGTTTAGGACTATTCTCCATGAATTAGAACAATATGAACAAGATTATAGAGTTTGATGATGATGACATCATCATGGTCCAACCCGATATCGGGTTGACGCACCTATAAACCTAATATGGTGAGGTGAACACACCAGTAGCACGATATGATGATGAAGCATATACCTTATGCACGATATGATGATGAAATGCAGACCTTGTGCACAATATGGTGCCAAACATACACCTTGTACATGATATGAGGTCAATCACACACCTTATACATGATATGGTGTCAAGTACCTCTAATCCAAAATGACAAACCCTAAATTATGAGCAACCCGATATAAGTGATCTAAGTACCCACCTCAAGCATGACATGGTGATGAGTTAATACCTCATGGATGATATGAGTAACACATACACACATCTCATGCATGATATGGGGTCAAGTACACACCTTATGCACGATATGGTGTCAAGTAGATACCCCTAACCCAATATGGTCTCAAGTAGATACCCTAACCTAATATGGTGTTGAAACCTAACATGGTAATGTGAAACCTAATATACATTGGAACCTCAAACCCCTATTGGTTGTACACTTGAGTTGGTATAGACTAACCTATTATCTTGCCTATCATTTATCACATGGTGAGGGGTAGGCCCATACCATAAAGGTTTGAAGAGATATGACCATAAGGATCTAACCTGATATGCAAACCCTAGTTTTGAAGCAACCCGATATGGAAGCATGATATGGTGATGAGGATACACCTCGTGCATGATATGATGATCAAGGACACACATCTATTCCCGGTATGGACGAAGAACCTCAATCTAATATAATTGATTGAGTAACACATGAAGTGTGTTATGTCAAACGATACATTAAGATGTATGGAGTTCAATGCATTTTGATAATTGTAAGCCAATGTACCTTGAAGAAAGGGTTGAGCCAACTTAATAAAGTATGATGTAATCAATATCCTAGTATGGATGAGAGAGAAACTCATACTTGTGTTATATTCCTGTAATGAGCATACATTGATACCCCTATATGTGTAGAGCTAAGCATTGGGGTTTTGATTCTTAATAAAATGAATTAGTGTGTGATTCTTGATGATATGTACTTGAACCCTAATACTGGTAAAAGGTATGAATTGGAAACCCTAATCGGTTAGAATGGGAAACCCTAACCCTAATAATGGGAAGGATGTATTTCTCTTGCATCACATGGTGATGATATGAATGTGAAACTCTTACGACCCCACCTCCCGATAACCCCCAATTAAGGGAGACCGAGAGGTCAGAGCTGCACACATAATTTCTAGATCAAGGTTTAGCAATTAATTAATAAAAATTAATAAATTCTACTAGAAGAAACTGAAAGGCTATAATAACTAAAATTTTTGCATACATGTGAAAACTTTGGAATTCTAAAATTCTATCCAGAACTGGGAATAGCTAACTAATCCTCCTTTGGATTTAATTTGTGTATTTCACAAATGATAGTTTACTGTTTGTCCTTTTAGTATGTACCTAAAATGCCGACAAACAAAATGTCAGTCAGCCAAAGCTGGTATGTGGGGGGAATCACTAATCATGCAATTATCTATAACAATGTATGGTATTCAATTATCATTTAACAAACAATGTTACATTTTAAGTATAGCAACACGATCCATGTGTCCCATATTCCCTTTATACCCCTCATGACTTCACCTATCAAGTGAATCAATTTCTAGGGCGGAGTCACATGGCACTACCCATAGGTAGCCCACTCCTTAACTCATGGTATGCTAAGAGTCTCATGGAACTACACATGGGTAGCCCAGTTTCTAACTCATGATACCCTAGACCTTTCTCTAGGTTATCCTTAGCCTTTGCATAGCCATAAGGGTGGACTCGGATCTAGCTAGTTATACATGTATACCCATAGTGATAGTCATAGTCACTTTATAGTTGTATGAATTGAAACATCCAACAATTATTTCAATCATTGAGGGAAACGTCGATAGAATCCTCAGAAAAGTAATCGGTATAGTCATAAGCATAACCACATACCCCTTATTGTAGACTTGGTTATAGAATTAAATATGAAGAGAGAGAATGTCCAAGCAATCAAACAATGTGCATATAAAACCCTGAAATAAATGTACAAGTTTACTTTTATTAATATTTAACCAATTCCATCATGTCCCTTAGGGTTTCTATCCAATTTTAGGGTTTTCTTGAAAATTAGGGTTTTGCTTTCCTTCTTATATACTATGAACCCTAATCCATCAAATATACCCAAAACCTTTAAATTCTCTCCTTTTAATATCCCTAACAGTTTTAGGATCATTATTTAGCACTTTATCAAAATAACATGGTTTCCTTCTTCTTTTACCCTAAATTAGGGTTTTCATGTACATTATCTTTCATTCATAGTCATAAACCCTAATTTAGCCATATTTGTATTCAAAACGGATGAAATCTTCATATTATTAATTAACATGTTTATAATCCTCAACTTAACCCATTAATTTACAAAGAAACATCCTTTATAGGTAATAAGGCTTTCCAATTAATTTAAAATGCATTTTACTAGAAAATTAAAGTACTTTTTCAAAACAAACTAGAATCAGGTTATACAACCATTTTTATCAGGTTCCTTACATTTTTCTACCCAACTTTCATATATAAAGTTCTTTTATATGAGATTCCTAGCTATCTCTATGATTTTAGCAAGGAAAAGCTACTTTTCTGTAATTTCGATCAGAGAGAAGATTTACCAAAAATCCACGACCGTTTGATCGGTGCGCCGATGTGCCCCACCTTGATCTAATGCTCTATGTCAGTTGTCCCCACTAGTAGCGCGCGCTCCCTCAATCGATCGTCAATGGTGCTCGGGTCCACGGTAGACTCAGATCCCACGGCTCGTGTCAACGCGCTCCACTCACGCTAGTCAATCAAGCGTGTTGCTCAGGCGGCGTTGGATCTTACGCGGGCACATGGTAATCCAAGATATGATGATCCCCGCTCATCGTCCTCGCTGGTCTTCTAATTAGTGCTAGCAGCGGCGCTGTGGTGGTCTCACGCCGGAGCTAGGCCAATCGGGGGAAAAAGAGAGCTCTGAGGGTTAGGAAGCAGCCGCCTGGGATCGTGAGGGTGAGAGCAAGTCACAGGGGGTACTATATATAGGCTAGGGGAGGTGCCCTTAGGGTTTCTGACCTTGCCGCCAAACCCCCTTTTAGCCCAATTGGGTGTTTCTCAAAGACGCGACAAAAGCTCGCCAAAGTAGGGTCTGGGAGGTTCGTCTCCCTATCCCGAATTCAATGGGATACTTCCCATGCTTGCTCATACCCTGTTGTGATCGGAAACGCAAGGGGAAAATCCCCTGGTCAGGCTACAGTCCGTGTCCCTCTGGGACTCTGGACGATGCGCCAGGTCAGTTGGATCAAGATCCAACGGCCCCTATTGTCCGCGTTCAACCAGAAAAAGAAAGATTTCCCAAATTGCAATGGAAAATCCCATTATAAGGATAATCTTGAAAAAAATCAATAACTCCTAATTCTTAACTTTGTTTTTATTCAAATTTTGAGGAAAGCTCCTTTATGTTTTTATCTCTCATCCTGCAAAATTTGAGATCATTATATCCATTAAATCGTTCCTTTTCTTTAGTTGCAAGAAAACACCTTTTTATTCATATTTTCCACATATTCTTTATTTCCCTTGCTATTATTTAATTATCCTGAGTTCCTTGAACCCCAAGGATCTCTTTATAACACGAAATCCTATTATGGGAAATTGTCTTTTAGCCTTTTAATCATCCTTTTATCATTTTCTTATATATTCCATTATCCCCTTGTATTCTTTTATTTAAATGGAATTCCTTTTTCATTTCTTTTTATTTTTCTTTCAAATGGGCTTAATGGCCAATAAGGCCCAACAAGAAAGCATGCATGAAATTCATTCAAATCAAACCATGAAATCAAACATGGATCTTATTTATCTTTTAAAGGAGATTCATAAATCTCATTACATGTTTTGGAAAATGAGGTTATAACAGAAACCCTAATCGGTTAGAATGGGAAAGCCTAACCCTAATAATGGGAAAGTTGTATTTCTCTTGTATTGCATGGTGATGTTATGAACTTGGTATTGTTTTTATCATGAAGTGCTAACCATGTAGGAATCATGAGATGATGAGAATAGTCAGGTATGAGATATGATGTTTCATATAATATAGATTTAAATGGGCCTTGTGAGCCATGTTAAATACTTGTACAACAAGTATAATGCTTATAGGGTCTGATGACCTAAAAATATAGTTGTTGCCTAGTGAGAACAGATAAGATGTTTAAATGGGCCTTGTGAGCCATGTGAAATACTTGTGCAATAAGTATAATGTATAAATTGGTCTGAGGACCTAGAGGTAACAGTTACCTAATGAGAGGTGACAATGTTCAGTGATGAACTAAGGGTTTGAATACCCATATCTAGTAATCATGATGATGACAATGCTAAGGGAGAAGAATCCCTAGTAATGTGATAATGGACTGAGATCCCGAGTGTTATACATTCAATGTGTTCCAAAGATCATGAACGTACTTGATAAACTTATTACACCTTTCTTTGTATCATCTATTATAATTCATGTATGTAACTTGGTTGATGCTAAAAGATACTATAATGAACCTAATTAACCAAGTGGAATATCATCATGTAGTTTCCTTGACCATAGATCCATTCAGTGTAAGAATTTGCTTAATGGTGAAATAAGTTCAACTCAAAGAGCATATTTTTGAATATGTTGGGGTGAAGGACGGCATATATCCATACGTCCTAATGAAGAATTGATGTAGCATCTTCCTCATTTATTTTATATCAGGATTGATATGTGAATCTCCCGACCAAATGAGGAATTGATGCGAAAATTCTTCTTCATTAAATTGTAATGGGGTTGATATGTGAATCTCCTGACCAAATAAGTAATTGATGTATAATGTTCCTTATCATTATAACCCGGGGATGGATAATTGAAATCTCCCTGAAGAGAGTGAATGTTGTGGCTATAGATCTATAGCAAAGATACTAGTATACCCTGGTAAGCTAATTACAGATGACACAAGATGTCCTACCAGTAGTCTCATACTGACTGAGACGGGTGAGGTCATGGCATCCGGCTCTTCCATTGACCTTGTATGGTACTGATGCTTTACATCTCTGTGGTTGGTTGGAGCATGTGCAGTATACCTCATCTCCTCAGGGCATACGTGTGATTGTAAATATGTAATCAGTCATGTAGTGTATTTACTTAAGGATCGAATACAGAAAACATTGGTAGATGTACACTTCTTTTATACATCTTAAATGGATAGATGTTATACATACTCTTCATATTCCTTATAAAGTGAATAGATGATTTATTGATCTATCATAGATAGCCGCATTACTTTAAAATATGAGATCGCTCTATTTTAATTATAAATAGTGATTAATTTTGCTTATTAATATAAAATAACCTCTACTCAGTTTTATACTAGTTACCTGTGATAATAATATTTTTGGCGGAGAGTTATATCTCTCGTTGGGACAATTGTCTCACCCTGTGGGATCCACAATTTTTAGGTGGACATGTATGAGGAGGTATGCAGTGGAGGAACAACAACAATAGGGGCAACAGTAATAGATTAGGTTGAGTGTACTGTCTGTCCTATCTTGTACATAGAATTCCTATGTGTCATCTCTGTACTCTCAGGTCCTTGGAATCAGTACATAATAGTTTTATGAACGATCTGAGATTTTATCTTGTATGCCTCGAGGTTTTATGTTTCTTATCTATAAGTTTTGACAAAGCAACTGTTATATGTTATCCTCGAGATGAGATGGTACAATGTATATACAATGTGAACCATGATGTGTATAAAGTTTTAGTTCTTTCCTTAAGAGTTTCCTAGTAATGGATCACTTTGCAAAATGGTTTTAATTATTAGTGATTTTCATTAATCTGCTGCTTTTGGTTATTCCGCATAATTACTGGTGGCGATTTGAATGTCAGTTTGATGTCGGGTCGTCACAATGTTTTGATATTAGAGCCTAATGTTCGCTGAGTCTACAGAGACATGATTAAGGTGTTAATTTTGTTCTAGTATCCTCCAGTATATCTTATAATGACTTTTTCTTATGCAGAAGAAAGAGTAAAACTTAAAGATGTCTGGAGAACATAAGGAACACATTGTTGAGAGCAATTATATTGCACTAGGAGAAGGTGCAAGGGATCAGGTGAAAGAAGAATGACTCCCTGAGAATCCCCAAGTTGATCCAGCCATGATTGAGAACCCTACTTTTAATGCTCTTATTGGACTGGTTATGACAACATTGACACGTATAGAGGATTAGATACTAGTAATACAACCTAGTTTACCAGTCCCCAATGATGAAAGTTTGGGTACTAGAAGTAACTGTGATCAACATAGTTATGTTGGAGTAGTAGAAAATGTTGAAAAGATTGAGATATGACAAGGAATCAGAGTCTATTACAAGTGTAGGAAAGTAGGACATTTGATAAGGAACTATCCAATAAAGGATAATGAGGTAGAAATTAAGAAAAGATATGTCCAAACTTAGGAACATATGCCTAGTAGATCTAAAAAGGGGAAGTTTTTGGTGCCACCAATACAACAAACACCTAGTGCACCAGGACAGTGGCTACCAAGAAAGGGAAAAGGACCTAATGTTGCACCAGTTAGAACTCTAATTTAACTTCTATATCGGTAATAAGGCCAACAAGGCCAGGGAGTGTGTATAAGACATGTTTTATATGTGGACATGTTGGGCATATTAGATCCTTTTGTCCAAAAAGAAAGGAGGGAATGACCCAATCACTGAGGCAGAGTCAACAAGGCTCTCAAAGGAAACAGTTTAGCAGTGGCACACGAGGACATGGATAGGCCTCCAAGTAGGTCCATCTGCACCAAACGATAGAGCACAGATTTGGAAATAGGCAACAACAAGATTCTATGCAATATGAATCAGTCGGAGGCAGTAATCGACCCACGAGTTGAGACAGGTCAGATGAAATTGTTTCATTCTGATATGCCTTCTCCTGATTTTATCTACTAGTTATAAGAAAAGTAGTAGTTGTTGAGCTTCCTTTGATTAGTCCTATGAGGACATAAGGAAGAGATAAAAAGGGTGAGAACTTACATTCTGTCCAGTAATCTTTAAAATGTTTTATAATTACTTTTGTCTGTATAAAAGAGGATGAGGTGTAAGAGAGATTCTTGGAGAAATCTAGGGATATTAAGTCCTATGATATGGATGATATGAAAAGTAAAGTATATTATATAAAACAAGGTGCATACTACCTAATCTCAATACTTGTATACACTATCTAGGTATTCATCTATTGAAGGCAAGGTATGTATGAGACTCTTAGATTGCTGTCATTATGATTATTCTGATCAAGTAGTCATTTGGAGATAATCTAAAGAGCATAATGAAACTGAAAATATGGCATGGATATTTCTATCACATCCTAACAACAATGAAATAGAAACTGAGTATACTTGAACCAGTCTGTGAGTATGAGGAAGTAAAAAGTACAATCCTCATGATAAGAGAAAGGGAACAAGGGAAATGATCCCTGTTCAATAAAGAATTTGTGAATAATAAAGATCTTTTCCATGATGTGAATATAAATAAAATTAGAGAATGTTCATGAACATACTAGACAATAACAAAGAAAGGAATGATGACATGTAATCATCTTTATAATTCCTATGCTAATGGAAAGGAAACTAAGATGAAACAAGATTTAATGACACATGAACAGTTGAAAGTTCATGAAATAATCAAATAAGGTGATAATATCTTTTCTTTAATAAACAACCCTGGATAATGATAGGGCGATAAAATAGAATAAGTTTCCTTGTGTTCTTTCCTTTCAGGGAAATGACAATCAAGTAAGTCTTATGACACTTGATGTGCATGGATTAGAAGTAATATATAGATGGGTACTTTGAAAAGTATCAGCTTGTCTTGGATTTTGGTTCCAAGACAAAGTTATATGTGATACATAATGTTCCAAGATAAAATAAAGGTCCTACTATATGTTTGGCTTTGGTCATAACAACAAAGAGATGGAAATTATGAAGATGTGATGTGTTTTTGGCACATGTAACAGATACCAAGGTAAAGAATCTTGGTGTCCAAGAACTTTCAATGGTATGAGAAAATGAGAACATGACTCCTGATAAGATTATTAATGTTTGGTTACCTAGAAAGGACAACTTTGAGATTAGTCTAGTTACATACTATAGTATGGATATCACATGTTAGGGGTTTATGCTCTGCATAAACATAACATCGATAAGGATGTATTAATTGAAGGAACAATTGTAGAATCATCTTGGGAAAAGCTTATCAAGCTAAATATAATTCCTTAGAATATCCCTATCTAGATCTGTTGATGGATCTTATTCATATAACATCTAGAGTCACCTCTGAGATAGTTCTTCTTTGATAAGTAGACTCTACTTATGATAAGAAAATAAACAACTAACGGGATGGTTGGTACAAGTCATAAGTAGTTTAGTATCGTGTCAACATATTAGAGTGGCACAACAGAAGTATGATAAGACTTGTAGTCCCAAATGGGTGATAGAATGTAACTCTAGTCTTTCCTTGGAAAAGAAATGCTAAACTAAGTGAGGGGCATGGAAGACTCCTAAGGTCAAGAATCATATTACATAAAAGATGTAAGTTGAGAAGGTGACAAATCAATGAGGTTTGACACCCGAATTATTCAAAGTATGAATAATATTTCTCTGACTTAGAAAGTGTTCCTTGACACATAATTGCCAGGGTAGTCATTAATGAAAAGGAAAGTTGAGCATGTGTTCTGTATGATAGATTCTATGATGACCCTGAATGGATGAACTTTGTGCTGGTCAAAGTTTTGTGGCATCTCCATGACATCAATATGTTATGTGGAGGCTTGATGATATGATGCATGAATAAAAATTGTCTCCCTTCAACTGGGATTTTGAGGACAAAATCCTTGTTAGGGGTTTATAACTTGTAACATCCCTAACCTGGGTTTAGGGCTAACCATGTTTGTTTGGCTTAAATAAGTTGCTTAGAACTTTAATATAATTCTCTAAAGTGTTTTTTTATCAGGTGACAAACTTATGTTTCAAGTTTGGTCCTGTTTGAATGATGTTTGAGCAATGTTCTCTTATTTTGGACAAAAATGCAATTTATGCAAGATGAGGGGTTATATTGCAATATTTCACATGTCGAACGTGCCTTAAGTGTTTTAGCATCATAAGAGAGAGAATTATTCTAAGTGGTGGCTTATGGAAAGCCTATAATTCCAAGCTTGAACTGTGTGAATAATGCCAGTGCCTTGTGTACCAATTTTGGTACAAATTGTAATTTACCAAATATGTAGGGTTGATATGAAAATTACCAATTCTAGAGTGTCCCTAATCCCTCCTAGTATCATCTAGAGGAGAGAGAAAGAAGGATACACCATGTTTGAATCATATTTGAGTGATGGTACTCTTGGTGATGAAAAGACCAAGAAAGGGTTGAATGTTAAACCCTAATTTGAGTTGTATCAGGTTGTAGAGTTCATATGAGAGTGTCTATCGGCCAAGGAGCCATAGAGGGAGTCTCATATCAGTGTGTGAACTCTTGGACTTGTCCATGATGGGCTAAGAACCTCATGGAGGTGAAGTGTATCGGTTTACAACTTCCTTGGTAAAGTTGTATCGGGTTGTGATTAAAGTGGTGATTGAGTTGAAATATCTTATCCAACAAGATAAGTGATGGCCAAAATTTCATCTCTAGATTATCCTCAAGTGTTTTGCATGTCAAGATAAATATGAGTGCATGCATGTACATGTGTCAACCATGCATGGACACGTGGCACCTAGTAGCTTAAAATGATGACACCTCATATACACTCGTTTTCATGAACCTCAACTATATATACCTCTCCTTTCACCTAGTAGTGAAGTTTTTTGAAACTTACCACCCTCGTTATCTTATATATCATGCATAATGTCTCGGTATCATGCATAGGTGAAGGGGTATCATTCTTAGGGCCTTGGTATTGTCCATAGCAAGGTGATATCGGTCATAACAAGGTGATAGCGGCCATAGTGAAGTGATATCAGCCACTGATGAATGCATATTCATAAGGAATTTCAAATTACCATCTTGGGTCAAATTTGACTCAATGCTTTTAATTTCACTTACTAAATAAAAAAATGTGCAAAATTACTTAATGGATCCAATTATCATGATTTTAATTGAATTTATGTTGATTCGATGCAGGTCTTGTTGAAGTTGAACAATTAGCTAGGTCTCACCTTCACTCACCCTTGGTCCTGACCATTCGGTCTGACCAAACGGTTTCGACCATTCGGTCTGACCAAATGGTTTCGACCATTTGATCTGACCAAACAGTTTTGACCATTCGGTCTCACCAAACAATTTTGACCATTCCGTCTCACCAAACGGTTTCGACCATTCGGTCTCACCAAATGGTTTCGACCAAACTGTTTCATCCATTCGGTCTCAAGACCGAATGGACAGTTCCATTTCAAGACCATTTGATGTAGTTGCGAAGACTGAATGCCTGCAAAGACTGAATGCATGTGAATACCGAATGCATGCGAAGACCAAATGGACATGCTCACCTCAAGACTGTTTGGTGATAAGCCGAAGTGAAGATCGTTTGAGCATGACGGGAGCAAGACCGAATAAACATTTAGGCAGCTGAAAACATGCAAACCATTTGCAATTGATTATGTACAACAGCTCACGTACATGCATGCAAATCAGATGACAAGGGTTGTTTGCAAATCGATTGAGCTATACTTGTGCATGCAAGCAAGACCGTTTGGTCTTTTCCACAAGACCGAATGGAGGGAAATGTTGACACATGCATGGGAGCTGATTGGAAAATATCATGCAAACCAAATAAGCAAGGAGCCAAGACCGTTTACTGATGAAACCGAATGGAGCAGCACGTGAAGACTTTTTGGCTAAAGAGAAAACCATTTGGATAGCATATATGCATGAGAACCGAATGGAGGCAATGCCAATGCAAGACCATTTGCTTGAGTGGAGTATGAAGACCGTATGGAGGAATAAGGCTGCACACCGATTGGAATATTTAATTATCAAAATAAAATGAGCTTGCATGTGAAAAACAAAAGAGCAGTCAAACGTGAAGACCGAATGGATGAATCTGTTACCAAACCGTGTTGGTAGCAATGACGAGACAGATTGGTTGGGTTGTGAAACCGTTTGGATAAATAAATAATATGAAGACTGTTTGCTTCCCCACATGAAGACCGTTCAGATTAGAAAAGCATGAAGACCGAATAATTGTGAAGATCATTTGCTATGCTCTAGCAAATGCAGACCGGGTGAGCTGTTGCAATGCAACCATTTAATTGAGATATTTATCAAACCGGTTGCTGCTAAAATAACCAAAACCGTATGAGCACTTGAAACAGCAAACCGTTTGGATTCACACAAAAAGCATGAGGGCCAGATCTGTGCCTATAAATAGGACCAGCAGGGTCCCCATTTGGCACCGGTTTTGGGATGCCGACAGGCTGCCTGTACACAGGTCCGATCCAGATCAGCTACATCTGCACCAGTTTAACTCCACCTACTACCCGTGATGCAATCAAGCAGACTGAGAAGAGAAGGTAGACAGAGCGAGAGAGACTGTCTGGTCTGTCTTGGCATCTCCCGTTTCGCATTCAGATCTGCTCCAAAATGATGTAGAAGACCACATCATCTTCACCGAGATATGACTACCTTCTGCACCGTGCTCATGGCATATCTCTCTCTCTTTCTTATTCTTCTTATTTCTCGCATCATGAGCGAGTAGTCCACTTTTGTTGGGGTGCGGGGACTAGCCCCGCTGCCCATGCAAACATGTTCTTTTGTTAAACATTCCATGACACTGTATATAACTTTTCATTTCATTGTTAATCGTTATGTTCGTAGTTAGATTAATTACTTGATTTCATCTTTGTTCTTCCTATGTTGTGAAAACTCCTATATATAGGATTGAATGTCGTTTAACAGGTTGACCCCCAAACTAGAAATACAATGGGATTCCTTAAGGTCGTAAGTATATGATCTGCAAGGGGACGAGCCATCTAGCCTTCGGTGACGCTTCTGTGTGCCTAACACCTGTATAGGGGGTTCACAACCTTAGTTGGATTTGTATCTTCTTGTTAATCGTCGATGTTTTCTCGTATATTAACTACCTTCTTGCTCATTGATTAATGTGGTTGACTCCCAAACTAGAAATAGAATGGGATTTCTTCGAGGTCGTAAGTGTATGATCCATGAGGGGATGAGCCATCTAGCCTTCAGTGACGCTTCTGTGTGCCTAACACCTATATAGGGGGGCCACAACCTATGTTGGATTTCTGTATCTTTGGAGCCGTAAGTAAGTGATCTGGATGGTGACGAGACATTTGATGCCTAATGTGATGCTTACGCGAACCTAACTCTTGTATGGGGGGTTTTGCAGCATCTCTATTTGGATAGTTATATCTTGCCTAGATGTTTGATGTTCAGATGTGTTTGCATGTGAGATGTAGGTGAAACTCGATACCATCCCAACAATTCCATATCATTTGATCTAAATCCAAATTTAATTCAGCCTTTACTTTCCTACATTTAGTTTAATTAACCACAAACCAACCAATCGTTCTAAATATTAGTTTTACTTGATCTAGATTCGACTGACAAAGATTCTTAAAAACATTGTCCTTTGGGTTCGATCAACTATACTGTGATAAGACTCATCCACTTGCGGGTGGTATTATTGCACATTAGTTTTGGTAAAAGCTCAGGGATTTCAACCCCGAGTGAGTTTGTTAGTGCGATAAATTCCACGTCAGCCACAAGTGAAGAGATATCAGCCACAAGTGAAGGGATATCGTGCATGAATGGTAAGGTATTGTGCATGGTGCTAAGGAACAAGAAGGATCTCAAGGCGTAACCATAAGGTGAAGCCATGATCATCCTCAACCTTGGATTAAAGCATGGATCTAGGGTTATGATCTTCCTTTCTTTTCCTATTCACTAAATACTTATCCACGGTGATTAATTGCATATAGAGGAGTTGTGAATCTCATCTTCAACCTTGGGAATGTGAATCTTTAGAGCTTGGTGCTTTGAATTTGTTCTTGAGGCGGGTTATATAACTTAAACCCAATTATGTTATTATTCACCTTCAATTTTGATATACTTGTTGATCTACTTTCAATTTTGAATTCTCTTGAATAAATGATTATCCGATGAGTTCTAAAAGTTGTTTAGGCCTATTTCCCATGAATTAGAATAGTAAGAACAAGAGTATAGAGGTTGATGATGATTACATCATCATGGTCCAACCCGATATTGGGTTGAAGCACCTCTAAACTCGATATGGTGAGGAGAACTCACCACTAGCACGATATGATGATGAAGCATATACCTTATGCACGATATGATGATGAAGTGCACACCTTTTGCACAATATGGTGTCAAACATACACCTTATGCACGATATGAGGTCAAGAACACACCTTATACATGATATGGTGTCAAGTACCTCTAATTTCAAATGACAAAACCCTAAATTATGAGCAACCTGATATAAGTGATCTAAGTACCCACCTCAAGCACAATATAGTGAGGAGTTTCATACCTCATGGATGATATGAGTAACACATACACACATCTCATGCATGATATGGGATCAAGTAAACACCTTATGCATGATATGGTGTTAAGTAGATATTGTAACCCGATATGGTGTCAAGTAGATACCCTAACCCGATATGGTGTTGAAACCTAATGTGGTAATGTGAACTTGATATACATTGGAACCTAAAACCCCTATTGGTTGTACAATTGAGTTGGACTAACCTGTTATCTAGCCTATCATTTATCACATGGTGAGGGGTAGGCCGATACCTTGAAGGTTTGAAGAGATATGAGCATAAGTGTCTCACCTGATAAGCAAAACCTAGTTTTGAAGCAACCCGATATGGAAGCACAATATGGTGATGAGGATACACCTCATGCATGATATGATGATCAAGGACACACCTCTATGCCTGATATGATGGAAGCACCTCAATCCAATGTACTTGGTTGAGTAACACATGAAGTGTGTTATGTCAAATGATAGATGTATAGAGTTCAATGCATTTTGATAATTGTAAGCCAATGTACCTTGAAGAAACGGTTGAGCCAACTTAATAAAGTATGATGTAATCAACCTCCTAGTGAGGATGAGAGAGAAACTCATACTTGTGTGATATTCTTATAATGAGCATACATTGACACCCCTATAGGTGTAGAGCTATGCATGTGTGACTCTTGATGATATGTACTTGAACCCTATTAATGAGTGAAGGTATGAATTGGAAACCCTAATAGGTTAGAATGGGAAACCCTAACCCTAGTAATGGGAAGGATGTATTTCTCTTGCATCACATGGTGATGATATGAATCTGAAACCCTAATCGGTTAGAATGGGAAACCCTAACCCTAATAATGGGGAGGTTGTATTTCTCTTGTATTGAATGGTGATGTTATGAACTTGCTATTGTTTTTATCATGAAGTGCTAACCATGTAGGAATCATGAGATGATGAGAATAGACAGGTATGAGCTATGATGTTTCATATAATATAGATTTAACTGGGGCTTGTGAGCCATGTTAAATATTTGTAAAAAAAAGTATAATGGTTATAGGGTCTGATGACCTAAAAAGGTAGTTGTTGCCTAGTGAGAATGGACAAGATGTTTAAATGGGCCTTGTGTGCCATGTGAAATACGTGTGCAATAATTATAATGTATACCTTGGTTTGAGGACCTAGAGGTAACAGTTACCTGATGAGAGGTGATAATGTTCAATGATGAACTAAGGGTTTGAATACCCATATATAGTACTGATGATGATGATAATGCTAAGGGAGAAGAATCCCTAGTAATGTGATAAGGGACTGAGATCTCGAGTGTTATACATTCAATGTGTTCCAAAGATCATGAAAGTACTTGATAAACATATTACACCTTTCTTTGTAGAATCTGTTATAATTCATGTGTGTAACTTGGTTGATGCTAAAAGATACTATAATGCACCTAATTAATCAAGTGGAATCTCATCATGTAGTTGCCCTAACCATAGATCCATTCAGTCTTAGAATTTGCTGAATGGTGAAACAAGTTTAACTCAGAGAGCATATTTTTGAATATGTGGGGGTGAAGGATGACATATATCCATACGTCCTAATAAAGAATTGATGTAGCACCTTCCTCATTTATTTTATATCGGGATTGATATGTGAATCTCCCGACCAAATGAGGAATTGATGTGTAAATTCTTCTTCATTAAAATGTAACGGGATTGATATGTGAATCTCTTGACCAAATAAGGAATTGATGTATAATCCTCCTTATCATTATAATTCAGGGATGGATAATTGAAATCTCCCTGAAGAGAGGGCATGCTGTGGTTGTATCTCTATAGAGAAGATACCAGTATACCCTGGTAAGCTAATTGCAGATGACACAAGATGTCCTACTAGTAGTCTCATACTGACCGAGATGGGTGAGGCCATGGCAGTCGGCTTCCATTGACCTTGTATGATATCGATGCTTTACGTAGCCATGGTCGGTTGGAGCATGAGCAGTTTACCTCATCTCCTCAGGGCATAAGTTTGATTGTAAATATGTAATCAGCCATGTAGCGTATTTGCATAAGGATCAAATACAGAAAACATTGGTTGATGTACACTTCTTTTATACATCTTAAATGGATATATGGTATAGATGTTCTTCATATTCCTTAAAAAGTGAATAGAAGATTTATTACTATATCATAGATAGTTGCATTACTTTAAAAGATGAGATTGCTCTGTTTTTCTTATAAACAATGATTAATCTTGATTATTAATATATCAATTTTATACTATTTACATGTGATAATATTATTGTTGGTAGAGAGTTATAACTCTCATTGGGACAATTGTCTCACCCCATGTGTTATAACCTCAATTTTTCCAAATTATGTAATGAAATCGTGAATTTTCTTTTTAAAGATAAATGAAATCCATGGTTGAAGTGATGAGTTAATTTGAATGGATTTAGTGTTTGATAGCTTGTATGTTTTCTTATTGGGCCTTTTTGGCCATTGAGCCCAACTGAAGGAGAAAAAGAAAAGGATTAAAAGAAAAACAAAAAGAAATGAAAAAGGAATTCCATTTAATAAAGGAATATATGAGGAAAATAAATAGAAATGATTTTTAGGCTAAAGGATATTTTCCCAAAATAGAATTTCGAGTTATAAAGGTTCCTTGGGGTTCAAGGAACTCAGGATAATTAGATAATGGCAAAGTAAATAAAGAATATGTGGAAAATATAATTAAATAAGGGATAACTTGAAACTGAAGTAAAGGGCTCGTTTCCTTTGGATAATAACTTCAATTTTTGGCATAATGAAAGATAAAGGCATGAATGAACTTTCCTCAGAATTTGAATAAAAATGGAATTAAGAATTGGGAGATATGATTTTTCCAAGATTAGCATTAAGTTGGAGGATAATTCAAATATTTGGGAATCCTTTTCCTTTTTGGTTTGAACGCGTGTAATGGTGACCGTTGGATTTTAATCCAACCGATCGGGTTCATCGTCCAGAGTCCCAAAGGGACACAGACAGTAGTGTTGATACAGGGGATTTTCCCCTCATTTTTCTGATCTTTACAGTGCATGTGCACTCAGGATCTGTTTCCCCATTGAGTTCGGGAGACCATGGCGAAGAATCTAGACCAAGGTTTTGCCAACTTTCATGGCGTGTACCCAAAATGCCCAATCGGGTTGTGGACTGAGGCGGCAGCAGGGTTGGGGAACCCTAGAGGGGCCTTCACACCCTATAAATAGGGGTCCTCATAGTTTAGTGCACCTTCGTGAACCCATACGGCAACTCCTTTAGCATCTGAACTCCCCCTCGTGCTCGATTAACCTAGCTCCGGCGAGCCCCATCCGCGGTGCCACTGCGCGTCCTTGTTAGAAAGAAGAGGAAGGGGACGACGAGTAGGAGGCGTCAGATCGGGGAGCACGGTGGGCCGACTCGACATCCAACGATCTCAGGAAGCGCGCGCCTCGCTGAGTGGAGCACTTCAACGCCAACGGTTGGATTAGGGTCTACCGTGGACCCGAGCGACATCGACGATCGATAGAAGAAGCGCGCTGCTAGTGGGGGTGTTTGACGCGGAACGTCAGATTCGGACGAGGTCCATCGGCACACCGATCGAACGACCCGGGATTTTCGATAAAATATCCTCTCTGATCAATTAATTCAGAGAATAGCTTTTCCTTGCTAAAATTATAGAAATAGCTAGGAAACTCGTATAAAAGAACTTTATATATGAAAGTTGGGTAGAAAAATGCAAGGAATCCGATAAAAATGATGAGAAACCCTAATTTGCTAATAAAGTACCCTAATTTGCTAATAAAGTGTATTAAAAATTGATGAGAAACCCTAATTGAATGTTAAAAGTGTAATTTGCTAAATCAATAGGTCAAACTGATAAGTTTAACTCTGTTAATGATAAAGGTGTTATGATTATCTATTTGAATGCAAAAGTGCTTAATTTAGAGTTATAATACCTAAAAGAATGTTAATTTACATGGAAACCCTAATTTGGGATAAAAGGAGATAAAAAGCATATTTTTGTGGAATAAGACAATCATATGCTTAATAAAGGAAATTCAATGAGAAATTAGTGGTTTTATGTAGTTTTGATAAATTAAGGATGATAATAAGGAAAGAAGAAGTAAAAACCCAAATTTCCAAAGGAACCCTAAAATAGGAATTGAATTCCTAAGTAATATGATGAAAATTGGATAAATATTAATAAAAGGAAAATTGTACTTTTATTTCAGGGGTCTCTTCCTCATTGCTTGTTGTTTGGGTTTCTCTGCATATTTGATTCTATCTTGAAATCTGCAATCAAAGGTATGTGGTTAATTATGAATAACCAATTTAGTTTCCCGATGGATTCCCGAATGTTTAAGCGCATTGAATGCAACTAAACTGTTTGGATGTTGATACTGCAATTATAAAGTGACTATGACTATCACATAATGTATATGCCTTCTAGCTCAGATCTTGGTCCCCTCTGTATCGTTATGGCTGATCTGGTATATGGCTACCTAGAGGGTAGGTCCATCAGGTCATGAATGACTTAGTATATGGCTGCCTAGAGGGTAGGTCCATCAAGTCACCTTTATAGAGGTACCATATAAGTCCTTACAGGGACAACACAGAGTTGTGGATAGGTATGGATTGAGTAGTTTGGCTTAAAACGTAATCTTGATTGTTAAATGATTAATTGTGTGATTATATTGTTAACATAGTTGAACATTATCTGTTTCCTCCACATACCAGCTTCGGCTGACCGTCGTTTTGTTTGTCGGCGATTTAGGTACAAATCTCAAAAGAACAAAAAGTAAAGGGACACTGTAACATCCCTGACCTGGGTTATGCTTTAACCCTAGGTTTTTTAATTAAGAAAGATGATTATATGCTTAATCTCATCTTGTGAAAATTAATTAAGGCTCAAAAGGAACCTATGTTTCAATTTTGGTCCTGTTTGAACAATGTTGAAGCAATGTTTGCTTATTTTGGACTAAAGTGCAAATTATACAAGTTGAGGGGTTAAATTGCAAATGTTGCATGATAAGATGTTCCTCTGATGTTGAGACATCATAAGAATGAATATGATGTAGTGGTATGGTTTCCACAAGCTTCGACACCAAGATTAAGCTTGTAAAGCAATCCTTGTGCATTAAAACCTAGTTTTGGTGTAATGTGCAATTTACCCAAAATCTAGGGTTCAATATGCAAATTACCACTTCAACAAGGTCCCTAATGTTTCTTATCATCATTTAGAGCAAAGAAAATGAGAGGGACTCCTCATTTGAATTAAGTTGTAGGAGAGAGAATCTTGACATTAAAATAATCAAGAATAATGCCTAATTGAAACCCTAATTCGATTTAGGGCAAAAATGAATAAAAATAATTGAAGGGATTTCAACCAAAATGTTTTGGGTTGATTTTGAATAAGTATGTACGTTCCTTTAACAAGATAAGGAACTAAAATATCTTAAGTAGGTGAAATTCCACTCACCTTTTTTATAAAGAAAAGTAATATCCACTCACATGTGGGATATTATATTATAAGCATTAAGGTGCTTAATTTGCTTTTCTTTAAATTGAGGATAATGAAGGAGAATTAAAGGCAAGGAAGGTGCCTCGTACCCAAGATAGTTGAGGGGGAAGAGGCGGCCACTTTATTGGGATTAATTGGATTTTTATAAAGCATTTTCTCTCTCATCAATTTCCTTATAAAAGTGCCATTTCCAAGCCCAAACCAAGGCCTTTTTCGGATTTTCTTCTTCCCCTTGCTTGCAAAACCGACCAAGGAGCTAGGGAGGAGCAGGGAGCACGTCCCAAACCTGTGGGTAAGCCCTTGACCTTCGTTCTCCATGATTTCATGGTGGAAATCGAAAATAAATTATGGATTCCTTCTTATTTCGATCTCCTCTTCAACCCTAGCCAACTTTTACAATCAAAAGCTTGAGGACGAGCCTAGGGGGAGTTGCAAGAGCTTCATCCACCATTAATGGCGTGAGCTTGGAGCTCAATTGGAGGCGGGTTTTATAACTCAAACCCTTAAACATTGCTATTGCATCAATTCTCTATGCTTTGTTGATTGATTTCTTCAATTTGATACACTCTTGTTTCTTTGCTGCAATTTCCATCAAGAACGGTTGCTGTTCTTGGTTTTTCGAAGGAAGGGGATGATGACATCATCCTAGATGCTTATCCAAAGAAAATTACCAAGAAAAACCGTTTTGATAGCTACTCCAAATCGTTTTAATTTGATTGGCTATGCGGTTTCAGCAAACCGTTTAAGGGCAAACGGTTTGAAACCGTTTGGGAGCAAACCGTTTAAGGGCAAACGGTTTCAAGACCGTTTGAGATGGTTGAACAAGCGTTGACTGTTTGGGAATTTTGTTCCTAATTATGTAGGCTGATAACCCTCAAAATTTGAGGGATTAACTCCAAAGTAATCGAGAGTTGAAGGCCAATCAATTAGGCAATCGGATTGAATTATGTCCTGATTTTCAACCTGATTAACTTGACCTGGTTGAGCAAACGGTTTCAAGACCGTTTGAGATGGTTGACCAAGAGTTGACCGTTTGGGATTCCTGTTCATAATTATTTTTATTAATAACCCTCCAAATCTGAGGGATTAACTCCAAAGGAATCGTGAGTTGAAGCCTAATCAATTAGGGAAACCTAATTGGATTAAGTGCTGATTTTCAATCTGATTTAATTGAACTTTTTGGGCAAACAGTCTCAAGACCGTTTGAGTGCGTTGACCAAGCGTTGACCGTTTAATATTACTATTCCTAATGATGTGATCTAATGACTCACCGAATTTGTGTGATTAACTCCCAAGGAATCATGCGTTGAAGGCTATTCAATTAGGCAAACCCTAATTGAAAACAGTGCTGAAATTCCAATGAGTTAAGTTGAGATTTTGGGTTGATTAGCCCAAACGGTTTCAAGACCATTTGGGGATCACCCAAACGGTCTCAAGACCGTTTGGGGATCACCCCAAGACCGTTTGGAGGTCTGGGGTCAAGTATAGTTGACCAATTGAAGGTCCAAAGGTACTAATCATATTGCAATGTAGTGTTGATCTGTTGATCAACTCGATAAACCAATCCATGATGACTTTTCACTAGAATCCAAAGGTTGGATGGGCCAAACGGTCTCAAGACCGTTTGGAGCTCATCCAAACGGTCTCAAGACCGTTTGGTGGTCACCCAAGACCGTTTGGAGGTCTAGGGTTGAGTATGGTTAGGTGTTTGAAGGTCTAAAGGTACCAAGTTGTTATACAATGCAATGCTGATTTGGTGATCAATCCAATGATCCAAACCTTAATTGGATGGCTTGGATTTGAGTGATATGATGGGCAAACGGTCTCAAGACCGTTTGGAGGTCATCCAAACGACCTCAAGACCGTTTGGGGTTAGGTCATACCCAATTTGGATAATGGTTCAATAGTTTCAAAGTAACCAATCTTCAATTGATGAGTGTTGTTGGATCTTCGATTCCAAACCCTAATTCAATTGAATCAAGCCCTAATTGATGACCAATTGAGGGTCAATTGAGGGTCAAATTAGTTGAAGGTTGACCTATTAAACTCAATTGAAGTATGAGCATAGGTCCAATTGATGATTGGTTCCATGAATTCAATGGTTGAAGGTCTAATGCAATCAATTGAAACAAAATTAGTAGCATGATTGATGATCAACTTCAAAGCTCTAATTGGTGTTTATAAACCCTAATCCCATTGAGATCAGACCATAATTGAAGTCCCAATTGAGGGGTGAGCCATGATTCAAATGATGATTGAGTTGATGATCCAATTGGTTGAAGTTCCATCGATTAGAATTGAGTGTGGTTCAATTTGGTTAATTCAATTGGATACCTCATGTTATTGAAGGTCTAATTGATCAAACCTTTTTGAAAACCTAATGTGATTAGGTGGGAGATACCTTTAATGGTACTAGTCATTAATGCATAACAAATGCATGGACCCAATACATGATGTAAACCCTAATTGAGGTTGATTCAATGTATAACCTTAATAAGAGGTTGTCTACATGTGAAATCACTAATTAGGATGTTAGTAAACCCTAATTGAGGGTGTATCCTTATGAAACCCTAGTGGAGGGTGTATCATTGTGAACCCTGGTTGAGGGTGTAACCTTGTGAAACCCTAGTGGAGGGTGTATCATTGTGAACCCTGGTTGAGGGTGTAACCTTGTGAAACCCTAGTGAAGGGTGTATCATTGTGAACCCTGGTTGAGGGTGTAACCTTGTGAAATCCTAGTTGAGGGTGTATCATTGCGATTTTTTATAGGCAACTTTATAATAAAGTTATGCCTTAAACTAAGATAACTTCATATCATGTGAGATAGCTGGACAATTCTAATGTGTGGCCTATGCATTATATGCTAAGGGTGAGTATTCTGTGATGGAATGTATTAAGAGGGGAAATACCTTAATACAAGATAAAGTTGGTTAACTCAAGAGGGTCTGAATTAATGAGAAATGGGAAACCCTAACCCTGGTAAGGAAATAGTGGTGTTACCCTTGAATAATGATGTTATATATTGTTTTGCATGGTGCTGATATGAAATTGATGTATTATCATATGTACTAACCATGTAGGTATGATGTGATGATGAACATATCCAGGTATGAGCTATGACATTTTATGTATTGACATTGTTTATTGGGCCTTATGTGACATGCTATACCTTATTGCCTAGTATGAGGTAATAGGAGAAGTAATGGGCCTTAAGTGCCATGAGAAGATGTTTATGTAATAAGCATCATATTTACCCTGGTCAGGTGACCTGAAGGTGATAATTACCTGAAAAAGTGGTAATAATGCTCAATGATGAGCTAAGGGTTTGAATACCCAGAACCATATGATTATGGCATTGAGTTGCAAAGGAATGAAAATTCCCAGTATTGAAATGAGGGACTGAGATCCCCATGTCTTATAAAGACTGAGAAGTGATTAATGGAAATAGTACATGTTTTCTTTATAGCATTTGTCTTATTAAGTTATGTTTGGAAACTTGGTTGATGCTAAAAGAATATGATAATGTACTTAATTAATCAAGTGATACCATATAATGTAGTTGCCCTGATCACAGATCCATCAGCGTCAGAATTAGCTGAATGGTGAAACGAGTTTACTCGGAATGCATATTTTTGAATATGTGGGGGTAATTGGGCAATTATATCCTTATGCCCCATAGGCATTGCTACGGGCTATGTCCTATGAATGGGATTGGTTACGGACCATACCCCAATAAGAGCATGGCTACGGGCCATGACTCCAAAAAATAATATCGGGCATTGGCTACGAGCCATATCCTGAAGAGAGTATATGCTATGGGCTATAACTCTAATAGTGATGTTGCCAGTATACCTTGGAAACCTATCTAGCAGAGACACAAGATGTCCTGCATGTTATCTCGTACTGACCGAGATAGTTGAGGTCATGGGAATCCGGCTCTTCCATTGACCTATGTGTGGTATCGATGCTTTACGTAACCGTGGTCGGTTGGAGTATGAGCGGTATACCTCATCTCCTCAGGGCATAAGTATGATTGTAAAACGTAATCAGCCGTGTAGCATATTTTCTTAGGGTTGAATTGCGAGAATCAATGGTTGATGATACATGGTCTATTATATCATAGTTGGATAAATGATATACATGTTCTTCATATTCCTTCTTAAATGAATGACTTGCTGCTTAATCAAGTTATAATTGAAATGATTGCATAGAGAATATTGCTCTGCATATCTTATTTAATGATTTACCTGCTGTTGAGTAAATATAATTCTACTGCTCAGTGTTATTCTATTATCGGCAATAACAATGTTTCTGGCAGAGAGTTATATCTCTCGCTGGGACAATTTTTATAATTGTCTCACCCTCGTGGGATTAAATTTTTAGGTAACCGCTGACGAAAAGGCAAGGAACCTATTACAGAGGAAGAGCAGCAGCAGCAGTAACAGGGACAGCAGTAAATCCCAGGTGGGGATATGAGCTGTCAAGTTGTATATAGAAAGTCCTATGAGTCGTCTCTGTACTCTCGGGTCCTAGGAGTAATGTTTTGATGGATCGATCTGAGATTTTGGCTTTAAGACTCAAGGGTTTTATACTACCTGTGTACAGTTAAGACAGAGTAGTTGATGTTTGTATTCCTCGAGAAGTAATAGTACATGAGATGTATATATGAACCAGGATGTAAGGTTTTACCTTTGTTCTGAATGAAAGAGTTTTCCTGTGAATGGATCTCTTTGCAAATGGTTTTAATTTTCACTGATTTTTGCTAATCCGCTGCAACTGATTTGCTTCCGCATGTTTTATTATTGTTAATGACACTTGTTATCTTAAATGATGACGGGTGTCGTCACAGACACATTGTGAATTCAAGAATTAAAGAACAAGGAGTAATTAGTTAGAATAGTTCAGCTGAGGTTAGAAGTTTCGTTTGTTCCAAACTTTTCAAAGGTATGCAAAGAAAAATTTTATTACCATTTTTTTCAGTATAGTCTGTTAGAATTTAATAATTTTGTTTGGTTATATGTCGAACCTTTGATCCAGAATTAATGGGTGCAGCTTCAACCTCTTGGTCTCCCTTAATTGGGGATTAATGAAAGGTGAGGTCGTAACATTTGGTATCAGAGCCTAGGTTCCTCATGTAACCATCAATAATTATTAAATTTTACAAACTCCATAGAACCCGAGGGAGTTATTAGAGGAGTATCCGAAAGACGGAGGTGTCTAGAAAAGGATCACGACCGGGGGCTGGCAAGATTTGCCTCCGCACCGCTAGTCGGAATACGAGGACTCTCGGATCCGTGTGACTTCCTGGTCAAAGTCTTAGGGTATGATTTGAAATAAGATACCTTTAGGACTCTCTCATCTTATTCGTCCCTTCTCATCACATATTCTATTAAGGCTTTAAGAGTAGGATTCTCTCTCTCCTCCACACTCATGTGGTATGGGCAAGTAAGTTAAGGGTTTAAGAATCCTCCATCAAATTAATAAAAGATATGTAATGAGATATCACTGAACATAAGTATAACTAGTTTAAATGATAAACTAAAGGTTTGTTTGTTATGCTTATGTAGATGGCATGAACAAAGATTGTTGCTATTCCTGAGAGCTCTGGGAATCCAGCTAGGAGAGTTTGGCCTCCCTGTAAAGGAAAGGAGTCTTCTGAAAAGAGAAATAGGAACCATGATGGTGGATCCTCTAAGAATAGGAAAAGGCCCGAAGAAGTCACTCATGAGGTCCCAAACCCTAACCCGGTACCATTTAGTAACCTGAACCAAGAAGAAGATCAAGTGTATGAGGAGCAACACGTGTGTGAGGAAGAAGCCAAGATGGATGAGGACCAAGCTGATGAACCATAACTGACCATGATGATCCATACCCCTGATACCTTGTGGTTAGAGCAACAGAGGAAGTTGACAGAGGCCATTAATGCTTTGGCCCTTCGAGACATAGATAGAGCTGAGAATGGTGAGCCATATCCTGTTCGTCCATGTGTGGGAGCCACCATCCTAGACTTTGTCAAGCTGAACATAGAAAAATTTTGGGGAGAAGATAATACTGAGGTGGTTGATAAAGCAGAAGCCTGGATACTTGCAATAGAGAATGGTTTCTGTATGCTTGAAGTGCAGCCGAGCAAGAAGGTCCTCTTTGCTGCTCACCTCCTGGAAGGAGCAGCTAAGATATGGTGGGAGACTCACATAACAGGCCGAGATCTGATTGAGGAACCAATGGCATGGGCTGATTTCAAGACCATCTTCACTTCCAAATTCATCCCTGTTGCAGCTAAGAAAGAAAAGGAATGGGAATTCACTAATATGACTCAAGGAAATTCCTCTGTGGCAGACTTTGGGCGCAATTTTTGGATCCTGGAACGTTTTGGGTACAAGATGGATGAGGAAAGGAGGGTGGATCACTTCATAGAGCATCTTCACCCTACCATCAAGCCTCATGTGATGGCAAGCAAACCTAAAACCTTCACAGAAGCTTACAAAACTGCCTTAGACATGAAAAGAACTGTGATGCCTGCTCAGCTTCCACCCAAGGGGTATTTGGGTTTCACTGAGGGAAATCGAGGTCAGAAGAATCATCATAAGAAGGGTCCAGGAAGTCATCAAGCCAAGGGAAGACAGGGAGGAAAAGGGAGACCCCATCAAGAGAATAATCGACCTTGATGCCGCTCAAGTGGGAAAGGGCATTTCGGTGAGTGCCACCACAAGAAGAGAGTCTGTTTCCTTTGTAACCAAGAGGGGCATATCCAAGATGCTTGTCCTCTACCAGAGCCAAAAGGACTAGGTCTAGTAGCAGCCCCACCTGTAGCTATGGCCCCACCTGCTGGAGAAAGAAGACAAGCTCGTGTGTTCGCTATCGACAATGAAGAAGCTCAAGCTAATGCTTATCGGTTGATTGAGGGTAATAACCCTTAGAGTTTTTCTTTATTGTTTGAAAGCTAAGCATGTAATGGTCTAATGTATGATGAAAATGATGTAGGCATTCTTGTAGTCATGGGACATAATGTAAAAGCATTATTTGACTCTAGATCTACTAATACTTTCATTTCAAGGAATCTTGCAACTATGCTATGTTTGGATATCAAGGATTTAGGATATGTCTTAGATGTTACAACCCCGAGTGGTCAAATCTTTACCTCTCTTTTGAAGACTCTGGTGATACCTATGAAATATCGAGATCATGAGTTTCCTACAGACTTTATCCTTCTTGACATGAATGATTTTGATGTGATCATTGGAATGGATTGGCTTTATACTTATAGGGCCCATATTGACTGTAGGGAAAAGAAAGTGATCATTAAGGAACCAGGTCACCCACCTTTTGTCATTAGAGGTAGGAAAGATGCCACCACCATCCTGTATGTGTCATCTTTGAAGGCAGAAAAGATGATGAGTAAAGGTTGTCAAGCTTTTCTAGCAGTTGTTACCGAGCCCGAACCCAAGGTGCAACCCTTAGAGGAAATAGAGGTAGTCAAGAGCTATGCAGATGTTTTTCCAGATAATCTACCTGGGATTCCTCCCAAGAGAGAGGTGGATTTTTCCATAGAGCTAGCTCCAGGAACAAGCCCTATTTCACGTGCACCTTATAGAATGGCCCCTGCAGAGTTGCTCGAGTTGAAGAAACAATTGCAGGAATTGCTAGACAAGGGTTTTATCCGGCCTAGCACATCACCATGGGGAGCTCCAGTCCTGTTTGTAAAGAAAAAGGATGGCTCGCTCCATATGTGTATAGACTATCGGATAATCAACCAAGCTACCATTAAGAACAAATACCCTTTACCCCGAATAGATGACCTGTTTGACTTGTTGAAGTCTGCTCGAGTCTTTTCCAAAATTGACTTAAGATCGGGTTACCATCAGTTGAGAGTCAAGAGTGAGGACATTCCAAAAACAGCTTTTCGAACCCGATATGGCCATTATGAGTTTTTGGTTATGCCTTTTGGGTTGTCCAATGCACCAGTGTGTTCATGAACCCTATGAATAGTGTGTTCCAACCCATCCTTGACTCGTTTGTCATAGTGTTCATAGATGACATATTAGTGTATTCCAATGACTTAGAGCAACACCGAGACCACCTAAGTAAAGTCCTTGATATCCTGAGAAAGCAGAAGTTCTATGGGAAATTCTCAAAATGCGAGTTTTGGATAGACCGAGTCATGTTCCTTGAACATATCATCTAAGGAGGAACAATCGCCGTGGATCCAGCCAAGGTGTCAGTAGTTCAAGACTAGCCTACACCGAAGAACCCCTCTGAGATCCGAAGCTTCTTGGGGTTAGCAGGATACTATTGGCGTTTCATTTCAGATTTCTCCAAGACTGCCTTGCCTTTGACCATGTTGACTCGGAAGGATGTGAAGTTTGTGTGGTATGATGTTTGTGAGACTCATTTTTGGGAACTGAAAGAAAAGTTGACCACTGCACCAGTTTTGACTCTACCATCAGGCAATGAGGGTTTCATGATCTTCACCGATGCATCCAAAATGGGTCTTGGTTGTGTGTTGGAGCAGAATCGACACGTGGTTGCATATGCTTCCTGACAACTCAATCCTAATGAGGTGAATTACCCGACACATGACTTAGAGTTGGCTTCTATCATTCATGCCTTGAAGATTTGGCGGCATTACCTGCATGGTGCTACTTTTGAGATCTTCACTGACCATAAGAGCTTAAAGTACCTTCTGACATAGAAAGACTTAAACTGACGACAATGAAGATGGATGGAATACATGAAGGATTACGACTTTACCATTACCTATCATTAAGGGAAGGCAAATGTTGTGGCAGATGCGTTGAGTCGGAAACAGCTCAGGTGTGCAGCTATTCTGTCGAGTCAGTGGAAGAGCTTAGAAGAGCTGGTGAAATGGTCTCCTCAACCGTTAGGTGATCGAGTTCGATTGGCCAACATTCAGATACAGTCTGATTTGTTGAGTGAAATTGTGGCAGCATAGTTGGTCAGTAGGGAACTTGACAAGATGAGGGGTTTAATGAAGAAGCCTCAGACCCGCCTTTCTTTGGGAGTAGATGGAGGAATCAGATTCGAGAATCGTATATGGATTCCAGAAGACTCACCACTGAAAGAACGTATCTTACAAGAAGCTCATGGTTCTAAGTACACAGTACACCCATGGACTACTAAAATGTTTAAGGACATGCAGAGGTTTTTCTGGTGGCCAGAAATGAAGAGAGATATTGCAGCTTGTGTGGCCAGTTGTCTTGCATGCCAGATGGTGAAGGCTGAACATCAATGACCCGGTGGACTTTTACAGTCTATAGAGATTCCGGAATGGAAATGGGATCAGATCACCATGGATTTTGTGGTGGGTTTACCTCAGACCAAGAGAGGTCATGATGCGATATGGGTTGTGGTGGACCGCCTTACCAAGTCAGCACACTTCCTTGCACTGAAAACCACTGCCAAAGTGTCAGATTTAGCTGAGTTGTACATTCGAGAGATAGTGTGTTTACATGGAGTACCCGGTTCCATCATATCTGATAGAGATATGAAGTTTACTTCCAAACTATGGAAGCAGGTTCAAGAGGAACTTGGTACAAGGTTAAAGTTCAGTACCGCTTATCACCCCCAGACAGATGGATAGTCAGAAAGGACAATCCAGATTTTAGAGGATCTTTTGATAGCTTGTGTGCTCGATTGGGGTGGATCATGGGAGTAGTACTTACCTCTAGCCTAGTTTGCATACAACAATAGTTACCAAACCAGTATCGGGATGCCTCCATATGAAGCTCTATATGGGAGACCGTGTCGGTCACCACTTCACTGGGATGATGTTGGTGAGAGGACCTTGTTGAGGTCAGATGAACTCCAAGTGTATGCTGATAAATTCGCTTTGATCAGGCAAAGGCTAAAGAGAGCCCAGGATCGACAGAAGTCGTATGCTGATGCGAAGAGGACTGATGTGCATTTCACTGTGGGAGAGCATGTTTTTCTGAAAATCCGACCGCTCCGAGCTATAGCTAAAAATAGAGGAAAGTTGAGTCCCCTATATGTGGGTCTGTTTGAGGTGTTAGAATGGATTGGTGAGGTGGGTTATCGTTTGGCGTTACCCCCTCAATATAGTATGATGCATGATGTGTTTCACGTGTCCAATCTGAAGCAATATGTGCAAGATCTGAGCCATGTGTTGAGCATTGAACCTATTGAGCTTCAAGGAAAGTTGTCTTATCCTGAGTTACCTTTGTGTATTATAGATACTAAGGTAAAAGAGCTCTGAAATAAGAATATAGAGATGGTAAAGGTTCTTTGGAAACATCATGGAGAGGATGAGGCCACATGGGAGCTGAAGACGGACATGGAAAAGGCATATCCAAATTTGTTTGTTTGACTGTTGAAATTTGAGGGCAAAATTCCTATAAGGAGGGGAGGATGTTATAACCTCAATTTTTCCAAATTATGTAATGAAATTGTGAATTTTCTTTTTAAAGATAAATGAAATCCATGGTTGAAGTGATGAGTTAATTTGAATGGATTTTGTGTTTGATAGCTTGTATGTTTTCTTATTGGGCCTTTTTGGCCATTGAGCCCAACTGAAGGAGAAAAAGAAAAGGATTAAAAGAAAAACAAAAAGAAATGAAAAAGGAAATCCATTTAATAAAGGAATATATGAGGAAAATAAATAGAAATGATTTTTAGGCTGAAGGATATTTTCCCAAAATAGAATTTCGAGTTATAAAGGTTCCTTGGGGTTCAAGGAACTCAGGATAATTAGATAATGGCAAAGGAAATAAAGAATATGTGGAAAATACAATTAAATAAGGGATGACTTGAAACTGAAGTAAAGGGCTCGTTTCCTTTGGATAATAACTTCACTTTTTGGCATAATGATAGATAAAAGCATGAATGAACTTTCCTCAAAATTTGAATAAAAACGGAATTAAGAATTGGGAGATATGATTTTTCTAAGATTATCATTAAGTTGGAGGATAATTCAAATATTTGGGAATCCTTTTCCTTTTTGGTTTGAACGCATGTAATGGTGACCGTTGGATTTTAATCCAAGCGATCGGGTTCATCGTCTAGAGTCCCAAAGGGAAACGGATAGTAGCACTGATACAGGGGATTTTCCCCTCATTTTTCTGATCTTTACAGTGCATGTGCACTCAGGATCTGTGTCCCATTGAGTTCGGGAGACCCTGGCGAAGAATCTAGACCTAGGTTTTGCCAACTTTCGTGGCGTGTACCCAGAATGCCCAATCGGGTTGTGGACCAAGGTGGCAGCAGGTTTGGGGAACCCTAGAGGGGCCTTCACACCCTATAAATAGGGGTCCTCATAGTTCAGTGCACCTTCGCGAACCCATACAGCAACTCCTTTAGCATCTGAACTCCCCCTCGTGCTCGATTAACCTAGCTCCGGCGAGCCCCAACCGTGGCGCCGCTGTGCGTCCTTGTTAGAAAGAAGAGGAAGGGGACGACGAGCAGGAGGCGTCGGATCGGGGAGCACAGTGGGCCGACTCGAGATCCAACGATCTCAGGAAGCGCGTGCCTCGCTGAGTGGAGCACTTCAACGCCAGCGGTTGGATTAGGGTCTACCGTGGACCCGAGCGACATCGACTATCGATAGAAGAAGCGCACTTCTAGTGGGAGTGTTTGACATGGAACGTCAGATCCGGACGAGGTCCATCGGTGCACCGATCAAACGACCCGGGATTTTCGGTAAAATATCCTCTCTGATCAATTAATTCAGAGAATAGCTTTTCCTTGCTAAAATTATAGAAATAGCTAGGAAACTCGGATAAAAGAACTTTATATATGAAATTTGGGTATAAAAATGCAAGGAATCCGATAAAAATGATTTGAGAACCTAGTTCTGTTCTATTTTGCAAAAGTACCCTAATTTGCTAATAAAGTGTATTAAAAATTGATGAGAAACCCTAATTGAATGTTAAAAGTGTAATTTGGTAAATCAATAAGTCAAACTGATAAGTTTAACTCTGTTAATGATAAAGGTGTTATGATTATCTGTTTGAAGGCAAAACTGCTTAATTTAGAGTTATAATACCTAAAAGAAGGTTAATTTACATGGAAACCCTAATTTGGGATAAAAGGAGATAAAAAGCATATTTTTGTGGAATAAGATAATCAGATGCTTAATAAAGGAAATTCAATGAGAAATTAGGGGTTTTATATAGTTTTGATAAATTAAGGATGATAATAAGGAAAGAAGAAGTAAAAACCCTAATTTTCCAAAGGAACCCTAAAATAGGAATTGAATTCCTAAGTAATATGATGAAAATTGGATAAATATTAATAAAAGGAAAATTGTACTTTTATTTTAGGATTTCTCTTCCTCATTGCTTGTTGATTGGGTTTCTCTGCATATTTGATTCTATCTTGAAATCTACAATCAAAGGTATGTGGTTAATTATGAATAACCGATTTAGTTTCCCGATGGATTCCCGAATGTTTAATCGCATTGAATGAACTAAACTATTTGGATGTTCATATTGCAATTATAAAGTGACTATGACTATCACATAATGTATATGCCTTCTAGCTCAGATCTTGGTCCCCTCTGTGTCGTAATGGCTGATCTGGTATATGGCTACCTAGAGGGTAGGTCCATCAGGTCATGAATGACTTAGTATATGGCTGCCTAGAGGGTAGGTCCATCAAGTCACCTTTATAGAGGTACCATATAAGTCCTTACAGGGACAACACAAAGTTGTCGATAGGTATGGATTGAGTAGTTTGGATTAAAACATAATCTTGATTATTAAATGATTAATTGTGTGATTATATTGTTAACATAGTTGAACATTATCTATTTCCTCCACATACCAGCTTCGGCTGACTGTCATTTTGTTTGTCAGCGATTTAGGTACAAATCTCAAAAGAACAAATAGTAAAGCGACACATTGTGAATTCAAGAATTAAAGAACAAGGAGGAATTAGTTAGAATATTTTAGCTGAGGTTAGAAGTTTAGTTTGTTCCAAACTTTTCAAAGGTATGCAAAGAAAAAATTTATTACCATTTTTTTCAGTATAGTCTGTTAGAATTTAATAATTGTTTTTGGTTATCTGTCGAACCTTTGATCCAAAATTAATAGGTGTGGCTTCAACCTCTTGGTCTCCCTTAATTGGGGATTACTGAAAGGTGAGGTCGTAACACCATGGGATCCACAATTTTTCGGTGGACATGTACGAGGAGGTAGAGACCGCATTGCAGAGGAGGAATAACAATAGCTGGGGCAGCAGTAACAACTCAGGTTGAGTGTACTATCTATTGTGTCTTGTAGATAGAATTCCTATGTGTCATATCTATACTCTCAGGTCCTTGGAATCAGTACATAATGTTTTTATGAACAATATGAGATTTTGGCTTGTATGCCTCGAGGTTTTATGTTGCTTATGTATAGGTTTTTGCAAAGAAATGGTTATATGTTATCCTCGACATGAGACGGTATAGTGTATGTACAATGTGAACCATGATGTGTATAAAGTTTTGGTTCTTTCCTTAAGAGTTTCCTAATAACGGGTCTCTTTGCAAAATAGTTTTAATTTTTAGTGGTTTTCATTAATTCGTTGCTTATGGTTATTCCACATAATTACTGGTGGCGATTTGGTTGTCGGTTTGATGTCGGATCGTCACAAATAGAGTTATAGAACTTCAATTATGTACCTATCATTAATTGAATATAATTTTTATTTCTTATTTGAAAATAGTGGATTCAAGCTTAATATAAAGAATGATTGGTATTCTTTTTGTAATCATGATATTTGTTATGGCAATGCCCTATGTCTTATGGTCTTTACTTACTAGATCTTGAGACATGAGTATCTAACATAAATAATAAAAGGATAAAACTTGATGAATCAAGCAAATCATACCTTTGGCATTGTAGTCTAGGTCACATAAACGAGAAATGAATTTCTAGGCTCCATCAAGATGTTTATCTAGATTTTTTTGAATTTGAATCAATGAAGACATGTGGGTCCTATTTATTGGGCAAGATGACAATATCACCTTTCACTAGTAACAATGAGAGAGCGAGTGAGATATTCAGACTCATACATATTGATGTAAGTGGACCTTTTAGAACAAATGCTAGAGGTAGTTATGAATACTTCATCACATTTATTGGTAACCTCATATATATATTTTTATGTGTTTTTAATGCAACACAAGTTGGAACCCACTAAAAGGTTCAAGGATTTTATGAATTAAGTACAAAACCAACTTCAATCAAATTGAGGTGGAGAATACTTAAGCAAAGAGTTTGAGGACTTTCTGCAAGATCGTGGCATTATATCACAATGGAATCCACGTAAAACACCACAACATACTGGTTTAGCAAAAGAAGGAATTTCATCTTATTGTACATGGTAGGGTTGTTGATCTTTCAACTCCCTTCAGGAAATATGCTCTAAAAACCATAGTGTATACACTTAACCATGTACCTTCTAGATCGGTTCAAAAGACACCATATGAAATATGGACTAGAAAATGTCCCAATATGTCATTTATGAAGATTTGGGGATGTGAAGCTTATGTTAGAAAATAGTTTCCTGAAAAGCTTGGACCCAAATAAAAAAAATATCATTTTGCTAGATATCCTAAGGAAACTAAGGGATACTTCTTCTATATTTCATCTTCCCTAAAAAATTGTTTGTTTTTAGGATTGTTGTATTCCTTTAAAAGGAAATAATTTCCAAAGTAACCAGTGGGAGGAAAGTAGAACTTGAAGAAGTTTGAGGCCAACAAGAAAATGTTGAACATAATGAGGTAGAAAAGGAACAAGAAGAATCATAAGAAATTGTGGAATCTCATGTTCCTCTTGTAGTACATGAACCTTAATGATCTAGTAGGACACACCTTAGCCAGAGAGATCTACATATCTCGTGAATGAACAAGTCAATGATCTGGTCATTGATGTTAAGTGAACGACCTACTTAGAAGCTATTGAGGGACACATTTTGAGAAATGGATTAAAGTCATGTGATCTGAGATGGACTCCATGTATACCAATAAAGTATGGACCTTGGTGGATCCACTTGAAGGGGTAAACCCATAGGGTGCAAATGGGTATTCAAGAATAAGACTAGCATGGAGGATAATGTACAAACCTATAAAAATTGGTTGGTTGCAAAAGGTTTAAAACAAGTTCAAAGTATTGACTATGATGAAACATTTTCCATAGTTGGATTGGCTAAATCCATCAAGATCATGCTTGCCATTGTAGCTTATTATGACTATGAGACTTGGTAAATGCATGTTAAAACCATTTTGTTTTATAGTATTCTCCTCATCTATATACCTTGAAGGTTTGACACTTCCAAATGAAGCCAATAAAGTCGGTAAGATACAAAGGTCAATCTATGAATTGAAGCAAGCATCTTGGAGTTGGAATCATCGATTTGATGAGATAGTCAAAGAGTTTGACTTTAGTCAAAATGAAGACAAAGCTTGTGTTTACAAGAAGGTTAGTGGGAGAATAATTATATTCCTCATAATGTATTTAGATGACATACTATTGATGGGGAATGAAATCCCTTCCCTATAATGTATAAAAACCTAGTTGTAAAGTACCTTCTATATGAAGGACCAAGGCAAAGCATCCTATATCTTATTAATCAAGATCTACAGAGATAGATATATAAGCATCTTGGCCTAACCTAGAGTACATACATTGATAAAGAGTTGAAAAGGTTTAGTATGCAGGATGCAAAGAGAGGAAACTCGCCCATGTCTCATGGGATTAGTCTCTCTAGAGCATGTTTACCCTGTTCTTATGAAAGAAGGGGGCGCATGAGTAAGATTCCATATGCATCAACACTTGGGTATATCATGTATGCAATGTTATGTACTCATTCTAATGTCTTATATAATTTTAACATGATGAGCCAGTATCAGTCAGATCTCGCTAAAGGTCTCCATACTTCAGTTAAAAACACATAAGTACTTAAGAAGACCCAAGGATCAATTCCTTATTTATTTTGGTGAGGAGTTGGTTGTAAGGGGTTGCACTGACTCAAGCTTCCAATATGAGAACTTGGGGTGGCTCCAACCATTTACAACTCAACAGAGCTCTAATGTGAAAATAATGGAGCTATTGCACAAGATAAGGAACCCAAACTCACTAGTGTTCCAAGCATATACTTCAACATTTCCATCTCATACGTGAGATCATACAACAAGGATATGTGAAGATTTTTAGAGTACCACTTGGGAGTAATGTTGTTGGCCCACTAACAAAAGCACTTTCACAACATAAGCATGATTTATAACATCCAATTTTGTTAATATTGCATGCCTATTTTATCGTCATTTCTCTTAACATTTTGAACTTGATGATTATAAATCTCTCTCGTTCTAGCAATTCATGAATGTCTCCATCTATACTTATGTTTCTCATCTTTTGAAATGAAAAAGACTCAAATCAATATCACCATCGACCTTAGCTCGATGGACCTTTGAATCATCTTGGATAGAGGTGATGGATCCATGTAAGAGACTTTAGTCTCCAACTAACATGGCTTCTTCAAACTACTCAGTATCAATGAAACAAAGGCTCAGGCTAATCATTGGACTCTAGCCACAAATAGAACAATCCATAGCCCCAATGAATGGCATACACCTCAATCCAATGGTCACCATTCATGGACCCACTTCTTGATGAATATCCACTCGACAAGATGACTACCTGATGGAACCAATGCTCATGTGCATACCACATTTTAGGACCATCAATTGATGAATGGTCACAACCACCAATCAATAGACAAGTACTCAGCCATCGTCTGATGATGTTGCAACCCAACGGGCTACCCACATCACAACCTATCAGCCGCCAAAGAACCTGAGGACTGAGCACCAACAAATGGTCAGAACTATTGACTGATGAAACCTCTACAAAGGACATCACATCTCTTGTTAGTTCAGCACATGCCCTAAGGCACAAGCTTAGGATCTTGAGTCACAAGTAGAGTGGTGCACACTAGGTGTCTCAAGTATGGAAGTGTCACCTATAAATAGATGACCAGTGGCTCTATGACTGGCATCTTCATTCGTTACCATAAAGTGATTGACATTCTTCACTCATCCATTGACCATCGAGGTCCAAGGATAAGAGTTTAAGGTTTAAATTGATCCATTGTGCTCCCTATTGGATCGATGGGCTCTAGAGGGGGGTGAATAGAGCTAAAAGCACTTGCACAAGATTCATTAGACCTTCAAGTTACTACAAGATATGGGATTGCAAATATTAAATTTATAGAACAACTAAGCAACATAGAAAGGATGAGAGAGATTCAAAAAACACAATGAGCAAGCATGTAGAGTAGTCCCAATCCCCAAACTAGGAGAAAGTCAGTCCACTTCCTAGAGAGGTCAAACTCTAGGATTTTTCAACCAATGTGTACTTATATTGCATTATAATACATACAAGATGACCTTCCTTTTCTGGGTTAAGGATACCCAACCTTCTCTTTGAGGACAAGGGATCCAATAATCAACCAAGGACTTACCAATCTAGTGAGCTAGAATCTTCTACCTCTACAAGGTCTTACCCTCTCTTGCAAGAAGTTGGACACCTTTTCCAAGGAGACCCCCTTCTTGCACCGAATCTTTTTGCATTGAAGGATTTACCCTCTTTTACTCTAGGATCGTCAGCCTTGACTTTAACTATCACTTTAGAGAATCTTTTGCACCTTCTTCTACACCTTAAAAAAGCTTGAACCTTATCCTTCAACTTGAAGAAGCTCTCACCAACTTGCACTTGAAGAAAGGGGTCGGGGAAAGGGAAGTTTTGAGAGGTTTACAAGTCTACAATGGAGTATCTCTCTCACACGTATCCTATCTCGCTCATATAGACATTTTGATTAGCAAACAAGAGAGAAAAAGGGGCTCAAGTGGACTTGATGCACTCAATTATGGCTAGGAGCTTGAATAGAATGAAAAGGAAACCTTGGAATGAACTCCAAGAGGTCCTATTTATAGTTGGGAGTGTCCACTAGATGTTAGGAGCACTAAGGAACATTTTCTAGCCTATTGGGGTGTTTCAATGGATATAGTTTTGAGTTTTGCAACACTCCAATGTTTAGAATCACTTTTTCTACATTCTTTGTATAGTGCACTCAATCGAGTTTTAATAAAGGTAATTCGACAAACTGCACTATATGTCAAAGAAAATTTTAAGCATCGTTCAAGTTTATCCTGGATGAAACTTGGTCAATCACTTACAATTGTTTTTGACAGTGTAGGGTGTCAGTCGAGGTCTATGTATTGAAGCTCAACCGAACCTGGACATTTTCAAAATGTATCAAGGGTGTCGTCTGAGTTTTTTCATAGGAGAAACTCGATCGAAAAACACTTTGTGATGTATTTTGGAAAACTTACATTAGTGTGATTAAACGTTTGAATTAAGGGTTCCTAATTTTTTCTCATCTTAGTTAAAATTCATAGAATCAATACAAATGATTAAAAAATCATCCTAAGGGTTTTAGTGTGTTTTCCAAAAAAGTGCATTTGCATTGCTTTTTATTTGAACATGATCAATCTAGGGCTTGATGTAAATGATCCTTTTTGTGTACCTAATACCTGAAATTAATCTCAACTAGATGTATTAGATACATATGAATGGAATGGTTAAGTCATCATTAAAATATGGACAATATATAACACTTGCATCAACACTCCCCTACGTCTGGAGGTTCTTTAAGAGAAAAGGAGGCTATTGGCCCTTGCCACACCCACACTATCACCATATCTAGTGAAGAAGGAGTTTTTATTGACTTCTAATTCAATAGAAGTGTTTATTTGTTATATCTTCCTCCTTCTTTCTTGTCTTGTTCATCCTCTTCACCCTATCCAAATTCCATGGATGTGTTCAGGTGTAAATCCAAATTTCCACTCACTACCATGAGTGGATAAACCATTTGCTTGGGTTGGAATTATCCCGTAAGGCTCTCCCAACATGTAGATACTTATATATATTGAGATATATGCTCTTAGAAATGATTATATCCATGCTCGTGGTATTTAATGCCTCACTTTCATAATTATCTACCATATTGTGTTGTTTTATCTATAATGCCTTGAAGGAGTAGTATTAGTGTACATCTAGAGTCAAGAAGTATAATGAATGCATCATAATGTCAGAATACTAAAGCTAATGATCATATGGTTGTATTTTTTATTGTTTGATTTCCATATCAAGAGAGATACACTCTTATGATATGGATCTATCCTAAGCTTGAGAGAGGAGGGAATAAACACTTATGATGATTGCTTATAAACTATCTAAGGGTATATATGATAGGTGTGAGAATCACATGTTGGTGAGAGTTCTTTGATGGTGAAACCCAACCCAAGTTCTATCCATATAAATATAAAGCACTTCTAGAAGTCCCATTCCATTCTTGCCTTGTTAATATAGGTTTACTTTGTTTTTGTTCTTTAGTTCTTATTTGGATCTCATCGACCCTTGAGGGACTTTTTTATCTCCTTATGGTTAGGCATAACTAAGTTAAGGCCTTAAGTCCTAAACACCTGCCACCTTTGCCCTTCAGTTTGACAAAGTTTATTGTACAAGGCCTCTTATCATCATCGTGGGAACCTAAATATCAGGTATGGATAAAAGTAAGATTACATGAGATTTGCATCTATTATGGACTTGTGATTTTAGGCGATCGATGATGGCCATTTAAAATCATATGGGATTAGATTCATGAGTGATTGGATGTAAGTGCACTTGGGAGTCTGTTGGTATGTATGCCCTGACAACCATTCATATGATGATTGTATTGGGATTTATATACTTTATTTGATTAAAATAAAGTAAGAAGAGGAGGAATGGAAAAGAAAGAGCCATATCAGTTGGCTAAAACAAGGGGACAACAACACTCATTTCTATAAGGCCTATGTGAAACAACAGAGGCGAGGAACCTATGTGGAAGCTCTGAAGGACAGCGGAAACAACTGGGTCACTGAAGAGGTAGATGTACAACAACTGGTTGTCAAACATTTTAAAACAATTTTCACATCACCAGCAACTGTTACACCAGCCCTTCTCCACGAAATTCCGGCCAGATTTCAAAACCTTACTAATACATAGAAGCAAAGGATGGAGGCAGAACCTACGGTGGAAGAGGTTCTAGACATTATGAAAAGCATCGACCCCAACAAAGCGGCAGGACCCGACGGCATCAATGGAACCTTTATGACCAAGAACTAGAATATCATCAAAGAATCAGTCATCTGCATGATCGTACAGGCGATGAATGTGCAGGTGCTATCTTCAGAGTTCTATGATTCGACCATTATACTTATCCCCAAAGTCCAACATCCAGAGCGTTGTGATCAACTACGCCCTATAACTCTAAACAATCTCACCTTGAAGCTGTGCTCGAAGATCGTAGTCGAACGGTTGAAAAGTTGTATGCCGGACTGGATATCTCCGGAGCAATCAAGCTTCGTCCCAGGACGCAAGATTACTGATAATATAGCTGTGGTGCAAGAGGCGATTCTTATGATGAGGAGGAAGCACTGCGCTAAAACCATGGTAGTGAAAATCGATCTCTCCAAGGCATATGATATGATGTCTAGGGACTTTGTAGAGGACACGCTCAATCATACAGACATATCCAGCAACCTTAAGAAGTACATCATGAACACTATAAAATCGGGAACCACATTGATTCTGTGGAAGGGGAAAGCTCTACCGCAGTTTAAAACACCACGAGGTCTAAGGCAGGGAGACCCGATGTCTCCCTACTTATTCGTTCTATGCATTGAAAGATTAAGCCAGATGATTCAACAAAGAGTATAGAAAGGAAAGTGGAGTCCACTAAAGTTATCTGTAAACGGACCAAAACTTGCACACATGTGCTTTGCAGACGACATCATCCTCTTCGCAAAGGCAACTGTGAATAACATTGCAACTATCATGGAGTGCTTCCAAGAATTTAGCAAAGCTTCAGGACAGAAAATTTCGAGAGAGAAAACACGGATTTTCTGCTCTAGAAATGTGACTAAAAGAACTCGACGTTTGATCTGCAGGACCAGTAAGTTCATTGAAACTACAGATTTGGGGAAGTATCTAGGAGTACCTCTACTACACAAAAGAGTAGACAAGAACACCTACAATAAAGTAGTGAACAAAGTATCCAACAGAGTAGCAGCCTGGTCTGCACGTAGCCTGTCCTTTGCAGGAAGGGTATGTTTAGCCAAGGCAACCCTGACAACGATGCCAACATACATTATGCAAATGGCGAACTTACCTATGGGTCTGTGTGACCGGATTGACAACATCATTAGAAAGTTTATCTGGGGCGGAGGATCCAAAAATCATCCTATCTCTCTTATAGCCTGGAACAAGGTTATTAACAACAAAAAGAATGGAGGCCTAGGCATTAAAACTATGAGAGATTGGAACAAGGCCTTACTAGTGAAGAACTCGTGGGAGGTCTCTATAGGAAGAGAAACTATATGGAGTCAGCTGATGAAGCAGAAATATGACGAATACAAAGGAAACAATATTGGTTATATATCAAGATTGGGGAAAGCTACCCTAGAAGGCAAATCCTTCATTGCAAGGAACACTCACATTCAGTTAATAACAGGAAAGGACACCAACTTCTGGGATGACTGGTGGATAAAAAGGAGAACATGTTTACGTGAAGAGGCTACGAAGCCTATTACTGCAGATCTGAATGACCTGAAGGTGTGAACTGCGGTCTTAGATAATGGAGAATGGGATCACAACTTTCTGGAGGACTGGCTACCGACAAATTGTGTGAATGAGATCCTAAAGATCACGCCGCCTCGAAGCCATACAGGAAAAGATATAAAGGTTTGGAAGCACACGAATAGGGGTTGTTTCACTACAAATACAACATACAAAGCTATACGAACAGACAAGAACATGTGAGACAAGGTGAATGGAAATTGATATCGGAAGATCAAGTGTCTGCGAGAGATAAAACATTCATGTGGACACTCGCACATGATGCAATTCTGACAAACGAGAGGAGGAAGGACCAACATTTGACTGAGGGGGACTAATGTGGAATATGTAAAATTACAGCAGAAGACAGTTTGCATGCTCTTCGAGATTGCCCACATGCTAAGGAAATGTGGAATCTCATTCTTGACAAGGACGTACCCAAGGACTTCTTCACTGAAAACAATTTGGATATGTGGCTACATGCATACTTGAGACAGAAGGACTTCAAAAGCATGTTCATGTATGGCTGTTGGTACATTTGGAAGAGCTGTAACAACCAGGTCCTAGAACAAAAACTCCAAATGTACCCAGGGTGGCCACTAGGGTGAAATAGGAAGGTAAGATGAGCATGTTGGCATGGGGTAAGGAGGTCGAATCTATGAACACAAAGAATACTGAGCATTGGAACAAACCTCTGAGAGATTGGATTAAGATAAACACAGATGCAACCTTCAAAAAGAATGTGAGTAGTTTTGCATATGTGGCTCGAGACTGGAAAGGAGAATGGATTGAAGGTAAGGGAGTTAAAATCGATGTGAGTGATGCGCTAGAAGCAGAAGTGAAAGCAATTATTGTGGATATGGAAGATGTTGCGGCAACAGGGTGGAACACTGCCATCTTTGAATCAGACTGTCGTAACACAGTACAAACCCTCCAAGGCAAACAGAGTGATGCACCTAGATTCAGCAAAGAAATAGAGTTAGCAAATTCATTGAGGAACCAGGCCTGGATGATCTGTCATGTAAAGAGGGAATGCAACATGCTAGCAGATGTGCTAGTGAAACACCACCACAAACAAAACATTGGGAGGACGCACTATATACGTCCACCAGAGGGTCTGAAGGACCTTGCCAAAAAATACTATAATGGCAATAGTACTTCCAAGTTTATTGCATCACAAAAAACTATAGATTGTCATAGTGATTTTAATCAGCTCGAAAGAGGAGGACGTGATGAATAAGATGACCTCCTGACTTTACCCAAAAATAAAGGCAATTTTGTTTATTATATTTGTTCAAATATGATATGTTGATATGACACAATAGATGCATCGAGAATTATATTACTCAATGACGTATGGTTTTGGTTGAGGTCCTGAACTTATATATATATATATATATATATATATATATATATATATATATATATATTCATGCCATGTCCCTAGTAGAATATCATTGTGGAAGCTATATAGACAACAATAATACTTAAGAATAGAATGTGTATTGAATGAAAAATAAATATCAATAGTCATGATATTGGATATCACATCAAACACATATGTACTTGTTAGAGAACAAGTGAACTGGCCAGACCCACATTGAGAATGAATCATGGAAACCATTGAATGGCAGTCAAAATCATGTCTCAATGTGATAGTGGTGATAGTGGTGTTTACACCTGAAGTCACTACTATAATCGCATGATGTTCAATGGACTTTAACACCATTCAATGTTACCTTGAATAATTGCTTCTATACAAATGGTGTTTGGGTACATTGTGACATATGGGGATTGTTTTAAGAAATGTATATAGAATTTGTCCCTCCTACATGATTTATATCCTGGCCACTTGATAAGTGAGACTATGAAGCACATGGTCATTCTCATCCGAGTCAATATGTGATGTTAAGAACACATGCATCAGTAGTCTACTCTAGTTAAAGAAACCTAGATTGAATATTCAGAGCATTATGATTCCATGCCTCAAGTTCCATCTAGATATATGTGACAAAGGGACTATATGGTTATCATAAAACTATTCACAAATTTTAGGTTGAAGTTGTCCTCCAACTACCCAACTATATGGGTACAATGATGTATTGCTAGATATCGCTCATTACATGTGAAGTCATAAGTATGATTATGGACACCATTACCAATATAACATAGAGCCTATAGGGTCACACACATATTAAAAAATAGTTTTAATAATCAAAAATATTTATGTTGGTTGCTAAAATGTTTAGGTAATCAAACTAAATCATTTTGGAATGTCAGTCAACCAACTAAACAATCCAGTTGGCCAACTAGAGAATCCAGTCTACAAAGTAGACAATATTCTTTGGAGCTGATAGTAGCTACCAGTCGACTGACTGAAGAGTTTATTCAACTGCCTTAATAGTGTCACCCAAAGATTGACTAGATCATCCAGTCGACCAGCCAAAAACATCAAGTCAACCAACTAGTTTGGGTTCATTAGTTGAACCATTTTAAACAATTCATGGTGCTAGAAATGCCAATGGTATAGTGGGAGTCAAAATGTCTTCTAACCAATTCATAATTGCATTCAATAACGACATGCAACCAGAATCATTGCACAACATTTAGAAATCTAGTCGACCGAATGGAAGTGCACAACTGTTGTCTAGCCAAGATAATTTTGACCTTTCATTTCCCAAGTTTGGGAAACCCTAGCTCTACCACTCATATATAAATGGGGTTATGGCCAAGGCTTTCAACAAAACTCTTCTCATGTTCTTGCAACATGTTAGCCTAGCCATCTTACCCGTAAAAGGAAGAGAATGAAAGAGAGAGAAAGTTGACGCTAGTACATCAATAAATGAAAGGGATTATCCTTTTCTTAGACACAAAAAATGTGAAGTGGAGTTCCTCGGGGTACACATGGACTACATAGGGGCATGAAAGCTTTGTTTTTGCACTAGGAGGATGTTGTTGACCATCGTCCCTATGCTACTCAGGTATGAGGCACATCCTTGTGTGAGTATAGTCATTAAACTTGCTTCATGACAAGTTATACCTTACACCTTATTTTCTATACATCTTTGTTGGCGTGATATGCTAGTTAGGAAATATATAAATAAATTTTTGTTTACAATGAGTTTTATCATTCCATATTTACCAACACTTTTTTTTTGGTTAAGCCAGGGGTCGCTTTTATTCATCCCACACCCCTCTTGTGGGCACAATCATCCAGAAATTACAGCTCCTGCTTATAACAGTGCAGGTAAAGAGCAATAAAAACTAGAAACATCATAACAACCTAACCAACAGCACTCCGCAAAACAATGTAAGGGACTCTACGTTTTTCTAAAGCCGCCATACCTCTTACTCTATGTGGTATATTCGGTGTATCTGAAGCAATGAATGGCTCATTCAACCTGCTGCCCCATTTCCCTAGTTCACGAGGTATCGAGTTAATGACCTTGTGAACCAAGGACCCATATATCATAGCTGAATCAAGCTCCTCTCGCAGCTCCCTAACGAACGGTGACGTCTTCCATGGTTCCATCCCGTTGTTCCATAATATGTCATGCATGTACGCCTCATCAATCTCAATACACGAAATGACCAATGCATGGTCTCTCGCTATCTTCAACCCGATAGCACACGCTTTCATATATGCAAGTATGTAATCCGTACTCCTGAGCCAAGCTCTGAATACAAGGAAGATATTAGCCCTGTGATTTCTTATAACTCCCGCCGCCCACCTTCGAGACACTCCTTGGTTATCTCTATCTCTCCCGATCGAAAGGTTGAGCTTAAGATTATGCAGGTCAGGAGTCTGCCATCTCACCAGATCTATATGTCTCATCAAGACTCGCGGCTCAGTCAAGCTCGCCTCCCTCATCCGTGCATAAATGTTGTTATCTGTATCTAACACAAAAGATCTCCTCTTCAGCTGGACGTTCAACGCCGCAATAACCCAACTCCATTCATGAGAGAAAGGTCTATGTTGCTCCTCGAATCTAGCTTGGCATCTCAACCTCCATATGCTATACGGGATCAGAACCGCCATGTTTCCAGCTAGCCACTCTTTTAGTTTCTTTCTCTGCCCCAAAACACATGTATCTATTAGGGATCTGACGTCATTAGGTGGATGCATATCTGTCAGCTCAGCAAACTTACCCCAAAAGAAACCCGCCATTTGTCCATGGAAAATCAAGTGTCCAATGCTCTCCTCGTGTGGCTCCTCGCAGCAGTTGCATCGATATGCAAAGGGAATGTAGCATCTAGCTTTAATATTATCATCCGTTGACGTGGCCCCTCTAACAGACTTCCAAATGAAAGCCGCCGCCTTAGGGAAGCCACTCTTCCAAATCCACTCTAACCCAACAGGACCTTCCCTTCCGTCTACCATCAGTAGCTTTATGAATGATCTCATAGAGAATACACCTCTCAACCCTGGACTCCATATCATTCTATCTTCCACATCAGCGATCCATGCGTTAGATTCACGGATGATATCCAACCCATCATCGTCAACTATCGTCCTCAGTAAATCCCAATCCCATCCCTAGCCTTCAATCCAGAAGTCTTTAATAAGAAAAGGGTGTCTTCTATCACTAGCAAATCTAGCATGATTTGTCAAACGCTGCTCACACGACCTCGAGTCCCAGAAAGGAATTTCACCTCTCCTTACCACCCATCTACACATAGGGAACACCCGTGGCATCATATTCCATATATGTTTCCAGTACGGAGAAGGAGAAGGTCCCAACTTCAAGGAACTGGGAAAGACATTATCACGACCTGCTACCACATTGGCATACTTCCACCTGCAGAAACTGGCCCATATTGAATTCGTCGTCAACACCTCCCAACAAGCCTTCCCAGTGAAAGCATCATTTATCAGACGGAGTGATGGAAACCCCAGCCCACCCTGAGATAGAGGTCTTGCAACTCTGTGCCAACTGAGCCAAGCTTTTCTGTGTTGTTCATCCCTGCCCACCCACAAGAAATGAGAAAGCTTCCTCTCAATGCATTCTGCAATCCCCATCAGAACGCCAATCGCAGCCGCCGTATATACAGGAATGGATGATAGCACGTGAGCGATTAGTAGTCTTCTTCCCGCGAAGGATAGGAGTTTGGATGTCCAAGTTGTGAATTTATTAACAATCTTCTTCATCAAGAACTCAAAGTCATTGAGTCTCATCCTTCCTTTTGTTATAGGGATACCCAGGTAAGTGATAGATTCCTTTGCTGCCCCCATATCCATATAAACTGCCACACAATTTATCATCTCCAAATCTTTCCCACCTACTACACATATGGATTTATCTTTATTGATTCTTTGTCCCATGGCCCTTTCATACGCCTCAAAAGTATCCCTAACCTTCTCCATCGATCTCTGATCAGCATTGAAGAATAAAGAAATGTCATCCGCATATAATAGAATGCTTGGCGGGATCGCCTCCTCCCTGATCTTGAATCTTGAAATGTGTCCCTCCTCTTCTATCTTCAGAAATTTTCTACATAGAATCTCCTCGAAAAGAATGAACAAGAAAGGGGATAGCGCACAACCTTGCTTGAGTCCTCTACTCATCGGAAAAAATTTTGCAGTTTCATCCCCAACCGTGACGGTAGCCCATGTATTTGAAAAGAAACTTAAGCACAGCTTCACCATATCTGTACTAAACCCAAATTGCTGCATCACTCTCCACAGAACATTCCAGTCAGTCCTATCGTAAGCTTTTGACATATCATACTTCAGAATCACATTGGGTGTCCCATGGCCTCTATTGATGTCGTGCATCAGCTCCTTCGCAAGCCTGACATGATGAGTGATGTCGGATCCTTTAACAAAAGCACCTTGTACCTTGGAAATCAATCTCGACATCATGGGATCCATCCTATCACTGAGAATACGTGCAAGAACACGGAGGGAAATGTTTTCAATAGAGATTGGCCTAAAGTCCTCTGGTAGTCTCTTTGGGAAATCCACCTTCGGAATAAGCAGAATTCGGCAGCAGAAAAGGCCCCTAAAGAAAGGTTGTCCTCTAAAGAAATCCTCCATCATCTTCATAAAATCCGCACCAATGGTTGACCAAGCAGCCCGGAAGAACATCCCAGTGAACCCATCCTGACCTGGAGCTGTTGAGGAGTCCATCTTTAGCAGGGCCTTCACAACCTCCTCTTCACGGGGGACAACGAGAAGGGAAATATTTTCATCCATAGATACCAACTCCGGGATATTATGCAATAAATCCTCCAAGTCAGGTACATTTGTTTCCACCACCTCATTGAAGAAATGTTTATAGAGGTCTCCCGCCACCTCCGCCATCATCTTAGGATCCGATATACACGTGCCATCCTGCAAGACCACGCTATTAAGCCTCCTGCGCTTCCTTCGTGCTTTGACGGTAGCATGATAAAATTTTGTATTACGCTCCCCGTCTTGAAGCCAGCTTATCCTCGCTTTCTCTTTCCACATCGCCTCTTCTTCATCCAATAATTGTTGCATTTCTTTCTCATCCGTCCTCAGGTTAGCTTCATTCGCCATAGTTGGGTTCCCATCGAACGCCACCTGTGTAGTAAACACCACATCCTCCAAGTCTTTGATGCGCTGCTTGATTTCTCCATAGGACTCTTTGCTCCATCTTCGCAAAGCTGATCTAACTCTTTTAAGCTTGTGACAGAAAACGAAGGATGGGTGTCCAGTCACCTGTTCACTCCAAGCCTGTTCAATCACCTTTAAACAGTCTTCGTGCTCGAGCCACGCCTTCATGAAAACAAAATGTGTCGTCTTTCGCTCTATTGCTTGATCGCCTGGAATTGTCACTATAGGACTGTGATCAGAAACTCTATCTCTGGTTAAGTGTATCGGTCTGGTTGCGAGCCTTGCCACCATCCATGCCTCATTCACTAACACCCTATCTATTCTCTACCACATAGTAGGTGTAAGAATCTTCTTGTTCACCCAAGTGAATTGACTGCCTTCAAACAGAATTTCATGCAAAGCAACATCCGCAATCAAGGTGTTGAAATCCAGCATGTCCTGATAACCTGGTGTGTTCCCGCCTCATCTCTCCCTTATATTACGTACCACATTGAATTCACCTGTAATCATCCATGGCTCATCACCTATATGTTCCGCCATTGTCATTATCTCTTCCCACAAAGACCTCCTCTCAAGGTGATCACAACTGGCATATATGGTTGTAACAAAGAACTTTGCCCCATCGCTGGCCTCCAATCTAACCGTGATGTGTTGCCTATGTCTCTTAAAAATAGAATAATTTGTATCTATGTCTGCGTACAACCAAATCTTCCCTTCCTCCTATTGATTATCCACCTTCCAATCAAGCCTCACAATGTCTATGAGTTCCGCAGCCTGTTCAGCATGGAGAAATGGCTCAAACAAACAAACCACACCTGGTTTATATCTACCACAAATTCTGCTCAGAACTCTCCTCATAGGATTATTAGATGCCCCTCTGATGTTCCAAAAAATAGAAGTAAAATCCATATTAACTTTGTGCCGCCGTCACCACCAGAGATGAAAACGATCAGGGGCTATATCCCCCCTCCAACTCCGACCAGTATCCATCAAAGAATTCTCTGTCGTAGTCTGAGTGTCTCCTCCTGGAATGATACCGTCTGTGGTACCAGCTATCATCCCCATCTCTTCTATGTCTGCTATGAATCCTTCCAGATGTCCTCCTATGATCAGCATAGTCACCCTCAAGGAAAACGAAATCCTCCAATCGTTTGTTCGACAAAAATCTGTTGTTGCCCTCTCTATCCACGACCACTCGTCTTGGTGATCTATGGTGCTGCCTGATCGGGGATGGGCTCCGCTCCTGAGGTATCGCTCTAGAATTCGAGGTTTTGTATGACACAACCACCATGGCATTAGATACAATCGTCTTCCCCTGCATAGATAAGGCCTCCCTAGGTATCCCTGACTCTCTCCCAAACTCAGTAATCTGCGTGCTATTGGACCCCACCGGCCCTCTTGCCAACATGAAGAACTGCAGAGATGTCTGACGCTGCCCGTAAGTAAGAGATACAAATTGAGGGATATCTTCACTGAATGCCTCAACCAGGATAATCAAGCCAGATAAGTCATCTTTTTCCTTCTGCCAGTCTGAAATGAACCTCAGTTTACTGAAAGGTGATATCATCTTCTCCATCGTGTCATCATCTCTGCAGGTAATAGGGATGTCTGCTACCCAAAACCAGAAAGCCTCCTTCCGTTGGTGTTGTTCTCCATTACTCATGAGTTGCAAATCAATTTTTTCCCGTGCATATCCGGTACGCCCTTCTCCTTTACTTCCTTCGCCTCCTTATCGCATGAGAAGAAAGCAACAGCCTTACGTTCCACAAATCTGTATAGGTCCGCCGCATTGGGCCAGCACTGCCGTAAGAACGGGCAAAGCTCCTTCCATTGAACACCATATGGCCATGATATCTCCACCGCCCTCTCAAGCGTCGTCATCTTCTCTTTGCGCATCTCGTCGTCAGGCCCAACATCAACAACGATGCGCTTAGGGATGTGTTGCGGACCGCCCCTGGCCGGGATGCCCGACAGAAATGGTGGAAATGTCGCTCTTGAGTGTACGTCTGGTGGCCTTGGTCTCGGCATATACTGCGTGCATCTAGCAGCCACATGACCCGGTCCACGACACTTATAGCAAACCTTGCTTCCTCTACACTGCGCCTGCCAATGGCCTCTCCCCATACATCTGAAGCATGTGTCGTGAGGGATCCCGTATAGCGGTGTCTTCCTCTGTGGCCACTGCGAGACGACCGGCTGTGTGATGGGTGTCGGAACAGGCTCCTGCCTAGGGTTTGGGACAGCAAGAACCTCCGTCGTTCTGATCTCAGATGGCCGCATCGCTTGATTCACCGGACCAGTATGGTCGATCGATGGACAGTCCGACTCAATCACCATAGGAACAGATACGTCTCCTTCCTCCCTCGGTGGCGGCGGTGGCACCCCCTCATCATCAGGACCGTGGGTATCTTCCTGCGTCTGCGTCGTCAATGGGCTACTAGACGCTGGAACCTCTGTCCGCTCGGGCCCAGCACAATCGGGTCGATCATCCCTCCGTTCTTCCACCACCGAAACCCTAGACGGCGAGTCATGCAGTGTGTCTTCACTGTTCATCACAACTCTAATGTTGGGAAGCACCTCCTCTGGTGAGACTGCAGACGATATCATCTTGTTTCTCCTCTCTACAACAACCTACTGTGCTTGGCTACCTCACACACTCTGCCTGGTTACCCTACGTAAAAGTGGCGAGGGCAACATCTAGACCACTTCAAGATGATCTCCAACACCCGATACAAGATCCAAGGTCCTATCGCCCGATACTCAGCAGTCAAATGACACCCGACACCTTTCGCACGTCTTCCAAGCAACCTCTTGCCCGACAGCCCCACAAGCCCGACCCGCCGAAACGAGAGCCAAAAGCCTATCGCCCGATACTCGCTCAGCAACTACCTTGTGCGATACTGGGGCCAAGTCTGCCTTGCCCGATACCGGAGCGTATCATTTTCATCATGAATTGCACCAGAGATCCCGAGAATAACTTTCTTGCCCGATACGAGAGCACTCATGTAGCGTCCGGTGGATTTCCGCCCAGTATGGAATTCAAATCTTCTTACGTATCGGCCACCAACCTGTGTCGGCCTCCAGCCAACCCGATAAGAGCCCCCCCCACGATACGAGAGCTCCCCCCCCACGATACCGTAAGCTTCAAAAAACAATACTTTATCGGCAAAACTCTATCACACGAGACTCCATGCAACAGCCAATCGCACGATACGAGAGCTCATTCTCTCCTACCCAGCTGCTTGCCCGATACTCAGAATGTGTGAATCTGCCGGAAGCCTATCCAATAATCAAAACTCTATCGGGAACAGCCTATCACACGATACTCCAAACAAAACCAATCGCACGATACGTGAGCCTATCGCACGACACGAGAGCTCCAGATCAGAGCTAAATCTAGTTTGGTGGAAAACATATTTAATAATATCGCCCGATACACGACCTCGGTCCAGCAACTAGGAAGCTGCCCGATACTGTAGCTGCACTATACTGGGGCTCCGCTCGCCTGATATTGGAGATGCACGATACGAGAGCTCCCATCTATTCACCCTCCTAAGAAAATCTTCTCACATGTTCAAGGTTCCAGGACGCATTGACATCAATAATATCGCCCGATACACGACCTCGGTCCAGCAACTAGGAAGCTGCCTGATACTGTAGCTGCACTATACTGGAGCTCTGCTGACCCGATATTGGAGTTGCATGATACGAGAGCTCCCGTCTATTGAAGTTCAGCTCAAGAAACAACTGCAAGAGTTGCTTGAGAAGGGTTGTACACAACTACAAGAGTATAGTTATGTTTTGTACCAACACTTTTTAACAACCCAAGTCTTGAGGCCACATATAAAATGATCTTAAAATGAATGATTGGACTACCCATATCACCAAGGTGTACCTCTTTTTCAAGCAACCAATCACTAAGAACTCTGTGATTAAGTGTGCTCATCCTAGATTAGTACTAGGATGGGTGATCGTTTAGGAAGTTGATCATGGATTGTACATGAATGAGGAAAAAGCATGAAATTAATGCTAGTGGTGGTTTATGGGGCCATTCATCATTCCTAAAACTATACTTGAGCCTTGGTTAGTGAGCCCAAGTGTTCCAACTTTAATCTTTTGTATTTATGTTGGGATTATGCTTTTGAATAAAGGAGTCTTTCCTAGACAAAATCCAATCAACTATACCTTTGTGGTGGTGGGTATGGGAACATAATATAGAGGAATTGGGCATGGGTGTTTGTTGCTACAATATGAGAACAATGGGGAGGGAATAGTGGTGTGGTTTTGTCTTATAGGTTTTGTAGTGGAAAATTGGTGTACGTGGTGAATATATTTCCTTTACTCTACATGCATGAAAAAGCTTGCCATGAGAGCTAAGGTTGTGGGAATTTTGATGTTGCTACTAAAAACCAAAGATATGAGATGGTTGATATCAAATAGGATATGATGAAGAATATGGTCATGGTGGTCTGTTATATGCATGGAGGATGACCTAGTAATAAATGACAACTTCCCACAAGCAGAGGTACTCTCCTTTGATCACGATGCTTAGGTTTCATATCTATATTCTGATAGCATGTGAATATTAAGATGGGCGAGTAATGAGATATGTTTTTGATAGATGGCACACTCCTCTCATATATACATGAAAGGAGGCAAATACAAGGGAAGCAAAATTAACCCTAGTAAACCAACACAATTAGGCACATATAACATAATAAAATAAATAACAGTAATAACATTAAGAAAAGTCAGTACTACTGAAATTTATCGCAACATCAGTAATTGTGCACACGAATTGGCTAAAAATTCATAGAGACCAAGTCAAGTGCACCGACACATCTTCGTTCCACCAAGACACTAGATTTATACTATTGACCATCTTCCTGATGCTCTCAACAATGTTCCTAGAAAGTCAAGGAAATTTTAGTGTCACCAACTCTCTTGGTGATATGACTCATTCATGATCCATCATGAAAATAGATAAGTAGGTAAAAATGACTTATCTTGATACAATCAGAGATCATTTAGTAGTGGAATATGATGTGACATTAATTTTTGGCCATTTATGATTCTACATGACCTAAGACATCCGGGCTGTCATGAGGGCCACATACACTAACACAAAACATGAGGAAAAGACGACAAGAAGTTGACAAAGAAACAAAGGATTATTACAACACATTCAAGGAGTGATTTGATGGTCAAAACATTGTTCATGCTTATATTCAGAAGGATCATCGTCATTCATGACTTCAAGGTTCCATCCATCTATTTCCATATTATATTCTTCGTTGTAGTTCATTCTAATACAATGTTCAATATGTGGGGCTAACCCCTATTCTCTAAGACTTGCAAGTAGCTAGGTGTTAATTTGTACTTGACTATTGATATCCAGATATGAATTTCATTGCTTGGAATTTCAAAGATAATGTACTTTGACACATCATTTTCATGATTGATCACCTTGGACATGCTTTAGTTGTTTAAAAACCTTAAAAAGAGGAGTTAATATATGACACATAATCATTCACACAATTGATAACACACTTCAAAAGAGGGCTAACAATTATGATGTTATGTAACCAAATAGAGATTTATAAACATCTAGTCTAATAATTGATCACTATAAAGTGGGTTTTTTATTAGATTAAATAGAGTATTACACCATGAAAGTATTATATATATAGATCTCTATTTCAAAAGAGCAATGTTAATATTTTAGGAGAAAGAAATCAAATATTTATTGCACCGTCGTGAAACTAACTATCTTAGAAAATATGAATTTATGATTTCAAAACAACCTTATTCATGACTTCTCAATTTTAAATTCTTAGTTTTTATATAACAAACTCAACCTTTTACATAGGCCTATCTAGTTTGATTTTGTTTAGTAGTAGTTTATAGCCTCAAATTCTTAAGTTTCGACACTCATATTTGATTTTTTTTATATTATTGTACCACATACAATTGAATTGTATACACATGGAAAACATGTGTCACCAACCAAGGATGGAAGAAGGGAATAGTGCTTGGTTAAAGGAGAATGATAAATGATATTGGTGCATTGCATCTGAAGGATGAGATTGATGTGTGAAAAAGAAACTCTATCTTTTCTTCAAATCCTATGGTTGGAAGTGTTGTTATTTTTATAGAATGAATGTCTTTGATTGAGAAAAGAAAATATGAGGGCTTGGTTTTCATTTGTTTACAATGATGGACCCTAAGAGTATAAAATGATCATGCAAACATATGGTTTTAGTAATTGATACAAATCAGTATAATAGGTTATTTTGCCAATTTTATATAGTTAAATGCACATGTTTTCCAAATCCTTAGGATGTCATGCTCACTCCGCTATTTAATGTCATTTTCAATTAAAGATGGACAAGTTCAAGTGATGTCCAAAATTAAGGTTTGAAAATCTATGGGATAAAATATACTACAAACTTCATTGTTCCTTGAAGAATGCAATAAATGAACTTTGATATAGAAAGTAAAAGGTTTCAAACTTGACTGTGATTCTTGATCCAACCATTAAAAGATTGGGAATGTTACATTGTTGATGTGGGGTTTTTGTTTCTAAGATATGAAAAGATATTGATTGTGCATTTGTGTATATATGAGAAAACAGATAAGTTGAGCTTTAAGGATATTATTGTAATAGATTACAAATTTACAACCCTATCAGTGTAAGTGCCTGAGTGAGCCAGCGTGGGCCAAGATATTATCTTTGGTGACAAGAATCACAACCCAAGCTTTTATGAAGCAAAATACGGTTGTCAACAAAATTAATTTAAATATATAAGAAAAGTACAAGAACAATTAAAAAACTAGTTTCATAAGGATTGATAACAAAGGTTTTCATACACATTATTAACGTGAGAATAATTGTTTTCTATTCGGACATTGGGATATGAAGTTCTTCCTAATATAATTGTTGATATCTTGTTTCAGATCTAGTTTGTCTTATCAGGGTCTTTACCATTTTGAACCTTAAGTTGATGACCATAGGAATAATAATACTAGTGCTAACAACTTTCAGAAGACCTTGTGTGCGTGTGTGTGGGGTGGGAGAGATGGGGGCATAGATGGGGGAGGGGTCGGGGATGAACCCCCCTCTCCTTCCAAAATAATGTAAACTACATATATTTTTGTATTGAAGAAGGTCGAAGAATGTATATAAATACAATGTTGGTTTACTTGCAAACAATGAAATTATTTAGTTGGAATGGTAGTTGTGTTGTTTGCAAGACTGAAATGGTGTAGTTCAATTCTCAATGCCAACAAAATGTTTTTGCTCAAACCCCATGTTATTAAAGCAAACTATATTTACATGTACATTTATTTCAGCCCCCCTCCCATTATAATTTTCTAAATGTGCCACTGACTTTAGATGTAGTACTAAAGCAATAAATGTAAAAAAAGATAAAATAACATAACACCATGAATCAAACACACTGAAAAGTAAAGCATAAATTAGGAAAAAGATGCAAAGCACATCGGGAGTTTAGTAGCATGTTAACCAGTTGGAATCCCCAAATAGAGGCGACAGTAGAGTGTCACCTTCTTGTTTCAAACTTGATGTTCTGATTGTGTCCTAGAATATCTTTGTCACAATTCAACTAAAATCTCACTGTTAAAAAAATAATAAGGAATGTATACCGGGGGGGGAGCATGCGACAATGGGTTTTGTCTTTCTCCTCTTGTTTTGGCCCATGTTGACAATGGGTTTTGTCTTTCTCCTCTTGTTTTGAGCTTTCTTCTGTTTGTTTTTTAGTAGTTAGTAGTTCCTTTGTGGTAGTCACCTGCCTTTCTTTGGTCACCATCTTTTTTGTGCCTTTTCTGTCTGGGTGGACTGGTCTAGTCTTGCTTTGGCCTGGTGGGATGTCAGAAACTTCTTGTGTTGGCTTGTTGGTGTAGGGGTTAAGAAGGAGGCCCCAGTTGGGTGGAGAACGCTTCTGTCCCTTATTTGTAAAGCTATTTTCTTGAGATTAGGGGAGAACAAAGGTGGCTTTGGTTGTGGTGGCAGGGTTCCCTGAGCTTTACCCCCCCCCCCATTTTCATTCCTTCCTCCCGCCTTCTGCTTCTATCTTTGCTTGTCCCAACAATTGTTGCATGATCTTTCTTCGGGTGTCTTGCTGTAGGTTAGTTAGTCTTTTGTTTCCATTTGTTTTCTCAAAAGTGTTAGTTTGTGTTAGGTCTCTAGTAGTGTTGTTTCTCATGTTTCTTCCTAGCTGGTGGTTTATTGGCATGTATGTGATGACCATCACTTTTGGAAAATCTATTCACTCCTCATCTAATTATCACATGGACTCATTTAGATTGAAGGTATCTCTTGTTGATACCTACTTTGTTCAGCCACTATGTGGAGAGATATTTGCTAAAATTATCATTGCCTCCCAATCTAAGCTGATGTATTGTGTCAAAAATAAAAAAGGAGTGTTGGATGGTCCTCTAGTGTGTCCTTACTATCTTGTAAATGCTTTATATCTTGACATTAATGATATTATTTAGTTCTTAAAAAATATATAACTCTTACAATTAATATGTGTATTTACATAGTCTTATACACCCCACAGTCAGAGCGATATGAGGAATAATGCTCACACTAGATCAAAAATGTTGGAACAAGAGGTGAGGCATGACTTTTATAAAAATATCAACATACTAAAATTCAAGATGCACATGCAATACACAAATGTGACCAATTTGCACTTTCTCATGCACAAAATGTATATTGGGTTACCAAATAAACAAAATGACACTAACATTATCACAATAAACAATAGTGGCATGGAGTAATGGGATGTGAAGCTTGAGTAGAAGATTAGAAAGCTAACATGACTCAACAACATCATTAGCAATACCGCAATACTCAACTTCAGTGCTGGAATGAGATACAATATTTTGTCATTTAGTGGATTGTGATATCAGATTATCACTCAGAAAAACATAATAACTAGAAATAGATCAGTGAGAATCAGGACAACTGCCCAATCAGTGTCAGAATAAGCAGTAAGATTGTAAGACCTCTAATATTTCTTAAAGTATTAAACAAGATTACTTATCATAATTAAGTGCTTAAAATCTTATTCAAACGATATGAAGTGATTTGATATCATATGAGAAGCTTAAGTTTCAAGTTTGATCCAATCTGGACACTATTTGTGCAAGTTATGCGATTTTATGCACATTTTGGGCTTCTTTGCAATTTACCCATATCTGAGGTTAGCTTTTTTTTGCAATTTACCCATATTTGAGGTTTACTTGCATATTATCACATTCTTTATGTTCCATAGTTGGTTTCCTATCATTCTTGTTCTTGTTGGACCGTGGGGTGCCTAGTTGTACCTTGGTTTGGTGGTGTTATCCTTCTAAAGGTGAGTTAGGGTTTACCCCCTCCTGGATGAGCTACCTTGAGAGGCCATCAATCGATCGTCCCCCTATTTGGTTGACATCCGATGGTCACCAGAATGTGGTGACAACTTATGGTCATCTCTAGAGGTTGTAGGTCGATGGTTTTCTTTTTTGGGTTTCGTTGGACTAGTGGTTCACTTACGGGAGGTGATCAAACGATGGTTCACCACTTAGTGAGCTAGGGTTTCAAAAACTGATGGATACAATGCATGTAAAACAATGTTTGTCTTATAGAGCCAACAACCAATGTCTTACCAAGACTCCACAACTGGTGGAGCAGCTACTTTCATGGTCGTGACAGCGGGAGGCCATGGACACATGGCAAACCTACTAGGACGACCGAGGAAGAAAAGATCTTAGGAATCTGGTTCTTGTAGATCTTGTATGGCCTCGATTTTGAGTTAATAATGGTTAGTTGGGATTTTAGTGGTATTCTTCAAATTCCTTAGGGAATAATAAAAATGTAATACATATGTGTAGTATATCTGCTAGGGTTAAATACGCTTCACATTGGATATTAACCCTTTCCTTATTCTTCTACACTGCTAAATGTTATATAATGAAATTAGAGAGACTAATTGTGAGTAAATAACAAGTTTTACTTGCCCTCTTACATATCTTGTTGATCCTACTTATTGTTATGCTTAATTGTGGAATTACTAAATCTAGTAAACTTGCTTAATATGCTATAATTGTTCAACCTGCTCAATTTCTTATTAAATACTCAATCTTCTCATTTTAACTACTACTAAATAATCCACTATAATCAATAATCATTGTGGAGAGTCACATCTCTCACTGGTACATGGGTCTCATATGTGGGTCACCACATCTTTTTAGGTGGTCGTTGGAAACATGGTAGGGATTGTTCTATAGAAGAGGAGCAGCCTGGTGATCATTAGACACAATAGGTTGGACAGTAATAGTTGTTAGTAGTAGAGTCCTAGTGTTGTTTATGTACGCTCATGTCCAGGTATGTGATGTGTTTTTTAGATGATATACATGTATCAACATGAGTTTTGGCAGTGGGACAGTGTTTGTATATCTGACATATACACGTAGAATATCTGTTTTCTATACATGTTGTGGCTCAGGCCACTGGATACATATGTAAATAGCTATTATGGAATATGAATTTCTGGAAAGGATGGACCTTTATGTAAATGTTCCTGAACATGTTATGATGGTGAAATTGAATTATTCCACTTTTCGGTCTATGTTATTAGTTAAGTAATTGATTGTGTTTTATGTTTTGAGTAATCTCGATTAGTGTGATGAGGAGTCACAGTTAAGTTGGTATCAGAGCTCTAGGTTCACTAAGTTTACAGGACATAGGACACATGTTTCAGTCAACATTACTCTACATATATGATCATAGATTATTCTTATGTAGGAATGTCTAGAGGATAGGAAGAACACATTGAGAGTAGCTATGTTTCACTAGGAGGTTGAGTTAGGTGGTAGGCATGTGATGAGAGAGTACCAGAAGTGGGGCCAGAGCATCCTGCAATGCCTAAGCTTGATCCGGCAACTATGGCCAGCCCTACGTTTCAGTCCATGTTCATACATATTATGGCCACGATTACACATCTAGCGGACAGAGCCCCACCACCACAAGCTAGGGAAGTCATCCCTAATGTGGTAACTTAGGGTGTAGGGAAGATGTTTGAATGTCTCTAACGTGTCGGGGCAATTGAATATGTGGGTACCTCTGACCCAACAAACACTGACATGTGGTCGACAGAGTTACAGAAGGCGTTGAAGGTTTTAAACATCCCTGAAGAGGACAAAGTGAAGCATGATGTGTATCCATTGAAGGATAGTGTTGGACACTGGTGGACCATAGAAGAGGAGAAGAGGCTAGGAGTTGTGATAGGTTGGGAGGTGTTTCAGTGGGAATTTGTGATCCAATACTTTCTTAAGACATACCTAGATGAGAAGATCTCATAATTTGAGAAGATCCACCAGGGATCGATGACCATCATGAGTATGAGTCAAAGTTTATGGAGCTTATGAGGTTATGCCCTCACATGGCAGTGATAAATAAGGAAATGATATGTATGTTTGAATAGGGTCTGAGTATAGAGTTGACTAGACAACATCAACTTTGGAAAATAGAGAGAGGTTTTCCACCTTTATAGAGACAGTAAGGTAGACTGAGACGTCTACTATAGAGAAGCATGAAGTTAATGCTAAGAAGAGTTCACTTCAGTTCCAAAGGTAGTCTTCTGAGGCTTTAAGAATCCAAGGTTTTCTAAACCACAGTCACAATAGAGGTTGACTTTTACTGAGAAGAGGTCATATACACCATCATAGTGGTCTCTGAGTTGGGGTAGAGGCAATATTTTTTCGTTGAAAGGAGCTCACAATGTAGAGTTAGTCTCAGTGATGGGGCCATCTAGGCAACATAATGATAACAATATGTGTCATCAGTGTAGACAGATAGGGCATATCAGATGGAATTTCCCAGTGAAGAATGATGAAGTGACCCAACAACCAAGGTGGAATTGGCAAGGTTTACAATAGTAGATGTAGTTTAATAGTGGTAGTAGTAGAGGACTCGGTCAAGATACATAGGTAGGATCCTTTGGATAAGCTAGAAGATGACATGGATGACATCAGGCAATTGCTAGGTTCTATGCTATAGCCAACCAAAAGCAATGGTCAATCCATAGGTCATTACAAGTCAGATGGAGTTATTTCATTCTGATTTGTCTACTTCTTATTTTGTATCTATGCTAGTTGACATAGGTGTGGAACACTCTTTTATCACTAGAGAGGTGATAAGTAGTTGTAATTTGACTGTATGTAGTATAGACTTGAAAATCTTTGGCTAGAAACCCCTTTAGTTGGATCTTCCTAGTTGTAGGAGGTGTATCTTTCTTGCGTTCTTTCTTTCTCATGATGCAACATTCAAGTGGATCTAATGCCACTTGACATTCATGGATTTGATGTGATCCTATATATGGATACCTTGGAAAAGTATAAAGTTGTGCTAGACTGTAGTTCCAAAGTGGAGATATTCCATGATGGAGATGTCTTATGGATCTTCTAAGGTGATAGGAAGATTCTTCCCACATGTTTGGTGTCAGCTATGATAGTGGAGAGATTTATGAGGCAAGGTTGTGAATATTTTCTAGCTCATGTTGTGGATACCAAGGTGAGAGGCCCAAGTATCTAGGAGGTATCAGTGGTACGAGAAATTGAGTATTTTTTCCCCTGAGGAGTTTCATGGTGTTACCCCTTATAGAAAGATTGATTTTGAGATCAATCTTATTCCTGGAACACAATCCATAGTGAAAGCACCATATAGGATGGCACCGACAGAGATGCACGAATTAAAGAAAAAGTTGCAGGAACTATTAGAGAAGGGCTTTATCATACCAAACACTTCCCCTTAGGGTTCTCCTATGTTGTTTGTCAAGAAGAAAGACAATTCGATATAGTTATGTATAGACTATCAACAATTGAACAAGATGACGATAAAGAACAAGCATTTGTTGTCGATGATTGATGACCTTTTTGATCAATTGAGAGGTTCTACCGTGTTTTCAAAGATAGATCTGAGGTCAGGATACCACCAATTGAGGATCAAGGAAGATGACATACCCAAGACAACTTTTAGGACTAGATATGGTCACTACAAGTTTGTGATTATCCTCTATGGTCTAAACAATGCACTAACAACCTTCATGGATTTGATGAACATGGTGTTCAGACAATGAATCAGTGTTTGGTTATGTTCATAGATGACATCTTGATATATTATAATAACAGTCAACAACATGAGCAAAACCTTCACCAGGCTTTGACGTTGTTGAGGCAACACCAGTTATATGCAAGTTCAGCAAGTGTGAGTTTTGGTTAACAGAAGTGTATTTTCTGGGTCATGTCAAATTATCTAAGGGTGTTAGTGTATAAAGAAGGTTGAGTCCATTTAGGAAATGGAACATCCCAAGACACCAATGAAGATTCACAATTTTCTAGGTCTGGCAAGATACTATAGGAGGTTCATAAATAATTTCAATGTGGTAGAGTTAGCCCTAACTAAGTTGACTAGGAAAGATGTCTCTTTTTTTTGGGATGACAAATGCCAACGTTCCTTTCAATTGTTGAAGGAGAAGTTGACCAGTGCACCGGTTCTAGTGTTTCCAGAGTAAGGGAAGGGCTACATTATCTTTTGTGATGCTTCAAAGAATGGGTTGGGATGCGTACTGATGTAGGATAAAAATGTGATTTCTTTAGCTTCGTGACAACTTAATAAATACTAGGAGAACTACCCAACACATGACTTGGAGTTTGTAGTGGTATTCCATGCTTTGAAAAAATTGGAGGCACTACCTTTATGGAGAAAAGTGTTTGATCTTCACCGACCATAAGAATCTATAGTATATATTTTTGAAGCATGAACTAAACATGAGGCAGAGAAGATGGATGGAGATAATCAAGGACTATGATTGCATGATATACTACCATCCAAGCAAGGAAAATGTGGTGATTTATGCGCTAAGTAGAAAGTCATCTTCATCATCACCTATAGACCAGACACAATTATGCTCCTTGATGTGCCACAAGTAAGATGTTTTGGTGTCTCTTCCATATATGAATGTCTAGTTAGAGGCTTCCTTGCTGGCAGGATTGTTGGCACAGTTATAGGTGAAGCCTACATAGAGGCAATGGATCCATATGCTTAATAGAAGGATACAGGGATACAAAATATATGATTAGAGTTCGTCAGTGAAAAGCATGATGGCTTCCATATGGTACAATTTGTTTTCACAATAGGACACTAGTTCCTGATATTGAGTGATTGATGGTACTTGAGAAGGCTCACACCTCAATGTATGCAATACATCCTGGTATTACCAAGATGTACCATAATTTTAAGGATTTATATTCGTGGCCAAGTTTAAAACATGACGTGGCATAGTTCTTTGCTAGATGTTTAGTTTGTCAGTAGGTCAAAGATGAGCATTATAAGCCTATAGGGACATTACAACCTTTGTTGATACCTCAGTGGAAATGGGATCATATTACCATGGACTTTGTAGTTGGTCATCCAAGTACAACTAGATTTCATGATTCCATATGGGTGATAGTAGATAGGTTGACTAATTCAGTTCACTTCTTGTCACTCAAGTCAACATATACAGTACAGAAGCTGGCACAGGTATACATTGATGAGATAGTCTATTTACATGTCATTCCACTAACTATAGTTTCTAATAGAGGTCCACAGTTTACAAGTAAGTTTTGGGAACTTCGACATATGACATTGAGAATACAACTGAGGATCAACACAACTTTCCACCCACAAACATATGGACAATCTAAAAGGACTATTTAGACTTTATAAGATCTATTGAGGGCATGTGTGTTGAAGTTTCTTGGAAGTTGGGAAGTACACCCGAGCCTAATAGAGTTTGCTTACAATAACTGTTATCAAAGGAGAATAGATATGGCACCTTATGAGGCTTTGTATGGGAGATGTTGTCGGTCTCCACTCTATTGGTATGAGATATGTGAGTATCAACTTTTGGGTCTTGCCTTGTATAATAGACCATAGAGAAGATTAAGGTTATAAAATATAGTTGAAGGCAACCCAGAATAGAAAAAATTCTTATGAAGGCAATCATCATAGATCACTTGAGTTCTAAGTGGGAGATAGAGTATATCTCAAGGTTTATCCTTGGAACAGTGTGCTGAGGTTTGGAAAGAAGGGTAAGTTGGATCCTAGGTTTATGAGACCATCCTCTATCTTTCCTCGTATTTGAAAAGTGGCATACAAGTTTGAGCTACTACCAAAGCTATACAACATGCACAATGTCTTTCATATCTCCATGCTGAGGAAGTTTCATCTAGATATAGAGTAGACAATCCATTTAGTGGTGGTTGAGTTAGTTGAGGATGTTTCCTAAGTTGAGAGTCCTATGTTTATCCAAGATAGAAGGGTGAAGAAGCTAAAGAAGAAATATATAGTGTCAGTGAAGGTTTGCAGCATAACTGTGGCATGGAGTAAAACATGTGGGAATTAGAGGATGAGATGTGTAGGATTTCCATCTCTCTTTGTGTAAGATCATGGGGGTGAAATCCTTATTAGGGGTTTGTGGTTGTAAGACTCTTCACCTTCCTTAAAGTCTTGAACAAGCTTAATTACCATAGTTAAATTCTTAAAACCTTAATCAAACCATTAATTTCTTTGATATCATATGACAAGCTTAACTTTCAAGTTTGGTCCAATTTGGACATTGTTTGAGCAAGTTATGCAATTTTGTGCACATTTTGGGCTTTTCTACAATTGACACATATCTGAAGCTTTCTTTGCAATTTTTCACATTTTTTATGTTCCTTATATGTTTTCCTATCATTCTTGATCTTTTATAGGACATGAGGCACCTAGTTGTACCTTGGTTTGGTGGTGTTATCCTTCTAAAGGTGAGTTAGGGTTTACCCCCTCATGGATGGGCTACCTTGAGAGGCCATCAACCGATGGTCCCCCTATTTGTTTGACATATGATGGTCATCACTAGGTGGTGACAATTGATTTTCATATCTAGACGTAGTAGGTCTATCCATTTATTTTTTGGTTTCCCTTGGACTGGTGGTTCACTTAAAGGAGGTGATCAATGGATGGTTAACCACTTAGTGGGATAGGGTTTCAAGAACCGAAGGCTAGCATGAATGTAAACCAATGGTTGTTCTGGAGAGCCAACCATCAATGGATTAATAGGACTCCAAAACTGGTGGAGTTGTTGCTTACATGGTCATGACAACTGTAGGCCATGGACAAATGGCAAACCTACTAGGACACATCAAGCTTTTCTTCTCCCTTATTCATAAACATTATATACCTATCCTTTAGCACCCAAACGAAACCTTTGGATCCTTATATCTCCTTTCCTATATAGAGCTTCATATTCCCTTGCATGGTGGTGAACATGGGTGTGACGTCCCCGGATTTTCTAAAACTTAATTTGATGTGTGACATCCAAATTGAAATCTCACCTCAGTGAGAATCCCAATTTAAGCACCATACACTAGGCTAAGAAGAAGAAAATTAGAGGAAGTCAGAAGGAAACAATCAGTAGCACATGTACATGAACAGTAATAAAACCAAAACACATGTTCACCATTCAACATATAATTACAACATGAATTGTTACATCGTTTGATATTACATATTGAACAACAAACTCTAACATATACATGTACTACCACTAAACTACAGGATCTTAAGACAACATGTCCACTTGTACATCAGCTCGCTACACAACTCTCAACTATCCTGGATCTTCAACACCATAACCACGACCTAAAAAAAAGATTACATGTGGTACATGTCAGCACAATTTTCAAGAATATTGTACTGAGTACGCCTACGCGTCTTTTATATACCTCTCATTATATCTTGGCAATAATATAAAACTAATATACTTGGTAGTAACAGAAGAATATAAGAAAAGCATATACTTGCACAAATATATTCATTAGAAAAAGAGAACACATATTTCAATCTTATTTCCATCATATATCTCGTACATCTATCCCTAGGGCTTTGATGTTTTTAGGCCTTATGATCTACCCCCGAGTAGTTTGTGATCATTGTACATGTGATATACCCCCTAGGAGTTTGTGATCACTCTAATGCACCGTACTACCAAAGAGTTTAGTGATATCATATGATGGATCAAACATTTTATGTTTCATGTGTTCATAGCAATAAGTATGGAAATTCAAGCAACATATCATATAAGACAATCATTTCAACCAATATCATATGCCAAGTATTTTACTACTCATACAACACAAGCATATTGTATAATAATCTAAGTAAGAGGTAATGGTGTACCTTGATCAAGATGAACCTAATCATCAAATATCCCTCATGTCATCTATGTCTTCGTTAAACCTGATCAAGACAAGGTCATATACTATCATCAGGTTCTCATCATCTTACATCTCGTCTTAGCCCTAATTGTGTTCATTTTAGGGTTTCACTTAGTTCATTAGGATATGTGCATCATTACTTGCATTATTTTCTTGGATTTATCTTACTGATGTCATTTTCCAATTTATGGTTCATTATCCAAACATTAGGTTCCAAATCCTTTTTGTGCACATATTAACCCTAGGTTACATCATTAACCTAAATCAGGATTTCATAACATGTACTAAGGGTCATCTTCATATAACATGGATTTTATGTATAATTATGATCTCATAATTAAAACTGAGGTTCCATATTTTTATATCAGCTACTATGTAAACTTTCATCAATTATTGAGCATGTATGTATTTATTACATATTAATTAGGGTTATTAGCCCTAACTAGCCATATTAAGCAAATTATGAGATTTTGTGCACTCAACATCATAATTACTGAAATCAGATGGATTATAAACATGATTTACGATCTACTAGTATTTTCTCATAATTTTATGCCATCATTTGGTTATTATTATCCATTAAACAAGCATTACACTTCTTACATGATATCACTGTTATTAGTGCAAAAAAAGATTGATATTATGATTCCATGTTGTTCTACTTATGTTTCTGAACATTTTGGTACCTTGTTTGTATTTTTCTGACAAGTGAGCTATTTTCTATGAATTATTGAAGATCTGAGCATTTTTTGACTATTTACCTTTTCAGACGAATCACGTGTTGCCACGTGGCCTTCAGGTCTGGCGCTGCTCATGGCATGAGTTGTTCTGGTCTTCTTGGCTTAGACCCAGTTCACATCTCTTTCAGGCGGTCGGGGCTCTCTTTTCCTCCCTTTCTTTCTCACGCACTCGTTGAGTCCCAATGAGACTCTGTTTCACACGGGTTCCACCGCGCAGCTTGGCTCCGGTGAGCAAGAAGCAGAGGCGCAGGGATCCTCTACCACTACCAATGTCACGATCGGCTTTGGCAACTCAACACAATCCTCCATGGCTACTTTTCTCCTTGATTGTTGCTCCAGATCTCCATCTAGGTGGGAGCGTCGCCACCATCTTTGTTGTGGCAAAGCATAAGGGGGAAAAACATCCCTGGGACATCTTCGTGCTGATCTAAGGCTTCCAAGAGGTTCAGATATCCTCCACGAACACCATGAGGCCCTTTGATTGTGATTACAAATGCCTAATGCCAGCCCTCGGGCTCCGTCTTCCTAGGTCAGCCATGGAAGCAACCCTTTGAGGCCATGCGCTCAAGAGTGGATGATTCCCCAGGCCTCCACATTGATCCTCCCTTCTTCCTCTTCCTCTAATATGCCTTCTAGATCCCTTCTATACTCATGGCTACCACTTGCTCGCGGTTGTGGAGAGACGGCGCCAGACTGGGGCTCGTTCTCTCTGTCTACTTCACCAAAAGATGTGCTATCAAGGCCAGGATGGACGTACTCGCTTAGACGAGGCCAACCACCCACTTTCCCACCCCAATCACCCTACTATCAGAGATCGTGGATGTGTGGATGGTTGGTCGTCTCACTGCTCCATGACTCCTCCAAAATCGGAGCTTTGAGATGAGCTCAGTGCCGTCCAATCTACATCCAACAGCTACAAGAGGTCCTTCATGCGACCAGATCAACGAATCACTCAAGTCAAGGGGCACTGCCGCTAGATCAGATTTCTAGGGCTAGGATTTTTCCACACAGTCCCAGCTTGATTAGGAGGGGGGGTGTGACACCTATTTAATCAACCACTTAGGCTAATCAAACATCAATAATGCACATTATTTCACAAATTTCATACCTTCATAACTTCCTATAGGAACATGCAATTTCCACCAAATTTCAACAATAACTTCCAAACCTCTCAGGGTACATTCTACTCCAATTTGGTGACAAAACTCAACTATTAGACCATTCAATTAAATTCCCCAAGTAGGCATAAAATTATGGATCTTAATCATTATATAAATCTCAATCAACATTCCAACTTTACTAAAACACTTGGGATTCTCGAAACAACTCAACGTGCATGAATAAACTTGTGTCATTGGACATTTTAGGATTCCAAAATTCCACTCCATCACAATGGGTGCCCAAGGTTGAAGAATATATCTGACCTTCTTGTTGGAGCAGCTAGGGTTCAGATCTTCCATCATCTAAGGGTTTGTGGAGATTCCTTTGGGTGTTCTTGACCTAAGCTAGTACATTTCTACTTCTCTCCTTCATTTCTCTTGCTATCATTCTTCCTCCTACCTTCTTCTAGGATAGAAAGTTTCTCATGGTACAACTTTCTCTAAAGCATAAAGAAAATATCTTTCTTGCTCTCTTGACCTAAGCTAGGTTTGCTTCTGTAAATAGTGGGATAATCAATCCACCTCTCTACTAATAACAATGGTAAACAAAATCCAATTGAAATAGCAGCGGAAGGTAAAATTTTGACTATATTCAATTTAAATAAAGTGTACATAAAAATTTCCCCAATATGGGTGTACATGCTTTATACAAAAAGAGGATCTAAGTAGAGGGAACTAGACTACTCCACTTTTGTCTCCAAGCAACATATCCATCAACTAAGTCCAAGCCAAAGCCAAGATCTTCAAGTCCTATTCAACCACCTTGCTTCACACCTGGGTGGTTGGGAAGTCACCCAACAAAAGGGAAAGGAAAATAAAAAGTATGTGAAAACAGGCTAGGGTTCATCATAAGATGAGACATCAAGAGTATGAGGCTGTTATTAAGGAAACTTGCCAATAACAAAAGTAAATAAATGATTTGCATGTAAATTAATATGTCTACCTAACTAAGTAGGGTTGAGGCACCTACCAGACCTCTAACCTTAGGTGAGGGAAGAATAAGACATTTCCAGTCACCTATAATTTTTTTATTGGGGAGAATTATAAACATTCCCCTAGGGCAATTATATACATGCCCTCTATGGGTGGTTGTACATAAGTACCACTACTTCAACATTAAATAGATCATTTAATTACATGCTAACAAAAGAGTTATGGCAATGTTGAGCAAAAGAATATGTAACATGGCAGTGGGGTATGAATACCCAATCAAGATAATACTACATCTACTTTTGAGGCAATAAGCAATTTAGGTTTCAAGAATCAAGGATATAGATCAGGTTAAACCTCATAAGAAATTATGGGTAATGGCTTAATGTTTTCCCAACTGAAAGGTAGATGCACAATCAAAACACATACCTTATTCTTTAGAATCCAAGAACCACTTTTCATAACTTTTACACGAGATCAGTTCCACTTTCCCTAATATGATCATCATATTTATATATTAGATATATGTATATTCATTAAAGGATTAAAACCTCAAAACCATCGACTTTTTCCACAAACGATCGAATTAGACTCTAAAAACCTCACTAATGTCTTAGTTACATTCTTATGATCAAAATAATATAAGTTTGTATATTTTCGAGATACTGACTTTTTAAGGTTATTTTCCACATTTTTTAAATTAATTAAAATAACTCGAAAAATACATATTCGAAAAACTCAGAAACAAACCAATAAAGCATTTTTAATGGGTAGATATCGTTCTCCCGATTTGAAAACATATTTTGTTTCTATTTTTGGACAAACGAGTAAAAAGATATCAATTTTGCAATATCAGCCAACCGGGAAGTGCCACGTAGGCAAAAAATGTTTGAAACAAAAGCAAACCAAAAGACCAGAGTGCCCTTGCGCATAAAAGACAACAAAACAAAGTCGTTCAGGGCAAAAAGGTAAAAATGCAGGGTCATCTTCCTCTCACTGCCTCGTGCCATGGCCGAGAGCTCCATGCAGCTTGCTTGGGTGTGATTTGGGCGAACACTCGATTCTCAACCAAAATCAAAACTTAGATATGGAAATGAAAGCTAGAGAAGAGACGAACCTGGGTGTACCATCGATTTGGCCGAAGATAGAGGGATAAGAGAGCTATAGGCGCCACAAGCTCTGGTGCTTCGGCCGCCGTTAGGGGTCAAAACGTCGACGAAACTTGAAATTAAAAGTACAGGTGAGATGGTAAGATGATTGCGGTCCTAGGGGCATAGGTATATATAGGCAAGGGATCCCGAGTTAGGGTTGGACTAGGAGAAGGTAGAGGGTGGCGGCACATGAGTTGGGTGTTTCCCGAATACTTGATTAAAACATGAGATCTTGTAACAGTTGGATGCGGAATCGAATTTGCAATACAATGCAACTTGTTTCGCGAAGTTTTGTTGAAAAATGAGGGAGAAATAGCCATCCGAAAGAATCACCAAAATACGCATTACTGTTCATACGCGACCAAGGAAGAAGATGAAATTATCGTTTAATACAACTTGCTAACTTTGGTCATTAGGTGCATTTAATGCATAAACCTTTCTCTAATTATTTAAGGGTGCAAGTAAAGTCCAAATAAACTCAAATTTGGTAGGTTTACTAATTTTGCGGTGAGGAATCTGAATATAAAATTAGATTTGACTTTTGAGAAAGTTAGATTATTTAATTAATCCAATTACTATTTTCTCTTTCCTCTCTCATTAACGACTATTAGATTCTCCAAAAATTACAAACTTCACCCATAACTCATATTAAGTATGTTAGTCACGAATTTGGTATTATTTCCATTTGTTTAAGTCGTTTGTTATTTAAATAATGATTTGAAAGTTTTGTACACTTTCTCTCTCCTTAATTTATCTTCTCAACAAATATTTTCCAAATTGGGTCAAAATTCATACAAAGATATATTTTGACGTGTAGAACACGAATTTAGCATTATTTTATTTTTTGAAGACTTTTATAATTTTATTTACTTCATCTAAATTTTATCACTTATTTAGCCTTTTAATTTATTAGAGGCATCTAGAAACTTCATAAAAATATAAAACTTGGTCTACAAGTAATAATAAACGCCAGGAACAGGTTTTTGGTATTAATTAATTTTTTTCAACATATATTTTACATTTAAATCATTTTCTCTCTCCAGATTAAAATAAAATATTAAACATTGACCAAATTAAATGCAAATTTTTCCAAAGGCTTATTTTTATGTTTAGATTACGAATATGGAGTTATTTTTCTAATTTGAGGGCATTGAATATTTTATCTCTCTGTCTTGGCTTATTTCCCATTATCTTGTATTAAAGGCATTAAAGGCATTATATATTTATTTATTATCCAAATTATATGATACTTGGCCATTAAGAAGCTTTTAAGTCAAGAAAACGAAATTGATATATTTATTATCCAAATTATCTTCTTGGGTTTCTATTTAGGATTTTTGGAATAATATATTCCTCATTATCTTCTTTTATCCATATTATCCCCAATTATTTCATTTATCATCTCCTTTATTTATATTTCAGGATTTTCTTTCTTTTTCATATTCTTAAAAGCACTAGAAAGTTCTAGGACGAAATATTTTATTATATTTATTATTTAAGTGGACATTTTATATATTAAACTCATTACTAAGCTTTCACTGAGGTATTTGTGCATATACCCAATTATTGGAATAAAAGGTGAACAAATGTTCATTAAACCATCATATTGTCCACAAATTAAATAGAAAGGCCAAAGAGGATAGAAATGAAAGGAAAAGATGGAAAAGAGGATCAAAAGGCAAAATGCCCAGATTTCGGTATGTTACAGCACTCCACCCCTTAAAGAGGATTTCGTCCCCGAAATCACTAGCAATTAGGGAAGGGTGAGTGTGCAACCTCACATTACCAAAACTTCAGGTTGTTCCTCCAACCATACAACTTCCACCAAAACATACACTTCAACTACCCCTAAGGGTTTAGAAACTTCACATAAGCTCAACATAGGTTGGGTTCTCAAGGATCACCTAGGGTCCATTATTAAGATATTCTTTTTAGGAGATTTAACATTATTTATATGTTTGGCTCAGTAACATTATACTCTTTATGATATCACATTATCATCATTATTTTAATTATGTCATGTCACATTCACTTAGTTGCAAAAAAGAATTACATTTCATTATTATGCACAATTAGAGGTTACTCAATTATCTCAACATTCATTATTATATTTGATCATTGTCCTTAATAATTCGGATTTATACTATCTTATCCTTATATTCACTTTATTAATTATAACAAATTATGAATATAAGACATTCTATCCAATTTGTCGTTAAGCATACAATTATTTCAATTAATGTCACATTAGTTACTTATATTCATATTAACGTTGTCACAATGTCACATTATCTTTATTGCTCACATTAATGCCATCATTAATCATTATTCATATTTATTCATTTATATTATTGATTTTGCACATTTATGTGAATTCCAATCATCTCATATTCATATGAATCCATTATATGTATTTTAAATGATCAAGGTGGGACATATTACATATCAATGAATTGATTCACATTAAGTGACTAAACATGTGCGTATTAGATAACAAGGTAACTTGCATTTTATATTGATGACTTGATTAATATGTGTTTAGATGATTATATATATATCATTTATGTGTATCATGCTATGTTAACTGATTGTAGCACTTAACATCATTAATGTTTCATTAAAGGTATTAAGGATATATATATATATATATATTAAGGTTAGATGATTAAAAACTTAGGATTTAGGTCGACATGACCATTATATTGCACTTATTCATTTCTTGGCATGCATTAAGTTATGAATTATAACCTTACTCGTCATATCATTAGGGTTTATTGGTTCATGACATTATTAACATCTTACTTATTGACAATTAGCATTGATATTCATATTATGTGCATTGGATAGTCATTAGGGTTCAAGCATATGATTTATTCCTTAGATGATAATTATATGTTCATTACATATTAACAAGCATGTTAGGGTTACGATTATATCTTGTTTGGTCAAAACCAAAGATCCAAGCACACTAACCACCTAAGTATGAGGTTAGGGTTTCTAAAGATAGATTAGATAGATTTCAAGACGTTATAGGGTTCCATCCCCCTAAATAAGATTTTGTCCTCGAAATCTAACCACACAAACATTGTCAACTAACCATACTCCACCCCTTAAAGGGTTTGACCTACTACACTAGGGTTAAAGGATAAGTCTAACTAAACCACTATCAAGATCCATCATGCTTCCACTATGCACTCTGATATCTTCCCAAACACCCAAACTCCAAGGTCTAGGTTCTACGGATAAACTATTCAAGCATATAGTCCTAAGGGACATAAGGAACTATATAGGGTATATATCCTCAAACAAGTCAACTTAGGGTTCCCAAAGATAAACAACATAAAAGTTAAGGTTACTATTGCCTAAAAGCAAACTATTTCGGACAATTCGTATCAGCGCAGGCCAAGCCGGTATCATATGGGCACGGGAGTCCTCGTATACCAAGCTAGTGGTGCGGAGGAAAATTTTGCCAGCCCCCGAAACCATGATCCTTTCTAGACACCCTTGCTTCAACTGCATGCCCTAATAGTTGCCTAAAGGCAAACCTAAACAGCATTAAGTTATGCATATTTTAATTATGAGTATATAAGAGTTTTATTCATCAAGACTTTAAGGTGAAACTATAGGGTCATAAATCAACCTATCTTCTACATAAATCAAATCTAGTGCAAACTATGTATCTTAAGGGAAACTATGCAAATCTAGGGTTCTAACTAGGGAGACAAACTAAAATAGTCAAAGATCTGACTACCATTGGCTCTGATACCATGTTGTAAAGAGTGGGATAAATCCACATCTCTACTAATAACAATGGTAAACAAAATCCAATTGAAATAGCAGCGGAAGGTAAAATTTTGACTATATTCAATTTAAATAAAGTGTACATAAAAATTTCCCCAATATGGGTGTACATGCTTTATACAAAAAGAGGATCTAAGTAGAGGGAACTAGACTACTCCACTTTTGTCTCCAAGCAACATATCCATCATCTAAGTCCAAGCCAAAGCCAAGATCTTCAAGTCCTATTCAACCACCTTGCTTCACACTTGGGTGGTTGGGAAGTCACCCAGCAAAAGGGAAAGGAAAATAAAAAGTATGTGAAAACATGCTAGGGTTCATCATAAGATGAGACATCAAGAGTATGAGAATGTTATTAAGGAAACTTGCCAATAACAAAAGTAAATAAAGGATTTGCATGTAAATTAATATGTCTACCTAACTAAGTAGGGTTGAGGCACCTACCAGACCTCTAACCTTAGGTGAGGGAAGAATAAGACATTTCCAGTCACCTATAATTTTTTTATTGGGGAGAATTATAAACATTCCCCTAGGGCGATTATATACATGTCCTCTATGGGTGGTTGTACATAAGTACCACTACTTAAACATTAAATAGATCATTTAATTACATGCTAACAAAAGAGTTATGGCAAGGTTGAGCAAAAGAATATGTAACATGGCAGTGGGGTATGAATACCCAATCAAGATAATACTACATCTACTTTTGAGGCAATAAGCAATTTAGGTTTCAAGAATCAAGGATTTAGATCAGGTTAAACCTCATAAGAAATTATGGGTAATGGCTTAATGTTTTCCCAACTGAAAGGTAGATGCACAATCAAAACACATACCTTATTCTTTAGAATCCTAGAACCACTTTTCATAACTTTTACACGAGATCAGTTCCACTTTCCCTAATATGATCATCATATTTATGTATTAGATATATGTATATTCATTAAAGGATTAAAACCTCAAAACCATCGACTTTTTCCACAAACGATCGAATTAGACTCTAAAAACCTTACTAATGTCTTAGTTACGTTCTTATGATCAAAATAACATATAAGTTTGTATATTTTCGAGATACTGACTTTTTAAGGTTATTTTCCACATTATTTTATTAATTAAAACAACTCGAAAAATACATATTCGAAAAACTCAGTAACAAACCACGAAAGCATTTTTAATGGGTAGATATCGTTCTCCCGATTTCAAAACATATTTTTTTTCTATTTTTTGACAAACGAGTAAAAAGATATCAATTTTGCAATATCAGCCAACCGGGAAGTGCCACGTAGGCAAAAATGTTTGAAACAAAAGCAAACCAAAAGACCAGACTGCCCTTGCGCATAAAACACAACAAAACAAAGTCGTTCGGGGCAAAAAGGTAAAAACGCAGGGTCATCTTCCTCCCACATGCAGCTTGCTTGGGCGTGATTTGGGCGAACACTCGATTCTCAACCAAAATCAAAACTTAGATATGGAAATGAAAGCTAGAGAAGAGACGAACCTGGGTGTACCATCGATTTGGCCGAAGATAGAGGGATAAGAGAGCTATAGGCGCCGCAAGCTCTGGTGCTTCAGCCGCCGTTAGGGGTCAAAACGTCGACGAAACTTGAAATTAAAAGTACGGGTAAGATGGTAAGATGATTGCGGTCCTAGGGGCATAGGTATATATAGGCAAGGGGCCCCGAGTTAATGTTGGACTAGGGGAAGGTAGAGGGTGGCGGCGCATGAGTTGGGCGTTTCCCGAATACTTGATTAAAACATGAGATCTTGTAACAGTTGGATGCGGAATCGAATTTGCAATCCAATGCAACTTGTTTCGCGAAGTTTCGTTGAAAAATGAGGGAGAAATAGCCATCCGAAAGAATCACCAAAATGTGGATTACTGTTCATACGCGACCAAGGAAGAAGATGAAATGATCGTTTAATACAACTTGCTAACTTTGGTCATTAGGTGCATTTAATGCATAAACATTTCTCTAATTATTTAAGGGTGCAACTAAGGTCCAAATAAACTCAAATTTGGTAGGTTTACTGATTTTGGGGTGAGGAATCCGAATATAAAATTAGATTTGACTTTTGAGAAAGTTAGATTATTTAATTAATCCAATTACTATTTTCTCTTTCCTCTCTCATTAATGACTATTAGATTCTCCAAAAATTACAAAACTTCACCCATAACTCATATTAAGTATGTTAGTCACGAATTTGGTATTATTTCCATTTGTTTAAGTCGTTTGTTATTTTAAATAATGATTTGAAAGTTTTGTACACTTTCTCTCTCCTTAATTTATCTTCTCAACAAATATTTTCCAAATTGGGTCAAAATTCATACAAAGATATATTTTGACGTTTAGAACACGAATTTAGCATTATTTTATTTTTTTGAAGACTTTTATAATTTTATTTAATTCATTTAAATTTTATCACTTATTTAGCCTTTTAATTTATTAGAGGCATCTAGAAACTTCCTAAAAATATAAAACTTGGTCTACAAGTAATAATAAACTCTAGGAACAGGTTTTTGGTATTAATTAATTTTTTTCAACATATATTTTATATTTAAATCTTTTTCTCTCTCTAGATTAAAATAAAATATTAAACATTGACCAAATTAAATGCAAATTTGTCCAAAGGCTTATTTTTATGTTTAGATTACGAATATGGAGTTATTTGTCTAATTTGAGGGCATTGAATATTTTATCTCTCTATCTTGGCTTATTTCGCATTATCTTGTATTAAAGGCATTATATATTTATTTATTATCCAAATTAGATGATACTTGGCCATTAAGAAACTTTTAAGTCAAGAAAACGAAATTGATATATTTATTATCCAAATTATCTTCTTGGGTTTCTAATTAGGATTTTTGGAATAATATTTTCCTCATTATCTTCTTTTATCCATATTATCCCCAATTATTTCATTTATCATCTCCTTTATTTATATTTCAGGATTTTCTTTCTTTTTCATATTCTTAAAAGCACTAGAAAGTTCTAGGACGAAATATTTTATTATATTTATTATTTAAGTGGACATTTTATATATTAAACTCATTACTAAGCTTTCACTGAGGTATTTGTGCATATACCTAAATATTGGAATAAAAGGTGAACAAATGTTCATTAAACCATCATATTGTCCACAAATTAAATAGAAAGGCCAAAGAGGATAGAAATGAAAGGAAAAGATGGAAAAGAGGACCAAAAGGCAAAATGCCCAGATTTCGGTATGTTACAGCTTCCCTTATGGAGAAAGAGCTAGTTGGCTGAGTTCAGAGCTTAAACTAGGATTTTATACATTTTGAGCTCAAGTTTTCTTGCTGTTTGGAGCTTGGTCTTCTTCCTAGAGGTGAGTTATATAACCTTCCTCACGTTGATTTCTTACTACTAGCTTTCTTGTTCAAGTTCTTGCTTGAAAAATGAAGATTTAAGCATATAGAAGATATCTTTACCTAGAGTTTTGATTTTAATGATGTTCATTGATTTGTTTCTAACTGTAGATGAACCTAAAAGTATGTGTATGACCTTCCTGAGGTTGAGGATGTCTTGGTTCCTACTTACATGTCAAATGATGGTTCTTAGTACCTCTTAAATGAATGGCCTACACTAAGGGTTTTAGGCTATTTTTGAACCTTATATAAGAATCGATGGTTGTTTCCTTGCTAGACCAATGAAATTGTCTTTTAGTGATTTTTTTGTTGACAACCAATGGTGTCAACCGATGGTCCTTCTTAGTTCCATTTAGGACTCTTTTGGAATCTGAACACTCGATGGTTTAGTGCTCTAAATATGGCATCAATCGATGGTGATAGTAGTTCAAGCATCTTATGGTAGTATTGACCCTCATCATCTGATTATGACACAAAGTGTCACAACTAATGGTGGTCTTAGACACGTCAACCGATGGTAGTCTATGATGCCACAACCTATGGTGCAACTAGGTCTCATATGTTGATTCTTTTAAGCCCTAATATGATGGTTTTTCTTGGATTAATGATTCAAGGGTTAGACCTATACATCAACCGATGGTTTTGAATGAAGAACCTAATCCAATGATTGAATTTGATGCTACAACATCCAATGGTTTTGGGTGAAGCCTATAGTGTAATGGTGTTGGTCTTATAATGAGAATTTGAGGGTTCAATTCACATAACTTTTAGTCATACCTTTTACCTCATATGATTATAATTGATAATCACCATGATGAGTTAATATTCAACATTAATGACCTAAGTGATGGTGATTGATTTTAATCAATCCTCTTGAATGATTAATGTGACAATGAAATTATTTTAACTTATCCAAAAAAAAATAATGTGACAATGAAATAACTCTCTTATTGTTGTTGAAAACCCAAATATGGTGCTATCCAAACATCATAGTTATTTTCTATATTAAACTTATATGTCACATGTGTGGTATTGACTTATATATAGTGGTGATTTATATAACATTCTTCACTTATATTGCTTGATAGAAGCTTGTTAGTTCATGTTTATGCTTTAATGTGATGATCTAAGCATAAAGAAACTATGCTTGTTTAGGATTACGAATTCTTTTATGGTGTTCCCTATTCTGTTCTAGTTCTATATGAACTTTTAAACATATGTACAACCTTTCTAAGGTATAAGATGATCTATGATAGGTTGATAGAAACAACCTATAGTTCTAAGTACAAAACAATCGATGGTTCAAATTAGGGTTTTCAAGCTATTTCCTTCCCTACCACACAATCGATGGTCATACCATTCAACAACCATTAATGGTGTTGCTATCTTGGCAACTAATGTTCATGATCAAGGGTGTCAAATGTTATGGTGACAACCTTTGGTCACCCCCTTAGGTCAAGTTTTGGCTCATTTATAAATTTAATTACCACTAAGTATTTTAATGATGCTATCAATCCATGATGACATTAGCTTAATATTTGATGGTGTTAAATGAATGTATTACTGATTTAACAACCAATGGTGACCTAATGATCACAATTAATGGTGGATCAGGTTATCACGATATATGATGAGTTAAGAATGTAATTGTAGATTTGACTAAACCTTAAACCAATGGTTCCTTGGTTCAATCGATCTAATGGTTAGACCTATACTTCAATTGATAACCTTGAACATTGAACCTGATCCAATGAGTAATATTGTAAGCTTCAACATCCAATGGATTAGAATGAATCCCATGGTATTATATGTGGGTCCTCATGATGATAATTTGATGGTTCAATACCATTAATTTGTAGTCTTACCTTTTCCATCATATAATTATATTTGATAAATCATTATAATAAGTGGATGCAAAACTCCCATGTGATCTAGCTTGTTATACCTAACCTTAATGTAATTATATGATGTGGATTAGTTATAATCCGACCTTTTAAATGATTAATGTGACAATGTATTACACTCTTCTTGTGTTTAAACCACAATGCAGTACTATTTGAATATCATAGTGCCTTGCCAAGATAATATCTATGGACACATATGTGCTAATGATCTTTTGAGCCTTGTTTAAGGCATGGAATGATGATGATAACCTTACTATGAATAATGTGATGGTCTTAATGACTTTTGGGGATGTTTGAAGCCAAGATTGAGGTGAAATCCTCTTCATGTTTCAATAAGGGTTAAAACCCTGGAACTTGTGATAAGATATTGGTATCTTGTAATAGTATGATGATAAGTGTAGTCCATTAATTTGCAATGAATGATAGCATGTGGTAATGCAATTAATATTTATATCTCAAATGTTTTATATCTTTCAAAATTGTTATACATATACTCTTGTTAGAAAATAACAACACTTGACATGAACCACAACCACTTCTTTATCAATATATCATGTCTTTTCTCTGTTGAATATCATATTCTCATACAAGTTGATAATGGTGATGCATATAGAACTTCATTTCTCACTTTCATTTGATTTCTATATTGATGTATTTCTTGAAAATAATATCTATCCACCAACTATATTGGTATAGTTAGGTGAGTCTATTGAATCAATTTCACCCAATCAACAACAATTACTAGAATCAACCACCTAAATTATCTCAAAACCCTACTATTGATAATGAGAATAGTGGTCTTGAGGTCGAGGAGGGGGAAGGGTTTGAATGTCCACTTGTATGATAACGCCTTAATGCATTGAATTGGCAGTAATTAATCAAGTGTAATCTTAATCATGTAGAGCCATGTGCCGTAGAGCCATCTTCTGTGTCAGAACTTACTGGATGGTGAAACGATTATTCCCAAGGAAAACTCAGAGTGCATACTGTTGAGTACGTGGGGGGTGACAAGTTTAGGATATATCCTTGTCATCCACAAATGCAGGTTATGGAGGATTGCTATGATCATGCCTCTGACATTTGATGTGATTGGGGATAGTTGTGGTTGTACCTCGGATTAGAGGGTTTTATATACCCAAGTTTCTAGTGGCATAACTTGTACCAAGTATGGACTAGTTATTACCAGTTGACTATATGTCACTGTTGGTAGTTTGACTGGTATGTCACTGCAGTTTACTCATACTGACCGAGGGGAAGAGATCTTAGGATACCGACACTCCTAGATCTTATACGGATCTGAAAAGCATATCACACTGGTCAGTTGGACTTTGAGTGGTACGACTCAAACTCCCCATGGCATAATAATAAATAATATAATTCCAGCCATGTAGTATAATTGTTGGGGTTTAATACATGTCAAATTGGTTGATTAACCCTTGTCTTGTTTTTCCAATACATAGTTCTTACATGATGCAAACTTATGAAAATTGTGTAATTCTACTTGATGCTACAACTTATTTTCTTAACTGCTGAGTATGCTTAAACTGTTCAATCTATTCATACTGCTTATTCAATACCCTAATTGCTCAATGTATTTACTATTAATTAATATGTTATAATCAATATATGTTGGAGGGAGTTATATCTCTCATTGGGACTAGGACTCACCCATGGGTCACCACATTTTTTTAGGTGGTCGTGGGCAACGAGGTTGAGGTTGCACTATGGAAGAGAACCAACTTGGTGATCAATAGATTTAGAAGGTTGGTTAGTTGTGATGTTAGTAGTAGAGTCCTAGTGCCGTCCTTGTACTCTCAGGTCCGTGTACGGGATGTGTTTTCTAGATGATATGCTCGTATTGACATGGGATTTTGGTAGTATGCCAGTGTTTGTAAATATATGGCATGTACATGTGAAATATCTTTTGTATGCAGGATGTGACTGAGGTCTTTGGACCCATATGTTAATACTTGTTACGGTATATGAGAATGGAATGATGGACCTTTATGTAAATGTTCTAGAGTTTATTTACATTGTTGGAATTTGTTTTAATTATTTCACATTTTTGGCAATGTGATTAATTAGTAGTTGATTGTATTTTGTGTTTTGAGTAATCTCATTTAGCGTGACGAGGTATCATAATTAAGTTGATATTAGAGCTCTAGGTTTACTGAGTCTATAGGGACATATGACTTAGGTTTGAGTCTGTTCTTATGTATCCAACATATCTGATCATAGTTTATGCTTATGTAGATATATCTATAGGATATGAAGAACACATTGAGAGTAGTTATGTTGCACCTGGAGGAGGCCCTGGGAGGTAGGCATGCAATGAGAGAGTTCCAGAAGTGGGGCCAGAGCTTCCCACAATGCCTCATCTAGACCCGACAATGATGGCCAATCCTGAGCTTCGGTCTATGTTTAGACAGATGATGGCCACAATTACACATATCGTTGACAGAGCGCCAGCACCTCAAGCTAGGACCGTCTCTAATGTGGAGTCCCAAGGTGTCGGGAAGACATTTGAACGTCTTAGACGTGTTGGGGTGATTGAATATGTAGGCACTTCTGATCCAGCAGAAGCTGTCATGTGGTTGACTGAGCTGGAAAAGGCACTTAAAATCCTAAACATCACTGAAGAAGATAAAGTTAAGCATGTGGTATACTTGTTGAAGGGTAGTGTTGGCCACTGGTGGGCCATAGAAGAGGAGAAAAGGCCAGGAGTTGTGATAGGATGAGAGGAGTTTTGGAGGGTATTTGTTAGCCGATATTTTCCAGAGACCTATCTAGATGAGAAGATATCTCAATAGGAGCCCGTAGTACCTCATCGGTTTCAGTGATAGGGTTGTTTAGGCCATATCAAGATACTAGAACATGTTATTAGTGTGGGCAAGTGGGGCATACAAAACCATATTTCCCTATGAAAGATGAGGAGGTTACTCAGCATCCCAAGAAAAGTAAACAAGGTCAACAACAACAATAGTTTAGTAGTGGCAGTGGAAGAGGATGTGGTCAGGCATCCCAGGCAGGATCCTCTGGACAAGAAAGTAGAGGACATGGATGGCAGTAGGCGACAACAAGGTTCTATGCCATGAACCAGCCAGAAGTAGTGGTAAATCCACGAGTCGTGATAGATGAGATGGAGTTATTTCAATCTAATTTGTATGCTTCTTGTTTTGTATCTGTGTTAGTAGACTTGGTTGTGACAGACTCTTTTATCACCAGAGAGGTGATAGATAGTTGTTATCTACCTGTTAGTCTTACATCTGATAGCCTGCAGCTAGAGACTCCTTTGGTTGATTCCACTGATTTGCGGGGAGTGTACCCTTCTTGTGTTTTTTTCTTTTTTTGGATACAACATTCAAGTGGATCTTTTGCTACTTGAAATGCATGGTTTTGATGTAATCCTAGGAATGGATATGTTGGAAAAATACAAGGTAGTCTTATACTATAGTAATAAGGTGGCGACATTCCATGATGGAGATGTACAGTGGATTTTCTAGGGTGATAGGAAGATTCTTCCTACATGTTTGATGTCAGCTATGATAGTTGAGCGGTTGATGAGACAATGATGTGAGGCTTTCTTAGCTCATGTTGTGGATACTAAGGCAGGAGGTCCTAGTATCCATGAGGTACTAGTGGTGCGAGAATTTGAGGATGTCTTTCCTGAGGAATTTCCTAGCATTCCCCCTCCTAGAGAGATTGAGTTTGAGATCAATCTTGCTCTTGGAACACAACCCATAGCACAATCAACATACAGAATGGTGCCAACAGAGATGTAGGAGTTAAAGAAATAGTTACAAGAACTATTATACAAGAGTTTTATTTGGCCAAGCACTTCCCCTTGGGGTGCTCCCATGTTGTTTGTTAAAAAGAAGGATGGTTCAATGAGGTTGTGTATAGACTACAGACAGTTGAACAAAGTGACATTAAAGAATAAGTATTCTTTGTCAAGGATTGATGATCTTTTTGATCAGTTGAGAGGTGCCACTGTGTTTTCAAAGATAGATCTGAGGTTAGGTTACCATCAATTGAGAATTAAGGTTGATGACATACCCAAGTCAGCTTTTCAGACTAGGTATGGTCATTATGAGTTTGTGGTTATGTCGTTTGGGCTAACCAATGCACCGCAACTTTTATGGATCTGATGAATAGGGTGTTTAGACCTTATCTTGATCAGTGGGTGGTCATGTTCATAGATGATATCCTAATATACTCCAAGGATAGTCAACAATATGAGAAACACCTTTTCCAAGCATTGACTTTGTTAAGGCAACATCAACTATATGCTAATTTCAGCAACTGTGAACTCTGGTTATATGAAGTGTCTTTTCTCAGCCATGTTATATCTGTAAAAGGCATTTGTGTTGATCCCAAGAAAGTGGAATCTATACTAGAATGGGAAAAACCAAAGAAACCGACAGAGATCCGTAGTTTCTAAGGTCTGGAAGGTTACTATAGGAGGTTCATCAAAGACTTCAGTTCTATAGCGTTACCCCTAACTAGGTTAACCAAGAAGGATGTTCTTTTTTCTTGGAATGACAAGTGTCAATGTTCGTTCCAGTTGTTGAAAGAAAAGTTGACTACTGCACATGTGTTAGTACTACCAGAGCAAGGAAAAGGATACTTTGTCTTTTGTGATGCTTCAAAGAATGGGTTGGGATGTGTGTTCATGCAGGATAAAAATGTGATTTCTTTTGCTTCGCGACAACTTAAGAAACATGAGGAGAATTACCCAATACATGATCTGGAGCATGCAGCGGTGGTCCTTCCCTTAAAGAATTGGAGACACTATCTTTATGGAGAAAAGTGTTAGATCTTCACTGACCACAAGAATATACAGTGTATCTTCTCAAAATAGGAGTTGAATATGAGGTAGAGGAGATGGATGGAGCTAATTAAGGATTATGATTACACAATAGACCACTATCCAGGGAAAGAAAATGTGGTATCTGATGCATTGAGTAGAAAGTTGTCTTCATCACCAATGGTAGATAATGCACAATTAAATTCCTTGATGTGCCATAAGAGAGATAAGCTAGTGTCTCTTCCCCAGATGAATGTACAACTAGAAGTTTCCTTGTTGGAAGGATTGTTGGCACAGTTACAAGTGAAACCTACCTTAAAATAGTTGATTCATGAAGCACAACAAAATGATATTGTGATATAGAATATCCAATTAGGTATTGGTAGTAAAAAGCATGATGGCTTTCATGAGGCAAATGATGGTACAATTTGTTACCACAATAGGACAGTAGTTCTTGATGTTGATGGGTTGAGGAAGATGATACTTGAGGAGGCTCACTCCTCCATGTATGCAATGCATCATAGAAGTACCAATATGTACTAAAACATGAAAGACATGTATTGGTGGCTAGGTCTAAAGTGTGATGTGGTAGAGTTCATTACCAAATGTCCAGTTTTTCAGTAGGTGAAGGATGAGCACCAGAAGCCTGTGGGGACATTACAACCCTTGCCAATACCACAGTGGAAATGGGATTAGATTACTATGGAGTTTATGGTTGGTCTTCCTAGGAAAGCCAAGGGTCGTGATTCCATATGGGTGATAATAGACAGATTGACTAATTCAACTCATTTTTTTTTTCAGTCAAGACGACGTTTATAGTAGAGAAATTGGTACAAATATATGTTGATGAGATAGTCTGTCGGTATGGCATTCTAGTGACTATAGTTTTTAATAGAGGTCTACAGATTACAAGTCATTTTTGGCAGCATCTACATTTAGCAATGGGAACACAACTGAGATTCAACACAAAATTTCATCTACAGACTGATGGCTAGTCTGAAAGGCCTATTCATACTTTAGAGGATCTCTTGAGGGCATGTGTGCTGCAATTTCTTGGTAGCTGGTATGTACATCTGACTTTGACAGAGTTTGAGTACAACAATAGTTATCAAAGAAGCATAGATATGTCTCCTTATTAGGCTTTGTATGGGAGACAATGTCGGTCTCCTCTTTGCTGGTATGAGACATGTGAATATCAACTTTTGGGTCCTGGGCTAGTAAAACATGTTGGGTTTTAGGGGAGACAGAGAAGGCAGTGGAAACAAAAAAATTCTTCTCCCAAACCCAGAATAAAGGAATCACGTCAACGTCTATACAATAGGAAGGATGGTTTGTAGAGGCGTATCTTGTCCCGAGGCATGCTCGACGACGTTACCTCACGGCTTGCGCAGTCTTCAGCTCCAGTCTTGGACGGTGTCTGTGCAGCTCCTGGTCTCACTGGAACTGTCAGGATTGACAGCTGTCCTCCGAGCGACAGAAGTCATCTGCCTCTACATTCATCCACATAGACTATCTAGAACTCCGATCTCCTTGTCCCACAAGGAATCCAAAGGAGTCATACCCTCCTATCAGCGTGCTAGTCACCGACACACTCTCCTGCCACCAATCACTATTCTACAATTGTCTTTCCCTTGTTGTGACTCTCTTATCGGGTAGCACTTGCTCGAGCTCTCTCTCGGTTACCAAAACTAGAGAGAATGACAACTTTGTAGAGCAACTGGTGTTCTGAGTTGTACTTTGAGAAGCCCCCAATTCCCCTATATATAAGAGGGTCATGGGACAAGGTTCTCTATCCCGGGCAATGTGGGATTAAAGTAGGAGTAGAAGGGTTCGAGATTTTCCACAAAACAACCAACTACGCCAGCTGAACCGATCGTTTCAATCTTGAAATGGTCGGTTGGTGACCTCATCCGATCGGTTCATACCTGAACCGATCGTTTGGGACACCTAAGCTGATCGGTTCACTTCTGATCAGATCAGTTTGTGGTCCTGGTCCAAGTCAAATTGACTTTCATATCTATTTCTAATTAATCAAATATTAATCCTTGTCCAAATCGAATTTGAACAAGTGAAACAAATTGTATTTGCAAAACGATCTCGGTTGGTCACATGAATCAACCGGTTCAACAATTGAGCCAATTGTTTCATGACACATGAGCCGATTGACTCACCACCTGAGCTGATCAGTTCACCAACCTGAGTCGATTGGTTCATCACATGAGCCGATCGGTTGGGGTGTAGATTTTTGCAAAATCAGTCAATTGTAGTTTCAATCAATCTGATACTCTAATCAATTGGTCCACCACCTTGAACACTATGATTTTGAGCTATCAATCAACTGAGTGTTTAATTGAACTACTAAACTCCTATAGTAATCAATCTAAACATCGTTTGTGGATAAACTCCTCTTCCAGGTTAAATCCTATGTGTGTGACCCTGTCCATTTCACGTTGGCAGTGAAAGTCCATAAAACTTATGACTTCAAAAGCAAAGAACGGTGCCTAGTCGCACATCAGTGCTACCCAAGTGAAATAGAAATTTGAGAGAACAACTTTCAATCCTACAATCCGTGAATGGTGTTACAGTGAATGTATAATTCCTTTGTCAGTAATGTCCTGAATGAACTCAAGGCATGGTACAGTCATCCTTTCAACGCTCTTCCATTTCCTTGATCTCAGAGCAGACTGGATGAGATGTGTGTGACATCAATATCACATATTGATTCACACATGCATGTGCATGCCTTTCTCAATCCTACTCATCAAGTGACCATGGACATCAAACTCCCTCAGGAGGGACAAATCCTATATCGATCACTCACCCCTCAAAAACCCCATGTGTCAAAGTCACCCAATCATCACCTTTATAACAAATCATCTTTCAGGACTGTGTTTGATGACGTCAAAGTGTACCCAACGACATGTGTTGAGTGTAGTGATTTCAGGTCGAAGAATCGCACTCACCACCATCACTGTGAGAGCTGATTGTGACTACCAAATCATTCTTCCATGTGTCACTCTCACGGTGTGTCTCTCAGGTACACTTGTTCTCTAACAAGTACCTATGTGCTTGGTTTAATATCACTATATCATGACTAATGAGATTCTATCATCAAGCAACACACAATCTAGTCTTTAGCGTTATTGATGTCTATGGTTATTTCCATAATAACAACCAACTAGGGACTAAACAAGAATGTATACTCTTAACATTTGTATGATCTCATCGTTTAGGTCCTCAACCCAAAAGCATACGTCATCGAGTAAAACAATTCTTTAGACATCTATCATGTTACACTATCATCTAAAAAACAATTAAAACATATAGATCGGAAATTGCCTTTATTATTATTCAAATCATTTACAAAGTATCCCATTACAATCATCACATGATTTGCTCTATGGGCATACATACCAACAGACTCCCACTTGCACTTAGAGCCAGTCACCTAGGAACCTCAGTCCTTATGACCTAGCAGGACCATCATGCTTCTACTGAGAAAGGGCCTTAGTCAGTGGATCAACTATGTTGTCTTCAGTTGGTACTTTGCAAATCTTCACATCTCCTTGTTGTACGATCTCTCGTATGAGATGGAAGTGTTGCAGTATGTGCTTGGACCGCTGATGTGATCTGGGCTCCTTAGCTTGTGCAGTACCTCCATTATTGTCACAATAAAGCTCAGTTGCATCATAACTACTAGGAACTACACCAAGTTCAGAGATGAACTTCGTGATCCACACAACTTCCTTTGTTGCATGTGAAATAGCAATATACTCGGCCTCTGTAGTAGAATCAACAACTGTTTCTTGCTTGGAACTCTTCCAGCTCACAACTCCATTGTTTAGGCAAAACACAAATCCTGATTTTGATCTATAATCATCTTTGTCAGTTTGGAAGCTTGCATCGGTGTAACCCTTTACAACCAGTTCTTCCTCACCGCCGTATACAAGGAACTGATCCTTAGTCCTTCGCAAGTACTTGAGGATGTTCTTTACAGCTATCCAGTGAGCATCCTCAGGATCTGACTGGTACCTGCTTGTCATGCTGAGGGCATACGAGACATCTAGGCATGTGCACAATATAGCGTACATGATGGATCTGATGGCTGATGCATATGGGATCCCATTCATACGCTCCCTCTCTTCACAAGATTGGGGACATTGAGCTCTAGAGACGGTGACTCCATGTAGCATGGCGACGTTGCCTCTCTTTGAATTCTCCATGCTGAACCACTTCAACACTTTGTCAATGTACATGCTTTGACTTAGTCCGAGAAGCCTTTTAGATCTATCTCTATAGATCTTAATACTTAGAATGTAGGATGATTCTCCTAAGTCCTTCATTGAGAAAGTATTCCCAAGCCAAGTCTTTACCTTCTCTAAGGCTGAGACATCATTCACCATCAACAATATGTCATCCACATACAAAATAAGGAATGTGGTCATGCTCCCACTAACCTTCTTGTACACACAAGGTTCATCTTCCTTTTTAATAAAGCCAAACACTTTGACTTCCTCATCAAATCGAAGATTCCAATTCCAAGATGCTTGCTTCAATCCATAGATTGACCTTTGTAGCTTACAGACTTTATTGGCATTCTTTGGATCTACAAAACCTCAGGTTGTATCATATACACATCCTCATTTATATTCCCATTGAGGCATGTGGTTTTAACATCCATTTGCCAAATCTCATAGTCATAGTAAGACGCAATAACATGCATGATCCTGATGGACTTAATCATGGCAACTGGAGAAAAAGTTTTGTCATAGTGAACACCTTGAACTTGTCAGAAACCCTTTGCAACCAATCTACCTTTATAAGTTTGCACATTGCCATCCATGTCGGTCTTCTTCTTGAAGACCCACTTGCACCCTATGGGTTTTACCCCCTTCAGGTGGTTCCACCAAAGTCCATACTTTGTTGGAGTGCATCGATTCCATCTCGGATTTCATGGCCTCAAGCCATTTCTCATAATCTAGTCCCTCCATAGCCTCTAGATAGGTAGTTGGATCATCATCTATGATCAACTCACCACCTTCCTGAGTGACAAGGTATCCAAACCTCTCAGGTTCAAGACATGTCCTACTAGATCTACTAGGTCCTTGTATTACTTGAGGAGACTGAGATTCCACAACACCTTATGAATCTCTATGTTCCTCTTGAACATCTACCAGTTCAATGTTTTCTTGTTGGGCTTGAACCTCTTCAAGCTCTATTTTCCTCGCACTATTTCCTCTGGAAATAAACTCCTTTTCTAGGAACACAGCTGTCCTAGCAACAAACACTTTGTTGTCAGTAGGGTGGTATAAATAATATCCCTTCGTTTCCTTGGGGTATCCAACAAAATAACATTTACTAGATTTGGGTCCAAGCTTATCAGGAAACATTTTCCTGACGTAATCCTCTGTAACATCCCAGGATTTGAGGCCTTGGATGAAATGATTGTAAAAGGAATGATTGGACTACCCATATCACCGAGGTGCACCTCTTTTTTCGGTAGCCCATTACTAAAGAACTCCATAGTTAAGTGTGCTCATCTTGAAGTAGTACTAGGATGGGTGACCAGTCAGGAAGTTGACCCCGGCTTGTGCGTGAGTGAGGAAAAAGTGCACAGTTAAGGCTAGTGGTGGTCTGTGGGGCCAGTCGTCATTCCTGAAACTCTACTAGAGCCTAGGCAAGTGGACTCGGGCGTTACAAATGGTATCAGAGCCAATTCCCCTCTAGTAGGTGGGGCCCACATGGGCATTTGGAATGCCAGTCTTGAGTCATGCGGTCCAGGCATGTAGGAAATGGTTGTCCATGGTGACGTAGCCACCCTTGTGCTGGTATTCCGTGATCGGGATCTGGGTGTCCATGGGCCATTCTGGGTCTACACTGAAATGGGGTCAGATTATGAGGCCATATAATTAAGCCTTGACGAGGACATCAAGAGTCTAAGTGGGGGATATTGTAACATCCTAGGATTTGAGGCCTTGGATGAAATCATCGTAAAACGAATGATTGGACTACCCATATCACCAAGGTGCACCTCTTTTTCCGGGAGCCCATCACTAAAGAACTCCACAGTTAAGCGTGCTCAGCTTGGAGTAGTACTAGGATGGGTGACTAGTCAGGAAGTTGACCCCGACTTGTGTGTGAGTGAGGAAAAAGTGCACAGTTAAGGCTAGTGGTGATCTGTGGGGCCAGTCGTCATTCCTGGAGCACTACTAGAGCCTAGGCAAGTGGACTCGGGCGTTACAACCTCACAACCCCAAATCCTAATAAAAGACAAATCGGGATGCTTCCCATGCCATATCTCATATGGTGTCTTTTGAACCGATTTAGATGGTACTTAGTTAAGTGTAAACGTGGTAGTTTCAAGAGCATAACCCCAGAAGGAAATCAGAAGATCAGAAAAACTCATTATTGATCGCAGCATATCCAGTAAAGTGTGATTCCTTCTTTCAGACACACCATTATGTTGTGGTGTTCTAGGTGGAGTCCATTATGATACGATACCACGGGCTCGTAGAAGGTCCTCAAACTCTTGGCTTAAGTATTCTCCACCTCGATAGGATCGAAGTGCTTTAATACTTTTACCAAGTTGGTTCTGTACTTCATTCATGAAATCCTTGAATCTTTCAAGGGTTTCTGACTTATGTTTCATTAGGTACACATAGCCATACGTACTGAAGTCATTAGTAAAGGTAATGAAGTACTGACACCTGTTTCTGGCATTAGCTCTAAAAGGCCCACATACATCAGTATGTATGAGTCCTAATAGATCACTAGCTCTCTCACCTTTACCTGAAAAGGGAGTCTTGGTCATCTTTCCCAACAAACAAGATTCACATGTCTCTATTGATTCATAATCAAAAGAGTCTAGATAACCATCTTTGTGGAGTCTAGAGATGCAATTCTCATTTATGTGCCCTAGACACAATGCCAAAGATACGATTTGTTTGAGTTGTTGATTTTTTGCCTTTTGGTGTTCACGTTGTATACACTTGTCTCTATATCTATCAAGTATAGACCATAAGACATTGGGGCACTGCCATAAAACATCCCATCTTTTGAAATAGAACACTTTCAATTCTTAATAAGAAATTCAAAACCATCATTGTCCAAACAAGAGACGGAAATGATATTCCTATTTATGGTAGGTACATAATAGCAGTTCTTCAACTCTATTATTAGCCCACTAGGTAGAGTTAACTCATAGGTTCCTACAGCACTGGCGGCAACTCTTGCCCCATTGGCAACACGTAGTTCAACCTCGCCTTTCCCCAAAGGATTACTTCTCTTAAGATCCTTCACATTTGAACAAATGTGAGATCCACATCCGGTATCAAGTACCCATGAAAATAAGTAGTAAAGTTAGTATCTATCACGTATAAACCAGAAGTACAGATCTCTATCTCTCACTTCTTCCTCCATCGTTCCTTCCATCCTCTCAATGTTTTGAGCGTAGAAGATTCTGACATTGGTTTGGTGAGAGAACCCTTCTCTCCCTCTCCTTTGTCCTTAGACTTTGTTCCATTGATCTCCATCAATGAACTATCCTTCTTCTTAAGCACACTTATAGTGGATTCAATGGCTATCGGTATATCTGGATTGTGCATAACACTTCTCACAATCCCCAACTAGTTATGGAATTTGTTCTCAATTAATTTTCCCATTCTAAAAGATGATTCTTTTGCCATTCTACAAGAGAAAATTGCATTTGTCAAAACTCCTTTTGATTTGATTTGATTTGAATAAACTTTGAGAGTAGTTAATTAGGCCTTTAATTAATTACCGCTCCAACTATTTTGATTCAAATTGACAGCCCTCACTATCAATTCAGAAGATTGCAGCGTACAATCTTCTAGCGGGTCAAGATCCTGAAATTATCTGAGTCATGGACCAGCTAGGGATGTCACCCACAACTTAGATCTTCCAGGTAGGAAACTCTTTCCAATTGCATCATCTGCAACTCTTGAAAGATGTCATACACAACTCCTTGCCATGATCACCTCCATGCCTCAAGGTGCTAGATCCTATCTAGGTCACCTTGTTAAGTCTGACAAAAAGCCAACACGATGAATATGCACCCTGCTAGGGCAGACCCACATATCCATCCTCCACGCTTCCACGAGATAGACGGTGTGCCATGCTAGGGCGTGCCCACACTTGGCCGATCAAGCTTTTCACGTGTGTCACATTTGGAAGGCATCTAAAACTTTAATATTTAATGAGGGATTTGGTTTTATAGGTACATATACATATCCAATCACCACAATATAGTAAGTATCATATACATGCTATATCCCACAAAAAACATGCAAAACGATAAAAGCAATGATTATGGCCATCCTAATGTGATTCCTCAAGATAAGAGGAATCACGGTCATCTAGGTCCACATTACATGCAACATGTACAAGATGAACTTTGTGCTTTGCCTTTCTGGGTTTGATCAACTCATCTCCATGATTGATCGGCTCACCATCAGACCGGTCGGTTGGGTGACACCAGCCGATCGACTGGCACCTCCAGCCGATCGGTTCACTGGTCATCGTGCATCTCCTCAGGTCGCCACCTTCTCATCTCGCTCCTCGAACCAGTCATCAAAATGTCCATCGTTCTTTGACATAACAGGAAATAAAAATCTATCCTATTTTACATTGAAAAAGGAAACCCCGAGTTACATTCAGGGGGAGCAAAGATAGGAAAGAAATCTTGAGTTATCTCAAGTTACATCAGGAATATGAGATAGGGAATCAGTGTGCAGACCGAGATACAAGCAACCACATTCAACCAAGCACACATACATAGGGTTTATTGGCCATAACCATGCTATACATCCACCACAAAACTCGTTTAAGGGCGACTCATATCGAGTGCATTCATATTACATATCATATACGTATATTGGGATTTGAGGATTTAGGATTGGACATGCATAAAGCCAATTTTGTTCGCATTGTATGCTATAAATAAAGGTGACATACCAAAATCAATCATATCGATAATCCTGAAGTATAGAGCAGTTGACGTGGCTCTGATACCACTGTTGGGTTTTAGGGGAGACAGAGAAGGCAGCGGAAACAAAAAAATTCTTCTCCCAAACCTAGAATAAAGGAATCATGTCAACGTCTATACAATAGGAAGGATGATTTGTAGAAGTATACCTTGTCACGAGGCTTGCTCAATGACGTTACCTCACAGCTTGCGTGGTCTTCACCTCCATTCTTGGACGGTGTCTAGCATCTCCTGGTCTCACCGAGACTATCAGGATTGACATCTGTCCTCTGAGCGGCAGAAGTCTCCCGCCTCTACAGTCGTCCACACGGACTGCCTAGAACTCTGATCTCCTTGTCCCACAAGGAATCAGAAGGAGTCATACCCTCCTGTCAGTGTACTAGTCACTGACACATTCTCCTGCCACCAGTCGCTATTCTGCAGTTGTCTTTCCCTTGTTGTGCCTCCCTTATCAAGTAGCACTTACTCGGGCTCTCTCTCGGTTACCAAAACTAGAGAGAACGACAACTTTGCAGAGAAACTGGTGTTCTGAGTTATACTTTGAGAAGCCCCCAATACCCCTATATATAGTAGGGTCATGGGACAGGGTTCTCTATCCCGGGCAATGCGGGATTAAAGAAGGAGTAGAAGGGTTTGAGATTTTCCACAAAAAAACCAACTACGTCAGTTGAACCAATTGTTTCAATCCTAAAATGGTCGGTTGGTGACCTCAACCGATCGGTTCATACCTAAACAGATCATTTGAGACACCTGATCTGATCAGTTCACTTCTGAGCCGATCAATTTGTAGTCCTAGTCCAACTCAAATTGACTTTCATATTTGTTTCTAATTAATCAAATATTAATCTATGTCCAAATTGAATTTGTACAAGTGAATCAAATTATATTTGCAAAATGATCTCGGTTGGTCACACGAATCGACAGGTTCAACAATTGAGCTGATCGTTTCATGACACATGAGTCGATCGACTCACCACCTGAGCCGATCGGTTCACCAACCTGAGATGATCGGTTCATTACATGAGCCGATCGGTTGGGGTGTAGATTTTTGCAAAATCAGTCAATTGCAGTTTCAATCAATCTGATCCTCTAATCAATTCGTCCAACACCTTGAACACTATGATTTTGAGCTATCAATCAATTGAGTGTTTAATTGAACTACTAAACTCCTTTAGTAATCAATCTAAACATTTTTTTTGGATAAACTCATCTTCCAGGTTAAATCCTATGTGTGTGACCCTGCAGGTCCATTTCACATTGGCAGTGAAAGTCCATAACACTTATGACTTCACAAGCAAAGAATGGTGCCTAGTCGCATCAGTGCTACCCAAGTGAAATAGAAAGTTGTAGAACAACTTTCAATCATACAATCTGTGAATGGTGTTACAGCGAATGTATAATTCCTTTGTCACTAATGTCCTGAATGAACTCAAGGCATGGTACAGTCATCCTTTCAACGTTCATCCATTTCCTTGATCTCAGAGCAGACTGGGTGAGATGTGTGTGACATCAATATCATATATTGATTCACACATGCATGCGGATGCCTTTCTCAATCCTACTCATCAAGTGGCCATGGACATCAAACTCCCTTAGGAGGGACAAATCCCATATCTATCACTCACCCCTCAAAATCCCCATGTGTCAAAGTCACCCAATCATCACCTTTATAACAACCCATGTTTCAGGACTGTGTTTGATGACGTCAAAGTGTACCCAACGACATTTGTTGAGTGTAGTGATTTCTGGTCGAAGAATCACACTCACCACCATCACTGTGAGAGCTGACTGTGACTTCCAAATCATGGTTCCATGTGTCACTCTCACAGTGGGTCTTTCTGCTACACTTGTTCTCTAACAAGTACCTATGTGCTTGGTTTGATATCACTATATCATGACTAATGAGATTCTATCATCAACCAACACACAATCTAGTCTTTAGTGTTATTGATGTCTATGGTTATTTCCACAATAACAACCGACTAGGGACTAAATAAGAGTGTATACTCTTAACATCCATATGATCTCATCGTTTAGGTCCTCAACCCAAAAGCATACATCATCGAGTAAAACAATTCTTTAGACATCTATCATGTTACACTATCATCTCAGAAAAATTAAAACATATATATCAGAAATTGCCTTTATTATTATTCAAATCATTTACAAAGTATCCCATTACAATCATCACATGACTTGCTCTATGGGCATACATACCAACAAAACATACTACAGAAAAGATTAAAGTGATACAACAACAGTTGAAAGTAGTCCAGGATAGGTAGAAATCTTATGCAGATAAGTGACGCAAACCACTTGAGTTGATAGATTATATCTTAAGGTTTCTCCTTGCAAAGGTGTGCTGAGGTTTGGAAAGAAGGGTATGTTGGCTCCTAGATTTATGGGACCATACCCTATCCTAGCTCATGTTGGAAAGGGAGCATACAAGTTGGAGCTACCACCAGAGCCACATAGATTGCATATTGTCTTTCACATCTCTATGTTGATGAAATGCCATCCAGATACTGACCAGACAATCCAACTAGTAGAGGTTGAGTTAGATGAGGATATCTCCTATGTTGAGGGTCATGCGTTGATCCTGGATAGAAGGGTGAAAAAGCTGAAGAGAAAAGATATAAAACTAGTGAAAGTATTGTGGAATCACTTTGGCATAGAGGAATCCATATGGGAAGTAGAGAATGAGATGTGTATAAAATACCCATCTCTTTTTGCGTAGGATTTCAGGGCAAAATCCTTACTAGGGGTTTATAGTTATAAGGCCCCTAAACTTTCTTAATGAGTTAAATAAGATTAGTTACCATAATTGAATTCTTATAACCCTAATATAACCTATTTATATGCTTTGAAATCATAAGACAAGCTTATGTTTCAAATTGGTCCAATCTGGAGACTTTTTGAGCAAGCTAAGCAATTTTATGTACATTTTGGACTTTTATGCAATTTACCCAATTTAGGGGTTTTATTTGCAATTTGTCACATACATTATGTTCCTTAGATGTTATCTTATAATTACTGAGTATTTTGATCCATTGGGCTCCTAGTTGAGCCATGGTTTGAAGGTGTTTTCCTCAAATGTATTTTAGGGTTTACCCCTTCGTGGATGAGCTACCTTTATTAGCTATCAACTAATGAATTATTTGATTGTCTTGGAAATTCGACAAAGGAGAGATAAGAAGGTCTATATGGATGGTGGGGAGCTTCTTGTGTGTGTTCTTGTATATTCGTAATAATTTAAGGCCATGGACACTTGGATAGATACTAAAACTTCAACTTTTTCTTTTTCTTTATCTTAAAGTTTCATATACTTATCCCTAAGAACCCAAATGAGACATTTTCTATCCACCACTTACCTTCTTTTACCAACCTCATTCCCCCTCAGTGCTTCTGCAAATTTCCTGTCCAAGGAAGAAGAAAGTGGGGATCTTCTTGGAAACATAATCTAGGGTTGCAAGTGACTTCCTTTAGGGGTTCCTAACGCTCCTTCCTAGTGATCTTGACCTAAAAGTGTAAGTATTACCTTATTTCATCCATTTACTTCTTTGATCATCTTCCTCCTATATCTCTCCAGGTCAGAGGCCTATTGTTCTATGGTGAAAGTGGCTTTAGAACTCAAAAATCTATCCTTCTTGTTTCTTTTTCTAGGGTTTTTCTTCTTTGTGGAGAGAAGTGCTTATTTAGCAAAGTTCAGATATGAATCTAGGGATTTATTGCCTTATTTTCTCAAGAATCTTACTATTTCATATCTGACCTAATTTATAGAGGCAATTTATATAACATTCTTCACTTATACTGCTTGCTAGAAGATAGTTAGTTCATGTTTATGCTTTAATGTGATGATCTAAGCATAAAAAAACCATGCTTGTTTAGGGTTACGATTTATTTTATGGTGTTCCCTATTCTATTCCATTTCTATATGAACTTTTAAACATGTATACAACCTTTGTAAGGTATAATATGCTCTGGGACAGGTTGATAGAAACAAACTATGGTTCTAAGCACAAAACAATCGATGGTTCAAATTTGGGTTTTCAAGCTATTTCCTTCCCTATCACACAATGGATGGTCATACCATTCAACAACCAATGGTTTTTCTATCTTGGAAACTGATGTTCGTGATCAAGGGTGTCAAATTTTATGGTGACAACCTATGGTCAACCCCTTAGGTCATGTTTTAGCTCAATTAGAAATTTAATTACCATTCACTAAGTATTCAAATGATGCTATCAATCCATGATGACACTAGCTTAATATTTGATGGTGTTAAATAAATGTATTGCTAATTTAACAACTAATTATGACCTAATGATCACAATTAATGGTGGATCAAGTCATCACCATATATGATGAGTTAAGAATGTAATTGTAGATTTGACTAAACCTTAAACCAATGGTTCCTCGGTTCAATTGATCTAATGGTTAGACCTATACTTCAATTGATAACCTTGAACAATGAACCTAATCCAATGAATAATATTGGATGCTTCAACATCCAATGGGTTATAATGAATCCCATGGTATTATATGTGGGTACTTGGGATGATAATTCGATGGTTCAATACCATTAATTTTTAGTCTTACCTTTTCCATCCAATAGTTATATTTGATAAATCACTATAATAAGTGGATGTGTAACTCCCATGTGATCTAGCTTGTTATACCTAACCTTAATGTAATTCGATTATGTTGATTAGTTATAATAAGACCTATTGAATGATTAATTTGACAATGTATTACACTCTTCTTGTGTTGAAACCACAATGCAGTACTATTTGAATATCATAGTGCCTTACCATGATAATATCTATAGACACATATGTGCTAATGATCTTTTGAGCCTTGTTTAAGGCATGGAATGATGATGATAACCTTACTATGAATAATGTGATGGTCTTAACGACCTTTGGGCATGTTTGAAGCCATGATTGAGGTGAAATCCTCTTCTTGTTCCAATAAGGGTTAAAACTCTGGAAATTTTGATAGGATATTGGTATCTTATAATAGTATGATGATAAGTGTGGTCCATTAATTTGCAATGAATGATAGAATAAGGTAATGTGATTAAGATTTCTATATTAAATTCTTTATATCTTTTGAAGTTGTTATACATATACTCTTGTTAGAAAAGAATTAGGGTTTGAATTTCCCATTGTATGATAAAGCCTTAATGCATTCAATTGGCAGTATTTAATCAAGTGTAACCTTAATCATGTAGAGCCATGTGTCGCAGAGCCATCTTCAGTGTCAGAACTTACTAGATGGTGAAACGAGTATTCCTAAGGGAATATCAGAGCATATACTATTGAGTATGTGGAGGTGGAAACTTGAGGATATATCCTTGTCATCAACAAATGCAGGTTATGGAGGATGTCTATGGTCATGCCTCTGACATTTGATGTAATTGAGGACAGTTGCGGTTGTACCTCAGATTAAAGAGTTCTGCATACCCTAGATTCTAGTGTCATAACTTGTACCAAGTACGGACTAGTTGTTATTAGTTGACTATCTATCACGATTGGCAATTTGACTGGTATGTCACTGCAGTTTACTCATAGTGACCGAGGGGAAGAGACCTTAGAATACCAACAATCCTAGATCTTATACGGAACTAAAAAGCACTTCATAGTGGTCAGTTGGACTTTGAGTGGTACGACTCAAATTCCCCCAGACATAATAATAAAAGATATAATACCAACTATGTAGTATAATTGCTACGGTTTAATATGTATCACATTGGTTGATTAACCCTTGTCTTGTCTTTACACTAGATAGTTCTTACATGATGCAGACTTATGAAAATTGTGTAATTCTACTCGATGCTACATCTTATTTACTTAACTGCTTAGTATGCTTAAACTATTCAATATGTTTATATTGCTTATTCAATACCCTAATGGTTCAATGTATTAACTATTAATTGATATGTTATAATCAATATATGTTGGAGAGATTTATATCTCTCACTAGGACTAGGTCTCACCTATGGGTCACCACATTTTTTAGGTGGTTGCGGGCAATGAGGTCGAGGTCGTGATGTACAAGACAACCAACCTGGTGATCAATAGATTTAGAAGGTTGGTTAGTTGTAGATGTTAGTCGTAGAGTCCTATTTTATCTACACTAATTGAAGCTCGTCTCCCGCACCCTCTCGCTCTGGCGATTAGGGCTGGCGCGTGTGGACGTCCACCCCCTTAGCTTAGGGTTTCTCTCTTGAAGGTTCAAGTGGAAGGCGTGCTTTGGGTCTCGTCTCTATGGTGGAGGATCTAGTGGATCGTTACGCAGGGTTGAATCTCTCCGATGAGGATGAGGAACCGATTGATGGAAGTTGGGCAGATAACGGGGAGGAGGAAGAGGACCAGGCCGATGTGGCGCTGGTGGGGAGACTATTAACGGATCACACTTTTAACCTAAAGGCGATGGAAAGGACTTTCACACAGGCATGGAGTCTTCGGGAGTCGGTGCTGTTCAGGAAACTGGAGGGGGATATCTTCGTGATGCAATTCTCGCACTGGCGCGACAAGCAACGTGTCAAGGACGGGGCGCCGTGGAACTTTGACGGGTGTCTTTTGCTATTCAAGGAAGTGGACAAGGAGGATCAACCGGGGCAGATACAAATCAACCACACGCCGTTCTGGGTGCGATTGTACGGAGTGCCAATGGGATATAGAGGAGAAGAGATGGTGCCGGCGATGGCGGGGCGCATCGGGGAAGTGGTGACGACGGACCGCGACGGATCGGGATGGGACTCTTCAGTCCGTATTCGAGTTGTTTTAGATGTGTCCAGGCCGCTGAGGAGAACCCTAAAGCTTAGGGTTAAGAGCGAGCGTATCGTCGACGTCGAGGTGAAGTATGAGAGGCTAGTGACGTTCTGCTTCAATTGTGGACTAATCGGACATGTGGACAAAGATTGTAATGCCAATACGGAGGGAAACGAGCAGCAGCAACGCTGGGGCAGATGGCTCCGGGCGTCGCCATGGAAGCAACAGCGGACAGAAAGTAACTGGGTGGAGAGAAAGGGGGGCGTCAGGAGGAAATTGACGTTCAAGGTGGGTGGAGCGTCGGGTAATGGATGCTATGGCGGAGGGGGTTCTGAGGGAGGCAGGGAGGACGGTGAACGGGGGGGGGGGGGGGGGGGAGGGCGCCGTCATGGGGGCGTGAGGAGTCCAGTGGCAGAGAAGGATGGACAAGAGTGAGGGGGGAAGCGGGCAGTGGGCGGAGGAGAGACGGAGGACGCAAGGACGTTGGGACGAGGGGGTGTTGATGGGAGACGACGGGGCGTTGTCGGGGGGGGGGGCGTCAGAAGGCGGACGAACGGGAGGTGGGGATGCGTCTAGGGGAACGAAGGAATCGTGAAAGGTGGGTGAGGACAGAGGCAGGGATGGAGAGGAATACTGGAGGCGTTGTTGAAGGGGAAGGGGGTGCGTCGGCAACGATGAAAGTGGGGTCAGGTGGTACGCAGCAGACGGACGTCGGGGACGCAACGCTGGGGGCGTCGGCAACTGTTCCGAGAAGACGGTACTCTAAGGAGGAGCTTCTGGAGTTAAAAGGAAGCTATTGCATCGATGAGGAAGCTCCAGGGTCCGATCAAGATGAACCAAATCCACCAGAATGTGGCGTTGACAAGGGAGATACAACAGTATACTAGTAGGGAACTTTGGTGGGCGAAGACGAACGTGCATGTCGGAGGCAACTAGAAGAAGCAGAGGAGACAACGCAAGGGGGCAGAGTGGGGGAGTCGAATAACACCAGGTGCACTAAGGCATTGAAGGAACCGGAGGGCATCAACGGGCAGGGCCACGCATCCACGGAGGACAACTTTGTATCTCAACCAACAGCAGTAGTAAGAAGGGTTACTAGGGCACAAAGGAGGAAGGAAGTAGGGGCGCGAATGAGGAAGGGACATAAACATGCAAAGGAGAAAAAGAAGGGTCAACCTTGGGTGTATAAGATGAGTAGGGGGCAAGGCTGGGAATACCGGAGGAGGAAGTGGTATGGGAACAAGCAACGGGGAAGAGAGGAAGAACGGGAGAGGTGTGTGACATGGAACTGGATGAGATACCTCTACACGAGGCCGGGGGAAAAAGACACAGGTGTGTCGAGGAAGTGCAGGCGAACAACTTTGGGGTCAACAAGACTCAAGTAGCGGAGATTGGCGGAGTCCAATCCCGCGAAGGACAATGAAAATCCTTAGTTGGAACTATCAGGGAATGGGTGACCCTGACACGTGCAAGGCTCTCTGAACGTGGGTTTGGAGAGAGCGCCCAAACATAGTTTTCCTCATGGAAACTATGATTGCAGACAGGAAGCTAGATGATGTGAAGAAAAGGTGTGGTTTTACAGATGGGTTGTGCATTTCCAGTGAAGGGAGGGCAGGAGGTATGGGTTTCTGCTGGAAGGACATTGAAGTGGAGGTGGTAAACTACTCTCAAAGACATGTGACAGCTATGGTTAAAGACATGAACAATGGCGTAAGGTGGAGAGCAGTGGATATTTACGGATGGGCTGATCAGGAAAACAAGTACAAGACATGGGAGCTGATGAGGAAGATAAAGGGCGAGGCTGATGTTCCGGTCATCTTCTTCGGTGATTTCAACGAGATCGTCTCCAATACTGAAAAGAGAGGTGGTCCTCCCAAAGAGGAAAAATACATGCAGAATTTTAGAGACGTGATTGACGACTACGAACTGATGGACATTGGTTTTGAAGGAAATCCTTTCACATGGAGAAGGGGCCTCACAGAGAGAACTTTGGTACAGGAAAGACTCGATAGATATCTGCCCGAGCTTGACTGGAGAAACATTTTTACGTTCTACAAAGTCTTCCATTTGCCAATCTATGAATCGGACCATGCACCCATCATTCTAAAGGCAGATAGGAGAGACAACAGGCGAAGGAGGAGAGGGCAATTTATCTTTGAGCCAATGTGGGTTGGGGAGGACAGCTGTAGGGAGATTATCAAGGAGGCTTGGGAAGCCGAAGAAGGAAGCGATCTGAGCAAAAAAATGATGAGGTGTAAGGAGTTTCTAAAAAATTTGGCATCAACAAAGTTTGGAGAAAGAAGAAGGAAGGTGAAGGAAATTGAAAATGAGCTGAAGGGGCTGTAAGCTCTACCCCTGGACCAATTAAATCTTGATAGGGCGGAGGAAAAATCTAAGGAATTGCAATACTGGCTGCAAAAGAATGAGGAATATTGGGCAGCTAGAGCCCGGATGAAGGAACTTAAAGAAGGGGATCGTAACATGACTTATTTCCACCAAAAGGCTTCTAATATAAGGCGGAGAAATATAATTGATTGCCTAGAAGACGAGTATGGGAATCTGAAAACACAGGAAAAAGACATTAAAACAATCATCACCACATATTTTGAGCAACTGTTTTTATCTACCAACCCGACAGGTTTTGAGGAGGCACTGAGGGGGCTGCGGAAAATGATAGGAGAGGCCCAAAATGAAGCTCTCGAGAGGGATATAGAGGATGAGGAGATTTGGACAGCTCTAAAACAAATGCATCCAAACAAAGCACTGGGGCCGGATAGAATGAAGGCTATGTTCTATCAAAATTATTGGGGGATTGTTGGGAAAGATGTGGTGAGCTACATAAAAGGATGGTGGAAAAGGGAGCAGGAAATAGGGGAGGTAAATGACACCTTGGTTGTGCTTATTACTAAGACAGAGACGCCAAAGACAATTGGAGAGTTCCGCCTGATCAGCCTATGCAATGTGATATACAAGATTGCATCTAAAGTCATGGCGAATAGAATGAAGACCCTCATGGACAGCATTGTATCGGAGAATCAAAGTGCATTTGTACAAGGAAGGTTGATCACGGACAACGCCCTCATTGCTTATGAAGTTTTTCATGCTATGAAGAGAGACAAGGGAAGGAGAAAGGGCAGCCTTGCGTTGAAATTGGATATGTCTAAAGCGTATGATAGAGTTGAGTGGAGATTCCTGGACGCCACTATGGAGAAATTGGGGTTTGGGCTGAAATGGAGGAGAAAGATTCAAGATTGCATAACATCTGTTAAACATGCCTTCGCCATCAATGGAGACAAGACCCAAAGCACAACGCCTACACGTGGACTTCGTCAGGGAGACCCTCTTTCACCCTACCTTTTCATTTTATGTGTCAAAGCATTTTCATCTTTGATTTCTTTAGCTACACGTGAAAACCTCCTGCATGGCATCAAGCCAAGTAGGGGGGTGCCCCCTATCTCACACCTTTTCTTCGCAGATGATAGCCTACTCTTTGCTAGAGCCAACACCGCCGAATGTCTAAAGATAGCTGAAATTGTCAGCCAATATGAACAGGCATCGGGTCAGAAGATAAATTTCTCTAAGACGGAGGTTGTCTTGAGCAAGGGGATTGCGGCAGACAGATAGGAGGAATTGAGACAGCTCCTTGGGGTGACAGTTGTGGACAGGCATGCGCGTTACTTGGGTCTCCCGACAGCGGTGGGCAGATCCAAAAAGCAAGTGTTCAGCTATATCAAAGATAGAGTGTGGAGGAAGATCCAAGGGTGGACGGAATAACTATTGTCCAAAGCAGGGAAGGAAGTCATCATCAAAGCGGTAGCCCAAGCGATCCCCACGTACGTCATGAGCATTTTCCAGTTACCGGCGGGCATCATAGAAGACATACAGCGGATGATCACAAGATTCTGGTGGGTAGCAAAGGACAAAGAAAGGAAAATATCATGGATGAGTTGGGTGAACATGTGCAGACCAAAGTGACAAGGGGGGCTTGGGTTCAGGGATCTATATACCTTTAACCAAGCTCTTCTGGCAAAGCAACTGTGGCGGCTAGCAAATTCTCCGAATTCTCTCGTGGCTTGAGTTCTCAAAGCAAGGTATTTTCCACGGACGACCATATGGGCAACAAGAAGGGGACACAATCCTAGTTTCGCATGGAGGAGTCTGTGGGGAGCAAAGGCACTGTTACAAGAAGGCACACAATGGCGGGTGGGAGATGGAACGCAGGTGAATATATGGGAGGATAGATGGCTGCCAAATGAGGGGGAAACGCTTGCACACTTTAAAAGGGAAGATGGACCAGATGTTATAACAGTAAGGGATCTTATGACGGAGGATGGTTCCCAATGGGATGAAAGGATAATCAGCGAGTGCTTTCCAGCGGGCTATGTAAAAAGAATTCTCTCTATACATTGCAGCATGAGGAACCCTGAGGATACATTGATGTGGTGGCCTTCAAAGGATGGGGAGTTCACCGTTCGTTCTGCTTACTGGATGGGGCTGCTTGGAAAGGATGAGGCAAGAAGGTATGTACACCAGCAGGGGGACACACTATGGAAACATATATGGCACGACGGATGGAGCCCGAAGATAGCACATTTTCTTTGGTGGGCAAGCACGGGGAGTCTAGCGACAAGGGGGCACCTCTTTGACAGATTCTATGTGGAGGATGGTACATGCATGCTATGTGGGGCGGAAAAGGAGACAATCCCTCACATGCTTTTTCGATTCCAAAGTGCGGGGGAGGTTTGGGATCAGATGTCGAGGGAAGTGCATAGGTGGGCGCATGAGGTGAGGGATGAGGATATTGGCTCGGCCTTGACGTCAGCGTTGGTGGGAAGACCAACACATGAAGTAGAACAAATGGTAGTGGGCATGTGGACGGCATGGAAGATACGATGCACTAGGATTTTCCAGGGCAGTGAGGTGGGCAGCGGCTATCTTCTACGTGGGGTGCTAACGATGGTGCGGCAGGATGGCAAGGGGAACACGAGGAGAAGAAGAGGGGAAGGACGACGGGGGACGGCGCATGGCATCCGACATAGAGAGGACGGTGGACAGCAGGGTGGGGAGGGCGTCGACGACGTCCAACATGTGGATCAGGTGCAGGAGGGGCAGGTGAGGAGCGACGCATGCTGCCCCAACGTGCAGTAGCTCGGGGCGGCAGGCAACTTGGGGCAGGTGGAAGGGGAGGCAAATGACGGGCAGATGTCGGAAGGGCGCTGTAGATGGAGGAAACCTATGCATGGGAATATAAAAATTAACGTGGATGGCTCGGTTGGGGAGGATAAGGGAGCGGGAACGGGGATGGCTGCTAGAGATGAGACAGGACATTTGGTGGGTATTGTGGGGAAGAAGGTCAATTGAGGAACGGAGGTAATCATCACTGAGATGCTAGCAGCGAGAGAAGCACTCGTATGGGCAAAGGCAGTAGGTTACAACAACATAGAGGTCGAGACGGACTCAAAAGAAGTAGTACAAGCATACACATCGATGAAATCACGAAGGGACTACCTAGGAGCAATCGCTGAGGACTTCAAAGCTTTGCGTGATCAGTTTTCGTCTTGTAGTTTTGCTTATGTCAGTCGTAGTTGCAATAAGGTTGCCCATGAGGTAGCCAACATAGCACGTAGAGGTCCAGTAGCTAGTTTTTCATTCACGCATTCTTTCCCTTCAAGCTTGTTAGATCTTGTAAACTTGGATTTATTTAGTTAAAGTTTTTGAGTCGGGGAGCCCACTTTGGGTTTCCCGTCCCACCCTCAAAAAAAAAATAGTAGTAGAGTCCTAGTGTCATCCCTGTACTCTCAGGTCCATGTATGGGATGTGTTTTCTAGAAGATATACTCGTATCGATATGAGATTTTGGTAGTATGCCAATGTTTTTAAATATATGGCATGTACATGTGGAATATATTTTGTATGAATGATGTGACTGAGGTCGTTAGACCCATATGTAAATACTTATTACAGTATATGAGAATGGAATGATGGACATTTATGTAAATGTTCTGGTGTTTATTAACATTTTTGGAATAAGTTTTAATTATTCCGCATTTTTTACTATGTGATTAATTAGTAGTTGATTGTGTTTTGTGTTTTGAGTAATCTCATTTAGCGTGACGAGGTGTCACGGTTAAGTTGGTATCAGAGCTCTAGGTTTACAGAGTCTATAGGGACATATTCCTTAGGTTTGAGTTTGTTCTTATATATCCAACATATATGATCATAGTTTATGCTTATGCATATATGTCTGGAGGACATGAAGAACACATTGAGAGTAGCTATGTTGCACCAGAAGGAGGTGTTGGTAGGCAGGCACGTGATGAGAGAGTGCCAGAAGTGGGGCCTCTAGACCCGACAATGATGGCCAATTCTGAGTTTTAGTCTATGTTTAGACAGATGATGACCACAATTAGACACATCGCTGACAAAGCGCTAGCACCTCAAGCTAGGGCAACCACCTCTAATGTGGAGTCCCAAGGTGTCAAGAAGACATTTGAACATCTTAGATGTGTTGGGGAGATTGAATATGCAATTACTTATGATCCAGTAGAAGCTGACATGTGGTTGACTGAGCTGGAAATTGCATTCAAAATCCTAAACATCACTAAAGAAGACAAAGTTAAGCATGTAGTATACCTGTTGAAGGGTAGAGCTGGCCACTGGTGAGCCATAAAAGAGGAGAAAAGGCCAGGAGTTGTGATTGGATGGGAGGTGTTTCAGAGGGAATTTGTTAGCTGATATTTTCCAGAGACCTCTCTAGATGACAATATATCTCAATTTGAAAAGATTCATTAGGTGGGTATGACTATTAATGAGTATGAGTCAAAGTTTATGGAGATTTTGAGGTTCTTCCCACACATGACATCCATTGACAAAGAAATGATTCATAGGTTTGAAAAGGGCCTAAGTACTGAGTTGACTACAACAACAATAGCCCTAGAAAATAGGGAGAGGTTTTCCGCCTTTGTGGAATCCTTAAGGAGGAATGAGAGAACTTCCATAGAGAAGTGTGAAGCCAATACTAAGAAGAGACCTATGCAGTTTCAAGGGCAATCATCTAGAGGCTTTAAGAAGATGAGGTTTTTGTTGGTATGTATTCCCTGAGAGCCAATCATGGGATGATTGGTGGGATACATTAAGATTGATTTGATAAACATCAAAGGCAAGCTTCCAATTCTTTCTGGTTCAGTCATATGAGATAGTGACAGAACATATTGAATGTCCAGAGAATGACAGTACTCAATGACGTATGCCTTCAGGTTCAGGACCTTGACGATGAGATCATACGGATGTTAAGAGTTTGTACATTCTTATTATGTCCCTAGTCGGATGTCATTGTGGAAGGTAGATAGACAGCAATGACACACAAGACTAGATTGTGGTGTTGGTTGATGACAGAATCTCATTAGTCATGATATAGAGATATCAAACCAAACACATAGGTACTTGTTAGAGAACAAGTGTACCGGACATACCCACCGTGAGTTTGACACATGGAACCATGACGTGGTAGTCACAGTCAGTACTCACAGTGATGGTGGTGAGTGTGATTCTTTGACCCGAAATCACTACACTCAACACATGTCGTTGGGCACACTTTGACATCATCAAACGCAGTCCTGAAACATGGGTTGTTATAAAGGTGATGATTGGGTGGCTTTGACACATGGGGCTTTTGAGGGGTGAGTGATAGATATGGGATTTGTCCCTCCTGAGGGAGTTTGATATCCAAGGCCACTTGATGAGTAGGCTTGAAATAGGTGTGCACACGCATGTGTGAATCAATATGTGATATTGATGACATGCATATCTCTTCCAATCTACTCTGAGATTAGGAAAGTGAATGAACGTTGACAGGATGACTGTTCCATGCCTCGAGTTCATTCAGGATATCAGTGAGAAAGGAATTATACATTCACTGTAACACCATTCATGGATTGTAGGATTGAAAGTTGTTCTCCAACTTTCTATTTCACTTGGGTAGCACTGATGTGTGACTAGGCATCGCTCTTTGCTTGTGAAGTCATAAGTGTTATGGACTTTCACTGCCAACGTGAAAAAGGACCTGCAGGGTCACATACATAGGATTTAACCTAGAAGAGGAGTTTTGTCCACAAACAATGTTTAGATTGATTATTAAAGGAGTTTAGTAGTTCAATTAAATACTCAATTAATTGATAGCTCAAAATCATAGTGTTTAAGGTGTTGGACTGATTGATTAGAGTATCAAATTGATTGAAACTGCAATTGACTGATTCTGCACAATCTACACTCCCAACCGATCGGCTCATGTGATGAACCGATCGGCTCAGCTTGTTGAACCAATCAGCTCAGGGTGTGAGTCGATCGGCTCATGGACAGGGTGAAACAATCGCTTCAAGTGTTGAAACGATCGGTTCAACTGTTGCAACCGAGCAAGTTGGGAAAGTAGGATTGGTGAGAACTTTCCTTTCGTTTGACTTGCCCAATTTGATTGGAACAAGGATTGGTATTTGATACCAATTAGAAACAAAAGAAAGAAAGTCAATCGGGAACTGATCAGGACCACGAACCGACCGGTTCAGAAATGAACCGACCGGCTCATGTGTCCCAACTGACCGGTTGAGGTGTCAACCGACGGGTTCAGGTCCCCAACCGACCGTTTCAGTTGTGAAACGATCGGTTTAGGTTGCGAGTTGGTTGTTTTGTGGAAACTCTCAAACCCTTCTACTCCTGCTTTTAGTCATGCATTGCCCGGGATGGAGAACCCTATCCCATGACCCTCCTATATATAGGGGTATTGGGGGGCTTCTCAAAGTACAACTCAGTAGAAACTAGTTGCTCTGCAAAGTTTTCGTTCTCTCCGGTTTTGGTAACCGAGAGAGCCTGAGCAAGTGCTACCCGATAAGGGAGGCACAGCAAGGGAAAGATAGCTACAATTGCGACTGGTGGCAGGAGAGTGTGTTGGCGACTAGTACACTGACAGGAGGGTGCGACTCCTTCCAATTCCTTGTGGGACAAGGAGATTGGAGTTCTAGGTGGTCCGTGTGGACTACTTCAGAGGCGGGAGGTTTCTGCCGCTCAGGAGGACAACTGTCAATCCCGACAGCCCCGGTGAGACCAGGAGTCGTCAGTCCCGGTGCGACCAGGAGCTGCACAGACACCGTCTAAGACCGGAGGTGAAGATCGCGCAAGATGTGAGGTATTGTCACCGAGCAAACCTCGGGACAAGGTATGATTCCACAAACCATCCTTTCCTATTGTATAGACGTTGACACGTTTCCTTGTTATGGGTTTGGGAGGAGAAATTTTTTGTTTCCGCTGCCTTCTCTGCCTCCCCTAAAACCTAACAGTGGTATCAGAGCCACGTCAACTACTCTATACTTTAGGGATTATCGATATGATCAATTTTGGTTTGTCGCCTTTATTTATTGCATACGATGCGAATAATATTGGCTTTATGCATGTCCAATCCTAAATACACAAATCCCAATTTACATATATGATATGTATTATAAATGCACTCGATACGTGTCGCCCTTAAACAAGTTTTGTGGTGGATGTATAGTGTGGCTATGGCCAATAAACCCTATCTGTGTATGGTTGTATGTGGTTGCTTGCATCTCAATCTGTGCACCGATCTTCCTTCTCCTATTCCTGATGTAACTCAAAATAATTCGAGATTTCTTTCCTACCTTTGCTCCCCTCAAATGTAACTCGAGGTTTCTCTTTTTACAATGTAAAATAGGATATATTTTATTTCCTGTTATGTCAAAGAATGGAGGACATCTGACGACAGCTGAGATGATCGGTTCAAGGCATAAACCGATCGGTTGACGTTCGAGACGATCAATTCAGGAGTGAGTCGATCGGTTGATGACCGGTTCGAGGAGCGAGACAAGTGGGTGGCGGCCATGATGAGATGCAAAATGACCAGGCGAACCAATCGGTTGGAGGAGCCAACCGATCGGTTGGTGGCACCCAACTGACCAGTCTAATGGTGAGCCGATCATTCATGTGATGAGTTGATCAAACCCAGAAAGGAAAAGCACATAGTTCATCTTGTACAGGTTGCATGTGATGTAGACCTAGATGACCGTGATTCCTCTTGGCTTAAGGAATCACATTAGGATGGCCATAATCATCGCTTTTATCATTTTGCATGTTTTCTGTGGGATATAGCATGTATATGATATGTACTATGTATTGTGGTGATTGGATATGTATATGTATATAAAAACCAAATCCCTCATTACATATTAAGTTTTAGATGCCTTCCAAATGCGACACACATGAAAAGCTTGATCGACTAAGTGTGGGCACGCCCTAGCGTGGTGCACCATCTATCTCGTGGAAGCGTGAAGGATGAATGTGTGGGTTTGCCCTAGAAGGGTGCATATTCATCGTGTTTGCTTTGGGTCGGACTTAACAAGGTGATCTAGATGGGATCTAGTACCTTGAGGCATAGAGATGATCATGGCAAGGAGTTGCATATGACATCTTATCAAGAGTTGCATATGATGCAATTGGCAAGCGTTGCCTACCTGAGAGATCTATGTTGTGGGTGATAGCCCTAGTTGGTCCATGACTTGGAGGATTTCAGCATCTTGCCCACTAGAAGGTTGTACGCTGCAATCTTCCGAATTGATGGTGAGGGCTATCAATTTGAATTAAAATAGTGGGAGAGATAATTAATTAAAGGCCTAATTTTATCGTCAACTTTTCAAATCAATCAAATAAGTCAAAAATGAGTTTTTGGACTAAAATTGCATATTTTCCTTTTGTAGTACAAATGGAAACAAACAACAATCACTTTTCTCTGCGATCGGTCCTTGAAAAGGACAAGCTAAATGGGACAAACTTCCATGACTGGTATAGGACATTGACAATTGTTCTTACTCAAGAGCGAAAGCTCTATGTCCTGGATACTCCAATTTCAGAGGAACCTACTCCTAATGCACCAAAGGCAGAAAGGGATGCTTACAAGAAGCATTCTGATGATGCCATTGATGCAAAGTGCTTGACGTTGTACTCTATGAACCACGAGTTGCAGAGACAACATGAGAACATGGGTGTCATTGAGATGATTCAGCATCTCAGGAACATGTATGAAGATCAAGCACGGCAAGAGAGATACAATGTCTCAAAGGCATTGTTCAAGTGTGTCATGACAGAAGGAGATCCAGTTGGTCCTCACACACTCAAGATGATTGGGTATGTGGAGAACCTGACAAGAGTGGGATTTCCACTCAGCCAAGAGTTGGCTACTGACATGATACTACAATCATTGCCAGAATCCTACAGTCAGTTTGTGATGAACTACAACATGAATAACTTTGATAGGCCACTGTCAGAGTTGTTGGGCATGTTGAGGACAGCTGAGATACAGATGAAGAAGGACAAGCCTATGTCTGTGATGGTGATCACGAGAAAGAAAGGCAATTCCAAGCGAAAGGGCAAGGGCAAAGCTAAGAAAGGTTCTGATGCTAGCCAGGAGCCCAAGTCATCTTCAGCTCTCAAGGCCAAGGGAGGCGTGACCAAGAAAGGCAATTGCCATCATTGTCAAAAGCCAAGACATTGGAAAAGGAATTGTCCTCTCTATCTGGAAGAACAAAAGAAGAAGGAGGCGAAAGATGTCTCTACTTAAAGGTGTCATGAAAATAAACTTGTAACACTTTTGAGGTATATGATACCAAGATGGAAAGTGTAAAGCACTCAATAAGTGGGGAAAGTTTTGCCGCCATAGATAGGAGTACTTTAGTTTATTTTTAGCCTGAAAGGCATGTAATACAGTTATGAACTGCTATTTCATATTTGCCAATAGATAGGAACACTTTATTTTTGCATATTATATGACAATGATGGCAATCAATAAAGAGATGTTTCAATTTCTAAAGATATGATCTTTGTGGCAATGCCTTGTTTATCTTGTGGTATTTGATATGCATAAGATATAATGATACCTAAAAGTTATAGATAACTCAAACAATCAAATTAGCATCAATCATGAGAAATTCATTTCTAGTTTCCATGTGATGGATAAATCTAGACTCTTTCGGTTAGAGAACCAGTAAGAGACATGAATATCTTGGACATGATTAATCAATCTTCACTAAAGGTAGTGGGAGAATGATTATCCTATTAGGTATGATACATGTGATGTATTTACATACCTATTGGAACAAATTCTAATACTTCAAATGGTGTTTAGAGAAATACCAATATGAATATCTTGAAGTGTTCAAGATTATCATAGATGAAGTAAAATTTGGTAAAGTGTTAATTCTTGATGAGATCAATGAATGAAATACTTGGACCAAATGTTTGAGATCCTTATGAGTGATTATGATAATGTATCATAGTGAACTCATGATTAAGGCATGGTTATGTCTAAATCAAGAAGAAATCATACTCTAAGGAGCTAGAGAATGATTATCAAATAACTGAATTCTTCTTATTAAAAGAATACCCCACACTAATAAAGGACATTAAGAATCACAAGGAGTTGTAAATTCTTATATCCTTAAAAGATACACCTCAATTATCTATGTGATTAGTTGTTCATGTGATGAGTCAACTATCTAGATGAATATGAGGAACTGAATTTTGAGTTATGGTTTTTGACCATTACATCCTAAATGACATCCATGTGAACCATAAGGTATGACCTTGATGGTAGCACTCATTGGATGAAATCCATAAGTGCAAATGAGTCTTAAGTGTTAAGACACATGGATAAAATTTTGAGAAGGATGATGCTTGTTGATTGCAACTTAATGACTAAGACATTTGGCATATGGATACTAAAACCACATTCCTATGAGGAATAAAACAAGGATGTGTACGTGACACAACCTATAATGTTTATGAATCCACTAATGCAAATGAAGTCTATAAGTTACAATGGACTAATCAATGTGATTGATTGAGTATAAGAAACTCATAATTGGATCCATACTTTGATGATATAATCAAAGGGTTTGACTGATATGTCAAAGATAAAGAAGGGATCTGTGATTTAGTGGGAGCGTGTTCACATTCCACATGTTGATGTGAAATGGAAAGGTTCTAGAATGGAAATCCAAAAGTGGAAATTATCTTTAAGGAAGATAGAGATGTTTCCTATGTGATAGGAATAGAGATCTATAGAGGTAGTTCTCAAAAACCTCTTGACCTGGAAAAGAGAGAGCATACATTGGTGGTCTGTACTGAAGGGTTCAGTGTGCACAGATTCAGTGGGAGAAAACATGTCCATATTACATGGAGTTAGTATCCCAAGGCCAAGTGTCCAATTCTTATGAAGAATGGGAACACTAAGAATAGATATGGATCTATCATGTATGTAATCATCCCATTATCTTGCATGTATGGACATGGCAAGAACAAAATGCATTCATCATCTTGTATGTAGGACATGACAATTTGATATGCTCAACCTGATAACTCGTATGTGGGACATGACGAGTGGATGTCTGTCTACTTCCAATAAGGGTTACTGGAAACCATAAGAACTTGATAAGTACTTGAGAAGTACTAGTTCTATGGAGATAAGGAAGAGGTCAATGTAAAGAGTTACATTGATGCGAACTTCCGAAAAGGATAGAAAATTAATCGCAAAATATATATAGGATATATAAAAGGTGAAAGTTTGTTGATAATTGGAAGTGTTCCATTAAAACCATTTAAAAGGAAATGTCGAGTATCTATGTGTTAGAGAATAGTAGTGGATACTATATGGATCTAGAAGTTCATGAGATGAACTTATAGATATTCCGGTCATTGATGACAAGTATGTAATCCTTGATCATGCAGTGTTGCTAAAGGTTAGCAAAGGAATACTGGATCGCATATTACGGCAACTCCATCTCATACGTGTGACGTACAACAAAGAGATGTGAGACATGCAGTTAATACCGACTTTGGCAAGGTGTTTCCATTACTCACTATGTTCGCACTAGAGCGCAGTAACATGTGGGACATGTTTGAAGATCGCTATGAATATGATTCAAGGGTGATTGACTCACATTGCAAGTGGGATTCTGTTGGTATGTATGCCCTGAGAGCCAATCATGGGATGATTGGTGGGATACATTAAGATTGATTTGATAAACATCAAAGGCAAGCTTCCAATTCTTTCTGGTTCAGTCATATGAGATAGTGACATAATAGATTGAATGTCTAGAGAATGACAATACTCAATGACGTATGCCTTCAGGTTTAGGACTTGGACGATGAGATCATACGGATGCTAAGAGTTTGTACATTCTTATTATGTCCCTAGTCAGATTTCATTGTGGAAGGTAGATAGAAAGCAATGACACACAAGACTAGATTGTGGTGTTGGTTGATGACAAAATCTCATTAGTCATGATATAGAGATATCAAACCAAACACATAGGTACTTGTTAGAGAACAAGTGTACTGGACATACCCACCGTGAGTTTGACACATGGAACCATGACATGGTAGTCACAGTCAGTCTTCACAGTGATGGTGGTGAGTATGATTCTTTGACCTAAAATCACTACACTCAACACATGTCGTTGGGCACACTTTGACATCATCAAACGCAGTCTTGAAACATGGGTTGTTATAAAGGTGATGATTGGGTGGCTTTGACACATGGGGCTTTTGAGGGGTAAGTGATAGATATGGGATTTGTCCCTCCTGAGGGAGTTTGATATCCAAGGCCACTTGATGAGTAGGATTGAAATAGGCGTGCACACGCATGTGTGAATCAGTATTTGATATTGATGACATACATATCTCTTCCAATCTACTCTGAGATCAGGAAAGTGAATGAACGTTGACAGGATGATTGTTCCTTGCCTCGAGTTCATTCGGGATATCAGTGACAAAGGAATTATACATTCGTTGTAACACCATTAACGGATTGTAGGATTGAAAGTTGTTCTCCAACTTTCTATTTCACTTCGGTAGCAATGATGTGTGACTAGGCACCGCTCTTTGATTGTGAAGTCATAAGTGTTATGGACTTTCACTGCCAACGTAAAAAAGGACCTGCAGGGTCACACACATAGGATTGAATCTGGAAGAGGAGTTTTGTTCACAAATAATGTTTAGATTGATTACTAAAGGAGTTTAGTAGTTCAATTAAACACTCAATTAATTGATAGCTCTAAATCATAGTGTTCAAGGTGTTGGACTGATTGATTAGAGTATCGAATTGATTGAAACTGCAATTGACTGATTCTACACAATCTACACTCCCAACCGATCGGCTCATGTGATGAACCGATCGGCTCAGCTTGGTGAACCGATCAGCTCAGGTTGTGAGTCGATCGGCTCATGGACAGGGTGAAACAATCACTTCAAGTGTTGAAATGATCAGGTCAACTGTTGCAACTGAGCAAGTTGGGAAAGTAGGAATGGTGAGAATTTTCCTTTCGTTTCACTTGCCCAATTTGATTGGAACAAGGATTGGTATTTGATACCAATTAGAAACAAAAGAAAGAAAGTCAATCGGGAACTGATCAGGACCACGAACTGACCGGTTCAGAAATGAACCGACCGGCTCATGGGTCCCAATCGACCGGTTGAGGTGTCAACCGACCGGTTCAGGTCCCTAATTGACCGTTTCAGTTGTGAAACAATCGGTTCAGGTTGCGAGTTGGTTGTTTTGTGAAAAATCTCAAACCCTTCTACTCCTGCTTTTAGTCCCGCATTTCCCGGGATGGAGAACCCTATCCCATGACCCTCCTATATATATAGGGGTATTGGGGGCTTCTCAAAGTAGAACTCAATGCAAACCAGTTGCTCTGTAAAGTTGTCATTCTCTCTGGTTTGGTAACCGAGAGAGCTCGAGCAAGTGCTACCCGATAAGGGAGGCACAGTAAGGGAAAGACAACTGCAGTTGCGACTGGTGGCAGGAGAGTGTGTTGGTGACTAGTACGCTGACAGGAGGGTGCAACTCCTTCCAATTCCTTGTGGGACAAGGAGATTGGAGTTCCAGGTCGTCCATGTGGACTACTTCAGAGGCGGGAGGTTTCTACTGCTCAGGACGACAAATGTCAATCCTGACAGTCTCAATGAGACCAGGAGTCGTCAGTCCCGGTGCGACCAGGAGCTACACAGACACCGTCTAAGACCGGAGGTGAAGACCGTGCAAGGTGCGAGGTATTGTCTCCGAGAAAGCCTCAGGACAAGGTATGATTCCACAAACCATCCTTTCCTATTGTATAGACGTTGACGCATTTCCTTGTTCTGGGTTTGGGAGGAGAAAAATTTTGTTTCCACTGCCTTCTCTGCCTCCCCTAAAACCTAACAATTTTTTCCACCATAGTCACAACCAAGGTCAACCTTCACTAAATCAAGATCACATGCACCATGATAGTGGACCCCAAGTCGGGGTAGAGGTCACAATTTTCCACTGATGGAAGCCCATTATACCTCATCGGTTTTAGTGATAGGGCCATTTAGGCCATATCAGGACACTAGAACATGTTACAAGTATGGGCAAGTGGGCATACAAAACCTTATTGCCCTATGAAAGATGAATAGGTGACTCAATAGCCAAGGCAAGTCAACAAGGTCCACAACAATGATAGTTTAGTAGTGGCAGTGGAAGAGGACGTGGTCAGGCATCTGAAGCAGGATCCTTTGGACAAGAAAGATGAGTACATGGATGAAAATAGGCGACAACAAGGTTCTATGCCATGACCCAACCAGAAGTAGTGGTCAATCCATGAGTCATGGCAGGTTAGATGGAGTTTTTTCATTATGATTTGTCTTCTTCTTGTTTTGTATCTATTTTAGTAGACCCTAGTGCGACATACTCTTTTATCACTAGAGAGGTGATAGATATGTGTTATCTACATGTTCGTCTTAGATCTGATAGCCTGTGGCTAGAGACTCCTTTGGTTGATTCCGCCGAGTTGGGGGAAGTGTGCCCTTCTTGTGTTCTTTCTTTTTCTGGACACAACATTCAAGTGGATCTTTTGCCACTTGACATGCATGGCTTTGATGTAATCCTAGGAATAAATACCATGGAAAAAATACAAGGTAGTCTTGGACTGTAATAATAAGGTGGCAACGTTCCATGATGGAGATGTAAAGTGGATTTTCCAGGGTGATAGGAAATTTCTTCCTACATGTTTGATGGTAGCTATGACAACTAAGCGGTTGATGAGACAAGGATATGAGTCTTTCTTAGCTCATGTTGTGGATACCAAGGTGGGAGGTCCTACTATCCAGGATGTACTAGTGGTGTGAGAATTTGAGGATGTCTTTCCTAAGGAATTTCCTAGCATTCCCCCTCCTAGATAGATTGAGTTTGAGATCAATCTTGTTACTAGAACACAACCCATAGCACAGTCAACATATAGAATGGTTCCAACAGAGATGCAAGAGTTAAAGAAACAGTTACCATAACTATTAGAGAAGGGTATTATCAGGTCGATCACTTCCCCTTGGGTTGCTCCTGTGTTGTTTGTTTAAAGGAAGGATGGTTCAATGAGGTTGTGTATAGACTGCAAACAGTTGAATAAGGTGACAATAAGGAATAAGTATCCTTTGCCGAGGATTGATGATCTTTTTTATCAGTTGAGAGGTGCCACTATGTTTTCAAAGATAGACCTACGGTTAGGATACCATCATTTGAGAATTAAGGCTGATGACATACCCAAGTCAGATTTTATGACTAGGTATGGTCATTATGAGTTTGTGGTTATGTTGTTTGGACTAACCAATGCACCTCCAACTTTTATGGATCTGATAAATAGTGTGTTTAGACCTTATCTTGATCAATGTGTGGTTGTGTTCATAGATGATATCCTAATATACTCCAAGGATAGTCAACAACATGAGAAACACCTTCGCCAGACATTGACTTTGTTAAGGCAACATCAACTATATGCTAAGTTCAGCACGTGTGAATTCTGGTTATCTGAAGTGTCTTTTCTGGGCCATGTTATATCTACAAAAGGCGTTCATGTTGATCCCAAGAAAGTGAAATATGTACTAGAACGTGAACAACCAAAGACACTGATAGAGATCCATAGTTTCCTTGGTCTGGTAGGTTACTACAGAAGTTTCATCAAAGACTTCAGTTCTCTAGCGTTACTCCTAACTAGGTTAACCAGGAAGGATGTTCCTTTTGCTTGGAATGACAAGTGTCAACATTATTTCCAGCTGTTGAAAGAAAAGTTGAGTAGTGCACCTGTGTTAGTACTGCCAGAGCAAGGAAAAGCCTATTTTGTCTTTTGTGATGCTTCAAAGAATGGGTTGGGATGCATGTTGATGCAAGATAAAAATGTGATTTCTTTTTCTTTGCAACAACTTAAGAAACATGAGGAGAATTACCCAACACATGATCTGGAGCATGCAGCAGTGGTCCTTGCCTTAAAGAACTGGAGACACTATCTTTATGGAGAAAAGTGTCAGATCTTCATTGACCACAAGTATATACAGTGTATCTTCTCAAAATAGGAGTTGAATATGAGGCAGAGGAGATGGATGGAGCTGATTAAGGGTTATGATTACACAATAGACTACCATCCATGGAAAGAGAATGTGGTAGATGATGCATTGAGTACAAAGTTTTCTTCATCATCAATGGTAGATAATGCACAATTAAATTCCTTGATGTGCCATAAGATAGATAATGTAGTATCTCTTTGCCAGATGATTGTATATCTAGAAGCTTCCTTGTTGGCAAGATTGTTGGCATACTTACAAGTGAAACCTACCTTGAGATAGAAGATTCATGATGCACAACAGAATGATATTATGATACAGAATACCTGATCAGGGATTGGCAGTGAAAAGTATGATGGCTTTCCTAAGGCAGATGATGGTACATTTGTAACCACAATAGTACTATATTTCCTGATATTGATGGGTTGAGGAAGATGGTACTTGAGGAGGCTCACTCCTCCATGTATGCAATGCATCCTAGAAGTACCAAGATGTACCAAAACTTGAAATACGTGTATTGGTGGCCAGGTCTACGTGATGTGGCAGAGTTCATTGCCAAATGTCCAATTTGTCAGCAGGTGAAGATTGAGCACCAGAAGCATGTAGGGAGATTACAACTCTTGCCAATACCACAGTGGAAATGGGATCTTATTACTATGGACTTTGTGGTTGGTCTTCCTAGGATAGCCAAGGGTCATGATTCCATATGGGTGATAGTAGATAGATTTTCTAAGTCAGCTCATTTTCTGCCAGTCAAGATGATGTTCACAATAGAGAAATTAGCAAAAATATATGTTGATGAGATAGTCCGTCTGCATGGCATTCTAGTGACTATAGTTTTTAACAAAGGTCCATAGTTTACAAGTCATTTTTGGGAGCGTCTGCATTCAGCAATGGGAACACAACTGAGTTTCAACACAAATTTTCATCAACAGACTGATGGTCGGTCTGAAAGGACTATTCAGACTTTAGAGGATCTCTTGAGGGCATGTGTGCTGCAATGTCTTGGTAGTTGGGATGTACATCTGACTCTGATAGAGTTTGTGTACAACAATAGCTATCAAAGAAGCATAGATATGGCTTCTTATGAGGCTCTGTATGAGAGACTATGTCGGTCTCCTGTTTGCTAGTATGAGATGTGAATATCAACTTTTGGGTCCTGAGCTAGTACAATAGACTACATAAAAGACTAAAGTGATACAACAACAGTTGAAAGAAGCCCAGGATAGGCAAAAATATTATGTAGATAACTAACACATACCACTTGAGTTTCGAGTGGGAGATAGAGTATATCTTATTGTTTCTCCTTGGAAGGTGTGTTGAGGTTTGAAAAGATGGGTAAGTTGGCTCCTAGATTTATGGGACCATACCCTATCCTAGCTCATGTTGGAAAGGGAGCATACAAGTTGGAGCTACCACTAGAGCTACATAGATTGCATAATGTCTTTCAAATCTCTATGTTGAGTAAATGCCATCCAGATACTGACCAGACAATCCAACACGTAAAGGTTGAGTTAGATGAGGATATCTCCTATGTTGAGGGTCCTGCATTGATCCTGGATAGAAGGGTGAAAAAGCAGAAGAGAAAATATATAATACTAGTGAAAGTTTTGTGGAATCACTATGGCATATAGTAATCCACATGGGAACTATATAATGAGATGTGTAGAAAATACCCATCTCTTTTTGCGTAGGGCTTTGGGGTGAAATCCTTGTTAGGGTTTTATAGATGTAAGGCCCCTAAACTTGCTTAATGAGTTGAATAAGCTTAATTACCATATTTAATGATTATAACCCTAATCTAACCTTGTGATATTCTTTTAAATCATAATACAAGCTTAAGTTTCAAATTTGGTCCAATTTGGAGACTGTTTGAGCAAGTTATGCAATTTTATGTACATTTTGGACTTTTTTGCAATTTACCCAATTGAGGGGTTTTCTTTGCAATTTGTCACATACATTATGTGCCTTCATGTTATATTATCGTTCCTGAGTATTTTTATCCATGGGGATCCTATTTGAGCCATGGTTTGAAGGTATTTTCCTCAAGGGTATTTTAGGGTTTACCCCTTCGTGAATGAGCTACCTTTAGTAGCTATCAACTAATGAATTATTTGATTGGCTTGGAAATTTGAAAAAGGAGAGGTAATCAGGTCTATATGGATGGTGGGGGAGCTTCTTGTGTGTGTGCTTGTATATTATTAATAATTTAAGGGCATGGACACTTGCATAGATACTAGAACTTATCCCTTTCCTTTTTCTTTATCTTAATGTTTTGTATTACTAATAATTTAAGGGCATTGCTTGTTTTGGATCCACCACTTTCCTCCTTCTACAAACCTCGTTCTCCCTTTGTTCTTCTGTGAATTTTGTGTCCAAGGAAGAAGGAAGTGGGGTTCTTCTTAGAAAAAGAACTTGGGTTTGCAATTGACTTCCTTTTGGGGTTCCTAAAGCTCCTTCCTAGTGATCTTGACCCATAAGTATTACCTTATTTACTCCATTTATTTCTTTTCTCTTCTTCCTCCTATATCTCTCCATGTAGGAACCCTTCTGTTCCAGGGTGAAAGTTGCTTTAGAACTCAAAAATGTATCCTTCTTGTTTCTTTTTCTAGGGTATTGCTTCTTTGTAAAGAGAAGTGCCTATTTGGCCAAGTTCATATTTGAATCTAGGGATTTCTAGCCTTATTTGCTTGAGATCCTTGCTTTTTGAGATCTGACCTGCTATGTAGAGGTTATTTATATAACATTCTTCACTTATATTGCTTTCTAGAAGCCTATTAGCTCATGTTTATGCTTTAATGTGATGATCTAAGCATAAAGAAATTATGCTTATTTAGGGTTACGAATTTTTTTATGGTGTTCCCTATTATGTTCTAGTTCTATATGAACTTGTAAACATGTGTACAACCTTTATAAGTTATAATATGATCTAGTACAGGTTGATGGAAACAACCTATAGTTCTAAGTACAAAACAATCGATGGTTCAAATTAGGGTTTTCAAGCTATTTCCTTCCTTATCACACAATCGATGGTCATACCATTCAACAACCAATGGTTTTGCTATCTTGGCAACTATTTTCATGATCAAGGGTGTCAAATTTTATGGTGACAACCTATGGTCACCCCCTTAGGTCAGTTTTTGTCTCAATTAGAAATTTAATTACCATCCACTAAGTATTCTAATGATGCCATCAATCCATGATGACATTAACTTAATATTTGATGGTTTTAAATGAATGTATTCTTGATTTAACAACCAATGGTGACATGATGATCACAATTAATGGTGTATCAGGTCATCACCATATATGATGAGTTAAGAATGTAATTGTAGATTTAACTAAACCTTAAACCAATGGTTCCTTGGTTCAATTGATCTAATGGTTAGACCTATACTTCAATTCATAACCTTGAACAATGAAACTAATCCAATGAATAATATAGGATGCTTCAACATCCAATGGATTAGAATGAATCCTAAGGTAATATTTGTGGGTCCTAGTGATGATAATTCGATGGTTCAATACCATTAATTTGTAGTCTTACCTTTTCCATCATATAGTTATATTTGATAAATGACTTTAATAAGTGGATGCATAACTCCCATGTGATCTACCTTGTTATACCTAACCTTAATGTAATTAAATGATGTTGATTAGTTATTTTTTAGACCTCTTGAATGATTAATGTGATAATGTATTACACTCTTCTTATGTTGAAACCAAAATGCAGTACTATTTGAATATCATAGTGCCTTGCCATGATAATATCTATGGACACATATGTGCTAATGATCTTTTGATCCTTGTTTAAGGCATGGAATGGTGATGATAACATTACTATGAATAATTTGATCGTCTTAATGGCCTTTGGGCATGTTTGAAGCCATGATTGAGGTGAAATCCTCTTCATGTTCCAATAATGGTTAAAACCCTAGAACTTATGATAAGATATTGGCATCTTGTAATAGTATGATGATAAGTGTGATCCATAAATTTGTAATGAATGATAGCATGTGGTAATGTGATTAAGATTTATATCTCTAATGTTTTTTTATCTTTTGAAGTTGTTATACATATATTCTTGTTAGAAAATAATTAGGGTTTGAATGTCCACTTGTATGATAAAGCCTTAATGCATTCAATTGGCAGTAATTAATCAATTATAACCTTAATCATGTAGAGCCCTATGCCATAGAGCCATCTTCAGTGTCAGAACTTATTGGATGGTGAAATGAGTATTCCCAAGGGAAACTCGGAGTGCATATTGTTGAGTATGTGGGGGTGGCAAGTTGAGGATATATCCTTGTCATCCACAAATGCAGGTTATGGAGGATGGCTATGGTCATGCCTTTGACATTTGATGTGATTGAGGACAACTACGGTTGTACCTCAGATTAGAGGGTTTTGTATACCCTGGTTTCTAGTGTCGTAACTTGTAGCAAGTACAATCTAGTTTTTATCAGATGACTATATGTCACTATTGGCAGTTTGACTGGTATGTCACTGTAGTTTACTTACACTAATTGAGGGGAAGAGATCTTAGGATACTAACACTCCTAGATCTTATACAGAATTGAAAAGCACTTTGCATTGGTTAGTTGGACTTTGAGTGGTACGACTCAAACTCCCAGGGTATAATAATAAAAGATATAATACCAATCGTGTAGTATATCTGCTGGGTTGAATAAGTATCACATTGGTTGATTAACCCTTGTCTTGTCTTTACACTACATAGTTCTTACATGATGCAGACTTATGAAAATTGTGTAATTCTACTTGATGCTTCAACTTATTTGCTTAACTTCTTAGTATGCTTAAACTGTTCAATCTGTTCATATTGCTTATTCAATACCCTAATTGCTCAATGTGTTTACTATTAATTAAGATGTTATAATCAATATATGTTGGAGAGAGTTATATCTCTTACTAGGACTGGGTCTCACCTGTGGGTCACCACAATTTTTTAGGTGGTCGCGGGCAACGAGGTCGAGGTTGTTCTGTGGAAGAGAACCAACATGGTGATCAATAGATTCATAAGGTTGGTTAGTTGTAGAAGTTAGTAGTAGAGTCCTAGTGCCATCCCTGTACTCTCAGGACCGTGTATGGGATGTGTTTTCTAGATGTTATACTCAGTTCGACACGAGATTTTGGTAGTATGCCAATGTTTGTAAATATATGGCATGTACATGTGAAATATCTTTTGTATGCAGGATGTGACTGAGGTCTTTGGACCCAAATGTAAATACTTGTTACAGTATACGAGGATGGAATGATGGACCTTTATGTAAATGTTCTAGAGTTTATTTACATTGTTGGAATTGGTTTTAATTATTATGCATTTTTTACTATGTGACTAATTAGTAGTTGATTGTGTTTTGTGTTTTGAATAATCTCATTTAGCATGATTAGGTGTCACAATCTTGACTTAAATATTTGGGAGGATGACTATGGTCATACCTAGCCCACAGTTTGAGAATGATTGTGGTCATGTCTTGGCGATTATATATATGATGAGATTTTAGGATAGTTGTGGTTGTACCTGAATGGTAGGGTTTGCATACCCACATCCTTTCACTAGTGTTGTGACATGTACCAAGGACAGACTAAGTTGTTAGAAGTTTGACCTTATTTGTCGTTGTGGCAGACTCATACTGACCGAGGGTAGAGAAGATCTTAGGAACTCAGTTCTACTAGATTTTGTATGGAACTGATTTTGACTTAGAAGTGGTCAATTGGAATTTGAGTGGCATTCCTCAAATTCTTCAGGGCATAATAAAAGATGTAATATAGATGTGTACTATATCTACTAGGGTTTTATATGTTTCACTGTATGTTAACCCTTACCATATTCTTCTACATTTCTATATGTTATATAATGAAATTAGATTGATTAATTGTGAGTAAATGATAAGTTTTACTTACTTTCTTACATGCATTATTGATCCTACTTATTGTTATGCTTAATTATGAAATTACTTAATCTATTGAACTTCCTTAATATGCTAGGAATTATCAACCTTCTCAATTGGTTATTAAATACTCAATTTTCTTAGTTTAATTACTGTTAAATAATATATTGTAATTAATAATCATTGTGGAGAGTGATATGTCTTGTTGCGGCATGGGTCTCACCCCTGGGTCACCACATCATTTTAGGTGGTCATTAGAAACATGGTCAAGATCTTGTTGTAGAAGAGGAGCAGCCTGGTGATCAGTAGATGCTGAAGGTTGGATAGTAATAGTTGTTAGTAGTAGAGTCCTAGTGTCGCCCATGTACTCTCAGGTCCGGGTATGGTTTTTTTTTGTAGATGATATACATGTATCGACACGAGTTTTTGGTAGTGTGTCAATGTTTATATATATGGCATATACATGTAGAATATCTCTTTTGTATACAGGTTGTGACTGAGGCCACTGGATACATATGTAAATACTTGTTATTCTATATGAGTTTATGGAAAAGATGAATCTTTATGTAGATGATCCTAAACATGTTTATGATGTTGAAATAGGTTTTAACTATTCCACTTTTCTGACTATGTGATTAGATAAGTAATTGATCATGGTATATGTTTTGAGTAGTCTTGTTTAGTGTGACAAGGTGTCATAGAGGTCATTGATAGGATTAGTAGATAGAAGAAAACCATGATCCATGGTTCCCTAAAGGTAATGTTGGATACTCTTAAGAGCATTAAAGGGGGTATGATGTGGATGGTGCACAAAAGGCACGCTTGTTGGGTGACATATGAAAAATCTGACCCAATTAATGTAAGATATTGAAGGGAACCTTCCAAACTATGATATAAAATAGGATTAGATACATATGGTCTAGAAGTGGAACTAAGCTTGGACTAGATATCAATAGGAGTAGAAACTAGATTGCATGAGGACATGGAAGCATGTGATAGAATATCTAGGGCATAATTCCTTTGAAACAAAAAGAGACTGTGAGCATTATGAGTAATAGAAATACACCAGATATGATGTAGAGTACCCAGATCTGTCATGGAAAACTCATGTGCAAGAAGGTCTATGGTATGAGGTAGGAGTATGTCTGAATTAGCACATAAAATAATGTCATACACATATAATAATAAATAAATTGTATCTTCACCTAGCTAATAAACATAGTGGGACAAATCACAAGTACTGATTCTAAATCCCAACCGCATAATATAAGTTGCAAATTGTTGATATCATGCATGAGGTTCTTTCTTCAGACCATATCGCAATTTGTGTAATAAGTAGGCATGTTGAGGACTAGGTGGATCAGTAAACCTAGGTTGTTGGTGTATATAGACTATCTCATTTAAGTCACCATGTAGGGGTGCATTCTTGACTTCAAGCTGACAAATAGGCTAAGAACAAGAAATACCAATACTTAAGACAGTCTAGTTGGTAGAAGGCTTAACAACATGACTAAAAGTTCCAATACAATCCACCCCCACATGTTGATATTTTCCATTGAAAACCAAACGAGCTTTATAGTATTTTAGAGAACCATCTGAATTAAACTTGTGATGAAAAAGTCACGTGATCAAATAACATTAACATCAACAGGATGAGGAACCAAGGTCGATGTATTATTTTGTAATAACACATGATACTCATCATGCATATCTGCATTCTAATTAGGATTAGAAAGGGAAATCCTACAAGATGTTGGAATAGGAAAAGTTATGCTAGTGGGGGATGGTTTGGGTATGAAGGTTCATACGATCATGAGGTTTGTAAATCCCATATTGGGATCAGGTTTTTATAGCATGTATGGCGGTTGGGTGGAAGAGGGGAGGATTGTGATGTGGGTGGAGATAGTGAATCTATTGGTGGAAATGGTGGTTGGTTGGGTGGGGTTGCAATGTTAATGGTTGAGGGATTTGATGCCATTAGTGGTTGTAGCAAGTGGTTAAAAATGGGATTAGGCATAAAATTAGGCTCATGAAAATTATACGTGGATGTGATGAATGTGGAAGGATCAAAGAAAGGAAAGATGTTTTTGTCCAATGTGACATGGCGTGAGATGGTAAATTTGTTTGTGGCTAACTCTAAGCAGAGGTATCAATGATGGTTGGTCGGGAAACCAAGAAAGTCACATCGATTTGTGTGGGGAGCTAACATCTGTGGAGCCATAACACTAATATTAGGATAGCAAAGACAATCAAAGACATGAAGGTGGTTGTAAGGTGGATGTTTGAGATAGAGAGCAAACATGGGTGTACCGAAGGTTAAGAATTTGGAAGAAAGAATGTTGTGGAGGTAGAAAGCCATGTGAAGGGGCTCCACAAAGTAGGTGGGAGGGAGGGAGGCAAGACAAAGGAGTGTGAAAATAGTATCATTGATATGACAAATTTGACGTTTAGTTTTACCCTTTTTTGTGATGTTTTGGGGAAAGAAAAACAAAAAACAAGGCCATGAGTAGCAGCAAAGTTGTGAAATTGATCATTATCAAATTCACGTCCCACGTCACATTGAAATGATTTTACTTCACGTCCAAATTTGGGTAACAATAAAGGAATGAAATTGAAGTAATTTTGAGAAAACTTCAAATTTATATGTTAATAGAAACAACCATAACAAATGAGTGTAATCATCTAAAAGAACAAGGTGATATCAATAACCATATTTACTTTCAACAGGGAGATTTACAAGTCACAATCGATAATATCAAATTGAGAATTTGTCACAGAGTCATAAAAGAGAAGGCAAACATGTTTTCCAGCTTGACATGAATGACATAAATGAGATTGGTGTTCCTTATTGCTAACAATAGTGATTACATAGAAGGTAATCTATGACATGTCCTCTAGTATTACCAAGATGTTTATGCTAGATGGAGGATGGAGCGGCAACAAGGGTGTAAGAGGAGGAAGTGGAAGTCTTTGAGGATGTGGACTAGGAAGAGGTCACTGGATAAAGATCCCCTAAACTATTACATCTCATAATAGGTGTCCCTGTACCAATATCCTTCATGGAGTAACTAACTGGGTCAAATTCCACGTAAAGATTGTTATCAATGGTATATTTTCTCATAAAATAAGATTTTTAATTATTTGAGGTTCAAGGAGGGTGTATAGAAGGTAAAGAGGATTTGTTGGTGTTTCTATTTATCAGTGGGAAGTTGTTAAAATTTGAATGTGGCTACCATTTCCCACTAAAATATGATGAGGGGTGTGAGAATTAATACATCTACCAAGGGTACCTTGATTCAATGTCAAATGTGATGTGCCATCAATTTTCATATATCAATTTTCATCAACTTCTTAAAAAGTCATTGTGTTGAAAGAACTTTCAATATTTTATGGTTGTGATGAATGCAACATAGGATGAAGAAATGCTTGTGATGTTGTTGGTCATGGAGATGGGTCTAATAAGCTTGATGCAGGAAGTGCATGAACTAGATTGACAGTCCATGGAGTTGTTGAATAGGATCAAGGAGGGACTTTCCATGGTGTGCCAAATTAGATTTGTTGTTGGGTCTTATGGTCAAGCACCCCAATAGTTGTTGTGGCTGATATGACCGGCTTGAGAATTATTGTGATTCCTGCATCCTCAGGATGCATCGTATCAGGAATATTACTAAGAGTATGTTGTTGCTGGTTGGGCTGGTGGAGGAGACAAAGGAGATTCGCTACTTGGGGCGCATATATATAGTGGAGGAAAGTGTGGAAACAACATTGGCATGACATTGATGGTCAAGGCATAACATAGATCATGTAGTAGCAAATGTATGAAGTGGTGTTCTTTTTTGAATAGTTGATGTTTTAGTGTCAAATTTTGTGGGGAAACCATAAATAAGTTGCAATATAAGTCATTGCTCGCTAATTTTTCTACCTACATCTCAAAGTTGGTCTGTGATAAGCTTTAATTGTTTATAATAATTGTCGAGGGAGGGACACTTGGCGATATTCAGTTGGCGAACTCCTTTTCAAGTTGAGAAGGTCGACTGCCTTTCATGTTGAGGAACGTATTTGGGATACAAGTCCATGCACCATGGGCTTTGGAATCTGGTTTATGGATTTCAAGTACACTATCATCTAAAATGGATGAATAAATCTACTAGAGAATGAGGATGTCGAGCTACTTCCATATATCAGCATTGGTGCCTTCATGAGGAGAAGAACTATTGAGATGGTATTGCACCTTGTATGCGGAAGCGTGAAGTTTGAAAAGGGGACACCATAAATAATTGAGAATTTTGTCAAATTCTAGGATGATCCGAACATGATTTCAAATGTTGGAAATGGTGAAGGCTACTCGTGCATGAGTCTTTGTTCGTCTTCAAGGACTTACCCACTCATGCAACAAGTCTTTGACCTTCAATGTCTTACCCACTCTTATCTTGGATCTTCTACCTTTGACTTCCCCTTCACCAAGAAGAAGCTTTTCACAAAGTAGGAATGTCATAAGGGGTAGCAGGAAAGCTTGCATAAAGCTGGACATATCCAAAGCATATGACAACATCAGGTGGGAACAATGGATTCACATGCTTAGTTGGCTAGTGGTGCATCATAGAACATTGACAAACAACCTAAAGAAGAAAAGACACATGACGCAAAATGCAAGGTGCAATAGATGCGACTATGAAGAGGAGACTACAATCCATGTACTATGATATTGTCCCAGAAGCCATGAGGTATGGCAAAGAATCTGAGATAATTCAGATGTAGTCTTATTCAATGATCAAACATGCAATGAATGGATCAAGGTGGCTATTAGAAGAAGGACAAAGGCTAAAAAATAGTAGTCAAATTCAATTTATTGTGCTGGTTCATGTAGTAAGCTAGGAAAGAATACATATTCCAAAGAAGGAGAGTTAGCACCACTGAGATGATAATCAAAATAGAAGTGTAATACCAAGATATAGAGAAGATATGGACTTGAGTGGCAAGTAGGAGTATAGTTATGAGGATAATGCATGAAACTAGAGGGGAATCACCACTAGAGAAACACATGGTGATAAATGTGGACATAGCAGCAATCATTCCAAGGAAGCTATTATGTATAAGCTAGGTAGTAAGGGATGATAGAGGTGAATAGGTACATGGGGGTGCCACGAAGCTGTATGGGATGATATAGTAGAAGGGGAACTGGAGGCTATCAAAGAAGGGATGAATCAATTACTAAGAATAAGGATCATAAACTGCAACATATGGATCGAATCAAAAGTGACACATCAACTCATCAAAGGTGTCTTAGAGACTCCAACCAAGTTCAAAGGGACAATGGATAGTATTAGATGAAGAAGGAGTAGATTCTAAGAGTGCTCAATTGAGTTAAGGGGAGGAGAAGCAAATAGAATTGCATACAGATAGGAAGACTGACATATGAAGCAACCACACCCAAATGTAGTTTTCTTACAACGTACTCACTTCCTGGACGAGGATGTATGGAAAGAACACAGTTTGATGAATGAGGGAGGTGGACTAGGTAGTCGGTGTATCCAAATAATGGAGTAATAAGGTAGTGGACATAAAAAAGGGGAAAGGTAATGAAAAATGTCTAATATTGTACATGTTACACACTTTGTCCCTTAAAAAGGATATCATCCCCAAAATATCAAGCAAAAGGAGAGGGGTGAGTCTATATCATCTACTCCTTAAGATCCCATGTCATCTCTTCCAAATAGTGCTACTTCAAGAGAACTTTCACAAGCTTAATATATCTTCTCTTCAACTGTTTCACTCTAGAGTCAAGGATCTTTAGATAAAACTCATAATGAGTCATACTAGCTTGTATCTTCATGAGTTCTATAGTAAGCACATGAGAAGGGTAATTCACATACTTGTTCAACAAAGATACATGAAGCACATTGTATATGTTATCACATGAAAGGGGTAAAACATACAATATACTCAATCCCCAATATTATCTAGAACTTCAAATGGACCCACATAACAAGTAATAAGATTGCATTTTATCTTGAATCTAGCAATTTATCAAATGAGTTTTATTTCCAAGAACACAAAATCTCCAACTAGAAAACTAATATCCATCATTGTATTATCCACATGCATATTTTATTTGTCTTTGGTAGCTTTCGTCCTTTCCTTTATCAAAATGACATTTTCCTTCATCATATGATATCATAAGTTTTCACAAGAGTGCATTCTCTAACATCATCTTGATTTAATGGAGAATGACAAGGTTGACCATAGAGCACTTAAAAAGGTAGCATGTCAATGTTAGGTTGGTAGTTGTTGTTGTAAGAGAATTCGGCCAACAAGAGATAATTATCCCAAGAACTTCCTCAATCCATCACCCATGCTCTTAAGATATTTAAAATATGAAATATTCTCTCATACTATCCATCAATATGTGGGCACTAAGTTGTACTAAAATGTAGATTTGAACCCCATTTATTGAATCTACCTCCATAAATGGGATGCAAGATTTTGGAATGGATAAAAAGGTTTATAATTTGTCACTCCATGCAAACATACAATCCAATCAGCATACAATTGTTCCTTATCAAGAACCATAAAGGTGATTTTAAAGTGTAATAAGTGAGTTGATTTGGTCAAGAGGCCCACAACAATAAAAAAACACATCATATCCACCTATTAACTTTGGAAAACCAGTCATAAAGCCCATAGTTACATCCTCCCATTTTCATTCTGGAATATCAAGACGATGGAGAAGACCACCACGTTCTTAGTGCTCTATATTCCTTTACTGATAAGTCACTTTGCAATAGAAGTGGAAATGTCTTTCTTCATTTTTCTCTACTATAAGCTTCACTACAAGTCCTTGTACGTCTTTGTACTAACCACATGAATAGTGTAATTGGACCCATGGGGTTCACTTAACACTCTCTGCCTTAATTTTTCAACATCAATAATCCATAAATGATGAAAAAAATGAACAACACCATAAACCACCAAAGAATACCGAGATTGTGGTTTCTCGGTCAACAATCTAATTTCTTTAAGATCAGGACTACTTAATTGAGTGGAAACAACTTTATAGATCTAAGAAGGAGTGATAGATATTCTAGCCATATGCATCCTCAAATTCTCTATAGCAACATCATCCACATTATCCAACAACTCAAATCTCCAACTAAGAACATGATCCAAACTCCTCCCCAAGAAACATCAAAGAGATGCACATACTGTGTACTTTTTCAAGATTAGGGCACTCACAATAACATTCTATTTTTTGAAATTGTAAGTAATTATGAACTCATAATCCTTGAGATACTCCATGCACCTCATTTATCACAGATTCATATCTTTTTTATAATGAGATAATTAAGGCTTTAGTGATATTCGAATTCCTCAAATGCACTCCATACAAGTCATATAACTAGATTTTAGTGCGTAAACTATGACCGCAAGATCCAAATCATGAGTTACCTAAGTCTCCTCATTAGGCTTCAACTAGAATGAGGTTGAAAAATTACTCATCCTTCTCACATAAGAACACATCCCAAACCTTGTTTATAAGCATCAATGAAAATGATGTACAATTTATCTTCAGCAAGCAGGGGTTATAATAGAAGAAAAGGACAAACATCATGTTATCTCTTGAAAATATTTCTCACACACTAGTGTTCAAACAAGGTTAGCATCCTTGTGGGTGAACTTTGCCATACCAATGTCCAACTTAGGAAAAATCTTAATAAATCATCTATTGTAATCCACAAGACACAAGAAACATCACATCTTAGATGGATTTTTTAGAGATTGTCACTTAGTATCAGCTTTAACTTTAACTAGATCTACAATAATGTGATCGAAAAAGATCACGTGAACTGTCATAACTTCCTTTATCCAAAATCCACACTTTGAAAACTTAACATAAAGTTGGTTCTTAGAAAGACAATGTAGGACAATCTAAAGATGTTTGCGATGCTAATCCTTTAAATCTGAGTAGATAAGTACATCATCAATTACCACCATCTATAAGGTGTCAATATAAATGTATACCCTATTCATAAGATCCATGATGGTATCCGGGGAATTCGTCAACCCAAAGGGCATAAATAAGAACTCATAGTGCCCATAACTAGTGGAAAAGGCCATATTTACTATATCCTCATCCTTCACTTACATATGGTAAAAATTGATATTATTGTTCACCTTTTAGAAAACAATATCCAACATTAGTTGATCAAAGAAGTCATCAATGTGTTGCAAATGATAGTTGTTCTTAACCGTCACCTAAATCAACATAGAATAATCCATGAACATCATCAAAGAACCATATTTACTTTTCACAAACAGAACATGAGATCCTCAAAGAGAGACATACAGATGAAGAAATTCCATGTTTGGAAGTTCTTCCAGTTGCTTCCTAAGTTCAAAAAGCTCCACATGTGCCATATTGTGAGAAGTTTTAATATTGGAGAAGTGCATGGAAAAAGATCAATGGAGAACTCAACCTCATGAGTGAAAGGAATACCAGACAATTCATCAAGAAAAAAAATAGGGAAGTCTTGAAAAACACCAATTCCAACTGGGCTAGTGAAGAGTTAAGGATAATAGATGCCAAGTTGGCTCTACATACATGCATGATAAGATTCTTAGCTTTGATGATTGAGATGATGGATTTCCTATCATAATTCATTATTCCCTTTATATAGAGTTAATCATTTTCTCACCATGAAACATAGACACAACAAATTCTTTTGACCAATCCATGCATAGGATCACGTCATAATATGCCATGTCTAAGAGATGAATTTGTGTTACAAAGATCTTACCAGATATGTAAAGGACAATTGGTGGGATTTATAGGAAAGAAGAGAATAACCTACCACTAGGGGTATGCACCTCACAAATATATTCCATGTAAGTAAGTTCTAGTTCTAATGTTTTGACAAGTTTGAAAGATGTAAATGTATTAAAGATCTGGATTCAAATAAAGCCTTTATAATATGCATAAATGTAGGATACCTTCAATCAATTAAATATCATCCTCAACAACCACAACATGCATGGAAAAGAATCAAACCACTCACCTATTAATTGGTGGGTGCTTTCAATGAGGGTTTTCATTCTTTGGAGGTTGATTAGAATGTGTTTGATGCTCTTATACAGGCTACTGGGACGAAGTTGGGGACAGTGTAGTGTGGCATGCCCATCCTGGCCAGATTGATGACAGATCACCAATAATCTATCCTTTTGTGCTACAATATTCCCCATAGGACATCTTTCTAGGGTATGATGGCACTCATGATGGTTTCAGTTATCATGGTACTAGTCATGACCAAAGTTCTTTCTCTTGTTTTTATTTAATGGAGCTTTAAAACTAGGGCATGATTTTACTTCTAGGTCATTATCAACCATCTTTTAAAAGGTGAGAGGAAGTTTTGGAACTCAAGAATGTCCCACATTGTAGTTAAGCCCATCCATGAATAGTGTATCCCTACAGTCCATTCCTAATATACTAACATAACACTCAAGAATGAGGAAATTATGCACATAAGCATGGTCACTCAATGAACCCTACTTCATGTTGTATAACTCCATTTCCTTCTTCCTTAGAGAAGTAGAAAAAATGCATTTCTCATGAAAGAGAGCCAAGAACTATTCCCAAGATAGGGTGGAAGTGTCACAAAAAGTTGCTATCCCTTTCCACCACGAGACCCAGACTGGTCCATCCATCACATAGGAGGTGATTGGACCTTTTTGTTAGGATGGAATGCTATACCCTCAAAGGTCCACTCTATTTCCATAACCTATTCATTTTCCTTATCATTCATCTCCAACTCACTTCCACTCTTGAAGTAGCGTGGCTACATCTTTGCGAAGTTGGTTAGGGGGTACTCATTTGTCCTGCCAACAATAGGAGTGGTGTTTGACTTTCCTATCATCACCGTGGTGAGAGACTATTATATAAAGACTAACTCCTACTCATGAGGAAAGACAACAAGAGCAGTAGAGGTAGGTTTGACAACACTTTGAGGTGTAGGCATGACTTGAGAGCTCGAGTTGTTCAACATAGGGTTCAATGGAGGCATGCCATAATATGGGTTCCTCAGTGTAGATTACCCCTCCAAAACACCAGACTCAAGATTAACACTGTTGTAGTCAAATAGGTTGTTTCCCCTAAAATAGAGGTATAACTTATAAGGGAAACATACATGAAAAATTCGAATATAGTCTGTTTACCAACTACAAAAAATCTCTAATATAATCTTGTAAGAAGTGGGACTTGATAGGGGATCCACTCCTTACTTCTTATGAGAAATAAACATACAAATCCCATCCAACAAATCCATAAAAAAATTAGTTAAAAGGGGTTGGATGCTATATGCTTAACATGTATAGTACTGAACAAAGTAATTTAGCAGTGGAATGGTAAATTGAACTATTATAAAATTTATTATTGTTTGGCAACATGTCCTCAAATGTACAAGTACAAAACATTACTAGTACAGATACTACCTTTAGCATCGGTTAAAATGAACATTTTATGTCAGTTTTCAAGTGCCACCCAAGTGGGCCACACTTTAGGAAGACACCTACAACGTCGGTTCCAAAAATCGATGACACATAACCAGCCCTAATTGTAATAAAAAAAGAACCGACACCGGTACGATCCATTGTCAGTTAATAATAGAAAAACGACAACTATCTTCATAACCGAACAAAAAATTGGCCTGGATTACGGCCATAGTAATCAATTATTTTAGTAATATCTAGTGACTAACTCAATTTCTAAACAAAAAAGTGATCTCATGTTTGGTTTATAGTCGTCGGTTCAAAGTAAAACCAACACTAAATCTATAAATTGTCTTTGGTTATGATTTGAAACATGTATGCCTATCTCCTTACCCAAACAAAAAATTGGCCCGAGTTAGGATAAGTCATCGATTTTCTGTAAATAATCGACGACATAGACCTACAATGATGGTTGGTTTAAATAACCAATGACTAAGAGGTCATTTTTTTAAAATATCAGGATGTAGACCTGCTATCCGGCTAGTCAACATGATGTAGAACATACAGTTCAGTTCTACACTCCAAGTTGACAACATCCTATGATTTTAGCCTATCAACAAGCCACAAACCTGCAAAAAGAAGATGATCAAGAGTATCTGCATATTGAGACTATATATACATCTTGTAATTCACACACATGTAGGAACACAATTCATTCATTCACATGATTCACACACATGTAGAAACCTGCATTTCCATTCATTCATCCGTTTTTACATTCACACACATGTAGAAACACAACTCATTCATTCACATGATTCACACACATGTAGAAACATGTAGTTCCATTCATTCATCCATTTTCACATTCACACATGTGTAGAAACCTACAGTTCCATTCATTCATCCATTTTCACATTCACACACATGAAGAAACACAATTCATTCATTCATCTTCACATTCACACACATGTATGAAGATCAACTTTCAATAAGACAATTCAAAAAAAGTCATTCACACATGTATATATAAGCACCACATATATACATACATAAGGACATCAAAGTTTATAAATGTCATTCTTTAATCATTAGTACCCCAATCATAATAAAACATTGCCTCCCTTTCAAAGGCATTTGCCCATTGCTCTCTTATGTCATCTAATTGTTTTGTCGTATAGGGCATATGTACATCTAATAGCTTTTCCCCTATAATGAAGTCATTAGTTTTAAACACCTAGAAAGATAATGATGCATATATATAATTAATACGTTTGATATTTTCATATTATCTAACGAGACTAGCTATATACTTATGATTTTCAAGACTATATAATGCTTGTTGTATGTTTTCATTGTCGTGTGATGCATATCTGACAAATATGTCCATATACCGCATCACATAGTATCCACATGCCTAGTCATTGTCTTGTACAACACACTATAAATTTCAACATAAAAAATGTTAATAAATAAAAATAAGCATTGTTCACATAAATGAAACATGTATTGGAATCAAGAAACTACATCCACATTCTTCAAACTATCACTTTCTTTTTCTTGTCCACATTTCCTCCAGCTTTTTTGAAATATTTTAAATACCTATATGTTAATGCAACACATTGAATTGCATTAGTAAATAGTCATGTAACAATAGATGTTACCGAATATAAATATAAATTTTCTCTCACGTGTGTAACGACCTTTTCAAATCATGTCCCGAATAGTCTAATTTGTCCCCCTTAGGATCTAGATAATAAATAGTCAACATCTCAGGGACAACAACTAATAACTCCAATTTCTTACCTCTAGTGATAAGAAAGTAAAAAATATATAACTCAAAATCCACAATAAAATGTAATTTTCTTAAGTCAAAATTATAAGCGAAGTAAACTTACCCAACATTATATGGAGCTATTATCACACTCTTGTTCACTTCACCAAAATATTTAAAAGCGATAGAGCAATATAAGGTATTTGATGTCGGGTCTTCATTTACAAGATTGATCAAGGATGGAACTAGAAATTCCATATTGATCATTGAATAATCTTTACAAACCCTATGTAAGTGGTTGCAAAGCATATATTATGTATGCATTAATATATAAGAAAATAGATCACCATATATAAGAAAACATATATAACGTATGCATTAAAGTATAAGAAAACAGCATTGATATCTACCCATGAAACACTATTTCCCAACTCTCTCTCTTATATACACCACTAGAGTCATACAAGGAATCACCAACCTGAGCCTGAGGCTTTATAGAAACTAACATAATTACCTCCTCCAGGGTCTTTGGACTCTCTCTCCCTCACCCAGACGGTAGGTTCTTATATTCATATTCACATGTTCATATATATAGACAAACTCTTTCTTATAGGATTTGGTCCTCCCAAGGACATCTAGGGTTTTACGAGACTATAAAAATCATGCATAATGCAACTCAACTCAATCACTCAGGAGTATTCTAGTTTAGGACATATCATATCACACGTTTCTCATCATTCTCATATCTTGGAGTTTAGGTTCTCTAACATTCTCCCTATGGGTCTCACTCTCTCTGGAGTTAACCCTAAAACTGGTCCTAACACTAGAGTTCCTCCTTTGTAAAGAGCTTGAGGTTCATGCTGACTCACAATGTTGTCTTAACTTAACATATCTTATCTCATAAAAGCCAAGTTACTTGCATCATCAAAACTTATCTTGCATCCTCAAAACTAAACTTAATTCCTAAAAAATAAACATCATCAAAATTCATCTTGTATCATCTATATAAGGCTTAGATATTATCATCTAAACATATTTCATCTATTCCATATATCATATATTCTAATAAGGCTCTAGACATCTAATCTAGAACTACTCTCTCTTGTAGATTGATATCATTCACTTTCAATTAGGTTGCATGACCACCTCCTACTCATACATGTGCGGGGACACATTTTTGTAATACTTACATACACAATAAAATATTATATAGTTTTTCTCCCATAAAATATGCATCAGAGAAAACTACTCGAGGTTCGATCTGATTGGAATCAAAAACCAAATCCACAAAATGAGTGTCCCGCACATAGTAGAGAGTCGAGTGGCATGTCACCTAGTAAAAAGGGTCAGAACAAAGTTTAGACTAGTGTATATACCCTAGACAATGAGCGTTATATGTCTAGGATTTATCTTCCCTTGATGCACATCATTTCCAAATAATGTAAAGTCTCATACCGCCACATTATAAGGAAATAATGTCATCTTAGGACTTATTATAAAACAAGCACTAGTCTAGACCTAGTTCTCAGACATCTAGGTTCTAACCTAGAGGCTAGGTTAGATCTAGTCTCTAAAAGATAACTAATATAACCCTAAAAGATTTATAATGCTTAAGGTTCTTTAGTTTTGAGTTTTATAATGAGTAAATGTCAGATTTTGCTATTGTTCATGCTCTGATACCACCTGTGACGTCCCCAGATTTTCTAAAACTTAATCTGATGTGTGATGTCCAAATTGAAACCCTCACCACAGTGAGAATCCCAATTTAAACATCCCACACTAGGCTAAGAAGAAGAAAATGAGAGGAAGTCAGAAGGAAATAACAATAGCACATGCACATGAAAAATAATAAAACCATACAACACATGTTCACCATTCAACATATAATTACAACATGAATTGTTACAACATTTGATATTACACATTGAACAATAAACTTTTACGTATACATGTACTACCACTAAACAACATGATCTTAAGACAATAGGTCCACCTATGCATCGAATCACCATACAACTTTCAATTATCCTGGTTCTTCAAGACCATATGTCCACAACCTAAAACAAAAGATTACATGTGGTACACGTCATCACAATATTCAAGAATATACTGAGTATGTATACATATCTTTTTATAGACCTCTCAATACTAAGCTTGGCAGTAAGATAAAACTAATACTTTGCAGTTATAAAGAAATATAAGAAAAAGCATATACTTGCACAAAGATGTTCATTAACTAAGAGAACACATATTTTAAGCTCATTTTCCATTATAAGTAAAGTTGATCAACCACATGCACTATTCTACCAAAGATATTTCGTTCTCACATGTACTATTCTACCAAAGAGATTTGGTACTTTCATAAATGCACTATTCCGCCAAAGAGATTTAGTGCTATCATATAATGGATCAGATATCTTATGTTTCATGTGTTCATAGGCATATAAGTACATAAAATCAAGCAAGATATCATACAAGAATAATCATTTCATCCAATATGATATGCCAAGTCTTTTGCTACATGTATAATACAAGCATACTGTATAATAAGCCAAGTAAGAGGTAATGGTGTACCTTGATCATAGATACCGAATCTTCACATATTTTTGAGGTCAACTATATCCTTGGTCATTGAGATAAGATCATATATGACATGCATTAGATTCACATCATCTTAACCCTAGTCATCACTTATTATAGGGTTTATCTTATTCATTAGGATATTCTCATTTTTACTTGTATTCTTATCTTGGAATTATCTTACTAAGATCATGTTCCAAATTATGGTTCATTACATGAACATTAGCTTCCATATCATTGTGTGCATGCATTAACCCTAGATCATATTCATTAAGCATATTAGGGTTTATATCACGTTAAGAGCAATCAACATTGTATAACATGAATTATGTGAATCATCATGATATCTAAATTATATATTATCTTTCAATTACCAATATGGGCTTACACTGTAATTTTTAGGGTTTCTTGAGCATATATGTAATAGTTGTACATTAATTAGGGTTATTAACCCTAATTAGCCACAATAAGCAAATTACATTCTTTCATTCATTCCAATTATAATATTTGATGTCAAGTGGGTTATACATCCCATTAAGGAGTTACTGGCACATTCTCATAATTTTAGGCCATCTTTTGATATTTATTATTCATGAGATAAGCATTTCAAAACATACATGATATCACTGAGATTAGTGCATTAAAAGCCTGATATTATCATTTCATATGATTCTACTCATTTTTCTGAGAACTTTAGTATCTTGTTTGTAATTTTTGGATAAGCGGGCTATTTTCTACAATTTATCTAAGATCTAGGATTTTCTGAGGAATAATACCTTTAGGACAATCAGAGTCTGCCATGTGTCCTTTGTGAGGGGCGTGACTCCTTCTCCTGGCCTACGCTGAGTCGGCGGGTCTGGTTTGGGGTGGGCCAGTTCAATCTAGTTTGAGTGTGGATTTCAGTCGGTTTAGTCTAGGATCTTGAACTGGTCTGCCTGGCTGACTAGGAGACAGACTCGTTTTGCTTCCCTTTCTCTTCTCAGCCTGGCACGACGACGCCCGCGTGTCTCTTGTTCCATTTCAAGAACAAGCACTACCGTCGCAAGGTTGGGCCACGGTGAGGACTCAGTCTCCCACAATCGAATGACTACTTCACTCTTTGACTTGCTCCTGCTCGGTTATTGCATCCTTGGTTTCGGCAGAAGAGCTCCTTTTCTGAATCGTGATTCATGATCTCATGCTTGACGCGAGTGTGCACCCATGTGACCATGTTCTGAATCAATGGTGAAGGGTGTCGCTAAGGTTGCTCCTCTCATCCCTCGTGTTCTCACACTTGCTGCTTGAGCGGGGATGGAACCGTTACTCCTCAAGCCTTCCACTGATAGACCAAGAGGAGGGCTCCTCCTCCAAGGTCCGTCTCGACCAAGGGCTCTGCCTTCTCCTTTTTAGGACAACCTGGATCTTTGTTGCCACAAAACCATTGTCTACGGCTTCTCAGGCGACTACAACTAAATCAGAGCCCCACCTCCATATGCTCACCACACACAACCGCCGCTGCAAGGGAGAACCCCAGTGAGAGCTCAAGCATCTACTCTTCCTCCTTGTCATGTATTGATGCCTCCCTCTGTGTCTCAAGTAGCACAAACACCAACTCTCCAGCCTTTGTGGGGTGCGAGCCCTTCTCTTCCACATTGTTGCCTGCAACTTGTGGTGCAGAATCCAACTAACAGGAAACCCAGTTCTCTCTCAACACTCATCCATATAACAGACATGAGGGGTCTTAGGATCGATCTTTCTTGGGTAAGCATAACTTCTCATTCAGTTTCCTCCCATGAGCCACTATCATGACATGGGATGGGTTAGGCTCATCATCCTGCCACTCCCCACCATCTCCAATATGTGGCATCTCACAACCAAAGCTAAAGGGGGCATGACATTATCTAAAAGTTAGTACCTAGATGATAAACCTTAGTCCTTTTATCATCAAAATATCAAAACTATCACCACATTCAAGCATACATAACTTCTTCTAGGAATAATTGATCAGTATGAAACTTTGACCATAGCTCAATTATCATCCAAACTACATTCCATCCAATTTTGGTATCATAATATCAATATTTTACCAATCAATTTCATACTTCAAAGAGGCATAAATATATATTAAGGGGTATAAAACATATGACATTACAATCTCAATCATACAAACTCACTTATCCCATTGGGTCCAAAACCTTAAAAGTCCACTCCATAACATCCTACACATCTTAAGAGAAATTTCATCCTCGAATTTAAGCCAAAATCCAGTCCATCACATCATATACATCTTAGAAGAAATTTTTTCCTCTAAATTAAGCCATGCTCTTAATCCAGGAAGAACAAAACAAAAGGTCTTTCCACAAATGTAGGGCACCACTTTAGGTGCACCATCTCCAATAAAAAGATGCTTCGAACTTTTTTTCCACTCCTATGAGCTTTCAAGAATCTAGGGAGAACCCCTTATAAATGATTGAAACAACAACTTAGAAATTCTAGTTATGTCATGACATATCTCATATGTTAGGGTTGCATTTTTATCTTTACCCATGCATTAAGGTTTCCACATCATATTAGGATTTAACTAAAGTTAAACCATATATCAAGGTGTCATCAAAATTTTATTAAGCTAATTGTTAGACCATGTTCAACATTAACATATTCATTTTAGGTGGGAGTTAACTATATTTAACCCACTTTATCCATCTAGATCATATCAAGGTGTCATAATCGTTATGTTGTGCTAACTGACAAACTATATTTTTCATCTTTATTAAACACTAAGATTAACACCACATTCAATGTTCATCATTTATATCATCTCTTTCACTTTTATATTAGGCTACAACTTTATTAGTTCCTTCATAACCTGATTATCCAACTATATCATATTATCATCATTATTCATGTCTATGGTTAACCATTTATACCAAGAGAACCATAAAGCCATATCTAGGGTTTTCTAATCATATCATGTTCTCATACTTCACGTCTCGAGATTTGATCACATCCTTACATATATTATATCATGGTTGTGTGAAACAAACTTATGTGAGTAGCTAATCAAACATATATCAAAACTTTATCTAGTCCAATGAGGTTATCCCAACCCTTATCATGAGGGTATTGTCATGCTCAGTCTCTCTGAGCTCACTCAACTCTATGAGTATCATATTCATAAAGCTTTATCTTCACTCCTTGGTCTAGGGTTCTCAGGTCTAACTCATTGTCACAAGTTAACTTCTTTACAAGCTCTAGCTACATAAGTACATACCAAAACATGACATAGCATTCTCTTCATAGATGTCTACCCATGAAACACTATTTCCCAACTCTCTCTCTTATATACCACTAGAGTCCTACAAGGAACCACCAACCTGAGCATGAGGCTTTACAGAAACTAACATAGTTACCTCCTCCAGGGTCTTAGGACTCTCTCTCCCTCACCCAGATGGTAGGTTCTTATATTCATATTCACATGTTCATATATATAGACAACCTCTTTTTATCTCTAGGGTTTGGTCCTCCCAAGGACATCTAGGGTTTAATGAGACTATAAGAATCATGCATAATGCAACTCAACTCAATCTCTCAGGAGTATTCTAGTTTAGGACATATCATATCACACATTTTTCATCATTCTTGAATCTTGGAGTTTAGGTTCTCTGACCTTCTCCCAATGGGTCTCACCCTCTCTAGAGTTAACCCTAAAACTGGTCCTAACACTAAAGAGCTTGAGGTTCATGCTGACTCACAACCTTGTCTTAACTTAACATATCTCATAAAAGCCTAGTTACTTGCATCATCAAAACTTATCTTGCATCCTCAAAACTAAACTTATCCTCATAAACAAACATATATCATCACAATTCAACTTATATCATCTATATAAGGCTTAAATCTTATTATCTAAACATATTTCATCTATTCCATATATCATATATTCTAACAAGGCTCTAGACATCTAATCTAGAACTACTCTCTCTTCTAGACTGATGTGATTCACTTTCAATTAGGTTGCATGGCCACCTCCTACTCATACATGTGTTGGGACACATTTTTGTAATACTTACATACATAATAAAGTATTTTATAGTTTTTCTCAAATAAAACATGCATTAGAGACAACTACTCGAGGTTTGATTTGATTGGAATCAAAAACCAAATCCACAAAATGAGTGTCCCACACATAGTAGAGAGTCCAGTGCCATGTCACCTAGTAGAAAGGGTGAGAACAAAGTGTAAACTACCATTTCTACCCTAGACAATGAGTGTTATATGTCTACGATTTCTCTTCCCTTGATGCACATCATTTCCAAATAATGTAATGTCCCATACCGCCACATGATAAGGAAATTATTTCATCTTCGGACTTTCTATAAAACATGCACTAGCCTAGACCTAGTTCTCAGATATCTAGGTTCTAAACTAGAGGCTAGGTCAGATCTAGTCTCTAAAAGACAACTAATATAACCCTAAGAGATTTTTAAAGTTCAAGGTTCTTTAGTTTTGAGTTGTATAATGAGCAAAAGTCAGGCTTTGCTATTGTTCATGCTTTGATACCACATGTGACATCCCTAGATTTTCTAAAAATTAATCTAATGTATGATGTTTAAATTGAAACCCTCACCTCAATGAGAATCCCAATTTAAACACCCCACACTAGGTTAAGAAGAAGAAAATAAGAGAAAATCTGAAGGAAACAATAATAGCACATGCACATGAACAATAATAAAACCATACAACACATGTTCACCATTCAACATATAATTACAACATGAATTGCTACAACATTTGATATTACACATTGAACAGTAAACTTTTACATATACTTGCAATACCACTAAACAACAAGATCTTAAGACAACATGTCCACATGTACATCAGCTCGCCATACAACTCTAAACTATCCTGGTTCTTCAAGACCATATGTCCACTACCTAAAACAAAAGATTACATGCAGTACACATCAACACCATATTCAAGAATATTGTACTGAGTACGCCTATGTGTCTTTTTATATACCTATCATTACTAAGCTTGGCAGTAAATAAAACAAATACTTGGCAGTTATAAAGAAATATAAAAATCATATACTTTCACAAAGATTTTCATTAACAAAAGAGAACACATATTTTAAGCTCAGTTTACATTATATGTAAAGTTGATCAACCACATGCACTATTCTACCAACGAGATTTAGTGCTCACATGTACTATATTTCCAACACTGTTCTGCCAAAGAGATTTAGTGTTATCATATTATGGATCAGATATCTTATGTTTCATGTGTTCATAGTCATATATGTATGAAAAATCAAGAACCATATCATACAAGAACAATAATTTCATCCAATACCATATGCCAAGTATTTTTCCATACGTATAATACAAGCATACTGTATAATAAGCCAAGTAAGAGGTAATGGCATGCCTTGATCATAGATACCTAATGATCACATATTTTTTAGGTCAACTATATCCTTGGTCAAACCCTAGTTAAAATAAGATCATATATGCCATGCATTAGATTCCCATCATCTTAATCCTAGTCATGACTTATTTTAGGGTTTAGCTTATGCATTAGGATATTCTTATTTTTACTTGTATTCTTGTCTTGGAATTATCTTACTGAGATCATGTTTCAAATTATGGTTCATTATATGAACATTAGCTTCCATATCATTGTGTGCATGTATTAACCCTAGATCATATTCATTAAGCATATTAGGGTTTATATCACGTTAAGAGTAATCAACATTGTAAAACATAAATTATGTGCATCATCATAATATGTGAATTATATACTATCTTTCAATCATGGATATGGGCTTACACTGTGATTTTCATGGTTTCTTGAGAATATATGTAATTATTGTGCATTAATTAGGGTTATTAGCCCTAATTAGCCACATTAAGAAAATTACATTATTTTGTCCATTCCAATTATAATATTTGACCTCAAGTGGATTATACATCCCATTTAGGAGTTACTGGAACATTCTCATAATTTTAGGCCATCATTTGATATTTATTATCCATGAGATAAGCGTTTCACAACTTACATGATATCACTAAGATTAGTGCATTAAAATATTAATATTATCATTTCATGTGATTCTACTCATTTTTCTGAGAATTTTGGAATCTTGTTTGTAATTTTGGGATAAGTGGGCTATTTCCTACAATTTGTCTAAGATCTAGGATTTTCTGAGGAATAATATCGTTTAGGCCAATCAGAGACTGCCATGTGTCCTCTGTGAGAGTGTGGTTCCTTCTCATGGCATGCACTGACCCGACAGGTCTGGTGTCGGGTGGGTCGGTTCAATCTAGTTTGAGCACGAATTTCATCCAGTTCAGTCTAGGATCTTAAACCGGTCTGCCTGGCTGACTACGAGACAGACCCGGTCCGCTCCCCTTTCTCTTCTCACCCTCACATGATGATACTTATGTATCTTCTATTCTATTTCTGGAATAAGAGTCGCCGCCGCAAGGATGGGCCATGGTGAGGACTCAGCCTCTGACAATCGAGTGACTTCTCCACTCCTCAACATGTTCCTTCTCGGCTACTGCATCCTTGGTTCCAGTAGAAAAGCTCCTTATCTGGATCGTGATCCGTGAATTATGATCTCACGCTTGACGCAAGCATGTGCCTACAATGACCATGTTCTGAATCAATGGCAAAGGGTGTTGCCAGGGTTGCTCCTTTCATCCCTCATGTTCTCGAGCTCATTGCTTGAGCGGGGCTGGAACTGTGAAGATCATGAAGAGGGCTCCTCCTCCAAGGTCCATCTCAACCAAGGGCTCCGCCTGCTCCTTTTTACACCATCCTAGAGCTTTGTTGCCACGAAACCATTGTTTATGTCTTCTTTGGCGACTACAATTGAATCAAAGCTCCACTTCCATGTTCTCACCAAACACGGCCGCCTCCGCAAGGGAGAACCCCGGTGAGAGCTCAAGCATCTACTCCACCTCCTTGTCATGTATTGATGCCTCCCTCTGTGTCTCAGGTAGCACAGTCACCAACTCTCCAGCCTTTGTGGGGTGTGAGCCCTTCTTTTCCACACTACTGCCTGCAACTTGTGGTGGAGAATCCAACTAATGGGAAACCCTATTCATTCTCAACACTCGTCCATAAAACTTGCATGAGGGGTCTTAGGATCAGTTTTTCTTAGGCAAGCATAACTCCTTGTTTAGTATTCTCCCTTGAGACACTATCACGGCGTGGGATGGGTTAAGCTCGTCATCCTTCCACTCCCCACCATCTCTAATTCGTGGCATCTCACAACTAAAGCTAAAGGGGGTGTGACGCTATCTAAAAGTTAGGACCTAGATGATAAACCTTAGTCCTTTTATCATCAAAATATCAAAACTATCACCACATTTAAGCATACATAACTTCTATTGGGAATAATTGATTTTGACCATAGCTCAATTATCATCCAAACCACATTTCATCCAATTTTGGTATCATAATATCGGTATTTGACCAATCAATTCCATACTTCAATGAGGTATACATATATATTATGGGTATAAAACATATGACATTCCAATCTCAATTATATGAACTCACTTATCCCATTGGGTCCAAAACTTTAAAATTCCACTCCATAACACATTGCGTCCTCGACCCTCTTATCAATTAACTCATCTACCTAACATGGCCAAAAGAAATTCTCTTTGATTCCTGAAATCCCTTTTTAATAACATTCTAAAAAAAGAATATGTTACCTCAGCCTTTGAAAATCCCTCTTTTTAGACATGTTTATGATGTGATGTCCCAAAGAATGCTCTTAGATCCACACCAATGCCTACAGCCCTAACACTTCCAGGATGCTCTGGGTTACTAAGAGAAACTATCTATTCATCCCTTGTGCCCTGAGGGATGAATGAGCCTTGCTTCCTCTAATCATGAAGCTCTCGCTAATCATCATCAATAGAAATTGGTAAGTAAACATAACAATCATCAATAATAATTGCTTTGAGAGTTGAATTTTACCATTTTTATAGTTGCCTCAACAATTGTGGGGTTGGTTATATCTCCTTTTTGGTTTTGCCTCCCAACTATCCACACATCATGGCAATGCAGAGGTGCGGGAGTAGTAGAGGACTCTGTAGTCTCAGTAGTAGGAGCAGTAGATTGCTAAATGGAAGACGATTGTAGTTTTTGGTGAAGGGTTGCATAGCCACCTGGACCCATTGTGTGGTCATGCACATTCAGTGCACACCTTGCTCTTTAAGCATCATTGATAGCCTTGTTAGTAAGAACATTGAATTGGTTAGTAACAATAAAGGTCAACCATAAAATAATGAATTCATAAGAATGTATACTAATTAAATTCAGAGTGTCACTTCATACCTTGAATTCATCAATATTTCTCTTGGCAACAAACACCTCCCACTCAGTCAGGTCCAGGTAGTTCCATTGCTCATTGGCTGACTTCTTCCTCTTATCAACCTCTCGTATATATTATCAATTGAGAGTTGTCCTATAGTTCCTTATGATCCTCCCATAATGTTTCATCACCTTTTTATGATGTAGGTTTTCATCCAGTTCAAATACACTCTGCAAGATTTCATATATTTAATATAGTATTCTATAAAATCGAATTGTAAATAGCTTTAAAAACATAATTTCAAATGATAATATCTCACACATAGTTCTTTCTATACAAAGTTTTTCTTGCTTTTAGCAACTGTATGCCACCATTCTCCATTTACGCTATGATGTCCATGACTAAGAACCCCAAGATATGAAACAAATGAGCTATGGTTCTTTCCAACTGGATTTCCTGCATGATCAAAATCCACAACCAATTTTGGTCCATTGCCCCTTTGTTGTAGTATATTCATCATAGTGATGCCCTTGATTTTTTTAGTTTTTTATTCTTCTCATCAAGTGGCACAAGGTCTTTAGGGGGTGCATCTTCAACCTAAAAATTGACAAAAAAACATATATAGGATATAACTTATAAATGGAAATATAACTAGATATAATGTAAAACTTACATTGTGACGCGGTGTCCCACCCTCATGATGATCATTATTACAATCATCATACTCATGGACAGCCATCTAAAAAAGTTTCACATAAAAAACAATCAAACATTTAACATTTAACATTAAACATTTAATGAAATTAATATAACATTGTAAAGTTCACATCGATCTAACATTCAAAAAAATAAAACATTAAAAAAATTAAAAATGCCTCTAATATTGAGATCTTTTATCAATTAACATTCCTTCAGTGTGATTTCCATGTGCATATAAGTAATCATTAGCTTCAATATTTTGTGTTGGCAAGCCAACTGAGAATGGACTAGAGTCATCATACTTATCATAGTACTTTTCTTCATCTATATGATCTTCAACGAACTGTCATTTACCATGAAGAACAACCGACCATTTTTCATTTCTAGGATCATTGATATAAAATACTTTCTTCTCCTGTGATGCTAATATGAATGGTTCACCCTTCTCACTAATCTTTACAAATTCACTAATGTGAAACCCAATTCATCCACTATATCTCCTTTGGTGTTATCAACCCAATTACACTTAAAGAGAAAAATTCTGAAATCTATGGAGTCAAAGTCCCATATGTCTTCACTGACACTGTAATATGATATTTTAACTTCACGTGGACTCTTATCCTTTGAACAATGAAGATGCCTGAAGGGTGACCCCACTATTTAGGATGGCACTCTTATCATCTTGACGCTATGTGTAATATGAAAACCCATTTATGTCAAACTCTTCTAAGACATAAAATTCATTTTTAGTTTAAAGGAGAGGCATTTGATATTTTTAGCAACACTATTTGGTGTTTGAGATAGTTGATGTTAGCCTTTATCTTCAAACCACTTAATAAATATCTTGTAATGCTCTCTAGTAAGGCACATTGAATTGGCTCAAGGATATTGTTTCTTAATAAAATTGGTTTGTTTCGTGATATAAACACTCACTTCGTTCATGTTGTATAAAATACACAAGTGAGCTTGTTCCCACAACACACGACTGATTACTTTCATTCATGCTTCTAAATTCCCTTTTCCAGAATAGTCCTCAATATTCTTGTCATTTATAGGAGCTTCATTACCACTCAAAAAGTCAATGCAAAAATCCATAACCTCCCTTGCCACATAACCCTCAATAATAACCCCTTCAGACCGATAACGGTTTTGAACATCACCTTTAAAAATGCTCATTTATCATTCCAAAGGATACATCCAATGCAAGAAAACTGGTCCCAACTTTTTCACTTCCCTAGTCAAATGGACAACAAGATGTACCATGATATCAAAGAATAAGGAGGAAAATACATCTCAAGATGACATTGGGTAACAACCACTGGTCTTTGCAACTTATTGAGATTCTCAGGATCAATAACTTAGATGCATAGACTATTAAAGAATAAACAAAGTCTGGTGATTGCAAAACCTTACATGCTTCGGTAGTATAGATTGAATTTGGATGGGCAATATTTGTTGCATTAAAGTGTGAAAATCATGAGATTTAAGACCTATCGACTTCATATCTTTCATTGATATCAATCTATAGATATTGGAAGAGTAACCTTGTGTTACCTTAACATTAAGCAAGCACTCGCAAAAAGTTTTCAACTCCTTTCTAGACAATGTGTAACAAGGAGGAGGTAAATATGTTCTCCAATCACTACTAACTACTTCTACTAATTCTTTCCTTATTCCCAATTCACATAGGTCCATTCTAGATTTCCTACCATCTTTAGTCTTGCCTAGTATATTCAATAGAGAACCAATGATGCTATGACAAACATTTTTCTCAACATGCATGACATCGATACAAAGCCTAACTGCCAAATAACTCCAATAAGGAAGATCCCATAATATTGAATTTTTATTGAATAAAGATTTGTCACTTTGTGTGGGAATGGTACATTGTGATCTCCTACCAAATTCATTGACAAAGTCTTTTACTCTTTCATAAATAACCTCCCCTGGTATAGGTTTAGGGGCACTCTGTTCCTCATTTGATCCATTAAACACTTTGCATAACCTTCAATAAGGATGGAATTTTGGAAGAAACCTTCAATGACTAAGATATACAATCTTGTTGCCATGTTTTAGTCGTATTGAATAAGTGTTCTCTTCCATATAAGGCATGCTTTGGATCCTTTTAGACAGTATCCATAGAAATTCCCATATGTTGGAAAGTCATTAATAGTGCAAAACAATATAGCATGCAAACAAAATGTCTCTCTACATGAAGCATCATAGGTCATCACACCTTCACCCCAGAGTTTCTTTAAGTCATCAATATGAGGTTCAAGATAAACGTCGATATCATTTCCAAGTTGTTTAGGGCCCGATATCAACAATGATATCATAACATACATATTTTTCATACACAACTAGGAAGGAAGATTGTATATAACAAGCATAACAGGACAAGTGCTATGTTGTATGCTCAATGTGCTATATGGATTCATCCTATTGGTACAAATCCCAAGTCTTAGATTTCTGACTTATTCACCAAATTCAAGGTATAATAAATAAATCTTCCTCCTCTGTGGGGAATTAGACACATGTCGTAGGATCCCATCATTATTTTTTTAACCTATGCAATCCACCTTAAATTCTCTGCATCTAGTGGATTATCAAATAAGTTTTGAAACTGTGGTCATCATTTTATACCTTGACGTCCACATTTGGGACATTCTTTGAAATTGACATTGTCCTTTTGAAATAATACACAATCATTCGGGCATGCATGTATCTTCTTAGCCTTCATTCACATTGGGCATAATATTTTCTTTTTATTGTATGTCGAGATTGGAAGCTCATTTCCTTCAGGAAGAATTTCTTTCAACAAAGGCAACAATGACATGAAGCTTTTGTTGCTCCATCTATTGTTAGCCTTAAAATTATACAATCTCAACACATCGCTCAGCTTCGTAAAATTAGTAAAACCTATGTATAATGGATGGTCTCTCAGCATCATGCACAATGTTACTAAACAAGGAAGGTGGATCATTGTTCTCTAAACAACAACTATCCAGCATCACATCAACGATGTCTATCGGAATCAGTTCATTCACATCTACGTCATCGGTGACAATTTCTTCTTCAACAAGTAATGCTATCGACATCTACTGATCTCTAGCTTGAAAAATCTCCATGCTAGTACCATTTTGTATAACCTTGTACAATCCCATTGCATATGACATCACTTTTGATTTTGTCACCGTGTTGACTTTCAAGTTGTTACCGCAATGCCTACATAGACAATAGAACCTATCTCCAGGTTGTTTCCTATGTTCCTCCACAAATCTTATATATTGATCAAGACCAGTAATAAATTATGGGGTGTAGTGATTTGAATGGAAATTCATGATCTATCCATTCTCTGATCTAAGAGAAAACAAATATCAGGGTTTATGGTTTACATATTAAGTTAAGGCTTTACAAATAGATTAGGGTTTATTGTTTTAGATTTAGGGATAAGGGTTTAAAGATTACGGTTTAGGGTTAAAAGATTAGGGTTTAGGGTTAAAAGATTATGGTTTAGGGTTCAATAATGAATATGTGTACCACCTATCTGATTCATGAAAACCTAATCTCACTAGTAAGTGTATAATGTATGTATTCAGATTTCAAGAAAATTTCAACATCATTTCTCCATAGTTCTCCAAGTACAAACATATGTACTTAGAGAACAAATGGGAAGTGCTGACGAAACATATTGAAAACCAAATATACATTATACACTTACATCCTAAGTTAGATTAAGTGTTCAAGAATAGTCCCAAACCGGGGACTATCCAAGATTTACTCCTAATGAGTAAATCTCGGATAGGTTTCTAGGCCAATGTCAAAAATGTATATATGTTGTCATTCCTAAACTATGATAATAGTTTCATCATTCATATCCTAGGTTATATGGAACATTATTTAATTCAAATCATTCTTGATTATGTTCCCAAACACAAGTATGGTTTAGATGAACTATAATAGGGTATTTCATCAATTGTTCTACCCCATGGTTTATATCTATACATATGCATCTAAGTTTGTGGTTAATATGGGTAATAAAAATTTCTTTAAGAAGAAAAATAGAGAAATGGATGAAATATTAAGAAGAAAAGATATAAAAATCGAGAAACTTTTGTCATTTACAATCCAAAACAAGTCATATTCATACATTTTGATGTCATATAAATCAAATAAGTGATTGTAGAGCACATACCTTCTTAGACGGAACCAAAGAGACGACGGTGACCAAACAAGAGATGATGGCGATGGTGACGATGGTGGCTATCTCCACCAATGATAGTGGCAAGCTCCAGCAGTAGCGGCCACAGTGGTGGTGAGCTCCAGTAGCAACAGCGGTGGCAGCTCTAGAAGTAGCAGTGGTGGCAAGCTCTAGTAGTGGTGGCGGTGGTGAGTGAACAAGACTGATAGGTCGGGTGGAGATGAAACTAGAATCAACAGAGAGATAGGTCGGGCAAACAATGAAATAGAGAATGTAGGAAGGGGAAGAAGGTATTAAGTGGGACATAGTCATCAATTATAAGAAAACTGACAACTAAGGATTTAGTTGTCGATTTCTAGAGAACAAATTGATGACTAACTCCTAAAAAAATAGATACTAGCGAAGGGAAATAGTCATCAGTTAAATCTTCATAAATCAACGACTAAGTACCAATATAAACAAAAATTTTACCCTCAGGTTAGGGTTTTAGTTGTCGATTACTAGAAAAACCTGACGACTAACTCCTAAACCAAAAAATAGGCAGTGGTGAAGGGAAATAGTCATCAATTACTTCTATAAAAAATGACGACTAGGTATAAATCTAGACAAAAAAAATTTCCCTTGGGTTAGGGTTATAGTCTTTGGTTATTTGTGGTGAACCGAAAACTAAGTATTAAACCAAACAAAAAATAGACCCCAGATTAGGGCCATAATCATTGGTTTAAAATGACACCGATGATATAATTCTGAGATAGTCGTCAGCTACCACCGATAAAACCAACATCTATATACATAATCAAACTTTTTTATCTAGGGTTAGGATCGTAGTTTTCGGTTATCCACTTAAACGGATGACAATTAAGCAAATTGGGGGAAAAATATTTTCACGGGGACAAGTTGTGTAAACACCTAGTCATCAATTTCTTCTACAAAACTGACACTATATAACCATCCCCTAAAGAAAAATTTGTCTTGCCAAGGGGGACTAGTTGTCAGTTAATTGTTAGAACTGATGACTAAAGAGCAAATTAATTTTTCCTCAGGGACATGGCACGAAACTTATGTTGTCGATTTTAACAAAAATAGACGCCATACTGAAAATTTTGTAGGGAATTTCCCCCCCTAAAAATTTGTATTTTGCGGGTAATTTTAGACGTTGGTTCCTATGAAAAAAAAACAAACATTAAAGTAAAAGTGGTACATGTGTCTTTTGTAAATCAGTAGGACTTCACATATGGTGATGGTTGGATTAATTAACTGACATTGGTGTTCTTTAACGTCAGTGGTTTTTAAGTAACCAACACCTTCAAAAGTGATGGTATATGTCATTTCGGTACTAGTGCATGAAGTCTAGACAAAATAGAATGGTTGCAATGGGCAACCTGGCCATCTCAAAATTCCTCCAGTAGCCAGATCTAAGTAGAAACTACTACTTTCTACTCATGCCCCTCAACTTCAGGGTGGGTTTAAACAACACCTAGAAGAATGAAAAAAAATAAAAGGAAAGGACATAAGAATAAACCTAGTATGTGCAAAGTAAAAAATCTAGACATTATTTATGGAAATCATAAACGTTCAAGGAGATTCTGAATAATGATATATCACATAAACACAATAGTTTGAAAGGGAAGTATAATCAATATCTCTACTAGGTCAAATAGATGAGGCATATATATATCGCAACAAATGATTAACAATTATGGTATTCTTTCTTAAGCAATTTTTACTCCAATAAACTAAAAATATAAGCAATGTATATTAAAAACATTATACCAATATATTTAAAGTATGTTTGAGACACCATAGGATCTCCATGCAATGTCTGGTGGAAAAAATGCACTCTAGGTGGAAAATGAAAGCCCCAGTTTATAATGCATGGAAAATCACAATTTGGGCTGAAAAAGCACACCCTATTATATGTTTGTACACTAGTCTGCTAATATAAATAAAATTAGTCTAAGACCTGCACAATAGGGAAGGCAAACATAAGTTTGGTCAATCACATTTTAGTTCAAGTACAAGTGATGAGAACATCCATATATAATCCATATTTGGCTAAGAAGACCATCATTAGTTGGCTTCATAATTTCATTAACCAATCAATGATATAATATCCTATTAAAATGATTTTCAGCAGTTCACAAGATTTAAGCATGGATAAATAAAATAAAGGTAGAACCATCATATGGTATATTAGGATTCATTTATAATAATGCTCAAATAAATCAAGTGGTTGCACATACTTGTCCCTAGTCCTAGATCAACACAAAAGTTATGAAGATCCTTCAACAAGGGTTTCTAGATATAAACATAACCATTTCACCAATTAGGGTTATACTTGTATTACCTATGAACCCTAAAGTTGAATCTTGATTACCTTATAATTACACTCTACAACCACTTCTAGAACATACTTTTTCTAATTTCAAAAACCTATTTGTCTATATTTTTGTTATGTCCCTATATATAGTTATGTATTTTACAAGTTAATTATATTATTGATATAAATGAAGGCATAAATAGATAAAGAACATTTCAAATATTGAGATTGAAAATTCTAGAGAATGATAGGAAAATTCGGTAATAAAATTCATGTGAGAAAGCATGTTTCTAAGAAAAAATGGCAAAAAGATAAATTTTCCCACATGAGGATAAACAAAAGAAAGATAGCACGAGGGGCATAATTGATAAATTTTTAGAGGGTGATTATTCTTCTCTGTTTCTCTTGACATGACAAAGAGTAGTTGTATAGTAGTCTGATGCCAACTTTGGGGGAAATAAGATGATCAAGAATCGTTTGATTTTGATAAACAAAACCCAAAACTGAATGCCTATAGAAGATTAAATTATAAGCAATTGGGTCAAAGTGAAATGTGGAGTTAGTGGTAAGGTGTTTACAATATATTTGAGTTTTGTTTGATGACAACAATGAGTGCACCTTTGAACACAATTGGCACAAGTGGATGATCGTAAGACATTTGGTAGAGAATAGAGACTGGTTAGCAATATATAGGCTATGGTTTTAAGGGGATCCACAAGTAGAATGTTTGGAGAAGTTGAGAGGGAAATTAGGCAAATTGCAAACAATGTAAATTAGGTTCTAGATTATATCCCATTTTACACCAAGAAGGTTGAGGAAAAAATCATTGAGTTTGGTTTACAAGAGTGGGAGAAATTCTCAAAGAAAGAATTAGAGTGGGAGACATTTGTGTGTGTTAGGTTCGTCCTACCCGTCGCCCTAGTATCCTGATCGGACGGTCCATAGGACAAGATGCATCAAGGTTGGGAAGCCCATGTGATAGTCCACAATCATCATCAAATGACCAATATTTATTAGATGATTGATTGGATTACATCTTTCTTTCCTTGGGCAATCAGTGTGTAACTAATATCCAATTTAATTGAAAATTGACAAGATACCTAATTGAGGAGTGAGGACCCTAAAATTGGGGCTAAATTAAACTTTTCCTACTACTCTGATCAGGTGGTACGTGGTTCTGACAAGGAGGGGGAGCAGACACTAGTGGTGGAAGATGCCAGTAGGGTGTTTGAGGTTTTGCCTCAAAGACCCAATCTAGGTCCGGCTATTTTTGAGTCATGTTGTGAGGCGTCGAGTGGTGTCGGTGGGAACAAAGGCTTCCTTGGGGGTTGCTTCTGGGTTGGGACAATCTAAGCCCCCGTACATGAGGTGTTCTCGAAGATGATTTCAGATGGGAATGGGGATCGGTTATCAGTTGCAGGTGACCAAGATGCGTGATTCCCGCCTACAGATGAGGTCTCATCTTCCTCTCATCGCCAGAGAGCCTTCCATGTCCCAAGGGATACATGCTTGCACTGCTTATAGTGTGGGCATTGGCAGCACCCATTTTCTGCCTGACGGGTGTGTTTTCATTGCAGGTCCCCAACACATTTGGCATGCAACTGCAGTGCACAGATAGTGAGGCGGTGGCCTAACCCTCAGGGCTCCAAGTGCTTCTGATGCCTATAATGTGGGCATTAGACGAAGCACTGCCCGTTCCCGATGGTTTTTTTCCCCTGTAGTGTCTCGGGGCACCTAGCGCATGCTTGTGATGCTAGATGACCATCTCTGAAGGGTCTACAGGATTCAAGTGATGATGGTTGATCGTTGGATGATAGGTCTTCTATGAAAGACTGAGACATGGGGATCTCATATGGTGATATGGAAGCCAGGAGTGAGAAGGGTGCATGAAGGGTCCACAATTTGGTCAGAGCTTGCAAACACCTTCCACTAAGATGCCTTAGGAACTTCTTTCAGTTTCGTCTAGAAGATGGTCTCCCAAGGGCTGGTTGGAACTTGGCTCATTCATCTGTCAAGGATTTGGAAGATTGCTCTGAGGATTATTCTTATGTAGGTGATTTTGAGAGTGGTGATGACTAGGTTAGTTGGATTTCTGACTTTGGAGGTAGGAAGAGTGGAGGATGGGATCGATGAGGAGTTTGTTTAGAGATATCCCAAGAGTATTGTTGACGATGAGTGAGTATGATGATGAGTAGAAAAGTCCCTATCTATTTGCATGTTTTGTGTTTGTGTGCGCTGAGGATGTACTCTTTGATGTTGGGTATGTTGTATTCCTAATGACAACATTGGCATGTGTGAGGTTCAGGATGAATAAGATTGACCACAATTGCGTTTAAAAAAAAAGATAATATTTGAGGTCCTTAACCTATTAACCAGATTTTATCATAAAGTACACAATCTTCTATTTCTTTGATTGAAGTTTCAATCATATTTGAAAATAATGAATTGTGACTAACATTGGGGTATCTAAAATTTGGTGTGTGCATTGACTTGTTCTTTAAAAGAACAAATATATGTTTGATTATATAACATTTGGTTGGAATTATTAGGATAAATAAATTTGAATCTGTCTAAATTTTAGTAATATTATTCTTTAACAAATCTTTGAAGAGAAAGGTGATAGCCCTGTCTGGTTAACTAGAAATTCAGCTTGGTGTGGTCATTCTCGTCTACACTTATAGTAGTTTTAATTCTTACCTACAACTTCATTTGTTTGCATGCTTTCAATAAGTCTCATTGTATATTTCTTTTTTACTCTTTTTCAAACCTTTTTTGTATGAGCCATTTATGACTAACATTGTCCCCTTATTTGGTACATGTGTGATGTATTCGTCAGGGTAATGCATGGAATCTGCTAAAATTGAGGATTATTTATCAGGTATACACTTGCTAAGGAGTACTTGAGAAGATTTGAAGATGACTAAGTTTCTTAGTCATATTAGGTTCTAACCACATAAATTTTTTTTTTTGTTCAGTGTTTAGAGGAATGTTTCATTGTAATTGTGAATACAATTATATTATTTTTCTATGGTACCTAATCCTTTGGAAGTTCAAGTATATCGTAGAAACAATATCAAGACATGATTTCTACATCTATTCATCACATGACATGTTATCCAGTACAATCATAAATAGTAATCATCATATGCATAAAACCATACAAAACATAATATATATTAGGAGTTATATATATTCTCCTCATGTAGATCTAGATCCAACTCAAGATACTTTGACTCTACCATGGGAGTGGCAAGTGAAATGAAGTTCTACATAAGCTTTCCACTAACACTAAGAAGGTTCTCCCTGCCACCATTGAGTGATGAAAATAGAAGTTTGGAACTCTTATATTGCTTTCTTGAGAATGTGATGGAAGATTACTCCATAAGTCAACCAGGTACAAGGATACCTCATTTATATACTTTGGAAAATGAAGCCAAATTAGTCTCTGAAGAGAGGGAGTAGGTGGATAATGAATAGAAGTTAATGATCTCCATCAAGGACATCTTTTGTATCATCATTTTCCCCAATAAGTATGTTTGAAGTATGCATCATTTATGCTTATTGGTTCTGCAAAAGTCTAGTAGCATAATAAATAAACTACCCATTAGAAGGAGGCATGACCCTAAGATGGCATGAATTCTAGGGAATATTTTGTAAGAAGTTAGGCTTGCACCTACATATATTATAAAGTATAATGAACTAGATGCCATAAAATAAGTAGGCGATTAATATTTTGACTATCATCTTCACTGACATTCTTAGAGTGGTACTCCATCAATGTGGTTAGAAAATTATGCTTCATTTCTTTATAGATGACCTTATCAAGTGGTTTGCTACATCTTGGAATCCTAGATATTCTTGAAGTTTATATTGACTTATCAATAATATTGGTGACATAATGGAACACAGTGTCCTTGAAGTTTAACTATCTTTTTTCCATGGACCGATACTTTGAGATGCACTAGCAAAACACCTACCCTAGCAACCACACTACTTCACCAATACACAACAATAACCATTAGGGGAATCCACAATAATTGTCATTATAGTGGAAGAAAGAACAATAACGACAACCAAATATGACCTACGACATCACCCTCATCTCATCTTCCTTCCAAGAACCATGAAAACCAATTATTCTACTGTAGACAACTCCATTCTATTGTATCTAGAATCTCTACCATTCACTATATAGTTGTTACTAGTCAGGCCATCATACTATTTAGTGTCTTGAACAAATAAGGAACTTCATACATAACCCTACTATATGACAAGCTTCCTACAACTAGAATCTATAGAAATATAAAAACTTTAATGATGATTGAAAACAAAACTAGAAGGCTAGACACCATTCTTGTCCAAGTATAAAAACACATTGTTGAAGTAGTGATAGTAGAATTAGAATTGTACGTCAGTCTTTCAAGGCACGCCTTGAATCGGTCTTTGTGTACCCTTTCATATATAAAGATATAAAGGGAACCTTAAGTTTTTATTATTGTATATGCACTATATATGATACATAACCACACCTATTTTCAAGTCAAGAACACTTATCAAAACATTACTTCAATCAATATATCCCTTCCCTAATAAAGATTTCCTAATCAACCTCATCTTTTTAGATATGATAGACTTGAACATCATTCTTGGCATAAAATAGCTATCAGTATATCATACACTCCCAAAGTACAAAAACATGAATCTCCACATCACCCACCTAGACACAAAATAGATCATGGTTTCTAGTCTTAGAAAGTATAATCCTCCTCTCTTCCATGAAAGCGCTCATTGAATCTGAATGTCATCTTTCCTTGCTAGTATATTAGTTGAATTAGAACCCAAGAAGCTAGAAGATATAGATATAATATGAAACATACATGAAAAGTTCCCCATTTAACTCTCATGTCTACTTCCTAATTGAGAAGTATTAAGCAACATCATAGTTATACAAGGGAAAATCCCCAAGTCCAAGGAACCTACCAAATGGTAATTGGCTACCTAGTTGAGTTGAAGAAAATATTGCAAATTCTACTTGATGTGATATTTAACTCCTAAAACGTATCAATAAGGGAATCATTATCCTAGAAAATTCTAGCATACTCCGTGTTAGGTATATGTCTTAACATTTTTGTTGTTTTGTGATATTTCAGTTTTGTAATTTTTTCTAAACTTAGTGTGGATTAGGATGTTAGGAATATAGAATTATAAAGTCATAAAAAATAAACAAATTATTTGAGGCTTTAATGCAAGTAATTGAAATAGTAGCTGAAGTAGGGGATAATAATACAATTTTACCTTATTAATAGATTTATGTACAAAATTAGTTCTCTAATTTTTTCTATGGTTGTGTACGGGGAAGTAAGAGTCAAGGGCAGAAGTTTGAGTGTTTATGAATAGATTATTTAATCTTCAAGTCATTATTTGATAAACTTCAAAAATCACAAATCCCTCAACCTCGCCCTACCTGTCAGAGCCACTTCCATCCGGGATGCCCACCCCCGCACAACTACCATCCCCACCTATAAGAGAAGAAGGGGGAGGGGGAACACCTGCCTAAAGAATCTCCAGGGCAACAAGCACCTCAAACGTCCAATCCTTGTCATCAGTGGAGTCTCGTCCCACAAAAAAGCCATTAGAGCCATCGGTATGTGCTTGAGGCATAAACTCTAACACCCTTGAGGCATAATATTAGCTTTTATAATTTATAAGTAGGATCTACATATCATAGAACAAGAGTTATAATCTAGTTCATGGGCTTGAATCATCTTCTACCATCTAATATTCTTTAGACAATGTTACATTTCTATTTCTCTTTATGATTACTTTTTCTTATTATTGGAGGTTCAATGTGTTATTATAATGTTATTGTATCATCCTAATTTATTGTACCAATATATCCTTGTAGGGTTTGGTAATGCATAAGGTACATTTTGAAAAGTATTCTTCAAAACAAATTATATTGGACTATCCCCTTTTGGAAGTAATATTAGGTGGTTGTTTAGGGTACATTTTTAGTTATTAACATACATAGATAAATATCTGTCTTTTTATAACAACATTACTACTTATACCCTTTAAAGATCATTTGATAAAACACAAGGACTAATTTGTAGGCTATTAAAATTGTTTATATTGATAATATCATAATGCAAGCTATATTAGGTCAAATTTGAACTATTATTTGAGATGTGAAACTTATTGACTATATATTAATTTTTGGATGTTTTCTAAATTTAAAATGACATTTTTTTATGTAAAAACTCACACACAATTATAAAATGTACATATTTTTTTCTTAGGAACATATGATATGTCATGGTTACTATTATTTTCCTAGATATTTTATGGATACTTGTTATCGACCAAATTTAAGTACTAAACATAGTAAATTCTAAGAAATTCTAGAAAAAAATCATTTTGATAGAACTTTAGGGACTTCACATCATGTATGATTGCTAATATACTCTTATTTTCTTTTCAAATATAAAATGTATTTAGGTAACTAGATATTCATTTAACTATTAAATTAAGAAATTAGCATAAAGAGTGGAGAGGAGATTTAATTTAGGGATTGTTCTTCAATATGATTTAAATGATTTGATGCTAAAAAGATGAATGAGACAATCATTTGTGAAGCTTTGGAGGATTTTAGGTGTTGGCACGTAGGTGCAATTATGCTATTTAGATTTCCACTGGGAAAGGAGGCCCAACATAGTAATATAAGATTGACAGTAGGAATTCACTGCTCCAGATTAGTTGTGAAGGGGGAAATGGGTGCAAAAGGCCATTGAAGGTTAATAAAGCTCATTGCTGATGATTAATGTTGGAAATAATAAAGATGTGTAACAAAATCGGACCTATAAAGAATAAAGTCAAATTTAGGATATGAATTTGACTAATTGGCATGGTTTTGAGGTTTCTAGAAGCTTGTTAAAGTCCTAGAAAAGGTGGAGAGACAAGGAATTTCTTTGAATTTGTAAATATTGGCAGAAAGACCTTGATATTTTTCAATGTTTGAGTTAGGGCCATGGGAGGTACTTGGGGATATAGGATCAATTGACTTAGAGTTATGGTTCAAGGGAGTATTCCAAAGTTTTATATTTTTGTTGAAGTGGCTAGGAAAGATGAAGAATTAAATTTGCATTTGATGTGCATTATAGTTGCGTTTGAATCTCTTTAATGTAAACAAAACCAAACTAAATGACATTTTATGATCTTATGTCATTAGCTACTAAAAGGGGACTGTGCTAGATTTGAATGGGAATATTTGGTTGTGTGATCTATGAGAAATTGGTGTATGAACCTCAAAATTAACCGCTACTATTGTAGAGAAGGAAAAGGGTCTTGTAAGAATAGCTTCGCAAATCTCACATGTTTGATCAATATTCTATGACTCATATTTGTTTGTAGGGAATCGACTAAAAATATATTGTAGTACATATCCTTTATTTTTATATTTCAAATTATAAAAACGAGTGTATTAACTATCTAGTATTTTAACAATAAATGTATGCTTTAAAATTACTCCAATAAACACATAAATTGATTTCATCAACGATATTATGAAGGAGATATCTAATAAATAATATTTTTACTTACTCAATAATGACAAACCCTCATGCCTTCATTTCATCTCTTATTAAGAGGTGGGACCCATTGAGCAAGATGAGAACTAGTTTCAAGAATTAGAATATAATTCAATAAAGAGTAAATAAACTAAGAATTTTTTAAGAATGATTCAAATTTATGATAAGTAAAGAAATTGGATTTCATAGAATTTTCGGATTGAATTTAGCTTTAATCTAAAATTGTGCCTCAATGACCCAAAATTGAGTATTGTACATATGACAATATTGATCATGTCATGAAACTATATATTACCTAAATCCACACTCCTAATGGATATTATTTCGAATGCAAGAGGATTTGAGAAACCATCCCTATAATAGCACATAATATATCAAACAAGAAATATATGTGAAAAAGGTAAAAACATTCTATACATCAAGATGAACAAAAAACTTTTAGCATGCTAAGGGAAATATGAAGGAAATCCATAACCAAAGAGATAACATAACATACGTCAAGAGATACCTACACTTGTTTACATTTCAAGGATATCCCTTTGGTGTTTCATTTCTTAGGTTAGCATCCTAATGATGTATGCGGAAGATCTTCATTTGGAATCTAAAAATTATATAAACAAAATATATCAATGTGAAAATATAATGATGTATGGGTGGCTCTCTCTCTATGGATCGCTCGCCCTTCTCACTAGGAACTCCCTGGAGGCTGCCGCTGTGGGGAGGGAGCGTCTCCCTTGATGCTTTCCTCCCCCTGGCTCTTTAGTTCTCGGTGTGGTTCCACTCTGTGAGGAGCATGTGCAGTTGTTCATCGGAGATAGGGGGCAGTCAAAGTGCGTTGGATCAGGTGTGTGGATTGGGGAAGGATTACACAGTGCGCGAGGAGCAGATCTGGGCTGAAGGATTGGCATGTCGACCTGATCGAGTCCACTCTGTTCAAGCGTGACGGTTGGAAGGGAGCCTTTCTCAACCAGATTTGGCCTCCTCATCATCGCCCTATCTCACAGGTGTTGGAACGTTTCCCTCCTTTCCTTCACAAGAACCTCCCCCCTCTTTCCTCCGAGCAAATCCAGGGTCTCCTGGATGATGATGGGTTCCCAACCCCGCCCTATCTTTTGCCTACTACTTTCGGCGGCGGTTGGATTCATCGCTGACCAGATCGACGGCGTGTTCCAATCCCCAACGAAGGTTGAGAATCGTGGTCATCCTACAAGATTTCGCAGCACTGAAGGAGTCTCGGTTGGGGTTGGGAAGCCTCTTTGGCCTTGACTGGACCATGCTACGATTATTTGGCGGCGGGTGGTATCAATCGCTAGGTAGTCAGGCCTTCCTCGATGTGTTGTGTGACTACTACTCCCCCAACAGACATTTTGTTTTGACGGTTTCCACCCCTGGCTTCTGCTTCGTTTTCACGGTGGGATCTAATCTTTGCGGCATCAAAGTCAGGAGGAAGACCAGGGCTGGCCTCTGATCGCCCAGCTGCTCCCAAACGGATTTGTGCCAGCGGTGAGTTCTGTTCTGGAACTCTGTCTCTGTGGCTCCACAGGATGCTCGACGGCCTGGTGCTGCGCTCCGGTGGTCATGTCCTACGGCCTTAAAGGCATTGTGCGGGATGGGTTTAAGGGCTGCGAACTCCTGTTGTAGTGTGAAGGAACATCCGTAAGATGTTCGATGGAATGTTGCTGGCATTCAGCAGTGTTTGCAAGCTGGGATGCTGGTGTGGCATGAAGTAGAGCATTCTGCTCTACGGCTGGCATTGAAGAATGCATTTTCTCTGAGTTCCTTGGTCTCCTGATCCCTGAACTGGTGGCCTTGTATGGGTGCCCATGTGTGGGTGCCTTTTGGTCTCGGATAGGTGTACCAAGATTCCGTCAAGGAGCCTATTTGACATGGGATGAGAAGTCAAAGGTGAAGAAGTCTAAGGCAAGGGAGGTGGGGTGGGAGCTTCCTCCTAGCGGGATGGTTGTGGTAGAGCTATCCCATGGCACTTGCTTGGCCTTTCTTGCAGGAGGAGTCGGGGAAGCTATTGAAGAAGGGAGCTTGTGTCCCTCCCATATTTGTGGGTGTTGTTATTGCAGTGGAGATGACCGGTTCCATTTTCATATTCTTTCTTGGCCGATCAGAGGCAAGTTGGGTCTGCTTGGTCTGCATAGGCTTCTCAAGTCAGATTTAGCCGAATGTGGCATCTGGATTTGGTCCATCTTCTTGGGTGATTTAATGAGAAAGATGATCTCTAATCATCTCCTGCTTACAGATACAGGCTGATGGGGTGTGGCCCTTATATTTGTGGGTGTTCGTAATGTCTTAGGTCTATACTTGTTTATCTCTTGTGTATGTTTGTAAGGGCTGTTTGGATGTTTATTTTTCTTGTTTTTCCCCAAGTGATGGTCTAAGTACCTTGATCACCAGTTGTTTGGTATATCAAGGATTAGACTCTTTTAGGGGCACTTATGTACCTCAAGTTTTGGTTATCAGTAACACGCTTTTTAGACCGACCAAAAAACAACATTGAGTACCAAGGAAAAACATGTAATCATTGTTTAGGAGTACAATAAGAGTTTCTTAAATAGAATTTTTTAATAAAAAAGACGGAACAAGGTGAGAAAACTTTATGCGGCATGCTTTTTAGACAAAGTATATTTAGGTTACATTATCCATTATATAAACATCAATATTAGACCAATAACCAACTTCCAAAGAAAGGCTTCATGAGAGTCATTTGAGTCTAGAATCATAATGTCACCCTATTTCCACATGAGGTACCTAAAGACCAATGTCACTGAGCTAATCCTGTTTCGACATATATTTTGCCTTTACACCGCGAACCTAAATAGTAGAAAAGGGTTAAATAATAGATTTTTATATTATGTTCAAGGTTTTTAAACATGGTAAAATCAAACATGAAATTAGTATTCATAGCATCCATGGCTCAAACAAGTGACTAAGTAGCCAATAATTCATAGGTTCATACATACAACAAGACAATATGATAGTAGACTCAAGAGATTACATGTACCTTATGAGCAGTGAGTAAGTTATGATCCTTGAGAAAAATTACTAGAGAGGTTACAACCTAAAGTGAACCTAATAGGTAAAAGGATATAACATGGGGTCTTAGATTGATAGGGTTTTTATAAGATAAACATCTTTTATGTGGTTTGGTTGTTCCCCTAGGCCTAAGTTTCAAATACTTTATTTTTAGTTCCCATGATCCAGTCATACGTGAACTAAATCCACATAGTATAAGTATCATAAGTATGCCTTAGGACTAGGTTGAACATCCACTTTAAAGGATTCCTAAGATGAGGAAAACCTATGTTATCAGGTTGTTCCCCTAGTCCTAAGTTGCAAATAGTTCATTCTTACTTCCGAAGTTCTAATCATGCATGAATATCCACATGACATAGTTTTGTTCATGTGGTTTTGATAACATAAAAATGTTTTATGTCATGTAGTTTTGATAAGATAAAAATCTTATCAAAATTTATGGAAATCATGAAATTTGGATTATAAAAAAAGATTTAATCATGCAAGATCATAACTAGTCATATTAGATCAATTTCATGTAATAATGTCAATTTCCAGATTATATGATCACAACTGGGAAGAGTTGGACCAATGGTCAGCTAACATGCCACCAATGAAGCAACCCAAGTTTGATCCCTAGAACCAATGATGATTTATCTTCTGCCACTCATCTTGCGGGTTGGGTGGTTTAATTGGGCAGTAGGGTGGGGGTCACCCCATTATATTATAGTTCAAGTCATATGATTGTAAAGGCACATAAGGTAGTTAAAGTTTGGATTTAGTTCTATAAAATATGATACAAATACTAATTTGAAATCTTAAGATAACACACACAACATTAGAAAATGATTCCTACAAGATGAAGTCTAATAAGCATACGTGAATTTAGATCATGTTAGGTGTCACATGTATATCATATGTAGTCAAAAGAGCATATGAGTGTACTACATGACATTACATGACACAAGTCATCTTAAGGATTCATTTTAAGGTCTACAGAGATGATTGAACATTATGGATCATCTTTTGCATATGGATTAAAAATCCAATCATAATAGTACTTTAACATCAGGCATATGAGAGCTAAATGGTGAGTCTTTATGTTGTAAGGTTACTCATTACATATAAGTACGGAACTTAGTCAATCATGACACATAACATTAAGAAGATCACTGATTTTGGGGTTAGATGATCATATAATAGTAAAATAGGACAAAATTGCATCTTTGACTATGTTCAATGTTATATGTAATGGGTTATTTTTAGCTCAGTACAACCATTAGAGGCACATCAAGATGATCCAAGTTATTATTCAAGTCAAGATATGGATAAAATTGACTTATCTAAATTTAAAAGGGAGTTTCAAAGCAATAAGATTAAGTTGGAGCAAGATACATCGTTCATCATTCAAATAGTACTTAAACAACATACTTTTAGGGATATCAGAGGAAGTAGGAGCATATCTTGGTTCTAGAATCATTCTCATTGGAAAGATCATATTTTTTGGTCAAATTGATATATGATATACTTGTGACACATTGGAGCTACTTCTAAGAAAGAAACACCTGTGAATTTTTCTGACGGATCCACGTGAAGGTAGATCGACACTTAGGCCAACAAATGTTTTAATTTTTGGATGGACAGGAAGGAAGCACTCATGTGTTGATTTAACTAGAGTTTCTCCCTTGGTGGGCCTAAAAGGGGGTGATTTTATTGTAGGACGTGCTGCCCAAAAATAAGTCTCAACTAAAGTGGTCAAGCATGAGAAAGCATGTATTGACAACCAACATGTTTGTAATCCCTTTCACATTTGACACTTTTGGGTTCTTAGCACCTTAGGCGGTGGAACTTCTCAAGAGGGTCCAAAAAATTATGCACAGTAATATTATGACTTCCAAGTCCATGTATGTAGTTTTTTAAGGTATTGGATTTGCCATCCAAAAGTGACTGACATTATAGCTTGTTGCCCGTCTCCCTTCTATTTCTTTGTAAATTTGTATACTCCATAAATGAAAAAAAGGATGCATTATTATACATTTTACACGATTATATGCTTTCTAGTATTTTTAGCTGAGAGGGGAAGATTTGCCTATTTTTGAAAGAAAAAAAATGACGATTGTTGGGTGGTCCCCCACTATGGACCCAGTCAATCCATCTATCCATATTCTCCATGCCCACCAAGTGAGAAAGTGTAGAGGGAGGGATGAGCAGTGGGAGGTCCAGTTGACATCCAACTGGGCCCTCTCCCCCTAGGTCTACTATGGGCCTATCCACAACGTGCAAGTTATGGGAACTCTTCTTTCTCATGTAGTAATGTTGCAAGACGATGACATACAACAGTCAAACTCACCAGAGCAACATTGATAATGGGGGTGGAGGACTTGTCTGAGTCAAGAAAATGGATTCCCTCTCCTACCTAGATCCCACAAAGCTGGCACTGAGCAAGATCGAGATTGTAGGGTTGTGGGGAGTGAGTTTTCTGGAGCCCATGGTGGTGTCGCCGACCACATGAGTGAAGAAGGGGTGGAAAAGAAAGAAAGTGAATGGGACCACTAATTTTTTGCAAAGGGTTTGGTAGAAGGAGGTTGACATTTTCTCTGACAAGGTTGTACTAAGGTATATAGAGGTCAAGGACAAAAAAGATGGTTTTTGGACCGTTAGGTCATGTCCATCATGGATCGAGTTCCAATCTGAGGGCAGGGAGGACACATACGTTGTTCTAAAATCAATCCCTCTCATTGGTCGAGAGGAACTTCCACATATTGCTGACTTGTTCGAGAGGTGTCATAGGTTCCAGTAGAGCAAGATGGGTGATTGTGAGGATGTTTGAAGGTCCAAACAAGAAGAAAGGTGTTTCAATGGATGTGGAAGGGGTATCTTATCAATAGCTTCAGTAGAGGATTATATAGAACTACAATTGCTATGGTTTGGGTTTGGAAGGTAGAGACGAGACTCTAGGTGCTTCTGATCTGGTCTGTGGTGGCATAAGGCCTTAATAATTGCTCACTGGTCAATTATTCTATAGGTCACTAACCATTAATGGTTTTTCGGTGTTTTGATTATTTTTTCCTTAAATTTAGGGGCAAATGATTGAGTGGAGTGGAGGCGAAACTCATGAGAGCCAATATAAGAGAGTGAGAGGCTATGAGGGAGAGGAAATTTCTTACTATGATTAGATTCTTGTAATGCCTATCATGGAGGTTAACAAGCATAGACACACACAAGGTAGTGGAAGGATTGGAACACAACTTTGGTGCATATGTTGTTTGACCAATCAATAAAAATTGGAATTTTATTCCTCTTCTATCATTAATTTGCATTTTTTAACATTTAATATCTTCTAATCTACAAATTCATGTCTTGTAAACTAAGTTTAAGTAAAATTACCATTTACTCTAAATAGTAAAAATATTAATTCCATTTTTGTGAATTTAATATGGCTATATTCATTGTCATACTTGATTCAAACAGAATATCTAAAAACCAACAATACCTTTTTATGTGTTTTCAAAGCCAAAAATCCATATTGAGGTTTAATTTTTTTTATTGTGGATCCCAAGTGGGCTTAATAGTTCAAAATAAGACATAATTACAATTTCAACAATCAAGTTTACAATACTCAACAAGTTGCAAAATATTTAGAGGACTTTAATAATAAAGGTTTTCAAATTGAGGGAATAATGTAAAATAGCTCAAAAATAGATTTGGTGGGCATTGACAAGAAAGATTATTAAATCATGCATAATATCTTAGAAGCAAATAAAAAGAATCTCCTATAATTCTTATTCTTTTCTTATTTTCTAGTAGATAATTTTCCTCTCCTTCCACTCTTATATTGTAGATATGTATCCTTATACTAAAATTCTAGTGGCTTTACTTTGGAGCAAGGATATTGAAAGAGATGATTATTTGAGTTCACCTGCACACTAATTTTTGTATTTCCATCACATTTTGGACAAAGTTCACTTACTTTGTTATTAATTTCTTAACATGACCTTCACTTGAAACATGACATGAAAACTAAACATTATAGTACATCCTGAATTTATACAGGTCTTAATTAATTTGGAAAACAATTATATGTCATACATTAAATAATACTCACACAACATATTACTTAGGAGAATATAAAGCATCATGACCATTATACTTAATTTATAAATTTACATGCTCCACATACCTAGTTTTAACAAAACCCAAGAACCATATGAAATAACTAAAATTTCCCATCTTCTTGAAATAAGTACATTACTCTAGATCTTAATAGATCTAAATTATTTTAGCATATTTTTACACAAAAGACCCTATTTTACATCACCAACGATCTAATCAAATTTTCTATTTTTATTCACCCTATTTAATTAATATTTTATCATTCTAAACACAAAAGAGATAAAATTTTGTAATGAGTTATGCCATATGTGGAGCTAATAGGTTATGAATATCTTAGTTATCTCCTTATTTCTTATCATCACCCTTGGTTTTGGACATTTTAGCTATTGATAATCTGTGTTCATTATTATATTCCTATTGGTCATGTTCTAACCCCCTTACGTTACTGTTGCATCAGTTACTTATCGGTATATATTATTTTGGTTCTTATAGGTATCTATTTCCATTATCAAGGGAAGAGTTACAGACTCATACACTTGAATTTTTTCATCAGGTTATTTTTTAGTCACTCCATACCATTACCTACATTCCTATTATGTATTACATTATATTTTTTGTGTATCTATTACATCTTATATCCTTTATATATCCTATATATATGTATATATATGCACATACACACACATACATGCACACATAAATATATACATATACACACAAATATATATATATATAGACACACAAATATATATATATATATGCATGTATGTATATATATACATATACATATACATACACATCCTCACACACACACACATACATACATACATACAAAACCAGACAAAAGGATTGCCAGTAAACTAGATAGAGCTCTAGTTAACAATCAATGGCTCCAAACCCTTCCCAGTGCACACATCAAAGTTGAGGGGACAGAAATAAGTGATCATGCACCCTTGATCATGCAAATTCAGGAGAAGAAAAAGAAAGCTAGACCCTTTAGATTCAAAAATTTCTGTTCATCCTAGAATGGATACACTGAAATCATCAAAGAAGCCTGGAATGAAAGATTCGAAGGAAACCCCATGTTCATCTTCACCAAAAAGCTTATGAAAGCTAAACAAATGCTGAAGAAATGGTCCAAAGAACAAGTCAATATACCTGAGTTACTAGCTGGTTGCAAGAAGGAGCTTAGAACTATTAAAACTAACCTCCTTATGGACCCTATCAACGCCCACCTTATTGAAGAAGAGTTAAAGTTGAAATCTCAACTAGATGACCTCAAAAAAGCTGAGGAGAGCTACGCATGGCAACGCAGCAGGCAGAACTGGATCGCGGATGGCGATCGCAATACCAGGCTTTATCACAACACCATCCAGAAAAGGGAAGCCCAAAACACTATCACAGAGCTCATCAATGAAGATGGCAGCATCGTGAACAGCCAAGAAGACCTGGAAACCCAAGCCAACGACTTCTATAAAGCTCTCTTCAATAAACAGCAGCAGACGGACATCATTCCCCACGATGAAGTTCTTGGTTGGAGGTACAAATTAACCAATTCTCATAACAATATCCTTTGCAGGGAAGTCAATCAGGAAGAGCTGAAAAAAGCTGTCTGGAGCATCGGGGTGAATAAGTCCCCTGGACCCGATGGCTTCAACGCCCACTTCTACAGAGAAGCCTGGCAAATAATCAAGTCCGACCTTCTAAATAGCATCAACTGGATTATGAAAGGAGGCAATATTTTAAGGCAAATCAATCATGCTTTTCTAACTCTCATACCAAAGGAAAAAACTATAGCCACACTTGCTGACTTTAGACCGATCGCCTGTTGCAATGTCCATTACAAAGTTCTAGCCAAAATCTTGGCTGAACGGCTCAAACTGGTTCTACCTTTCCTCATTTCGGAAGCTCAAGGTGCCTTCATAACTGGCAGGAGTATCTCGGACTGCGCTCTACTGGAAGGTGAATTCATGCTGGACTTCAATGTCAAACGAGGACACAAGAAAATCTGTATGAAGTTGGATGTTTCAAAAGCTTTTGATAGTGTCCGTTGGGACATGTTATGGCAAATCATGAAGGACATGGGTTTCTCAAACAAATGGATTTCGCTCATACAGCAATGTGTAACAACTATTAGCTACTCTGTCCTCATCAATGGCACCCCAAATGGCATATTTCAAGCCTCAAACGGCCTAAGACAGGGAGACCCCTTGTCCCCCCTTTTATTCACCATTCTAATGGAATATTTCTCCCAACTCATGAAGAAGGCAGAATCCAACAAGGAAATTTCGACTTATACAGTGAAGGGAACCAAAACCATGAGCCATCTCATTTTCGCAGATGATGTCTTAGTCTTCCTGGAAGCTAAACCTATGTACCTCGCAAATCTCAAAGTCCTTCTTCAAAGGTTTGGTACACAAACGGGTCTTCACATCAATGAAACTAAAACCCAAGTGTTCATCTCTTCCAACTGTGAAAGTATCAGACAAGATATAGAGGATGTACTACAGATGAATATCAGCTCTCTTCCCACCAAATACCTCGGCTTCCCTCTAACCGGTGGAAAACTCCAGGTGAAGGACTTCACAGAGTGCACTAATAAGCTTGAGAGTATGATCAGTAGATGGCCGCTCAACAAAACATCCATGGCAGGTCGTGTTACCTTAACCAAATCTGCCTTAGAAGGTTTGCTCGTCTACTGGGTCCAACAAGGAGAAATCCCACCTGCTATACTCGACCATTTTGAGATGAATATGTCCAATTTCATATGGGCAGGAGGCACCCATGCTATGAAATACTCAAGGATTGCTTTACACAAAGACAGAGGAGGCATAGGTCTAAAAACTTCGGTGGTGATCGCAAACTGGGGCACCATAAGACGCATCATCAACTTCCTTCAAGGGGACTCAACATGGGCTTGCTGGATGAGAGTTCGTTATGCAAAAGGTCTGGATTTTGATCCCATGACCAGAGAAGGCTATTCCCGTGTCATCAAAAAAATGACTGTCGTCTGGAAGCACATTAAAAATGCATTCAAATTCATCTCCGGCGGCTGGCAGCTAGACAGCACCGTCAACCCCTGGGAGCTAGCCGATCTAGGCAACAACACCCTACCTGCTCCTCCTGTCTTCACCAAACACATCTGGAATGAGTTCGAGATTCCTAAATGGAGTCTATGTCTGTATCGTGCCGCCTTTGAATCTTTCCCCACTCTGGATAAAATCGAGAAATGGTACCCAGGAACCCCGAGCACCTGTCTTCTATGCAATGAAGAGGCAGAAACTCATGATCATCTTTTTTGGAGTTGTTCCTTTATCACAGCACTTTGGAGACAGGTCTGCGACACTGCCAATCTCAACCACATGCAGCTACTTACTACTAAGGAGATGATCTCAACCCTTGGCCTGAGCCTCAACCTACAGAAGAAGAAGTCCTTAACAGCTCTTTCAGCTACTTACTACCACATTTGGAAGGAAAGAAACAATAGGAAGCATAAGTCCAAGACTTCCAATATAGAATACATTGTGAAGAAAATCTGTAAATCCCTAGTTTATAGATTTATTGTATAGCTTATATCTCCTTTTTCTGTTTGATTAGTAACGTGCAGGGGCTACTATGTACTTTGTCCCAATTCTGTTGGGGATTTCGGAATAAAATTTACCAAATTCCGATACATACATACAAAACATACACATACATATTGCACCCTCCTCCTCTTACGGTTTCACTGGAAATCTATCGGGTGATCTAGAGAAGGACTGAAGACCATGGTGGCCCCCTGACGGGCCCCGCCCACCCTACCCTGCACTTCCACTAGCAACCCTAACACTAACCCACCATCCATCCCAAGAGAATACACGAATGTGGAGAAGAGAACCAAGGACGATGACAGATAGCAGAAGACATGGTCACACATTGTGAAGATGATGTCTGCCTAGGAGAAGGAGAGAGCCAAAATGAAGTTTCCCAAAGCCTCCAAGATTGATGGCCAAGTGATCATGACCCTAGAGGCAAAGGAATACAATAGAATGAAGGACATTTGGGAGTTCTCTGTATCCATCTACATAATGGGAAATAGACTCTTCTATCCTCATTTCATGGCATGGATCAAAAGCATTTGGAATTTGAGAGGTGACTTTGATCTGGTATCCAAAGATCATGGATTTTTCATCATCCGCTTCTCAAACAACACAAAAAAACAAGCTTGCCTCAATGGAGGACCATGCTGGTTCGATAATTACTTGGTCATCACCAAAGACTACAAATATGGTGATACCATAATAAAGGATGACCTAGAAACCATCCCTGTATGGATTAGGATTCCCTCAAATGGGAAATGATGTACGAAGAAGGTGGCAGGCACTGTGGCAGATGGAGTAGGAATGACACTCCACTTCGAGACCAGACCGATGAAAGGTTCGGGCACACATGAAGCACATGTTCTCGTCAAACTGTAAGCTAAAGAAGAACATCTTGACACAATATGAATGAATGTCTCGGGAAAGGGAGAACACCCTTTCAATATTATCAATGAGCACATACCAAAGAAATGTGAGGATTGCTGTGTTTTTGGATGTGGCAGTGATGAATGCCCAATGAAGCCAAAGGAAGTTACACCCTTTTAGGACGATGACTTCCAGATCCCAAAGAAGGTGTGGCGGCCTAAAGCCTCAGACAAACAAGTCACTATACAAGACTATCTGAAGATGATCATAGAACTGGAGGAAGGGGAGGTCACAAATTCCACAACATCCAATCCATTAAAAGCCATCGATTCGGACAAGGAAGAAGAAGAACTCTTGCAGGGGAAAAAAACCAAACAACCTTCACTCGTAGCAACTCAGAACGAAGGGAAAGATAAGGAGAAGGAGCTTCAGAGGTGTACCAAGAACACCAAAATAAACTAATCTTGTCCATCCTAGTCTGGAATGTGAAGGGTATCTGTAACCCATCCAAAAGAAAGGAGTTTCATGAATGGGTAAGGCATAGTAATGTCTCTATAGAAGCTATCAAAGAAACAAAATTAAAAGATGCAATAAAACCTGCACTTCTTCAATCTTTCCAAAAGGCTAGACTAATGTCTCCAATCATGAAGAAGTAGAATTGGGAAGGATATGTATGGGATGGAACCCAAAAGTCTGGGAGGTGAGCATCCAAAAGAAAACTGAACAAATGATCACTGTTACCTACTACAATAAAGGAGGTTTGAAGATTTGGTTCACCACCATTTATGCTTACAATCTTCACAATCAAAGGAAGGATCTATGGCAATACATATAAGAACTCTCACAATCTATCTCGGAGCCTTGTCTACTTATGGGGGATTTCAACAATGTGAGGTTACAAGAGGAAAAAAGGAGAGGGTGCATAGCATCTGACATTGCAATAAAAGCCTTCAACCATAAAATCAATATAGTTGATCTATGCGAGTTGTCAATGAATGGAGACATCTTATACACCTAGAATAATGAGGGGAAACCAGGGAAATGCATTGCCAGTAAACTCGATAGAGAACTGGTGAACAACCACTGGCTACAACACTTGCCCAATGATCACATCAAAGTGATAGGTGCTGACATTAGCGATCATGCTCCTCTGGTTATTCAACTACAAGAAAAGAAAAGGAAAGCTAGACCATTTAGATTCAAAAACTTATGGATAAAATGGGATGGGTATAAAGACATCATCCAAGAAGCCTGGTCTGAAGAGATAAAGGGAAACACAATGTTCATCTTCACCAAAAAGTTGAGGAGGAGGTAATAGAAATTGAAAACTTAGTCCAGGGAGCATGTCAACTTCCCATAACTTCTAAAAGAAACTAAAAAAGAGCTAAGGAAAATCAGGTATGCTCTTCTACACGATCCACTTAACCATCAACTAATCAAGGAGGAGATAAAACTAAAGGCGCAACTAGAAGACCTAAAAAATGCTGAGGAAAGCTACGCATGGCAATGCAGCAATCAAGCCTAGATCACATATGGAGACTACAACACAAGACTCTATCATAATGTGATAAGGAAGAGGGAAGCCCAAAACCCCATTGCAGAGCTAGTAGATGCGGAAGGGGTGATCGTGAATAGCCAGGAAGAACTTGAAAAATAAGAGACTAATTTCTACAAGTCCCTATACAACAAGCACCAAGATGTAGACATCCATCCTCAGGATGAAGTTCTCAACTGGAGGTACAAACTCATGATCTCTCATAATAATATATTATGCAGCGATACCAATACTGAAGAACTCAAGGCTACACTATGGAGCATTGGGATCGACAAACCCCCAGGTCTAGACGATTTTAATGCACTGTTCTTTAGAGATGCATGGGACCTAATCAAAGAAGACTTACTCAATAGCATCATCTGGGTGCTGAGGGGAGGTAGCATGCTCAGACAAGTTTACCACACCTTTCTCACCCTCATTCCAAACAAGAAAACAATAGCTACTTTGGCTGACTTCAGACCCATCGCTTGTTGCAATGTCCATTACAAGATACTAGCAAAAATCCTTCCTGATAGGCTCAAAATGGTGCTTCCCTTACTCATCTTAGATTCACAAGGAGCCATCATCTCAGGCAGAAACATTTCGGATTGTGCACTACTTGCAAGCAAATTCATGCTTGATTTTAATGCCAAGAGGGGTCATAAGAAGAGTTGTATGAAGCTTGATGTCTCCAAGGTGCATGATAGCGTTACATGGATAAAACTTTGGTAGATAATGGCAAAAATGGAATTATCCCACAAATGGGTCTTGCTTATGCAACAATACGCTAGTACTGTAAGCTATTCAGTACTGGTCAATGGTAATCCAAACAACATATTCCAAGGCTCTAATGGTCGTAGGTAGGGAGACCTCCTCTCTCCTCTACTTTTCACTATAGTAATGGACTACTATTCATAACTTATGAAGAGAGCAGAGGATAATAAGGAGATCAGAGCCTACACTATCCATGTGACTCAGTCCATGAATCATATAATATTCACAAATGATGTTCTTGTCTTCATCGAAGCCAAAACTAAGTACCTTCAAAACATCATAGAGCTCTTTCACATATTTAGAGAACAAACTGGACTCCACATCAACAAGTCTAAAACACAAGTATTTGTCTCTTCAAACTACGAGGGCATCAAGGAATAGATCACAAAAGCACTTCAAATGGAAATTATCTCTCTTACCACGAAGTATCTTGGATTTCCTCTCACAGGTGTCAAGCTTCAGGTGAAGGATTTCACTGAATGCACTAATAAACTGGAAGACATGATCAATAGATGGCCTCTCACAAACACATCCATGGCAGGCTGGATTATGCTCACCAAATCTACAATAGAAGAAAAACTAATGTTTTGGACCCAGCAAGGAGAAATCCCCACAACTATACTTGATCGTATGGAAATGACATTGTGACGACCTCAATTTTTCTCTCTCATTCATTATACTATTTCTCTCTCTATTATTAACTTAGATCACTCAACATGAGTTTAATTCCATGACGACTCGACTTGTCGATGACCCATTTTGATTACTATATGCTTGATTTTCACCTTTGTGACATAATTTGCTCATGGACATAAGTTTTTAGCTCTTAACATATCACCCTTTTGTAAGAAATTTTTGAACCTATTCAATGTGATATACTTGCTCTCTATTATATGCCAAATGGTAGACCTTTTGCATAAGAATCTAATGACTCAAGAATCATATCGATTGGACCTTCGGAGTCCAAGTTATGACACCTTGAAATTTATCTATTTATACCTTATTTTAGCTCAATTCTATACCCTTTTCTCTGTTGGGATGGCCTACATAGGCCCAAATCAACACGGTGGCCCAATTGCCTATTCCCTCGTCCCTTTCCTCTTTAGGAAACCAGCGAGGTGGCTGGAAAAAGAAAGGCTTCTCTGCCTCCACCAAGTTTGAGTAACGGAAGGGAACCATATCTCACAACCCTAACTTGCCAAATATAAAACCCTCTCATCTAACCCTACCCCCCCCCACATTTCACCTTTCTCCTTACTTTTCTTTCCTATCCCTCCTCTTCTCTGCCTCCCCAGTTACCAGTGTTGATGAACCCACCTACATGGTGCTATCTCGGCCGCCTTGGGAGTTGATGAAGGGCAGGGACGAGCCCGCCGAGCAGCTGGGTCATGGTCGGCATGCTATAGACCCTCGGCCACACCTTGTACACATCTCCTTACATTGCTTCATAGGTGCAGCAGCCACCAGTAGGATGGAGCACCACCCCTCTATTCTTGCTCTGTTCTGACGGAGGGAACAGAGGTCGCAGGGACGATGAAGGGGGCGAGACTCGTGCGATCGACTGGTCGTTGGATCTAGAATATGTGGGTCTAGAAGGAGGAGGCCCAGCCCCAAAGCCTTTGAGCAGGATCACAGATCACTTGGGCTTGTACCATCCAGTCCAGAGGCCCAGCTCCCATGGGCGACCAAGGCCCAGTCAATGAACAGACCAAATCCTTGCTAAAATAAGGTATAGTCCCCCTTTTCAAGATCAATTCTTTGAAATATGATAACTTTACAACCCTTGGGTCAAATTTAGTGTTTAATATATGAAAATTCATCAGCTCAATGAGATATACAATGTGGACTATGTTTTAGACCCCAATTCCATCGTTTGTTCTCTCTTTTCCCAAAAGATGCATACTTTAAAGCATAGTGGAATTATGATTTTGATGCAAACTTGGATCTTGATTACTCAATCTACCCTATGATCCATAAATCAGTACTTGTGATATATAGTTGAACTAAATGAAGGTCCTACTCTCCCTATTGTTCATAAATGACCCTTTTTGTACATATGTGCTTAGTTTGGACTTTAATGATGAACATTACCCCAAATTGCTAATCTTGTTCCTAATGGACATCCACTTAATCTTATTATGTGCTTATGATGACTCAATGTTGCTGATATGAATCATCTTTATGTCTGGACCTCTTGTATTGATGAATAATGATCTAGGATTCTCTGTTATGAGTCTTTTGACCAATTATGTACATATGTGACTTGAAATCTTGAAATGATTATAGAAAGTGCTTGGGACGTCGTAATGCCATGAAACTTGAACCACACCATTATGATATCCTATAGATCAGTATAAGGTCATATAATATACTATAACCAACCTTGAACCCAGCTTGGCCAAAACCCTAAAATGAAGATAATGGGGGTTGATGATGAGAATCTAATGTATACTATCTTGTTGTTAATCAGGTTGGCTTATGATCTAGATGGTAATGGACGTGTTAAGTTAAGAATCTATGAATCAGGTATGGGCCTTATCTAGTTATATGAATATCACTTTCTTTCTTGAAAAGACATATCTTGTATGCTTGTTTGTTTACTTGCTCAAATATTGCCATGTAGTATTACTATGTCTTACTCGATGTTTGCCTCGTCAATTTTATAACTTGAACACATATATAGATAGAACTCCATTATAATATTGTTGATAAAGGGTTAGCTCATGGATATGGCCTTGAGGTCCCTCTTGTATAAAAGGGTTAGCTAATCTTGAGCACCCTTGCGGACCCTTCCGACGGGAAGATGGTCAAAGGCCTTAAACATGCTTGATATTGTTGGTATAATGGAGTCAAATGACATAAAATATGGTTTTGCATTTTTTAAACAATTAACAAGTTTATTCTTGTTCAATTAATCTTGAAATCTTTTCAAAATTATGCAAAGATTATACATATATGTATCTTTCTGCCCCATACTCAACACCTCGTGTGTTGACCCATTTCTCGTATGTTGTTTTTAGGTTCAGAGATGGCTAGAAGGTTGATGGGCTCGGTGAGCTATGCTAGGTGTACTTGTTGTAAGATCCAGATTTAGTGCACATGAATGACTTGTACCTTGACTATGGAAATATGTAATTGAATTCATGTATATAATGCATTTTGTATAATTTATCTTGTTGAATGTTGAGACTGTGTTGGTGCCTTTATCTTGTTATCTGTTCATGTGTGCTAAGCTTCATGCTTCCGCATGTTGCCTTTGGTATTCATTTGGTTCATGGGACTGGGATTTCGGTTCTGTGACAGACATTTTCAAACTTCATCTGGGTGGGAGTTACTCATCCAATGAAATACTCAAAACTCGCACTCCCTAAGACTGAAGGGGGAGTTGGCCTGAAATCTCCCATGGAGATATCTAACTGGGCAACAACTAGAAGAATCATCAACTTCCTGGATGATGAATCTATCTGGCCAAAGAGGATGAGAAGTATCTACCTAAAAGGACTAGATTTTGATCCACCAACAAGAGAGGGCTACTCGAGAGTCATCAACAGGATGACAACCATCTGGAAGAATATAAAGCATGCCTTCACCACAACTGTACCTATTAAATGGAAGCTCAAAACTCAAGGAACCAATCCATGGGACGTCATCAGACCTCGAGGTTACACACACAACTACTGCTCCAAACACATATGCAATGAGTATGAGGTTCCTAAATGAAGTCTCTACCTTTATCGAGCACACTATGAAATGTTACCCATTCTTGATAAGGTGGAAAGATGGTAACCAGGCACCAATACAACATGCTTATTATGTGGTGATGCTACTGAATCACATGAGGACCTCTTCCAAAAATGCCAATTCATCAATGAGATTAGGAGTTGGACATGCACCAAGCTTTTCTTTACCATTATATAACTGAGAAACACGATGGAGATGATCACCCTCCTGGGAGCAATCCCCAACAAGCAAAGAAGGAAACTGCTGATAGTCTCATCCGTTGTCTACTTCTACACTTGGAAAGAAAGAAACACCAAGAAGCACACTAATAAGCAAGGGAATATTGTGAATATTAGGGGCGGGGGAATTTGTAAAGTTTACAATCTTATACTCAATGTTTAGGTAGCTCATTGCTAGAACAATTATTATTTTTGTAAAGTAGTGATTAAAAGGGCCACTTTGCAATTTGTCCCAATCTTTTGGGGTTTCAGAATAAAATTTACCAAATTTTGATACATGCATACATACAATATATATATATATATATATATATATATATATATATATATATATATATATATATATGTTTGTATATGATATATGTTCCAACTTAGTATTCCACTTTGCTTTTGGTCTTATATGAAAAGAGATTTCATTTATAATGAAATACATTTTGGAGGTTTTGACCTTTTCTTGAAGATCAAATAACAAATAACTTCTCTCCTTCCATAAATACACCTTCACACCCAAGTGATTTGCCTCTACTGCAGATCCTATCTCCAATGAGACCATGCTTATCGGGATCAATTCGAACTCATGTGACTTATCCCTTGACTTCTTTTTCTCCTTTTTTGTGGCCAACTCATCATTTCCCTCATGGCCCATATGAAAATACTCATGGTGCAGGGGTGTATCTTTCCTCTTCTTTCCTCTCTCTATCTCACTCTCATAGTTTTTGTCATTGATAAACTATAGCATGGGGGCTAATTGCTTCAATATATAGGATGCAATGCCCCAAAACCACTAGAGCATGCTCCGCCCTTCACTTACCTTTTAGCACATCACCCATGGATTCCATGCTTTAATGAGAGGCAACTACAATGTGGCCACTACATATAATCATCCAAAAAATCATAAAACTACCCAAACACCCACTAATCTTTTAACTAAATTATCCAAATATTTTGATAAATATAACCACAAAATTGCAAGACATTCTTATTCCATACACTAATGAAACCACCACAAAGTCTATTTCCAAACATTAATGGAAATTCTCCAAAAATACTCACAAATAATTACAATAACCACTACAAAAATAAAAGTTAATATTCATAAAAAATTATGAACATTTTTTCATGAATTATGGTTATTATCATACATTCCTATAAAGTTTCAAGTCAATCCAACTTGTAGTTTGCAAGTTATCCTCATACTAAGGATGATCCACATATTCCTTAATAACCAAGAGAATCATAACACCTATTCTAGATCTGTTTTGATATATAGGAAGTTGTAAATATACTAAAAATGGACAGCATGTCTTATATTAACCATGTTAGCATTATATCATGAAACTTAAACATCATCATCATTCAAATAAAAAATGGTCAATTTGAATTTACATCCCAAAATTCATATATTATAACTCAAAACATATTATAGACAATTATCTTATTTAATATAGTAATTATAGCTAATAGTATAACATTAGGAATACATGAGACGTATTGATTAAATAAAACTCTCCCATTACTATTACTCTAATCTATATAAATACACATATACGTATGTCAATGTGGTACATAGAACTTTATTTGGTCGACTAAACAATTAAATTATAGTTGATGTATGTGTTCCAAGATTATTATCTAAGCTCCCCTATACTCTATCTCAATAATTGTATTCTTAATAGACTAAAATACAATTAGGTAAGGACTAGTCTATATAACTAGTTGTAGTACTAATGTTTTTTATTTAGTTTCTGGTCATGGAATGATTAGCACTTCTCCAATCTTTATTGTTAAAAATCCTTAATCATAGTCAAAGTTGGAAGAATTAACGATGTTCCTTAAGGTGACAACTATTGTCTCCATCAAATCATTGTCACAACCCTGACGACTCTAGTTAACTGCTTACTATAGAAGGTACTCACCATAATATCAAGACAAAGGCTGTGGATTTTATTAGAGATCATAGGTCATAATGAATTCCATATCCATTCTTAATGGGTGCGAGGAGGCCCAAAATCTTAGATCAATGATGCTATATTGAGTGGGTCTAGGTTGGGCTACAGTTTATAGACGGTTGTGGTTGAGGGTTTTTGGAAGGTATTTTACTCTGACATTTGAGGAACATTAGGTTATATAGGGAGGATTCAAAATTAGGAGGGGTTAGAAGAGTGGGGTAGAGATCACTAATTGTGTGTGCATCCAGGGAGGCGTAGAGATATGTAGCCACTGCCTTATTGTTTTTTCTCACTAAATAAGGCTATCTTTAGGATTGGAGTTAATGCCAACCTATTAGAAGGTAAGATTAATGGGACAATGGAAGGAGATAAGTGCAACCATTTCATATAGTTTACCAAAGTCAAAATGTATGCCAATCAAACTTTCACATTCATAATGAGGAGATAACATGGTATGTTTCTTATTTAATTGTCTATTTTGCTTATCAACATATATCTAAATAGATGAGAAATGACTGTGACTTGCCAAGAAAATTATCAAGAATAGTAGGGGTGAAGAGTCATTGTTTAATTCGTATATGTTAGTTTGTATTACAAAAGCAAACATTCATAGGTTTAGAAATTAATGTCAGACTAGAAAATTAGTAAAACTCATTGTCATTGATCAATGATTAATTCCTTGGGTATATAAGGTAAGATGAAGAGTCCTACAAAGGAAGAATATATATAAGTAGGTGACCAGATGAAGAATAAAAAGGAACAGAATATAGAGTGTCAATAGATATGTTTGAGTAGTTGAAGAGATACATTAATTGAAGGAGAAAAAATGAATGTAGGTTGAAAACATGGTATATAAAAGGAAATGTGTTTATGACTATAACTAATTCCTAAACATGGGTGGATTAATCAAAGCATCTTAACACATTTTCTATTCATTTAATCATATACATGCCCCATCACCACATCATTACTATATACTATCCATCCGACTCCAGAAATGAATTGAAAAAGTAATACTTATTGGTCCTTCCCCTCGGACCTCACCATTTAAGAAGTAATCATAGAAATGATGGAACCCTAAAATGTGTTGAGGTGCAACAATTGTCTGATACGTGATCTATGTCAATGAAGAAATACATCAAAGTGAAAAGATAACAAAATAATTTATCTTTTTTTCCCAATTCATAATATGCTTACATGCATGCACTTCTTATGATTCTCTTTGTTTTTTGATACACAATGTCATTTATAATTCAATAATATTATATCGACTTCTCCTATACTTCTATTTTATTTTAGATCCATCTACGTGTTGAAGTAATTTCAAGGGACAACGCCCAATGTACATGATAGCTGAATAAATTTGTATTGACTTCTTTACTATACATTTATTTCCTAAATAAACTAGAGGTACATTAAAATATAACAAAATATCCATTGGGTTTCAAACCCATTTAATTACTCACTCAATTTGTAATATTAATTTGGCTTCCTAAATTTCGATAACACACCTAGGCTAATAGGATTGTCCAATTGCATACGCAAAATTGATTACTTCCTATATACATGTATATTTAGCTAAAATACCATTTTAAATACTAATACTCAAACAAACTAAATTCATAGATTTTAACACATTTTTCATTCCAACCCCAAATACAATTATCATTATCAATTTTTCTAAATTTAATTTCTATTTATTCAAGATGTATTTTACATTGATTCCAAATCTAATATATTATATTTGGGTCAAACTAACTCATAGAGTGCCCTGAGCTGATTGGAAGAGACTATATAATCATGATTCCTATGCACAATAATCAACTATATTCAAATGCCCAAGAAAAGATTCAAAGAATTGTTCTATAGTTTCAAATGATGAACATAATGAAACAATCTCAATAACAAGTCTAGTGTCTCATAATATAGTACATTACATGCATATTCTTCACATCCCCGACCTTAAAGTTAATCTCCATAAATCGAATTTTATAGACACTCATGTTCATCAAGGATAAGCTTGATATATTTTTGTATCTCTTGGGTTGTTGTATCAAGAATTTCCTTTTTAAATACCTTGGTCTACCTATCCCCTAAGAAGCTTCTATCTCTAGCATGGGAGACCATCCTTCACTGACTACATAGACTCCCAACCAATGCAATAATAGCTATCCAACTAGAGCAGGTTTGTTCTCTTGAATGCTCCCCTCGCACCTCTATAATCCTACTTTATGATGCATCCCTCTATCACAATCACTTCAAAGATAGAAATGATGCTAGAGGCTCCATTCTCTTACAATTGGAAGACTCTTAGGATAAAAAAAGATACATATCAAAAAGTGGGACTCCATCTATCATCATCAAAGTCAGGGATGCTGGCACATAATGAACTTGAGACTCCATTCCAATTGTTTTATAGTATAGTTAGTGATAAGATCTACAAAATCAAATATTCTATCTAGTCCAGATTGGTGCTTAAAAATTATTACTCCAAATTTCAACCCTAGAAAACCTTGAATAGGCCACACCTCTCCCCATTTTGGTCCTACCTACATCTTACTAATTTTTTCATTTAGAACTCTTTCATAGATTCTATATATTTTTGTAACAATATCAATTCTTGGATGGACCCTTGGCATCCTCAGGGTCTCCATCCAATCTCTTGCCTCACTTCCATATCTCCCTTAAGCTTTGATAAGTAGACCTCTTCAAAGGCCTTTTTTTCCTCACATTCTCTAGACTAGATAAAACCAAAATACAATCCTTGGTGTGGGACTAACTAATCTGGAACTTCTCTTCATGAGCACTATAGAGGGTGGTCATAAACAAACAGCTCATGGTTGTTACTGGGAAATGGTCTACTTATTACTCAATGAAAGAGATATATTATATCTTCATAAATCCAAGTGTCTTAGACCCTATTAGCCCAAGAATTTGGAATATAAGATGTCATACAATGATCAACTTATTCTTGTGGCTCCTAGCTAACTATAAACTTCTAGTTGGTTCCTAGTAGAAGAGTATATGTTTTCTAGGATCCATACATGTTGTTTCTATTTCACATATTATGAAAATAAACATCACATTTTATTTGATTGTTTTTATGTGTGCAATGTTTGGGATTTCTCTTTTATTAGACACTTTCATCAATTTCCTGAAGATTTTATTATTATGTGACTCAATTTTATATCCCACCTTTCGTTATCCTTCAAACTTGATTGGTGGCACCATTTTTTGTACCCTATGGAAGGAAAGGAATAATATATTTTATTATGACACCTTTAATTTTATTTTCCTCGACAATTCTATCTATCCAACAACTTTGTGCAGATTATTTTCTAGGAGAATCATATTCTTGTTCCATAAAGAATATGACTGCTTCAGTGATCCTTCTTGTCCTTCTAAAGGTCTGGCCTCATTTGAGGTTTTTTTGGAGGAGTCTATTTAAGATCTTTAACTATTGGACGTGATGTGCCTGACTTATTAGCCTTGAATACCTGCTCATCTCACTATACTTTCTAAGGATGAACTTCTAGTTTTTATGATGTTTTCTATTATTTGTGTTTTTTATCGAGGTTTGTCATCCTCATACTCTATATTAGGGATTGTAAATATTCTGATAAAGTCATCACATTTTCTACTAACAAATCTACTTGGAACACACCAAGATTATTAACACTAACAAGTATGGTAGTTTTAGGTTCCATAGTATTCCTATATCCACAATGTCATATAGAAATCCCATTTTAGATTCATATTCTAGAATTATATACACGATACTATTGTAACTAGGTTATGGTTTTGCACATATCTTTACTGTCAATCAGATTACTAGTTAGTGTAGTACATTCAACTCTACAATATGTTATATGCCACATGTCTCCTTTAGTTTATCAACATCTGGGATCCATTGATAGAATACTATATTTCACTTATAATAATACCCATCACTTAAGTCTTTATATGGCTCCAAATGAGGCACTATAAAATAGGAAATGTAGATCTAATGTGTGATAATAAAAGGTGGGAGAAAACAATTGTTCACTCATGTTGTGGTTGAGAAGATAACATGAAGCTCACAATGTAAAGAAATAATATGGAAGTAATACATGAAAAGGTTATACTGATAATAGACATATATCACTTTAGTTTGATATGGGTAGTGAGGTAAATTTAAAAGTTTTTCCTTAAAGTATGTACCTAAATAGGATAAGTAAAAATTGAATATTTAATATGTGGGACCATATCCCATTATTCAGAGTGTTGAATATTTGATAAATGGGACCATATCCCATGAGTTTGATTATTAACCTAGTGTGACATCTATTGGATTTTCCATTAGAGTTAGTCACATACATGATTTTGTTCTATGTTTGTATACTTCATAAATATCATTCAAGTATAGAAAAAAATTTGTTTAGGAAACATGTTAGTGCATCATCATATTTCCTATGTTGAAGGTCTAGTTCAGATACTACAGCACAAACTTCAAAATATTGGGAAGAGCAAAATATCTTTAGAGAGTTTCATGGAGAAATCATGGTGTAGAGGAAATGACATGTGGGTTAAGTTTAGAGTTGAATGATAATTTTTTTTCCTCTTCTAAGGATTTGGATATGATATATTTTCTAGAGAAAGAGACTGTAACAAGCTCTTTTATTTTTGTTTTAAATTGTTGAGCTAATGTGTTATTCATCTTGAGCAAGAATATTTAAGTTTGATGGGTTATTCATATTTATTCGTGAAAAAGTGACATCAACTATTGAGATGTATAATAAAGTTACAAATCCTAAATTTATGTGACTAATAAAGAACCTAATAGTATTTGAAATATTCATCATCACCACCACCACCACCATCACCATCACCATCACCATCACCCCATCATCATCACTATCACCATCATGATCATCATCATCATAATCATCACATCATCATCATCATCATCATCATCACCACCACCACCACCACCACCACCACCACCACCACCATCATCATCATCATCATCATCTTGGAGTACAATGATTTTCAACAATATCATATTATATCTCAAGTAAAGGAATTCATTGTTAAACAATGTTACATGTTGTAAACTCTGTTTATGTTCTCTAGCCAGTTTAATTGAAATGATTTTGCAATAGTTTATTATGTTTTAGTTTACAGCAATAATCTGGATATCATTACGAGGTTTTTAAAAGAAAAAGTTCTCAGTGATTTGTTTATGTGATAATCCCTCCGTCGCGCCCTAATCTCGTGATTCGTGGTTAGTGTGAGATCGGGGTGTGACATCTTTATTCAATATGTTAATAATAAAATCTAGGGTTTCCATATATTATTTAACCAACATCCATGAATTATCTATACTTTTGGAATTGGAAGAATATTTTGACATTGAGAGTATTTTCTTTGGATTCTACATATTTTTCTGATAATTTTGATATGTAATTTTTCTATATTTTGAGTTTTCAATTGATTTCTGCACATTTTTACCAGTTAATTACATTTCATCTAATCATGAAAGGATGCATCATCAAAATAACCCTATTTCATATTAACTTTATCCATAGAGAACACGACTCCAGTCTAGGGTATGTTAAATTGGTTACCCAAACCCTAACACTCCCTTATCTCTCATCTTCCCCGACGCCTCACGTGCGAACTCTGTTTTTGCATCATAAAGTGTTATCATGGATGACCTCAGTGTCCATCCTCTCCATCAAGACTTCTACTATGCTGCCAAACTTGTGGCCTAGACCCTTCCTGTCTGCCTCCTTTGTCAGTGTGTTCTCTGGTGTGAAGTCGGATATGCTTCTCATCATCGTAGTCATATGTTAGACAGAACCAACAGGAGGTAGACCTCCCTCGACTCATTTATAGAAGAGAGCATAAGAGAGGACAAAAACTTTGAGGAAATGGTGTTAATTCTATGAAGGGGTCATAAGCCCTTTATAGGCAACAAGGTCGATGGAAGCAATATTGTTTCCCATTGTGGAAGCCTTTTTCATTCTTGTCTTAGGTGTTTTTCATAATGGTGGAATTAGAAATGAAGTAGGGCTATAAAGGTTTGTATTTATCTCCCAATTCCAAAAAATCCAATTTTGTGCGGTTTGGTGAAGGGGGAAAGAGAATCGAGACTCCAAGCAGTTGGGTGTGAACAACATTCTTTGCTGAACATGCTCAGTTGTAGGAGATGATCTTTGAACTGTAAATCCCTGATCCAAGGGTCTGGCTTGGTGTGAAAATATCCAGAGACGTGGACTATCAAATGCCTAAGTTGGATAATCATTTATCATCATCCAAAAAGAAGACACATGTCGATATTACTAATAGGTCCCTCTTCCTTCTCGATATTCTATATGATACTAGGAGCATTTTTTTGCTATGAAACTTGGAGGGAAACTCATTAATATATTTCCCATCCTATATCTAATTTTGAGATTAATTGGGATAACTTTAATACGAGAAACTTGCCTTTCAATTATTTCTTTAAATCAATTACCATTATAACATGGAAAGTCTTTTTTCTCTCAAATTATAGAATTTTCTTTGTTTTTTATTATCTTTGAGTATAGCAAAAGTCAGACTGAGACATTCTTATTTGATGCCTCAAAACATGCATTGCAAGTTCTGGTTAGATAATTACTCTTTTAATTATCTAATTTTTAAATTACTTTAAAATCTTTTGGAAACGTGTGTATTATTCCATATTATGATTATCTAACAATTTCAAAAGCCAATACATTTATTTGTGGATGAAATCTCTTATTTCTTGTAATTGTGCCACAAGGACCTATTTGCATACCAAATAGTGTCATGGTTCTTACTTGGGCCATGGGTTGAACTCATACCACAAAGATAACATTATCATTCAATCAATTAATAAATAATAAAAAAATAGTTTTTATCAAATCAAGACTTATATCCATATAATTCAAATAATATCAAACTTGAGGATCTAACATTCGCCCCCTCCTTAAAAGGATTTTTTCCCTCAAAATTCAAACTTAGTAAGGTTAAGGTAAATGATAAATCAATATACCTTCAAAACCTTAGGGTTAACAACCATTCTCAGATATCATTATCTAGATCATTTTTAACAACCTTTATTAATGTATAAATTTCTCACATCACTAAAATTTGTATCCTAATTCAATTTTAGGGTATATTTTTCAACCTCGTCCATTGTATGATTATATTACTTAATGATCACTTCGTAATTCCAACTCCACTTGGTAATTACATTTTCATTTATGATTTCAATTTCACTTGGTGACTCACCAAGGTTTCTCAACTTTCATTCATAAGGGTGAGGTAATACCTCAAAACCCTAGGTTATGTCATTAAATTTCAACTTAGGTATTCATTTTTATGTGTCAATTTTTTAAGCATAACATGTGTTTGCCCAATCTCTCACACTCATAACAAGATGAAATAAGAATTTGGGTGCAATCCAAATACAAAGTTGATCCTTTTCCAAGAGTAGAGAGGATGATTTCACATATTATTTTTAACCCAAATTTTGTTTGAGTCACTAGCCACAATGACTCCATACCATGATTAATTTTAGTTCAAACATTTTCTTAATATTTCATGCACTCATAGAGGAAAGTGATTTTCTCAAAATTCTTGAGTTTATGCTCAACTCCCACCAAGATTTTATCAACCATTATTACCTGACCTCTTATATACTTTATATCTACATCTCATATCTCATTATCCTTAGTCATTGCCTTAAACTCTCTAGGGGAATAGGTACTTTTTCAATGATCTCTTCTTGACCCCCAAGGGTCTTATGTACTTTATGGAGTGTCTCTTACATTGAGCCCTTGGACCTCATGAAATCATGAAGGGTTATCTCCTAATCTCATGGTCTTATACACAATGAGCATAATCACCTCCTGAACTCATAAGTCTTATGTACCTTTAATCATCCCTACTTGACCTTAGGGTTGACTTAGGGTTCTATGCTTCCTAAGGTTTATTGATATGTCATATTTTAATTTTATTATACAATTTTCTTGAGGTTTCTCTAATTGTATTCACACACATTATATCATTTGTAATTCATTGACCAAAGTTTCCTTCATCTCTTAGGTTACACATGATTTACTTTATTTCTCTTCATTAGACTTATGGCGGGCTTCCCTTCTGGGCATGGTCCAATACTGTCAACCACTTCCATAGTGACTTTTCCTCATGTTCATCTGAGATGGAATACTTGGGTTCAGATAATTATGCTCAATATATATACTCTCATGTTTCATATACTTAATCTTTCAATATTTAGGTGACATTGAAGGTCACCTCCTTTCTTAAACTAATTTGTGCACCCAATCCTCCGGGGAAGGTCCTAACCTAGGACAAGATATCACTAACACTTGGTAGTAACAATGATAACAGAAGAATATTTGAACCAAGATTTATATTGTCACAAGAGGACATGTCCTTCAGTCATACTTTGTAATTATCATCCATGCATCTACTATGTGGGAGTTGAATGCTTTAAGGCCTTATGATCTACTATCAAAGAGTTATATCATTATACAATGTGATCTACTACTCAAGAATTGGATCACTATAAAATACTTTACTACCCAAGATGTAATTTTCTTAATACCAAAAGGTTGAAGTGTTTAGATATGATGGAACCGATATATCATGTTTCATGTGTTAAAGAATATGTATACAACAATTAAGCAAGATATCATACAAGAATAATTATATCATTTCGTATGATATGCCAAGTATTTTGCACACATATAATACAACCATTCTATATAGTAGGCCAAGTAAGAGGTAAAGCATACCTTGAAGAAGGAAACTTTAATTAACACATATTACTCACATGAAATACTGCCACATTCAATGTTTAACATAAATATTATCTCATTTTTCTTTCTCATATTAGGTTGTAATCTTTATTAAAGGTTCATCCTGAGAATATCTAGTTACTTCTCATTATCATATTTCATTCATATGGCTACCCAAGTATAGAAAAAGACTATTAAACCATTTCTAAGTCTTCCATCCTATCATATCCATACATTGTCTCTCTAGGAAAGATCCGTTTCATACATATATTATTTTATGGTTGAGCTAAACAAACTTGTATGAGTGGCTTTCCAAACATATATCCAAAAAGTCCAATTGAGGTTTCCCTAACCCACTTACCTGAGGTAGTGCCATGCTAAACCTCTAGGATATTAGTTAAATCTATGAGTGTTACATGCACTAGATTTGTCTTCCCTATTTGGTTTAAAGTTCTTAGGTCTATCAACTTTATAGGATCTAGCCATCAAGAACCAACCGAAAAAAAACATGATGTCATTCTCTTCATAGGTCTCTACTCATGAAATATTCTTACCCAAATTTCTCTTTCTCATCAACAACCACTATAGTCCTAAACAAGGAACCACCAACATTCACATGAGGCTTTGTAGTATACTATCATTACTTACCTCTTCAAAATCTTGAGACTCTCTCTCCCTCACCTAGATGGTAGATACTCATATCATATACACATATATGGAAGCAACCTCTTCTCTATCTATAAGGTTTGGTCCTTCCTAGGACATCTAGGGTACAACAAGTCCCTACGAATTATACATATAGCAAATCAACTCATTCATTCATGGGTAATCTATTTTAGAACATATCTCAACAACTATTTCTCATAATTTCTCATATCTTGTAGTATAGGTTTCTGACCTTCCCCCTATGGTTCTCACTCTCTCTAGTGTTAACCCTATATCTGGTCCTAACATAAGAGGTATCCCTTTTGTAGAAGATATTGAGTCTCTTGTCGATTCACATCTTATCTTCACTTATCTCATTTTTTCTCAGAGAAGCACACCTACATGCATCATCAAATCTTATGTCAGCTCCTCCAAATTAAAGTCAAATTACCACATCAGATTGAGATCATCATAAACCATATTATCTCATTACCTAAAACTTAGTCATCACATCTACAATTATTTCATCTATTCCATCTGTCAATTATCCCAACAAGGTTTTAGGTTTCTTATCAAGAACAAACTCCATTTCTATCCTGATGTCACTCAATTCCACTTAGGTGTATGACTACCTTCTACTTGTACATGTATGGAGAGTCATTTGTCTTATTAAAGTGCCTAACCATAGGAGGTTAGGCTTGCTAGACACAACTAACCTCACATGTTTAGGTTTTTTCCTTACTCAAAGATCTCTTCCGCATCCTTGGGTTGACCCACCCCAGGTCGGGACACCACCCTAAATGTTGAATTTAGAGTTTCATATTTTCATTTTTATATTCCCACTGATTGTCTAACATTGAATTTAGAGCTTCATATTTTCATTTTTATATACCCACTGATTGCCTATGTATATTCAAAGCTCTTCACATGGCTCATGCATGCATTAGTCAACATACTTGTATGCATGGGAAAATAGGGCATCCAATTATGTGGTACTGATAATAGGTCACTCAAGCCAATTGTACCTTTCTCTTTCCTTTTCCCCTTACTTAGGGTTTATATGGGTAGGGTTGTTTTTTTAGCCAAACTACTCTCATTTCCCATGATTCAGGTTTAGGTTTAGGATTAAGGAGTTCACCCTACACCTTAGAGTTTCTATATCTATTGACCCACTTAGAGTTTTCCTAAACTGACCCGAGCACCATCTATGGTTTACCCTTGCAAGGAGACCCATAAAACTTCTTTACAAAAACCATTTCATCCTTTTAACCTTTTATGTACATTCATAAGAAGAGGATACCTTAATCGTACTACTTTTCGATACCCTAACTTGAGATGAGAAGGGAATTGCATTTTAGGGTTTATTTAGAAAGAGATGAGAAGTGGATGAATTTAGAAATGAGAATCTTAGAGGAAACACTACTTCAGGAAAACCCTAGATTCTTTCGAGACAGGTATCACATTGGCTAAGGGGGTCCTTGTATACCAACTTAATGATGTCGAGGAAAATATTGGCAACCCCAAAAACCATGATCCTTACTAGATACCATTACCTTCAGGATGTTCCCTAATAATTTTCCTTATATTTCTAAATATTACTTGAAATTATCAACAATGAAATATTATTTGAAAAATCTAGGGATCTGGTACTAAATGTAATGACCCCACTTTTCAACGTCCCCCAATTAATAAACGACCTTAAAGTTGAGAGCCATTACCTAAATTTTCTAAGATCTACATTTTAACAAATAAAAAATATTAGAAAAAAATTTCCATCATTTCACAAATATATTTTTACAATATATAATAATGATGCTCCTCTAAGGAGTTCTATGAATTTCCAACATGGAACTAACATAGTTGAGAAGAAGTATCTAACTAATCCTCCTATATGTAGCTTTAATGTCGTCAGTGGATTTCATCTGGTTCATCATGTCTTGATATCTTCACATATAACATTTAGTTAAAATGACATGAAAAAATGTAAATTAGTATAATTCTATACTTTGTACTTGGGGTGCAAGAAAAATATGTGCATGTAGATGTATCAACATAAACAACCATAGAAGCAATTATCATTACATAATCAAACATGCATTTTTTGATCTAAATTCATGACCCATATTTTCTCACTCTCTATCTTATACCCTCCCTTTAAGGGAGTCTATATGGTGTACCCTCTCTTTAGGATTTGGTCCCTACATTGGACTCTCAAAACCTTCCCTCACCATAGCTTAGTTTTATATCATCCTTCCTATCCTGGCTTGGCTTGTTAGTGATCTTCCTATCTCAGATTGATCAACAGTCATCACAATGACTTCTTTTTCGCACACACTCATTCAACTCACCAGAGACATCAACTGGGGTTCGAGCAATTTATATTTGTTTAAGATGATACTCATATGAGCCTTATAGATTGCAAGAAGTAAATAAACAACCAAGTTGTTTAATTGCAATTTATTTGGGAAACTTCAAAAAACCTCAGAAGTCGACAAGGCGAGTATTCATAGGAGTAACCACATACCTTTGCTTTCATGTGAGAAACCATGAAACATGTACTTCAAGAATATATCCAAACATCCAAGCATTCAACACAATCAACCAACATTATCTACATGTATGTACACTTCAAGGTGTCACTAATCATATTAAAAACATACTTAATATAGCATATTTTCTAAACTAGGGTTTAAGGTTATCTCAGGCTTAGATAATGAATAATGGAACCCAAATCTAATTCCATCATGTAACAATTCATTATGGCCATAAACCCTATTTAGATATTAGGTGTAATCCTAATTATCAAGTTAATCATTTTATGTCATTAAAAGCAACTATATTATATTATGCAACTTAAGTTCATAATGATAAAGAAAGTTGGACTCTCTACCCTAATTTTCACATTTATGACTCTGAACTCTAATCATGATCATTATTATCCAAAATGTATCAAGGACTTGGTCTTTCATCAGGTTGAACATATTAGTTTATTATGAAAATTTAGATCATATCATGTACATATATATCATAACAAGCTATGATCTTTGTTTTATAAAACCCTATTTAGTTGCATGTATGATTATTGATATGGGAACTCTAATTCTTCTTCTTCATCATCATCATCATCATCGTCGTCATCATCTTGGAGTTCAATCATATTTAACAATATCATATTACTTTTGGTACAAGAAACATATTTAGGCACTTAGAGTATTTTGTTTGGATTCTACATCATTTTCTAATCATTTTGATATGTAATTTTTCTATATTCTGAGTTATTAGTTGATTGCTACATTATTTATAAGCTAATTGCATTCCAACCAATTATAGAAGGACACATCATCAAATGCACCCCATTTCTTATTACCTTTATATCACAGAGAACACATATCTCATCTAGGGTCCGTTCAACCGGTTACCCGAATCTGGACGCTCCCTTTCCTCTCGTCTTCCCTAGCACCAAACATAGACTTTGTTTCTATGTCAGAACATAGTGCTATAGCGGATGGATGTGGATGTCGCCCTCTCTACTAAGCCTTCTACTATTGTACCATGCATGTGGCCTAGACCCCTCTTTCATGCCTCCTTTATCAGTGTGTTCTCCAACATGAAGTTGAACTGGCCTCTCATCGTCATAGTTAGACGGCGGACAAACCTAGTGAGAGGAAGTACACCCTCAACTTGTTCACATTAGAGAGGAGAAGAGAGCATAAAAACTACCGAGGAAAGGGTGTTGATTCTATGGAGGGGTCATAAGCCTCTTATAGGCAATGAGGTTGAGGGAACCGGGGCTATTTCCCATCCCAAAATCTTGGTTCATTCTTGGATTAGGTGTTTTTTAGAATGGTTGCATTAAGAACAAATTAGGGCCATAAAGGTTTATATTCATCTCCTGATTCCAATAAATCTGGTTTTGTGGGGTTTGGTGAAGGGGAGAGAGAATCGAGAGTCTAAGCGGTTGGGTGTCAACAACATTCTTTCCTACACATGCTTGGGGTAGGAGATGATCTTAAAACCATCATTCCCTGATCTGAGGGTCTAACTTTGTGCAACAATATCCAGAGGAGCAGATTATCTACCGCCTAAGTTGGATAATCATTTAACTGCCTTCCAAAAATAAAACACATGCAATTATTGCTAATATGATCCTCTTCCTTCTACAATTTAAATAGGCTACCAACAACATCTTTTTGCTATGAAAATTGGAAAGAAACTCATTAATAACTTTACCAAACTATATGTAGTTTTTTGTGATTTATTGGGATAACTTTAAATAGACAAATTTGCCTTTCAAGTATTTATTAAAATCAATTACTATTATCACATGGAAAGCCTTTTTTCTCTCAAATTCTAGATTCTCTTAGTTTCTTTATTATCTTCAAGTATACCAAAAGTCAGATCAAGATATTTGTATTTGATGCCTCAAAACTTTTGTTGTAAGTCTTGGTTAGATAATTACTCTTTTATTATCTGAATCACAAATTACTTTAATTTTTTTTTGGAAACTTGTGTATTATTCCATATTTTGATTATATAACAATTTCAAAATACAAATCATTTATTTGTGCATGAAATCTCTTATTTCTTGAACTTGTGCTACAAGGACCTATTTGTTGCAAAAGTAGTCTCATGGGCCTTACTTGGACCAAGGATTGAAACCATGCCACAAAGATATCATTAGCATTATATCAATTACTAAATCATAAATTTTGTTTTTATCAAAGCAAGTCTTATATTCATAGAATTCAAATTTACCAAATTTGAGGATCTAACAAAAACAAAGGGTCAATGTTGGAAGGAAGATGAGGTGACTCATGTCTTTTAGTATCCTCATCGACATGTGTGTAGAACGATCATCAGTGTGTAGGGTTAGAGTGAGCATCATAGAGGATTATAGGTTACTCTATGGTTGAGTGAAATATTCTTAGCCATTGTAAATATTTGATCTCTATGATTAAATATTTATAAAATTGTATCAAAAGTATAAACAAATATTTATTGAAATCATTCTTTGCACCAAAGTCACATAAGCTTTAAACATTAGAGTACAAGATTAAGAATTCCTATCTAGTCTTCAAACAACTCTGGCACGTCTCTTCTGGTTCTTCTTCCTTTACCTATCCATGAGTTCCCAGTAGGAACAAAACCACACATGGACCCCAATAAGGGAAATTGTAGGTCAACATTGTTGGCACTAAGTCCAAGTCTTGAGATATTAAAAAAAATAAGGATTTATATAATGAAACACAAGTAATTTTGTGTAGTGGACTATGGTACTAACAAGAGGGTAGTCTACATACCATGCTAGTTTCAAAGGGGTACAATAATTCAAGCAGTAACTAGAACAATGAAGAGATTCTCAAAACCAATATAAAGATTTAAAATTAAAATGATTTTTCTCAGAACTAGTATCAAGATATCAAATTATCCAAAATTAAACTATTTATCCATTGGCTCAATCAATCTAAAATTTTGTCTTCACCATTGGCTAGGTGTCTAGCATTCTCCCCTCTATGACAGAACAAAAGTTTCATCTATGTGGGTGACTAGTACTGGGGGACCTCTAATTGTTGATTATCCACTGTGTAGGGTTGGGGATATGACCCACTGGATCTAGTGAGTCAAAGCTCTTAGCTAACATTTCGAGCTTTTGTGCCAATATCAAAATCAACCAATATTTTAATTATTCAACAATGTTCAACATTCAATTTACACATGGTGACCATCAACAAGAGGGAAAGGCTAATTAAAAAAATGGTTCACCACCTTTGCAAAATTATGTAGATGAAAACCGAGGGAAATAATATTTGGATAACCGAATCGTGAATTTAGTACACATTACAAATCAGAATTTCCAATCAAGATGTCCACAAAAATCAAAGAAGCCAATATACCATGAATTTGAAGATTAGATTGTTTGTTGGAGGATTGGCTTTTAAAACTCCTCTATATCTCTAAGATGTCTAAAAGCTAACACTCATGGAGACTAATCATCTAAAATTGACTTTGACTAAGACATGTCTGATCAGCGGTGTTGGTGACCTTCGTGGTGAAATGAGCCACGATGTAGATTCCTTGGCGTTCCAAAATCCATAGTAGATGCCCTCCTATTGTGAAACTTGGGTTGATGTTAAAGAATCATTTATTCTAATAGTTTCTCATGGGAGTAGGATAAATGAAGTAGGTTGGTTGATGTAACCATTGGTGGTGGAAGAGTTAGTGAAGAATAGAGGGGATGGTGGACATGTGTGGCCTACCCACTTGCAATGTCACTTACTGGTGAGGTAGAGCATGTATTGGTGTTGAGGGTAGAGGTGGTTTTGCAAGTCAGTATAGTAATGTTGAAGGAGGTTATGTTGCAGTGTATTAACAAGATCTGAAGGTGTTTCAAGGTCAGATGCAATAGTAGATCAGGGTTTTGGGTCACCAAGGTGATTAAAGGATCTAGAAAGGGCATACTCAAAGCTAAAGGCTCTTTCTATTTGACGGCCATGAGTTGTAGGCGCCTGAGTTGAGAAAGGAAGGTGATTCCAATTGGAGGTTGAAGGTGTTGTTCTCTTTTCAAGGAAGAGGAGGCAAGGGGGTGCAGTTGTGTTGTCGATCTTCATAGAGTTGGTTTGTAACATGTTGGGTCAATGATGGTCTTTGGTAATTGAGTTCTAGTTCTTGTGAGGGGAGGAAGTTGCCATTTCTATAATCTACCTCTGAATTCCTGATGGTATAGGTTTGGCCTCAAGTTGTATAGGTAACCAATATGTTCTAGGTTTTTCAAGAATGTGAAATGACTCAGGGGAGCAAGAGGAGGCACTTAGTGTGTTATCTCATGATGAGGAGTGACTGGGAGTTTGGCATTGCTTGGTTAGCTGTGAGGAGGGTCTTCCTTCGTAATGACCATCGACACTGTCGATTCCTAAAAAGATAATCATGGGGCAGTGTAGGATGGGGTTCATTCCTTGAATAGCCATTTCGATAGGAGTCATTGACAGCTTGAAAATGGTCAAGATCACCATAAATGATAGAGAGATGTGGGTAGATTTGTTGGATCAAAGGTATCTAAAGGGGGTGAATATAGATAAAAACACTTGCACAAAATTTGTTAGATCTTCAAGTTACTTCAACGAGGCACAATTTCAAATAGTGAATTTGATGACAATCTAAACATGCATAGCAAGGATGAAAGAGATTTAAACAAGCACTTGAAAAAACTATTTAGAGTGGTTCCACTCTCCAAACTAGGAGAGATTTAGTCCACTACCTAGAGAGATCAAGCCCTAGGATTTTGCAACCTATGTATACTTACTTTCCATTATAAGACATACAATTGACCTTCCTTGTTCGGAACAAGGAAACCCAACTTTCCTTTGAGGCCAAGGGAGCCAATAACCATAAAACCAAGGTCTAACCTATTCAGAGCTAGATTGTTCTACCTCACCAAGGTATTACCCACTCTTGTAAGAATCTAGAAACCTTTGCCAAGAAGATCCCCTCTTTGCAATGAGTCTTCTACCTTGAACGATTTTCTCACTCTACTCCTAGATCTTTAGCCTTACCCTCATCCATCACTCAAACAAGCTTTTTGCACCTTTTTATACAACTTAAAGAAGCTTGCACCTTCTCCTTCACTTTGAGAACCTTTCACCAACTTGATATTGAAGAAAGCAATTGGTAAAAGAGAAGCTTTGAGAGCTTTACAAGCATACAATGAAGCAAATTTCTCACACAGATCCTATATCACTCATATGGATGAATAGAAGTGCAATCTAGAGAGAGAAAGGGGCTCAAGTGGACTGGATGCACTCAACTATAGCAAGGAGCTTGAATAGCCTGAAGGAGAAACCTTGGAATGAACTCCAAGTGGTCCTATTTATAGTTGAGGGTGTCCACTAGAGGGTGGGAACACTTAGGAAAATTTCTAGACATTTGGGGTGTTGTAAGGGATATATTTTTGAGTTTAACACTCCAATGGTTAGAATCACTTTTTTTTGCATATACCATACGTACAGTGCAGTCGGTCATGTTTTCATAAAGGTAACTCGACCGATTGCACTGTGTGACCAAGCCAATTTGAAGCATAGGTCGAGTTTGTCTTGTATGCAAATCAACCAATTGCTTGAAGAGTTCTGTGAGTGGCAAACTCAACCAAACCAAGGAATTCTCAAAATCGATCAAGGGATCGGTCGAGTTTGAATCTCGAGTGACAAACAACCTATAATGAAATTTGGAAAATTCCTTTTGAGTGATTAAATGTTAGAATTAAGAGCTCTTGATTTTTTTGCATCTTAGTTACAAGTCATATCATCAATACAAATGATTACAAAAACCATCTAAGGTGATTTGGAGTGTTTTCCATAAAAGTGCATTTGCACTGCTTTTGACTTGAACTAGAACAAGTTAGGGCTTGATAGATTTGATCCTTTTCTTGTACCTCATGCCTGAAATCAATCTCAAACAAACATATTAGATACACATGAATGGAGTGGTTAAGCGATTATAAAAATATGGGCAATGTGTAAAACTTAGGACAAAATTCTCCCCCTTTTGACAATGGGGTGAGGAGCAGATGAAGAAGATGGTTCTCTAATAGGGATGTCTCTTTTCCTTCTTTTTGAGGTCATGAAGGTGGATAGAGAAGAAAAGATCACAAAAGGAGAAAGAAACCACCACTAAAAAGTTTTCTAGCCACCTAGGTTGAGGTAGAATGGAGCAAGGAAGGTCAAACAAAGGCTGGGAGGAGGAAGGTTGAACCTGGGATTTGAGAACTAGAGCACTGGAGCTTGGAATTGGTCGATTTTTCTCTAGTTGAGGGGGAGAAAGTTGGCTAATACCCTATTCTAATTTGATCCAGCTGCATGATTGGTTGAGTTCAGGGGGTTGGAAACTCGACTGAATCGACAGGCCAACTAAGTTCTCAAAAGGTGACCGGTCAAGTTGTTAGCTGGACAAACTTGACTCAATAGTCAACCAAACCAAACCTTAGAAAATTTAATTCCAATCCTCTAGGTGCTATATTAATATATTTTTCTAGCCTACCATGTATTTTAGACATATTGAGGAACATTTCGCTCATCATTAGGTAATATTTTGTGATAAAACATCCATTTGCAAAAAAATACCCAAAAACAAACGAAACAAGGCATGAAAGCATGTCAACTAAAGCACTTCCAGTCAAGAGATGATCGATTTTTACAAGATACATATAGGTTTGATAACATATAGCTAGAGTGCATGTCTATATCAGCAAGAGTAGTTATAAGCAGTTTTGATCTAATAAAAGTAAATTGCTCTCTAACATGATGTTTAGTGAAAATGTTCGCACGAGGATTCTTCGTGTCCTCATGCATGATATAAATATCCTTCTTGGCAATGATGTCATGAAGAAAGTGATGACAAACTTCTATATGTTTAGCTCTACTATGCAATATAGGATTATAAGACATGTGAATTGAACTAGTTTTATCACAATAGATAGGAGAAACATCAAAATGAATGTTAAAGTTTTAGAGCATTTGTTTCATCCATAGGACTTGGGCACATCAACTCCCACCTGCAATGTATTCAGTCTTGATAGTTGAAAGAGCCACACTGCTTTATTTCTTAGAGAACCAAGAAACTTGACATGGTCCTAGGAAGAAGCAAGTAACACGTGCACTTTTTATCAATTAAGCAAATTACATAATCAACATCATTATAGGCAGTAAGAGTAAAGTCCTTTGACTTGGGGTACCATAGTCCAAAGTTTTGAGTTCTGTCTAGACACATCAAAATCTTCTTAACTACTATGAGATGTGATTTTCTAGGACTTGATTGAAAGCGAGCACACCAGCCAACACTAAACATTATATGAGGTCTATAGGCAGTCAAATAAAGTAAACTTCCAATCATACCTCTATAGAGCTTCTCATCTACCTTTTCTCCTTGTTCATATCTATCATTCTTGGCTATGCTTTACATGGGGGTGTCTAATGGCTTGTTGTTCTCCATCCCAAAGCGCTTAAGTAGTTCACTGGTTTACTTGCCTTGGTTTATCAAGTTCCCATCTTTTGTTTGTTTTATTTGCAAGCCAAGAAAGAAATTAAGCTCCCCCATCATGCTCATCTCAAACTTGCTCTACATAAGAACACTAAACTCCTTGCAAAGATCAAGGTCAGTTCTGATAATGATAATATCATCAATATAAATTTAATAATCAAGAAATTGCTTGAAGTGTGTTTTAGAAACAAGGTAGAATTGACTTTTCCCATGATATATCCATTGTCTTACAAAAAGTTATTTACTTTCTCATAACTAGATTAAGGTTCTTATTTGTATCCATAGAGAGCTTTTTGTAACAAATAAATGTGGTTAGGTAATTTATGAGGTTCAAAGTTAGGATGTTGACAAATAAATACTTCCTCCTCAATTGTACCATTCAAAATTGCACTTTTAACATCCATTTGGTAAAGCAGATAATTCTCATGATTATAAAAAGCAAGAAACATTCTAATTTACTCAAGTCTAGCTACAAGTACATATGTTTCATTAAAATCAATACCTTCATGTTGGTTTTAGCCTTAAGCAATTAACCTTGCTTTGTTTCTTACCACTTTCCCACTTTCATCAAGATTGTTGCGGTAGAACCACTTGGTGCCAATGATCTTTCTATCACTTGGTCTTGGCACAAGAGTCCACACTTTGTTCTTATCAAACTGTTCCAACTCTTCTTACATGGCTAGGATCCATTCTTCATCCTTGAGAGCTTCTTTGACATCTTTTGACTCAAGTTCATAAATGAAGGAACTATCGGCTTGTTCTTTGTTAAATGAAGCCCACTTCCTCACCCTTTCAAAATGATTACCTATGAGAGATCTTTAGGATGATGCTTTGAAAACTTGGAAGTTGGATCCTTGTTTTCTTCTTCTTTCACTTCTTCATCAACTAACACTCTTTTCCTTTATCAAAAATGTTGAGCTCTTTCAAGTGAGGAATCACCTCATATGAAACACCACTATTAAAATTATTCTTGGAAATTGAGGGGTTGGTCTCTGTAAATCTAACATTAATAGATTCTTCTACTTTACACATCAATGTTAAATACCTCTTAGCCTTGATAGTAGTGTTACAGCCAAGAAAGAAACCTTGTAAGACTTCAAATCAAACTTGTTGAGGGAATCCTTGGTGTTCAAAAAAAAAAAGGACAACCAAATACATGAAAGAAATAAATGGAAGGCTATCTACCACTCCATATCTCCTAGGGGGTTTTATTTAAGGATGAATGAGTAAAAACCCAATTTTGCACAAAACATGAAGTACAAACGGCTTCATCCCAAAACTTCTCTGGAGTGTTATACTTCAGAAGCATAGTCCTAGCCATTTCATGTCGTGACCTATTCTTTATCTCTACAACCCCATTGTGTTGAGGTGTTCAAGGTGAAAAAAGTTATGTCCATACCTAAATTCCTCACAAAAATGTTCAAAGAAATCATTTTCAAATTCTCCCCCATTATCACTGCAGATAGAGATGATCTGGTAAGAAGCTTCATTTTCAACTCATTTGCAAAAAGTCAAGAAAACATCAAGAGTATTGCTTTTTGAAATAAGAAACAAGGTCCAAGTATATCAAGAAAAATCATCAACAATCACAAGACAATACTTGCTACCACGAAGCGATTGCATACACATTGGTCCAAATAGATCAATGTGAAGAAACTCAAGAGCTCTTTGATAATCGTTGTTTGCAATATCAATCACTAAGATGGTTAATCCTAGAGTTTAAACCCTTTTTTACTTCCGGTTTTAAGGGTAGTATAGAAGGGTTGATCCCACAGGACAACTTTTTAGAAATTGTTCTTAGAACCCAAAGTTTGAAGAACTTTATTATTTGTTGTTGGTATTTTTCTTTAGATTAAAGCAGAAAGTAAAGGTCAAGTTGGGGGTTTGATTGACTACACTAATGCAAGAAGAAATGCACTCAACAAGAATAAACATGCACAAGGAAAAAATAAGATGATTGTTATCACAAGCAAAACTATATGAATGAAAGACTAAGAATTAAAGAAAACAAAAGATGTGGTGATTAAATCAAGAGATGGAAATCGAGGCTCATAGGGGTTTTCACCACCTTAGCCTAGGCGATAACAACTAATTCTTAAACGATGATTCGATGAAGGTTTGCAAATTAAAAACTCACAAGAGATAAACTCCACATGAGCCCATTGGTCTTGGTGCTCATGCTTCCTAGTTTTTCATCCTAAAAGATGAAAATCCACAGTCATATCAAAACGTCTATGTAATCGATTTTATTGTTTTAAATTTGGATTTCCATTATCATTTCCATCCGGATTAACATGCGATCCGAAGATCAACCGTTAATTAAAATCGATTACCATCTAGTAATTTAAGAAGAAGTCGTTAAAACCATGGCTAAGGGGTTATTCCCCTTTCCTCGATAGAAGTCTACTCACTCATGGAGAAAGGGGAGACGGAGGAAGAAAGTACTGAAGCCATAGTCGAGCCCAAAAATCAGGAGATTAATCCTTATTACTAGAGACAATGAAATGGCTTAGTTCTTTGTTCCTTGCTCCAGAATTAAAGAAAGGAGAAAAGAAGAATTAAAACTAAGGCAGAATGAAGAGACCAGAACAAGTATGAAAGAACAATGATTGAACTAAAATCTACTTTATTGCATAATAAAAAGATGATTACAAGAATTATTGCTTCAGAATCCCAATACAAAGAAATCCAAGATGCCCTGAGGAGGAGGAAGTGCCCCTCCTTTTATAGGAGAAGAAGGGGGCATTCTTACAATTAGGTTAAGGGCTTTTGAGGCTGGAGGCTGGGATTTTGGGCTGTCTGCATGCCGCCAACCGACCAGTTGAGGAACCAACCGATCGGTTGGAAGGTTCTGGAATGCGGAAGCCAATCGATTGGCTGCCAACCCTAATAAGGGTGGCGGCGCAGTCGAAACTGCTCCGTGTTGTTTCTTCCCAGCAATGGGCACCAGCCGAGCGTTTGGTTTAAGAATCGGGCAATCTCATCCGTCAGCCGATGAGAGCAATGATCGATGCTTGAAGGCGAACTGTGCATTTCATATTGTCAAACGATCAGTTGGATGTAGTGAGATGATCGGTTTTTAGTACCAGTCGATCGGCTCAGGTCCTAAAAATGCAATAAAATGCACATGATTGTCAGATTTGTGATAAAAATGAGAAAATATCAATTTTGCAATTTCAAGAGATGAATGGGGTATTTCTATGTGACAAGCTTAATAATTTGCAGAAAAGATGTGTTGAAATAGCATGCATCAAAATATCGTGGACTTAAAGCTTTGATTGTCCTAAAGCAATTGAAAAATCAAAATGATTCAAAAATTTTGAAATAACAAATTTATCCTCCCTAGATTAGCAATTCTTCTATCCTTTTCATGGCCAAGTGACCCATCTCCTAGAACCACAAATTGCAAGCACTATGTTTCTCAAGAAAACATTTTTCATAACTTAATTTTTTTAAAACTTATACTTTGTAAAGACAGTCTTGATCTAACTTGCGCTTCGACACTCATCATTTTTTTTGAACTGGGTTGATTATTGCACGGGAATAGAGAATTTGAGGTGTGACAAAAAAATCCCTCCTCTATTCGACTTGGGATATAATTTTTTTTCATGGACTTGTGATTACATTGACCACAATTTTTGTTGTGCTCTTTTTGGCATCTTTTGATGGTACGCCCTTTGTGGGGTATGGAAGAAGGGCATGCCTACCCGGACTTAGGGTTTGGCGTGCGATTTATTATTCCCGTGCAATAAAAAACTTTTTTTTAGTTGTCGTTGCATAAGATAGAAGAGACATGTAGCTACATTATATAAGAGTAAAAACAGATAAGTTAATCTAATGCTAAAATTAAGAAAATTTGCATTTGATTCTATTTGATACTCTAAGGCTTGCCACCATTTCCAAAAATTGCTATCATGATCATAGGGAACTTGATATTGCAAAGTTTTTTTTGAAATAAATTTGATAATGCAATTGATTTTGAAGATAAAGTACAACATTTAGCTGACTAGATAAAGGCCTTATGTTTGAAAGTAAACAAAGCAAACAAATAAAAAATGCATAAAGAAATGTTGAAAAGGGAAGATAAAGGGTGGATCACGTACCACCCACCCCCACCCCGGACTTAGAAATATTCTCGACCCGAGCAAACTCTAAGAGCAAGATGGAGGGAAGAGTCACTGCGGTGGAGGGTGCTGCTGGTGGGAGTAGTAGTAGTTTGCCCAATAAGGAGAATCAGGGCCTGGATAACGTTGTTGTGCTCTGTACTACTCATAATCTGGTCGACTAGGGGCATAGTGACCGCAATCCACATGCCAAAAGTCCTGCGAACGCTGCATCAGGTACATGTGATTGAGCTGGTGGCCCTGTCTCTGCTGCTCTTGCTGAATCTCATCCAGCTGAGTCGAGATCTCGTGGAATCCGTAAGGACCGGAGTCATCATCTGGTCGCCGCCTGGTGCTACGTCTGGAAGGGGGCAGTGGCGGTCCAGTGTCGTCATCGTGTGCCTCTAAAGAGAGGCTCCTCCTATGATGTTGTGGCTCGGGGAAGGTGTCTGGATATGGATGCTTCCGGTAGAATCTCTGGATATAGCCTGGTAAATCAGTCAACTCATAGACGTAGTTTTCTGCTGCAAATCGCGAATGTAACGGGAGCTGGAGGACCACCTGAGTGTCTTTAAACAAAAGGTAATAAGTGCCCTCGGTGCCCAAACGGATAAACCTACTATTCTTCAAATAGTGAGTGTTGATGAGATGATTTTTGAGCTCAAGTGGAGGAAAGGCGATGTGGGTGTAGCCCAAAAAGATGGTGAGTTGGGTAACATAGTGGCCAATGCGAAAAGAAGAGGAAGTGGCTCGGCTAGCTTGGGTACCAAAATACTCAATGATAGCATTGCCCTAGTTGAAAGGTTCTTCATGTAAAAGACACCAAAGGGCATAAAGCTCTACCTGAGTAATTGTGTCCTGAGTACCTTCCCGACTGAAAATGGTGCAAGCCAAAATACGGTGAAGGTAACGGAACACCGGGTTGTGAATGCAGGAGACCTTGGGCCCACTAGGAAGATGGGGAAGAAGCCCGGTGATCTCTGCCCAAAACTTATCTCTGTCATAATGGTCTGGGTAGGAGTCGTGAGACCGCGCCATACATTGGTCTAGCCAATAGTCATCCCTGTCATCTAGGATGAAAGAAGTGATTTTCTTGGCGGATGATTCTAGATTTTCCCCAAAAATCCAGTACTTACAACTCGAGTTTTCGAAAGAACAGTGTAACCTGCGAAAAGTGCTCAAAAACTCGAGGGTAAGATCACAGTAAACATAGGTGACATGGTAGGGAAAGCTAAGGATGTGGTTTCTACGGAGGATGTCGTCGACGGCATCGTGGATGCCCAAAGCATCAAGGGTTGTGCTGCACACCCAACGAGGCAAGGAAACACCAATCGCAAACATATCCTCATAACGCTGGCGGTGTTCAGCGCTAGTGAACTGGTCGTAGCTACCCGGAATAGGTGCTATATGGGGTGAACGGGGGGTGGTCGAATCTGGAGCATTGGCTGCCTTCTGAGTTCCCTCCATCTCGTGGAGAAGCTCGTCCGCTTTGTCGATGTCACGAAGCATCTCCTCGACTAACTCGGGAGAAGACTCACCCGTAGGGGAGGGCGTGCAGAAATCGATTCCGGGATGAGAACTGGAACGGCGAGGAGGATCCCTGGAAGAGGATGTATGGGCCTTGCCCTTGCCCTTGCGGAAGCAGCTGAACATCACTGCTGCAGGGAGAAACTGATCGTCTGGAGAAGCCAATCGATCGTCTGGAGAGCCAACCGATCATCTGGAGGGCTGAAACGGGCATTTTGGCGTTTGAGACGGGCGACTAGAGTAACCAAACGGTCGACTGAGTCTGGATCCGAGCACTCGGCGGACCTAGCTGACGGCCGTCTTGGGGAGGAAGCCGAGGAGTTGGCGATGCAGAACCCAAACCGTCGATCGTCTGTCAATCAAAACGGGCGGCGTCCCAGCCAGGCGGGCGGTTGAACCACCAGGTGGTCAGATGAGCACTCAGCGGATCTGGGTTTGGTCGTTTTGTTGAGGCGGCGGCAATGGAGGCTCTGTCGGTCATCTGCCGATCGAGACGGGCAGCGTCGTTGTCGGGCGGGCGGCTGAAATAGCAGACGTGCGGTGGAACCAACTGTTGTGGGAAGGCCAAATGGTCGGTCGAGGGAAAAGCGGTCGGCTGAAGAGTGGACCCTGGTCGTCCGGCTGAGGATCAAGGCGGGCGACTGAAGAACGGGCAGAGCTACGATCAATCGAGTGAATAGCGAAGGGGGGCGGCTAGGGTTTGCGAGGAGATGGGAGAATGACCTTGCGTCTGGTGCGTTATATAGATCAATGGATCCATGAGCCGATCAGTTGGATAGCAAGCCGATCGGCTGGTCTGCCTCAGGCGCCAACATAAAACTGTAAAGGACAGAGGCTGCATCTATGGTTTGCGGAACGGTCGGCGGATGAGTCGAGCGTCTGGAAATCCAACCGGTCATTTCGTGGTCTCGAATCGAGCGTCTGGTAATGCGAACCGATCGGATCGACAGAAGGAACAAGGAAAACTAGAACGGAAAAAAAAACAAGAAAACAAACAAGAAGTGAAGTTAGTGTTTGGTTGCCTCCAAACTAGCGCCTTATTTTACGTCGTGGCTCGACCAAGATCAGATTAATTGGAATCTGGGGGAAGTGAAGGGTCAGTGAGGTTCAGATCCTACAAGGGTGGAAATTTGGTTGAGTCTGAAGCGACAACATCTTCATTGGTGATATATCTTTTAAGAAGGTGCCCATTGACCTTAAACTCACCTAGAATTTTATCCCATAGTAGAAAGGCACCATGTGGGTAAGCACATTTTACAATGTAGGGACCATACCACCTCGACTTGAGTTTTCTAGGAAAAAGTCATAATCTTGAATTAAAAACTAAAACTTGATCCCCTTCTCTAATGTCTTTTTGCTTGATGTGACCATCATGCCACATTTTGGTTCGGTCCTTGTAGATTCTTGCGTTTTCATAGGCACTCATCCTAAGTTCATCAAGCTCATTCATTTGGAGAAAACATTTCTCTCTAGCTATGGAAAGGTCAAAATTCAAATTTTTGATGGCCCAGCTTGCTTTGTGCTCTAGTTTTATTGGTAAGTGACATGACTTACCATATATCAGTCTGAAAGGTGTGGTGCCAATGGGTGTTTTGTAGGCAGTACGATATGCCCACAGGGCATCATTGATTTTTAATGCTCAATCTTTCCTAGTGCGTCCAATAGTTTTTTTCTAAAATAGATTTTATTTGTCTATTGGATACTTCTACCTGCCCACTGGTCTGAGGATGGTAAGGAGTGGCGACTTTGTGATAAACCCCATATTTTTTCGAAAGAGCCTCAAAACGTTTTTCCAAAAAATGGGATCCCCCGTCAGAAATGACGGTGCGAGGGACTCCAAATCGAGGGAAAATGATATCTTTAAAAAGTTTCTTAACAGGTTTAGAGTCACACATTTTAGTGGGTATGGCCTCAACCCACTTTGACACGTAATCGACTGCGACTAAAATGTAAGCAAACCCATAAGAAGAAGGAAATGGGCCCATATAGTCGATTCCCCAGACATCAAAAATCTCTAATTCCTTCCAAGAGGTGAGAGGCATTTGGTCACGCTTGGAAATATTACCCGTCCTTTGACATTGGTCACATGAAAGCACATAATCATATGAGTCTTTGAAGATTGTGGGCCAAACGAATCCGCATTGTAGGACTTTTCTAGCCGTTTTTTGGGAACTCGTGTGACCACCATAGGGGCCAGAGTGACATTGTTCCAAAATGGTGATGCTTTCTTCGTGGGATACACAACGACGATATAAACCATCGGCACAAAGTCAAAACAAATAAGGTTCATCCCAATAATAATTTTTCACATCATGTAAAAATTTAGCTTTCGATTGTCCCGTATACTCGGGGTGCAATACACCTGCAGCTAAATACTTTACAAAATCCGCAAACCAAGGAAATTGGGAGTCTACCTTGAGCAATTGGTCATCGGGTAAGGATTCATTTATTGGATTTTCATCAATGGGGTTATAGCTAAGTCTACTGAGGTGGTCAGCCACGACATTTTCAGATCCCTTTTTGTCTAGGATTTTCTAGATCAAATTCCTGCAATAACAAAATCCATCTTATAAGTCTAGGCTTGGCATCTTTCTTGGTCATGAGGTAGCGAATGGTTGCATGATCAGTGTAAATAACTACCTTTGAACCAACAAGATATGAGAGAAATTTATCGAAAGCATTGACAATGGCCAGCATTTATTTTTCAGTTACGGTGTAATTTCGCGGAGCCTCATCTAAGGTTTTGGATGCATAATAAATGACATGGTGTTTTTTGTCAATTCGTTGTCCTAAAATGGCACCTACTGAAAAATCACTAGCATCGCACATGATTTCAAAGGGTAAGGCCCAGTCAGGGGCACGGATGATAGGAGTGGTGGTGAGAGCCTTTTTTAAACATAGAAAGCTCTCCATGCATGTCATATCGAAATGGAAAGGCACCTCCTTTTGAAGAAGATTGGTGAGAGGTTTTGTGATTTTGGAAAAATCACGGATGAATTGCCGATAGAAACTGGCATGTCCTAAGAAGGCTTGGATGTCTTTGACTGAGGTTGGGGGAGGTAGCTTGGTGATGACCTCAATCTTAGCTTGGTCAACTTCAATGCCCTGGTTTCTCACCTTATGGCCTAGAACAATACCCACCTTGACCATGAAGTGACACTTCTCCCAATTAAGGACTAAGTGTGATTCAATACATCTATTAAGGACAAGGGAGAGGTTTTGAAGGCAGGAATCAAAACTGTCTCCATAGACAGAGAAATCGTCCATGAATACTTCCATGACAGTTTCAGTTAACCCTGAAAAAATGGCAGACATACATCTTTGAAAGGTGGCTGGTGCATTGCACAGGCCAAAGGGCATTCGTCTAAAAACATATGTACCAAAAGGGCATATGAAAGTGGTCTTCTCTTGGTCTTCAGGATGAATGGGAATCTGGTAAAAACCTGAGTAGCCATCTAAATAGCAAAAGTATTGTTGATGAGCTAAATGTTCAAGAACTTGATCGAGGAAGGGAAGAGGGAAGTGGTATTTCCTAGTTTCTTTGTTGAGTTTTCTATAGTCAATGCACATCCTCCACCCTGTGACGGTAAGGGTGGGTATGAGCTCATTCTTCTCATTCCTAATGACTATAGTCCCACCCTTTTTGGGAACGACCTGGACAGGGCTGACCCAAGGAGAGTTAGAGATGGGGTAGATGATTCCTGCAGTTAAAAGTTTAATTACTTCAAGAGATGGGGTTGAGTTTCCTTTGTGGGTCCCGAGAGGGTTTACTATTTTCAATCATTGGGATTTTGTGGATGCAAATGGATTGATCTATCCCAACTAAATCTGTCATTTTGTACCTGAAAGCTATTTTCCATTTCCTAAGTTCTCTCATAAGCATGTTTTCTTGTTCAATGGTAAGGTCAGAATTGATAATGATCGGGCATAATTGTTGTTCATCCAAAAAGACATATTTCAGGCCTATGGGGAGAGTCTTCATTTCCGGGGCCTTTGGCGGTTTAGGTCGTTCTTCTATGGTGGAGATCATTTTAAGGTCTTCAATCTCAGCACATGGGATTTCCTCAAAGTTTTCCAAATGAATCTTGAGTTGATTTGATGGTTCATTATCAAAATCACATTCGGTGGGGATGGTGAGAGTGGTGCGTAGGGGATCATCAACTTATTCCCATTCTTGCCTTAGTTCGGTTAATTCGTCAATGCAATCAAGGAGGTAGACTTCTTCCTCAAGACTAGGTCCCCTCATGCTTTCAAACACCCTAAACTGTAGGGTTTGCTTCCCTAGCCTTAACAAAATGGTACCAGCCTCAACATCAATTAAGGCACGAGCAGTGGCTAAGAAGGGACGTATAAAAATGAGAGGGTAGCGTAAATCTTCCTTGATATCCATGATCACAAAATCACAAGGGACGTATGCATCATTTTCAACTTTAACTGGAATGTCTTCTATGATTCCCATGGGTTTAGTTGTGGATGAGTATGCTAGTTGGATGGTCATGGTTGTGGGTAACATGTCATTGAATCCTAGTCTTTTGCAAAGACTATATGGCATGATGGATATACAGGCTCCTAAATCTGCGAGGCCTTTTCTACAAGCATTGTCACCCAAGTAGAATCCTATTCCAAAAGAACCTGGATCCTTCTGTTTTTAGGAATCTTACTTAGGATAATGTCTGATGTGGTCCTAGCAAGTTTAACAGTCTCATATTCTTTAGTAACATACTTCCTAGTCAAGAGAGATTTCATGTACTTGGACCAGGCGGGCATGTCTGCCAAAGCATCAAGGAAGGGAATGTCGACATGTATTTTTTTCATAGCATCCCGAAATTTCATGAAGCGGGCATCAAGTCTTGTTTGTTTGAGGCGGGCTTGATAGGGAGGTCAGGGTTTGTAAACTGGTTCTTCATCTTCCACTTGAGGAGTTTCGGGGACGGATGGTTTGGGTGTGGCTTCGGGTTCGAAAACTACCATGTCTTCATCCTCGAATCCTAAAGGTGGGTCTGAAGAATTTTCTGGAGGGGGAGGGGCGTGCACCTTTCCCGAACGAGTATAGACAACCTTGAGTTGTTCAGGATGTTTGGGGTTGTTTTCAGGCTGCCCTTCAAAGGTCCCAGTAGGAGGTTTTTGTTGGGCAAACAAACTGGCCAACTGTGCATCAGTTGCCTTTTGATGGGCTGGAATGGCCACGAGGGTTTTTTCTATGCTTTCCAGGCTAGGGTGACTTGGTGGAGGAGGAGGGGCGTTTTGAGGTGGCTGGGGAGGTTGAGGTTGGTTTAGATTTTGGGGTGGAAGGTTTAGGTTTTGGAATTGTTGGTAGTGTTGTCAATTTTGGTAATTTCCAAAATTTCTTTGATTGTTGTATGGGAATCCAGGTGGGGGTCGATTGTTACTTTGAGGGTAGGGAGGCCTTTGTTGAATTTGGTTAGAGTTCTCGACACCTGAAGGGTTCCCACATTGGAAACCATGGTGGTTTCTAGGTTGGTTGGGATTGTAGTAACCTTGGCCTGGTATTGTATGAATCGAATTGAGGTCTACTGGTTGTTGTCCTACTTCGGGTTGCATGGGCATGTTGTATAGATATTGATAGTGGAGAGTGGTATGGTCGTATCCTTGGCAAATACCACAAAGGGAATCCATGGCTTTTAGTTTTTGGGGTGACTCCCTAAGTGTGACCAAGGATGACTCTAACCGATCTTGTTTTAAGGCAATTAATTTTAGGCTTTCCTCTATGCTTTGAATATCATTATTAACTTCGGCCTTGGCTACCTTAAGGATTCTGCCAATCCCTCTTCTAGCCCTTGTTTCGGAAGCCCGTTTAACTACCTCCCATGTTCTAGTCAAACTTTGATGCACGAAATTTCCTCCAGATGAGGAATCGAGGAAGAATTTGGTATCATCATCAACACCACGATAGAAAATCTCTATGAGTTGGGCTTGAGAGATATCATGGTGGGGGCACTTCCTAAGTAAGTCATTGAATCTTTTCCAGGCTTCACCTAAAGACTCTCCTGGGGACATAGAAAAATGAGTTATTTAACCCCTAAGTTTATAGGTGATAGACGGGGGGTAAAATTTCTCAAGGAACTTGCTTTGTAGAACTTCCCATGTTGTGACATGTTCTTCGCTCTCCATGGTGTTGTACCAGCTACTAGCTTGGCCGGAGAGGGAATACTTAAACAACCTAAGACGAATGGCATCTTCAGAGACACCCGGGAGTTTGTTCAAAGAGCAAAGGTCAACGAACCTTTGAAGATGGTCTTGGCAACTTTCCCCATTGTTGCCTGAGAAGGGGTTGGCTTGTATCATGGTGATCCATTGTGTTCAGATTTCGAATTGTGGAGCAATAATATTGGGGGGTATAACCAGATGTTGCGCATAGGCCGTTTTGGGAATAGAAAAGTCTTTTAATTGTTTTTTTCCTTTCGGCTTCCCTCCTATCGGCTTCTATTGGTTCTTGTTCGGCCCTAAAGGCTGCACGCAAAGCGGCTTCTCTTTTCGCTTGTTCGGCTTGGATGAGCTCTCTTTGAGCTGCGAGAGCTTGGTAGATCCTACAGGCGACTTCGTCTTCATTCATTCTCACTAGATTTTGACAGTTTAGACGAGGAAAGGTCCTTTCTATTTCCGGATCAAATGGTTGGAAATCGTCGTTCGGGCGTCGCATGCACAATTAAAGCAGTTATTCGTGTGCAGAAAAAACATACTGTCGGAATGGAAACTCGGCAGAAAGAGGAGTACACTTCCAGAATGTTACTCGGAAGGCATGAAAAAAAGGAAAAAAAGTGTTTCAAAATTGTTTTGGGGTTCGAGAAAACAATCTGTTGTCCCCGACAACGGCGCCAAATTGATAATCGTCGTTTGCAATATCAATCACTAAGATGGTTAATCCTAGAGTTTAAACCTTTTTACTTCTGGTTTTAAGGGTAGTATAGAAGGGTCGATCCCATTGGACAACTTTTTAGAGATTGTTCTTAGAACCCAAAGTTTGAAGAACTTTATTATTTGTTTTTGGTATTTTTCTTTAGATTAAAGCAGAAAGTAAAGGTCAAGTTGGGGGGTTTGATTGACTACACTAATGCAAGAATAAATGCACTCAACAAGAATAAACATGCACAAGGAAAAAATAAGATGATTGTTATCACAAGCAAAACTATATGAATGAAAGACTAAGAATTAAAGAAAACAAAAGATGCGGTGATTAAATCAAGAGATGGAAATCGAGGCTCATAGGGGTTTTCACCACCTTAGCCTAGGCGATAACAACTAATTCTTAAACGACGATTCGATGGAGGTTTGCGAATTAAAAACTCACAAGAGATAAACTCCACATGAGCCCATTAGTCTTGGTGCTCATGATTCCTAGTTTTTCATCCTAAAAGACGAAAATCCACAGTCATATCAAAACGTCTATGTAATAGATTTTATTGTTCTAAATCTGGATCTCCATGGTCATTTCCATCCGGATTAACATGCGATCCAAAGATCAACCGTTAATTAAAATCGATTACCATCTAGTCGTTTAAGAAGAAGTCGTTAAAACCATGGCTAAGGGGTTATTCCCCTTGCCTCGATAGAAGTCTACTCACTCATGGAGAAAGGGGAGATGGAGGAAGAAAGCACTGAAGCCATAGTCTAGCCCAAAAATCATGAGATTAATCCTTATTTCTAGAGACAATGAAATGGCTTAGTTCTTTGTTCCTTGCTCCAGAATTAAAGAACGAAGAAAAGAAGAATTAAAACTAAGACGGAATGAAGAGACAAGAACAAGTATGAAAGAACTATGATTGAACAAAAATCTACTTTATTGCATAATAAAAAGATGATTACAAGAATTGTTGCTTCAGAATCCCAATGCAAAGAAATCCAAGATGCCCTGAGGAGTAGGAAGTGCCCCTCCTTTTGTAGGAGAAGAAGGGGGCATTCTTACAATTAGGTTAAGGGCTTTTGAGGCTGGCGGCTGGGATTTTGGGCTGTCTGTGCGCCACCAACCGACCGGTTGAGGAACCAACCGATCGGTTGGAAGGTTCTGGAATGCGGCAGCCAATCGATCGGTTGCCAACCCTAATTAGGGTGGCGGCACAATCGAAACCGCTCTGTGTTGTTTCTTATCAGCAATGGGTGATCTCAGTCGCCAGCCGATGAGAGCAATGATCGACACTTGAAGGCGAACCGAGCATTTCATATTGTCAAACGATCAGTTGGATGTAGTGAGATGATCGGTTGTCAGTACCAGTCAATCGGCTCAGGTCCTAAAAATGCAATAAAATGCACATGATTGTCAAATTTGTGATAAAAATGAGAAAATATCAATTTGTGCAATTTCAAGAGATGAATGGGGTATTTCTATGTGACAAGCTTAATAATTCACAGAAAAGATGTGCTGAAATAGCACGCATCACTCTTTTGGTGCTAATGATGCCTTTGGATTTGAAGAAGGACTTGGTTTTCTTTCATTGGGTACAAGGTTGGCATTCCTCATCCTTTTCAAAATCCAATTTAGGTAGTCCCTTTACTAAATTCCTATTCCTCAACTTCTTCTTGATGGATATTTACATGACCAATCCTACTTTGCCATAAAGAAATATCATTCGAATTGGATACAAGACATCTGCCAATAATAGGCTTAATAGAGTCAAGCACAATAATATGGAGATTGCCATTTCTAGTTCCCTAACGTATAACATTATAGGAGAGGGAACCTAGAAGCAAGCATTCAAGTGAGGTAAAAAGAACAAGATAACCATTATCACATTGTTGACTAAAACCTGCTAAATTTTGATGTAGGCTATCCATAAGAAGAACATTCTTGATGCATAGTGAATCACCTACATCACCCTCACCCATTTGAAGTTGTTGATTTCACCGGTGATATGATTTGAGCATCCACTATCAACAATCTATTTTCCTTTTACCAATAAGAAAGGATGATCCCAGTGCCCAATTCAAACCTTGGGATCCAATATTATCTTTGGGACCCATTTCATCTTTGGGTGGGTCCCCTTTTCTCTATAAGGACATTAAGGAGAGTAATGATCATCACTCTTACAATGAACACAAACCATAGGGTTGTTAGAGCTAGAAGACTCTCCATGGAAGATAGGAGGTCCCTTACCCTTTTTTTACCCTTTCCCTTGGTCTTAAGATTTGGAGCTCCCCCTATACATCCCAAACCACTTTTACCATCTTGTTTGGTAGAGTAATCTAGAATTTCATTAAGGGACTTTTTTTCCTTTGAGTAATTTCTGCAAGGAAGCTATTAGTTTGTGAATATCATTGCTAACAATAATGAATGTAGAATATAAGCTATCAAGGTCATCTTTTGCATGAAGTAACTTGGCCTCCAAATAGAGGGATTTAGAAAGATAAGAATCTTTTTCTAAAGTAAGACTAGCAACTTCATGACTAGGAAATAAAGGCCTAGAAGAAAGATCATTAACATGAGAAAGCAACATAGCATTTTCAGTTCTAATCATAACAAGCTCATCAAGACAAACTCTATTTTGATCCTTAGTAGCATCACAAGCAAGCTTAAGATCATCATTTTTAGTTTCAAGTAAAGAAATCTTATTTACTAGGGCTTGGTTTTCATCCTTAAGATTATTGATGTTCTTAAGGTATATGTCATTCTCTACTTCAACCCCATTGTATTGGATATCAACATCAAGAAATTATGCTTGCAAGGAATCAAATCTATCAAGATGCAACTTCTCATTTTGATGAAGAATATCAATCATAGCATACAAATCATCTATGATCTTACCCAACCTCTTATTTTGGACTTGCATTCAGAATAAGAAGAGAGATAGCATTAAGCATAATAATAAGAGTTTCCTTATATAACTCATGCAAGCTTACCTTACTTACCTCACCAATGTTTTAACTTGTAGATGCCATGAGTTCAAGGTGGCATTCTCCTTCGTCAAAGCTTGAACCACTAGAGGAGGATTCCTCCCAAGCTGCATGAGCACGACATGATTGGATTTTCAGTTTTATCAAGTTTATTTATTGCATGCGATGCAAATATTTAAACCAGTTGATGTGCATGTCCGTTTAAATCACCACATAAGAACCCAAACATATATATATATATGCAATTTACTTGTGTTGCCATAAAATCAATTTTGATGGTGGATGTAAAGCATGGTTATGGACAAAACCCCAAATATGTGTGCATGGTTGTGGTTATTATTCCTATTATTAATTAGTCTATGTATCGAGCCTCTCTCTCTCCTTTACACATGTAAATTAATGCTCTTCTTTCTATTTCTTCTCAAATGTAACTTGAGGTTTTCCTATATACAATGTAATAAGAAATAGGATAGTTTTAATTTATGTTTTGATGTGAGATGACGATCTACACAAAGGTGAAATGGTCGACTCATGAGACGACCCGATCAACTAAAGGACCAAGAAGGACAGATGATAGGAGGACAAACCAATCGACCGGTGACCCAACTGACCAGTTAGAGTTGTCCAGACACTGCTTGGACCTACAAACTAGACGACTATTTTAGAAGAACCCAACCGAGCGACCAGGAGGTGAGCCGACCAGTTCAAGAGTTGAATCAGTCAACCTATAATGGTTTGAGCACATATCGTCACCAACAACAGGTTTCATATGATGTGGACCATAGCTGGTAGTAATTCCATGTGTCTCCAAGGAATTACTATAGTATGGCCATAACAGCCGCTTGTGTGTTTTATTTATTGCATGTTTTCATTTGTGGTTATAGCATGTATATGATACATACTATTATGTGGTTATTGGATATATTATATGTATTTATACATATAAACTCCCTCAATTATAATATCAAATCTTAGATGCTTTCCAAAAGTAGCCTGCATGAAAAGCTCGATCAAATAAGCGTAGGTTCCTATAAGGCCCTTGAACTTGCTTAGCAAGTTGAATAAGCTTAATTACCATAATTGAATTATTATAACCCTAATATAACCTTTTTATATGCTTTGAAATCATAATACAAGCTTAATTTTCAAATTTTGTCAAATTTGGACACTATTTGAGTAAGTTATGTAATTTTATGTACATTTTGGACTTTTCTACAATTTACCCAATTGAGGGGCTTTCTTTGCAATTTGTCACATACATTATGTTCCTTAGATGGTATCTTATCATTCTTGAGTATTTTGATCCATGGTTATCCTAGTTGAGCCATGGTTTGAAGGTGTTTTCCTCAAGGGTATTTTGGGGTTTACCCCTTCATGGATGAGCTACCTTTAGTAGCTATCAACTAATGAATTATTTGATTGGGTTGGAAATTCGACAAAGGAGATCTAGCAGGTCTATATGGATGGTGGGGGATCTTCTTGTGTGTGTTATTGTATATTCTTAATAGTTTAAGGCCATGTACAGTTGGAAAGATACTAGAACTTCAACTTTTTTCTTTTTCTTTATCTTAAAGTTTTATATACTTATCCCTAAGAAACCAAATGAACCATTTTCTCTTCACCACTTCCCTCCTTATACAAACCTCATTCTCCCTCTGTTCTACTGCAAATTTCATGTCCAAGGAATAAGAAAGTGGGGATCTTCTTGGAAAAAGAATCTAGGGTTGCAATTGACTTCCTTTTAGGGTTTAAAAAGCTTCCTTCTAGTGATCTTGACCTAAAAGAGTAAGAATCCCCTTCTTTCATCCATTTCTTTCTTTTTTATCCTTCCTCCTACCTTTCTCCAGGTAAGAACCTTGTTGTTCCAAGTCAGAAATTGCTCTAAAGCTCTAAAACCTTACCTTTCTTGCTCCTTATGCTTAGGGTTTGCTCATTTGATGAAGAAAGGTGCTAGATGGATGAGTTCATAGCTTATGCTTATATTTTCTACCCTACCTACTTGTGTTTTCTTCTATTTGGGATTTTATCTTCTAATTAGAGGCAAGTTTTATAACTTTCTCCACGTTTATTGCTTACTGTAAGCTTGCTAGCTCATGTTCTTGCTAATGATGCTATTAATCAATGGTGATATTAATTTGAGATTCGATGGTGATTAATGAATATAGTGTTGAATTAACAACCTATGATGACTTAATGATCACTATTGATGGTGAATCAGGTCTCCACAACCTATGGTTAATTAATTATGTAGTTGTAGCATCAATTAAGCATTAAACCAATGGTTTCTTGGGTCATTTGATGCAATGGTCAGACATATACTCCAATTTATGGTTTTAATATATGAACTTGACCTAATGGTTAAGATCTAATGTTTCTTCATCTGATAAATAGTAATGATGCTTAAATGTAATATGTTGGTCCTAATAAAGTGATTTAATTTTTTTCCTTTATGAGATCAACTTAAGAAGCCCATTTACTGACGGGTTGTTTTAAATAAACAATCGTTTGTGGATTTTACCCTACTCTCAATGGAACTTTTTATGTTGTTAATCAAGGGATTTCTAGGGTTCGATGGTGACTCTTTCTAGAGCACAAATCAATGTCTTCATAGGTGGTTTGTTCAAGATTTTTACTTATGTAAATGATCAATGTCTTTACATTTTCAACATTTAATGGTTAGAAGTTGATGCCTCAATATTCCCATTGTTTTGGGTGAAGCATGTAGTGTAATGTAATGATTCTAATGATGAGAATTTGATGGTTCAATGCCTTGAACTTGTAGTATTACCCTTTCCCTTGTATGATTATGATTTATGATCACCATAATGAATTAATGGGTAACCCTAATGAGGTATAGCTTGTTATACCTAGCTTTAATATAACTAAATCATGGTAATTGTATATGAATAGTCCTTGAATGACTAATACAATCATGGAGTACTCTCTTATTGTTGTTCAAACCCTAGTATGCTATAACCTGATGGTTACACCTTGATTTTATGTGTGGGTTCATACTTGAGAATAGTATGGAATTTGATGGTGATGCTTCACCTTTTGCATCCATGATCCAATAGGGATGTCGTGAGTTAGGGCTTGGGTATGAGTATTGATTAGTAACATTAATATAATTTATCTTGTTGAACCTAACTCTAATGGAAATAGATAAAGATGAGTATTCATGTTTAACCTTATTATATGATGGTATGATGGTGAAATAACCTCCTTAATATGATAATAACCTTAATGTGTTAATTGGTGGTTAGACACATGGATGATACTTTCTTATGCTAAACATGTGCATTATGAATATGATGAGGGTTAATCATATCTAGATTCCTTTCATGTTGATGTAATAAAGGAATGTTCTTAATGTTAATATAACCCTGCTATGATTGTTTATGAATATCTCCTAGCTCATTAATGCAATAGTGTGTTGATCCGGTGTATTATATGTAAGTGATGTTGTTGAGCCTTGCTATAAGGCATGCAAATATAATGATTGTAACGATCCTATCTCCCAGTAACACCCAATTAAGGAAGACCAAGAGGTCAGAGGTGTTACCCCAAAAGAGGATCGGTGTTTTTGCAAATAATCAATAATAATTAATAAATTCTACAACAACTAAGCTTTAAAATGGAATAACATTTTTCCTTTCTCATACCTTGCAAAACATAGGAGCTGAGGTACTTTACCCCATGTAACATATATCTATCTAAAATCCTCCAATCTTTATTAAGCTTTATTCCATCATTGTCACTTTAAAGGAATATCCATTTTCTTGATAAACCTAAAACTCTGAAAAATAAAAGCCAGTCAGTATAATGAATTATACTGGTATGTGGGGGAACCAAAAACTTGCATTTAAATGTAACAACATATTGCAAGCAATTATGATTTAACAAAATAAACCTTTGCATTTTGAACATAACTACTCAATCCATACATACCCTAGCTTCTGTGATGTCCCTACAGTGGACATGGATACTACCTCTCATATGGTAGATCTCAACTAACCCCCATGATCCTACCTAATAGGTAGATCAATACATAGGGTTGAAGAGTCGCATGGCCCTACCCAAGGGTAGGCCAAGGCATCGACTCATGATAACCTGATGATCCTACCTAACGGGTAGACCATATACTAGGTCATCTCATCATCATCAAAGCTACAGAGGAGGACTAGGATCTGAGCTAGTCATGCATATATACTTATGGTGATAGCCATAGTTACTTTATAGTTGCATGAAATAAAAGTCATCCAAGCAATTATTTCCACACAACCGATAAAACTTTGGGAATCGCCTTGAAACTAAAGAGATTTATCCATAAGTGTAACCACATACCTGATTTGGAGTCTCAAAGAAGCAACATATCCAAATCCAACTAGATGTCCAATTAAGAAAGCAAACATTGATCCTAAAAATATGTATAATCACCTAGTTGTTACCATCACATGCAAATAACTCTTTATTGATATGGAACACCTTTCTAAGGTTTCTAAGTCTAATTAGTATTCATTAGGGTTCCTTAGATCAGATTCTCGAACCTTATCCTTTTTAGGTCAACAAACCCTAAAATTTATTTTCTACTCATAAAAACCCTAATTACACAAATTATCCACATTAAGGATATTTTATACTCAAATTAACTTTAGAACATCATATTTCTGCATTATTCATGGATTTGTACAATTAAAACCATTAAAAGTCATAATTACCAAAATTAGGGTTTTTAGGCCCATTAATGCATATTCATCTACATGGAACCCCAAATTGAGATAATTATGTATAAAGCTCATGCTTTTATATCTAAATCATCCCTTTATTGACAACAAGTTAATTTCCACTTTAAACATCCATATAACCCTTCCCAAATCATTAATCATCAAAATCTAGGGTTTTTCATTAACAACAATATTAATGGTGACAACTTTAAGCACTTTTTTAATTGAAAGCATAATTAGGCTTCAATTACATTTTTAATGGGTTCCTTGAATTTTTAGATCAATTTTTATATATTGGTCATCCTAATCGGAGTTACCACTAATTAGTTATGAATTTACAAATAAAATTACCTTTTAGGCCAATCGTTGGCCGCCATGTCATCCAAGACGGCCCCTTTTCGTTGGCAACTCAGTTAGGACATGAAAAGACCTTCGTGTCCCTGTAATAATAGAGCTAGCAATATAAGCACAACTATCCGCATAAGCATAATTATAAGTATAGGCATCTCTAGTGACAAAGGCATAGCTAGCAATATAAGCATAGCTAACAACATGTGATAACGAATGTCATAATCATAGCCAACAGTAGTAATATCTCTATCAACTTAAACATGACTATTGTATGTACACATTTATAACATGAGTATATCCACAACATAAAAATATCTATTATCTTTTAATGCATTAAGCATATTCTCTATGTATAGAGAACAACAAGGGTTATCATCCAATATGAAATGTCATGTATAACCCTAAATAGATTTCCTAGATGACTATATTACATCTTTTATTTTTCCCTGGGGAGTTTGAGTCATACCACCCAAAGTCCAACCAACCCCTACGAAGTGATATTCGGTTTCATACAAGATGTTGGGGTGCCGATATCCTAAGATCTCTTCCCCTCAGTCAATATGAGTAAAAAGGCAGTGACATATCAGTTAAAGATGCCACTAAAATGACATATAGTCACGTTGCTAACCACTATTCCACCCTTGGTACAGGTCACAACACTGTAAACCAAGGTATACACAACCCTCTAATCCAAGGTACAACCACAGTTGTCCTCAATCACATCAAATGTCTGAGGCATGACCATATCCATCCTCCATAACCTGCATTGTGGATGACAAGGATATATCCTCAACTTGCCACCCCCACATACTCAACATTATGCACTTCAAGTTTCCCTTATGAATAATCATTTCACCATCCAGCGAGTTCTAACATTGAAGATGGCTCTACGGTACAAGGCACTACATGATTAGAGTTGCACTTGATTAGTTATGCCAATTAGGTAAATTAAGGTTGCATCAAACAAGATAACATACAAACCCTATTTCACTTCTAGCAAGCATATAAATATCACAACTTCAAAAGATATAAAACATGTGAAACATAATTTCTCATCTCATCATCACATGGTACTATTCAGTTGCCATTCATGACACTACACTAGTCATTATACTATCACAAGATATAAATCCTTTTCACAATATTACAAGGTATCAACCTTTATCAACACAAGAGGATTACACCCCGTTCATGGCTCAACCATGCCCAAAGGTCATTAAGACCATCATACTATTACCTACAAGATCATCATTGTTACAACCCCAATTTTTGGGTTCTTTTGGTTGGAAATGCAATTTCCCAAATAAATGTATGGTTATGGGAATTGTATGAATTAAATGTATTGAATGGATTTCCTTTGCAATATTTTCTTTTTGCATGTGATTTCATGGATCATAATATGATAATGAGTCCAATATGATTAAAAGATAAAGAACAAATCAAATAATGCATTATTAAGAAGGCAATTGAGATAATGATGAAAATATAAGAAATATGTGGAAATATGGATAATGGAATCATTTTGAATGAGATTTAGACTCCACATGGTTTCTAATGGTAAAAGGGATCCAAATAGAGAGAATAAAAGAATAAGTGAGAGAAAATATGTATAAAATATGCCATATTAAGATATAACTTGCATATGAAGAAAAGTCTCTCATAGTTTCGAGTTTGAGTTCTAAACTTGACACACAAGTAGCTTAAGTCATTATGGACTTTACTATAAATTTTGGGATTAATTGCATAAGTAGTTTGAGAGATATGAATTTTGTAAGTTTCCTAAAAGTGTAAAGGATAACTTTAAATGTCACATTATAATTTTGATTTATGTTCTAAAATGAGGCTCGGTGACCATTGATCTCAGATCCGACGATGGCTTCTCATCATCAGGTTCCAGACGAATTAGGAAACTGGAGAATTTCTATCTCTGATTTTCTCACGACTCTGGGCATGAGAGAACCCGCGGATAGGTTCAGGAAGTCCTAAGGATCCCAACCATACCAGGTTTTGGGACCTGGTGTAGTGTGTGCGGGATTCCCCTAATGTGTGGGAGAGCATAGGTTGTTGACCCTATATAAGAGGGGGGGGCACAGGCCGCGTGCACCAACCCAGACTACACCATTGAGTTTGCGACGAAGGACCGACCAATTCTATGCAAGCAACTGCGAGAATAACCTTGCCGAGTACCATGACCAGGGCGCGGGAGGAGCTCTGTTTCGGTGCAAGGGCAGGCTAGCAGGACAGCCAACCCCGACCATCAGAGGAGGTGAGGGTGTTTGCGGCTAGTTCAGGGATAACGGGCAGAGGGCAGGGAGCCCTCATGTGGGCGCTAGGACCACCGGAGGGCGGAAGTCAACCCTACGGCTGACCGCAGGGTAGTGCTGATCGCGAGCAAAGGAGAATCGCGAGCTTGAAGATGATAAACCGCGTGATTACCAAAACACCCCCAAGCCGTTTATATGTTCAACTTGATAGACATGATAATGTTTTTAGATATAATTATGATATTAGACTTATTCATGATGTTAGAGATGCTCATGTTGCTAGACTCATTATATTGTTAATAGGGATATGAGAATAGTCTGGCTAATGAAGATAGATATTATCTGCTCCTTTATGTATTTTGTTAATCATCAGTGTTGTTGAGCTTATTTGTTATATATGATTAAACTGCTTTAACTGTCTCATTACCTAAAAATGTTGGAATCAATAAATGTTGTTGGAGGTTATATCTCTTATTGGAACATGGGTCTCACCCTTGTGGTTCACCACATCTTTTTAGGTAATTGACAGTGATGACAACAAAACCATGGAAGTAAAGAGGAACTATAGTAATGATTCTTTGAGAAAGTTGATTAGATGTCTAGTGCATCCTAGAGTCTCCCCTATACTCTCAGGTCTGGGCAGCAAAAGTTTGTACATGGTGTTTCAAGCAAATAGGATTTTTTAGCATGTTAATGCTTGTCTGTGTGGCCTATACGAATATTGTTTTCATGTGTATATATGTTGTGGCTAAGGCAATAGAACAATTTGTATCAAATTCTTGACATAGAATGAATAAGAAAGATGTTGGGCTCTTATACAAACATTTCTAAGCGGATGTTGATGTTGAAATTAGTTTTAATTTACCCATATTTTTGGTTATGTGATTTATTAGTGATTGATTGTGCTTTATATTTTGAATAATCTCGTTTAGTGTAACGATTTCTCACAAGTTGGTATCAGAGATTTAGGTTCACTGAGTCTATAGGTACACTAGGACTTTGGACTAGGATGATGTCTAAGTTAGGAACATGACACAAAAACATGGTGCATACTGCCTAATCTTAATACTTAGGTGCCCTAGTCAAGTATTCATTTATTGAAGAAAAGGTAAGTATGGAACTCTTAGATTGTTATCTTTCTGTTTACTCTGATCATGTAGTCATTTTGAGACAATCTAAAGAGCATAATGAATAAGAAATCATGGTGTGAATATCTCAATCCTACCTTAAAGAAGATGACACTTACATCATTATCTATCAAAACTTGAATGTTTGGTAACTATAAGAGAAAGATACAACACCATGAAATTTAAATCTGAATACAAATAAGAAAAAGAGGAGTTCTTGAAGATGTGATTCAAGAAGATAATAAAGTAAAAGACAGATAAGTCTGTGCTTATAAAGTGAATCAAGGTATGAAATCCACATAAAATGGAGAAAACTCCTATAATAAGTATAAAATGAGAAGATGAATGGGAATAATGATAAAGGAATAAGGTGGAACCTGAGTTAATCTGAGACCAACCTATGTGTGTAAGAAAGTGTTAATGTAAAATTAGCATGGCATGTGAAAGAAATTAAGGGAGATGATCCCCCTATTTAATGAAGAAAATGAAGAATATGATGATTTTCCTGTTGATAAGTGGTTGAAAAAACATAATAAAATAAGAAAACATACCCAAGTATGATAATTAGTCATCAAGGAAGGAGTAATCATATATGTTAATCATGATGATTCCTATGTTCATGGTAAAGAACCCGAAATGAAAAAGGTAAAATGATACATAAGAAGATGTAACTTGCATAATGAAAATAAAATTGGTTACCTTTTTGCTAGTACCCTTGAACAATATTGCTATGATGTGGGAAGTGTGTTTCCCTTTGTGTCTTTCCTTTATAGGGCACAACTTTCAAGTGGATCATTGCCACTTGGTATGTGTGGATTCGTTGTAAACATGAAGGTGGATAACTTATTATAGCATAAGGTTGCTTGGACTATGGTTCCAATATCATAAAGCTTGTGATGAGTTTACTTTGAGCCTTCCAATAATTTGGGAGACTCCTCTTATATGTTTTGAAATTTATTATGTTGGTAAAAGTAGAAGAGATAAGGATGTGAGTTCCTCATAGCACATGAGGTGGATACCAAGGTAATGAATCCTAGTATCTAATATGTATCAACAATATGAGAAGTATGTGAAGGTTGGAGATGTTTACTAAATGAACATATCAATTATTCCTCCCCCTTAAAGTGAGGGAGAGAGAGTTGATGAGGACCCTCTAAATTTTGTTTGGAATGAAAAACAAAAGTGATTCTATAATGTTTTGTATGGTTCAGTGATAGTTGGGAAAGACCACTATCAAGGATAGATGGTTTGTTGGTCAATATACATGTGATACCGTGTTCCTGTAAGATAAACCTTTGATCAAATATCAATGCATAAGAGTTAGATTGGATGACATAATTCACATGACCATGATGAGTTTAGGGTTATGTCCTTTAGACTAACAGATGTACAAATAGAATTTATGAATAGGAGGAACAGAGTGTTCCAGTCATGTCATACAAGTTATATAAAGCTTTGAATTGTGACATGTTAAATTATTTCAAAGATGGTCAAAAATATGATCAATATTTCTTCAAAAACCTTAGGTTTGCCAAAGCAGCAATAGCTATGAGACAAGTTGAACAAGAGTGAGATGGGGTTGATTAAATGTCTTTATGGGATCATGATATGTCTTCTAAGTAGGTTGTGTAAATCCTAGTAAGGTGAAGATAGTGTTGTTGTTTCACCCCTAATAAGGTTGACTAGGAATGATGTTTCCTTGTATGGAATGATAGTTGTCAACGTCAGCATGTCTTTTGATGTTGAAAAAGAACTAACAAGTGTTCCAGTGTTAGTGTATCTAGAAAAAAAAGGATGGATACATTGCCTTTTTTATGCTTCAAGGAATGGTATGGGACACATGCCATGATTGGTAAAAAAAGCTAGCAAGTATGAATTTTGAGTAATGTGTTTATATAATAGATATAATTTCAGGATGATATCTAGAATTTAAAGTTGAACATTACTACTAGAGTTGTACAGGTGACACAACAAGTTTCTACATTCCATATTGAGAATGTATTCTTAGGTGGGGATTTTTGAGCTGACCCAAGATGAGATATGTATGACTGATGTGACATCACCATGATATGCAAGTAACCATGTGAAGGTAATAGTATGGGGTGCAAAGGAAGTACCCATCTCTGTTTACCTTGGATGTCAGAGGCGAAATCCTTGTTAGGGGTTTATAGTTGTAAGGCCCCTAAACTTGTTTAATGACTTGAATAAGCTTAATTACTATAATTTAATTCTTATAACCATAATATAACCTTGGGATATGCTTTGAAATCATAATACAAGCTTAAGGTTCAAATTTGGTCCAATTTGGACACTGTTTGAGCAAGTTATGTAATTTTATGAACATTTTGGACTTTTCTACAATTTACCCAATTGAGTGGTTTTCTTTGCAATTTATCACATACATTATGTTTCTTAGATGTTATCTTATAATTCTTGAGTATTTTGATCCATGGGGCTCCTAGTTGATGTAACATCCATGACCTGGGTTATGTGTTAACCCTAGATATTTTGCCTAATAAGGTTGAGTAAATGCTTAATCTTATCTTGGGAAAAGTAATTAGGGCTAATGAGAAACTTATGTTTCAATTTTGGTCATGTTTGAACAATGTTGAAGCAATGTTTGCCTATTTTGGACTAAAATGCAAATTACCCAAGTTGAGGGGTTAAATTGCAAATGTTGCATGATAAGATGTTCCTCTGATGTGGAGACATCATAAGAATGAATATGATGTAGTGGTATGGTTTTCACAAGCTTGGGCACCAAGATTAAGCTTGTAAATAAATCCTTGTACATTAAAACCTAGTTTTGGTGTAAAGTGCAATTTACCCAAAATCTAGGGTTCAATTTGCAAATTACCACTTCAATAAGGTCCCTGATGTTTCTTGGCATCATATAGAGCAAAGCAAATGAGAGGGGTGGCTCATTTGAATTAGGTTGGAGGAGAGAGAATCTTGATATTAAAATAATCAAGATTTAATCCTAAGTGAAACCCTAATTTAATTTAGGGCAAAAATGAATGTATTAATTAAAGAGCCTTCAACCAAAATTAAAATGGTTGGAATCAGATGTGTTTGGATGATCTTAAAGCCTTGCAAAGGCACGAGCATATCCTAAGGAGGTGAAATCCCACTCACCATTATTATAAGAAAAAGAATTTCCACTCACATATGGATATTCTTATTATAAGGGTTAAGGTGCTTAATTTCTTTTCCCTTAATTCATGGATAATGGAAGGGGGCTCGGTGGGGATAGAGATGCCCTTGCATGCAAGAAACCAAGGGGGAAGTGGTGGCAACAATTTTGGAATTAAAAGACTTTTATAAAGAATTTTCTCTCACATCAATTTTCTTATAAAAGTACCTTTTCAAAGCCAAAACAAAGGCTTTTTCGGATTTCTTTCTTTCCCCTTGCTTGGAAAACGACCACGGAGCTGTGGAGGATCAGGAGGACGACTTCCAACCTGTTGGTAAGGTTCTTGACCTACTTTCACCTTGAATCCATGGTCAAAATCAAAAATCAATGCATGAATTCTTCATATCTCGATCCCCTCTTCAATTCTAACCAATTCTGTTCACTCAAAGATTGAGGACGACCCTTGGAATAGTGAAAGGAGTTGCATCCACTATTTTTTCCATGAGCTTGGAGATTTGGATCTGAATTGGAGGCGGGTTTTATAACTTGAACCCTTAATTTTATTATTGCAATCAATTCCTTATCAATTAGTGCTCATTTCTACATTTCCGAAATTAAGTTTGGTTGATTGATGCAATCTCCATGGAAATCATAGTATATTTCGTGATTTTGGAGCTTTATGATGATGGTATCATCATAAGAACACACCTCCCCAAATATCTAGGGCAAACGATTTCAATGTTGGGACCAAACGGTTTCACCAAACCGTTTGGTGACCAAACAGTTTGCAAACCGTTTGGTGGTTTGGGTCCCAAACCGTTTGGGATGGTTGACCGTTTGAAATGGTTGACCATTTGAAATGGTTGACCGTTTGAATATATATGTTGTGGTACTTGGATCTTGATCCAATGGTTTTAATTGGTTGATCTTGAAGGTTTCAATTGTGTATGATTCCTTAATTGCAAACCCTAATCGGCTAAGTGCTGATTTTGAAATTGTTTGAGATGATATTTTGGGTTGATTGACCCAAACGGTTTCAAAACCATTTGGAGATCACCCAAACAGACTCAAGACCGTTTGGGGTCACCCAAGACCGTTTGGAGGTCTAGGGTTAAGTATGGCTAAGTGTTTGAAGGTCCAAAGGTACCAAATTGAATTGCAACTAAGTGTTGATTTGGTAATCAATCCAATGGTCCAAAACCCTAATAGAATCTCATGGATTTTGATGATGGAATGGGAAAATGGTCTCAAGACCGTTTGGAGATCAACCAAATGATCTCAAGACCGTTTAGTGGTCATCCAAGACCGTTTGAGGTCAGGTCACATCATGTGATTATCATAGTTCATTGATTTCAATTGATTTGTTTCCACAATGTCAACCATTGATGGATCCTCGATTTCAAACCCTAAGTGATGGTTTCTTGATTATCAAACCTAATTCAATTGGGTTCAAAACCCTAAATTAAAGGTATAATTGAATGGTGATTCAGTGGTCCAATTAATGAATGCTTTAGTGGTTCAATTTATAATTGGTTCATGGATTGAAACATTGAGTCGATTGAGTGTTGAAGTACCTTTTTGGTTCATGCGGTTTTGAGAAGGTTTGGAACAAACGGTCTCAAGACCGTTTGGGACCAAATGATCTCAAACCATTTGGAGACCCAAAGTGCAAACGGTTTTCAATACCTACCTTGTCCAATTGGTTTCAAGTAAAACTTGTTCAAATGGTTTTCAACCAATTGATGTATGAGAACCAAGATCATTGAGGGTCTAAGTAGTTAACTTTGTGAAGATCAACACGGTTAATCCATTTGAATACCTCATGTAATTGAAGGTCCAATATGGTGAACCTATTTAGATACTTAATGCATTTGAAGATTTCAATGGTTAACCCAGCTGATCACTTTGTGGAATTGAAAGTTTAATTGGTCAATTCTTTTGAATTCCTTATATAATTGATGGTTTAATTGATTAGACCATTTGGACATCTAATATGATCAAAGGTCAATCAGCTATGTGATTATTAAAGATGTAGACCCATGATGATTGTGAAGGTTAACCCTAGCTATGTGTACTCAAGTGAAGAGTTGACCTAGATTAATCTTGGAGTACTTAACATCCTAAAGAGGATGAGAGAGAAAGTGAGAAAGATGAATGCTTATATAATTAAGCCCTAATTCTCTCTTTATGAGTAAAATATGTAATAAGGGTTTGATCCATAATAATGATATCATGAAACCCTAATCAATGAGCCCAAACCCTAATTAGAGCAATGTTATGTGTGAAACGCTAATTAGAGCAATGCTATGTGTGAAATCCTAATTAGAGCAATGCTATGTGTAAAACCCTAATTAGAGAAATGCTATGTGTGAAACCCTAATTAGAGAAATGATATGTATGAAACCATAATTATAGCAATGCTATGTGTGAAATCCTAATTAGAGCAATGCTATGTGTAAAACCCTAATTAGAGCAATGCTATGTGTAAAACCCTAATTAGAGCATTGCTATGTGTGAAATCCTAATTAGAGCAATGCTATGTGTAAAACCCTAATTAGAGCAATGTTATGTGTGAAACCCTAATTAGAGCAATGCGATGTGTGAAACCCTAATTAGAGCAAAGCTATGTGGGAAGCCCTAATCTAGGGCAAAACTGAGTGTTATTATAAATTCAGGGTGATGATGTAACCCTAACTTAGTGTAACAATGAAGGAAACTCTAATTTGGGTATGAGGAAAGAGAAACCCCACTTGGATGTGAATGGTAAACCCTGATCCCTAAAATGGGATAAAGATATATGAAACCCTAATATCGGGTAGTGCCATTAATACTAATGTGAAGCTTTAACACTGGGTGATGTGTTGTGAAACCTTAATTTCACATAATACTAGGTGAAACCCTGATATAGAAGGATGTTATGTGAAACTCTAATGAAGAGTGATTCTAGGTGAAATATATATATATATGTTTGTGAGATGCTAAGTGAACCTTAAATTATAATTATGGAAATCATGTTCCTATTGATCGAATAGTGATTAATGCATTGTTAAGTGAAATACCTAGAGGAGTTGATTATGGATATCCTTATATTAATAGTCCCTGACTCAAGGGTGAGTCCATATCTTTCGCAATGGTTGTGTTTTATAAATAGATGAATCATGACCAATACATTACATGATGAATGTGATGATCTAGTGCATAAGTATTAGGATGAGAAATACCCTAATACAAGCTAAGTGAATAAACTTAAGTAAGATGAAGGTGTTGAGAGAAGTGATACATCGAGATATGATAGATATCACATCCAACACCCCAATTCCGATATACCATGATGTGTTATAAGTCCATTATAATTGGAATAGATGACACATGAAATGTGTCATGATATTTGTTACATTGAGATGTAATGCACTTTGTTAAGTGTAGGCTAACATGCCTTATGAAAAGGTTAATCCAAATCAATAGACTATGATACAATCATATTCTGATAAAAGATGAGAGAGAAACTCATACTTTGTGTTGATAATACATTCAATGATGAATGATGAGGATATATAAGTATGTTTGAATACTTATGATATCTATTTTTGGTTTCTAGCTTTGAGAAGCAATGGAATAGGGCTGATCATTAATAATATGATCTTAAGAACTCGAGTGGTTATTTATGGAAAACCCTAATGAAGGGTACTGATATAAAAGAGAAATCATGAACCCTAAAAAAGGGATGATACTACTTAGTGTTGTATGATACTGATATGAAAGCATTATAATTGTTACCATGAATACTAATCATGCAGAGATGATGAGATGATAAGCATAGCCAGGTATGGGCTATGATTCTTATTTATTGAGAATGTTTATAGGCTTTAAAATCCTTCATATGCTTTGTGTAGTAAGAATCATTGAGCTCTGTGTACTATGTAAAATACATTGTATAGCAAGAATTATGATGACTTTGGTTAGATGATCTGAAGGTAAAAAGTTACCTAACAAGTGGTAATAAGTTTCCTATGGTAAGTTATGGATTTAAATACCCATATGCTATAATCATGATGATGAAATTGTTAAGAAGAGGAAATGTACTTGGTGAGCTGAGGGATTAAGATCCCATCACTTTGTGAAAAGAGTATGGCTACAGGCCATGACTCCACAATGACAATGCCAGGTATTAGAAATATGATCTAAGCCTGAAGATAGATAATGTTGTGGTAATGAGGTTGTAGTGAATAAATGTTATACATGTTCTTCATATTCCTTAATGGATAGGTGACATGTTGCTCTTTCAAGTTATAGATGCAATGCTTTTGAATAAGAATAATGTTCTAATCTGTTAGACATTAAAATATCTACTGCCAAATAAATATGATTCCTTTGTTCATATTTATCTTCTTAAGCTATAATAATAATGTTTCTGGCAGAGAGTTATAACTCTCGCTGGGGCAATTTACAATTGTCTCACCCTCGTGGGAATCACATTTTTAGGTGGATGCGGACGAGGAGGTAGGAATCCTTTAGTAGGTGAAGGGCAGTAGCAGCAGTAGGGACAGTAGTGAAGTCTCAGGTGGAGACATTGGTTGTTATGCCTTGTATAGATGTAGATAGAGTCCTATGTGTCGTCTCTGTACTCTCAGGTCCTCAGAGTAGTAGTTAGTGCTTTCGAGATTTTGGCTCAGTGCCTCGAGATGTTATACTGCTGGTGTTTATCTTGACAGGATAGTTAATGCTTGTAACTCTCAGAAAGAGATGATACAGGATATGTACCTTCGAACAAGAATGTAAATGTGTTACTTTAGTTATTTGTGAGAAAGTTTTCCTTGGATGGATCTCTTGATAAAAAGGTTTTAATTTTTAGTGATTTTTGGTAATCCACTATTTAGTGAACGCTTCCGCATTAGTTAATTATGTTTTCATGAGTTGTATGCCACAATTATGTGGTAATAGAGCTCTAGGTTCGTTGAGTCTACAGAGACATAGGACTAAGGTTGTAGTGTTTGTTCTAAGTGTCATCCAGTTTATCTGATAGTATCTTCTGCTCACATAGGAGGTGAAGAACGTGAAGATGTCTGGACCACATGAAGAACATGCTGCGAAGGGCAGCACTACTGCACCAGGAGGAGGTGCAGGAGACCATAATAGAGAGGAGCCCGTACCTGAATAGCCCCAGTTCAATCAAGCTGACATGGGGAACCCAGCTCTCCAAGCCATGTTTGGGCAGTTTATGGCTTCCATGACTCACATGACAGATAGGACGCAAGTACTTGCACCTAGGGCATCATCTCACCATGAGGGCTATGGAGCTAGTAAGACTTTTGAGAGACTTCTCCGAGTTGGAGCCATAGATTATGCTGGTACATCTGATCCAGTAGATGCTGATTTGTGGATGACATAACTGGAAAAGGCTTTCATGATTCTTGATATCCCTGAAGTTGAAAAGGTAAGACATGTTGTGTACCTCCTAAAAGGGAGTGATGGTCATTGGTGGATGATAGAGGAAGATAAGAGACCAGGTGAAGAAATTGGATGGGAGGTATTCCGATGAGAATTCGTCAGTAGATACTTCTCTAAGATGTATCTAGATGAGAAGATTTCTCAATTTGAGAGGATCAAACAAGGACAGATGAACGTTAGCGAGTATGAAGCTAAGTTCATGGAGTTGTTGTGGTTTTGTTTGCCAATGGCAGTTAATGATGAGGAAAGAATTCGGCATTTTGAGAAGGGGTTGAACACTGAACTGACCACTTCTGTGTCTTCTTTAGAGAACAGGGAGAAGTTTGTCACCTTTTTGGAATCATTAAGGAGGATAGAGAGGTTTAAAATCGAGAAACGACAGACTAGTGGCAAGAAAGTGTACACTCAGACTCAAAAACAAAGGTCTGAAAGTTTTAAGGAGCCGAGATTTTATGCATCGGCAGCATCATCGAGATTCCATACCCAGACACAATGGATTTCAAGTAGGGATAGGGATCGTAGTAATGTTCCAAATAGAGCCTCCAACATAGCATCAACATCGGTATCTGGACATCACAGACCCTATTTTGCACATAAGATCTATTATCGATGTAGACAACTAGGACATCTAGTAAAGGATTGTCCAGGCGGGAATCCAATGATGACTCATCCTCAGGTGCAGAGTCAGCAAGGATCACAAAGAAAGAAGTTTCCTAGTAACAATAGAGGACGTGGACAAACATCCCAGACAGGTCAGATGAAATAAAGTCATTCTGATATTTCATTTTCTAATTCTATGTGTTAAAGATATAAAAGTAGTTGTTTTTGAACTTCCTTTGACTAGTCCCATAAGGACATAAGGGATATGAGAACTTATATCTTACTCAGTGTTCCTTAAAATGTTTTAATAATCTCCCTTATCTATGAGTTGAAAGATGAGATTTAGAAGTGATGCTTGAAGAAAAATTCAAGAATGGAAAATCATGTGTGTTTAATAATATGAAAAGTAAGGAATATGATAGTAAGTAAAGTGCATACTACCTAATCTCAATACTTATATACCCTGGCTAGGTATATGATTATTGAAGATAAGGCAAGTATGAAACTCTTAGATTGTTATCTTTTTTATTACTCTGATCAAGTGATCATTCTGAAACAATCTAGAGAGTATAGTAAAACTAAAAGGAAAAGCTATGTGAACATTCTCAACTATAAAGAAGAGCTATGTGAACATTCTCAACTAAAAGGAAAAGCTATGTGAACATTCCCAACTAAAAAGAAGAGCTATGTGAACATTCTCAACTAAAAAGAAGATCTTTGTGAACATTCTCAACTAAAAAGAAGAGTTATGTGAACATTCTCAACTAAAAGGAAAAGTTATGTGAACATTCCCAACTAAAATGAAGATCTATGTGAACATTTCAACTAAAAAGAAGAGCTATGTGAACATTCTCAACTAAAAGGAAAAGCTATGTGAACATTCCCAACTAAAAAGAAGAGCTATGTGAACATTCTCAACTAAAAGGAAAAGCTATGTGAACATTCCCAACTAAAAGGAAAAGCTATGTGAACATTCCCAACTAAAAGGAAAAGCTATGTGAACATTCTCAACAAAAAGGAAAAGCTATGTGAACATTCCCAACTAAAAAGGAAAAGCTATGTGAACATTCCCAACTAAAAAGGAAAAGCTATGTGAACATTCCCAATTACATAGAGTTTTCTAAGTGAACTTTACTAAATGAATAAAGGATTGCTGAGTGAATTATCTCTGTTAGATATATATGTTTTTCTTTTGGTAAATATTCTTGAGTAATGATTGAAGTATGTTCTTTTATGCTTCTTCCTTTCAACAATATGGACATCAAATGTTAGGGGTTCATGCTCTGTATAAGCATAAACATTGATAAGGTTGAATTAGTGAAAGGAACTTTGTGTGAATTATATATCTATGGTATTTCCATAACATCAAGAAGTTAGGTGGAGACTCGAGGGCATGATTAATGAATAACAAGTCCCTCATTTTTCCTGGGATTTCGGGGACGAAATCCTTATAAGGGGAGGATAATTTGTAACATCCCTGACCTGGGTTATGTGTTAACCCTAGATGTTTTTCCCAATAAGGTTGAGTAAATTCTTAATCTTATCTTGGGAAAATTAATTAGGGCTCATGAGAAACTTATGTTTCAATTTTGGTCCTGTTTGAACAATGTTGAAGCAATGTTTGCCTATTTTGGACTAAAATGCAAATTACACAAGTTGAGGGGTTAAATTGCAAATTTTGCATGATAAGATGTTCATCTGATGTGGATACATCATAAGAATGAATATGATGTAGTGGTATGGTTTTCACAAGCTTGGGCACCAAGATTAAGCTTGTAAAGCAATCCTTGTGCCTTAAAACCTAATTTTGGTGTAAAGTGCAATTTACCCAAACTCTAGGGTTCAATATGCAAATTACCACTTCAATAAGGTCCCTAATGTTTCTTGGCATCATATAGAGAAAATAAAATGAGAGGGGCGCCTCATTTGAATGAAGTTGGAGGAGAGAGAATCTTGATATTAAAATAATCAAGATTTAATCCTAAGTGAAACCCTAATTTAATTTAGGGCAATAATGAATGTTTTAATTAAAGGTCCTTCAACCAAAATTAAAATGGTTGGAGTCAGATGTGTGTGGATGATCTTAAAGCCTTGCAAAGGCACGAGCATATCCTAAGGAGGTGAAATCCCACTCACCATTATTATAAGAAAAAGAATTTCCACTCACATATGGATATTCTTATTATAAGGGTTAAGGTGCTTAATTTATTTCCCTTAATTCATGGATAATGGAAGGGATCTCGGTGGGGATAGATATGCCCTTACATGCAAGAAACCAAGGGGTAAGTGGTGGCAACAATTTTGGAATTAAAAGACTTTTATAAAGAATTTTCTCTCTCATCAATTTTCTTATAAAAGTACCTTTTCCAAGCCAAAACAAAGGCTTTTTCGGATTTCTTTCTTTCCCCTTGCTTGGAAAACGACCAAGGAGATTTGTAGGATCAGGCGGACGACCCCCAACCTGTTGGTAAGGTTATTGATCTCCTTTCACCATGAATCTATGGTGAAAATCAAAAATCAATGCATGAATTCTTCATATCTCGATCCCCTCTTCAATTCTAACCAATTCTTTTCACTCAAATCTTGAGTACGATCCTTGGAATAGTGAAAGGAGTTGCATCCACTATTGTTTCCATCAGCTTGGAGCTTTGGAGCTCAATTGTAGGCGGGTTTTATAACTTGAACCCTTAATTTTATTATTGCAATCAATTCCTTATCAATTGGTGATCATTTCTACATTTCCGAAATTAAGTTTGGTTGATTGATGCAATCTCCATGGAAATCACAATAGATTTCGTGAGTTTTGAGCTTGATGATGATGACATCATCATAAGCACACACCTCCCCAAATATCTAGGGAAAACGGTTTCAATGTTGGGACCAAACGGTTTCACCAAACCGTTTGGTGACCAAACGGTTTGCAAACCGTTTGGTGGTTTGGGTCCCAAACCATTTGGGATGGTTGACCATTTGAAGATATATGTTTTGTTACTTGTATATTGATCCAATGGTTTTAATTGGTTGATCTTGAAGGTTCCAATTGTGTATGATTCCTTAATTGCAAACCCTACTCGGCTAAGTGCTGATTTTGAAATTGTTTGAGATGATATTTTGGATTGATTGACCCAAATGGTTTCAAAACCGTTTGGGGATCACTCAAACGGTCTCAAGACCATTTGGGGGTCACCCAAGACCGTTTGTAGGTATAGGGTTAAGTATGGCTATGTGTTTGAAGGTCCAAAGGTACCAAATTGAATTGCAACTAAGTGTTGATTAGATAATCAATCCAATGGTCCAAAACCCTAATAGAATGTCATGGATTTTGATGATGGAATGGGAAAATGGTCTCAAGACCATTTGTAGATCAACCAAATGGACTCAAGACCATTTGGTGGTCATCCAAGACCGTTTGAGGTCAGGTCACATCATGTGATGATGATAGTTCATTGATTTCAATTGATTTGTTTCCACAATGTCAACCATTGATGGATCCTCGATTTCAAAACCTAAGTGATGGTTTCTTGATTATAAAACCTTGTTCAATTGGGTTCAAAACCCTAAATTAAAGGTCTAATTGAATGGTGACTCCGTGGTCCAATTGATGAATGCTTTAGTGGTTCAATTTATAATTGGTTCATGGATTGAAACATTGAGTCGATTGAGTGTTGAAGTGCCTTTTTGGTCCATCCAATTTTGAGAAGGTTTGGACCAAACGGTCTCAAGACCGTTTGGGTCCAAATGGTCTCAAGACCGTTTGGAACCAAATGGTCTCAAGACCGTTTGGGACCAAATGGTCTCAAGACCGTTTGGGACTAAACGATCTCAAACTGTTTGGAGACCCAAAGTGCAAACGGTTTTCAATACCTACCTTATCCAATTGGTTTCAAGTATAACTTGTTCAAATGGTTTTCAACCAATTGATGTATGAGAACCAAGATCATTGAGGGTCTAAGTAATTAACTTTGTGAAGATCAACATGGTTTATCCATTTGAATACCATATGTAATTGAAGGTACAATATGGTGAACCTATTTAGATACTTAATGCATTTGAAGATTTCAATGGTTAACCCAGCTGATCACTTTGTGGAATTGAAAGTTTAATTGGTCAATTCTTTTGAATTCCTTATATAATTGATGGTTTAATTGATTATACCATTTGGACATCTAATATGATCAAAGTTCAATCAGCTATGTGATTATTAAAGATGTAGACCCATGATGATTGTGAAGGTTAACCCTAGCTATGTGTACTCAAGTGAAGAGTTGACCTAGATTAATCTTGGAGTACTTAACATCCTAAAGAGGATGAGAAAGAAAGTCACAAAGATGAATGCTTATATAATTAAGCCCTAATTCTCTCTTTATGAGTAAAATATGTAATAAGGGTTTGATCCATAATAATGAGATCATGAAACCCTAATCAATGAGTCCAAACCCTAATTAGAGCAATGCTATGTGTGAAACCCTAATTAGAGCAATGCTATGTGTGAAATCCTAATTAGAGCAATGCTATGTGTAAACCCTAATTAGAGCAATGATATGTGTGAAACCCTAATTAGAGTAATGCTATGTATGAAACCCTAATTAGAGCAATGCTATGTGTGAAATCCTTTTTAGAGCAATGCTATGTATAAAACCCTAATTAGAGCAATGCTATGTGTAAAATCCTAATTAGAGAAATGTTATGTGTGAAATCCTAATTAGAGCAATGCTATGTGTAAAACCCTAATTAGAGCAATGCTATGTGTGAAACCCTAATTAGAGCAATGCTATGTGTGAAACCCTAATTAGAGCAAAGCTATGTGGGAAACCCTAATCTAGGGAAAAACTGAGTGTTATTATAAATTCAGGGTGATGGTGTAACCCTAACTTAGTATAACAATGAAGGAAACTCTAATTTGGGTATGAGGAAAGAGAAACCCCACTTGGATGTGAATGGTAAACCCTAATCCCTAAAATGGGATAAAGATATATGAAATCCTAATATAGGGTAGTGCCATTAATACTAATGCGAAGCCTTAACACTGGGTGATGTGTTGTGAAACCTTAATTTCACATAATACTAGGTGAAACCTTGATATAGAAGGATGTTATATGAAACTCTAATGAAGAGTGATTCTAGGTGAAATATATATATATATATATGTATGTTTGTGAGATGCTAAGTGAACCTTAAATTATAATTATGGAAATCCTATTGCTATTGATGGAATAGTGATTAATGCATTGTTAAGTGAAATACCTAGAGGAGTTGATTATGGATATCCTTATATTAATAGTCCTTGACTCAAGGGTGAGTCCATATCTTTGGCAATGATTGTGTTTTCTAAATAGATGAATCATGACCAATACATTGCATGATGAATGTGATGATCTAGTGCATAATTATTAGGATGAGAAATACCCTAATACAAGCTAAGTGAATAAACTCAAGTAAGTTGAAGGTATTGAGAGTAGTGATACATCGAGATATGATAGATATCACATCCAACACCCCAATTATGATATACCATGATGTGTTATAAGTCCATTATAATTGGAATAGATGACACATGAAATGTTTCATGACATTTGTTACATTGAGATGTAATGCACTTTGTTAAGTGTAGGCTAACATGCCTTATGAAAAGGTTAATCCAAATCAATAGACTATGATACAATCATATTCTGATAAAAGATGAGAGAGAAACTCATACTTTGTGTTAATAATACATTCAATGATGAATGATGAGGATATATAAGTATGTTTGAATACTTATGATATCTATTTTTGGTTTCTAGCTTTGAGAAGCAATGGAATAGGGCTGATCATTAATAATATGATCTTAAGAACCTGAGTGGTTATTTATGGAAAACCCTAATGAAGGGTGTTGATATAAAAGAGAAATCATGAACCCTAAAAAGGGATGATACTACTTAGTGTTGTATGATACTGATATGAAAGCATTATAATTTTTACCATGAATACTAATCATGCAGAGATGATGAGATGAGAAGCATAGCCAGGTATGGGCTATTATGCTTGTTTATTGAGAATGTTTTATAGGCTTTAAAAGCCTTCATATGCTTTGTGTAGTAAGAATCATTGAGATCTGTGTACTATGTAAAATATATTGTATAGCAAGAATTATGATGACTTTGGTCAGATGATCTGAAGGTAAAAAGTTACCTAACAAGTGGTAATAATTTTCCTATGGTGAGTTATGGGTTTAAACACCCAGATGCTATAATCATGATGATGAACTTGTTAAGAAGAGGAAATGTACTTGGTGAGCTGAGGGATTAAGATCCCGTCACTTTGTGAAAAGAGTATGGCTACAGGCCATGACTCCACAATGACAATGATAGGTATTAGAAATATGATCTAAGCCTGAAGATAGATAATGTTGTGGTAATGATGTTGTAGTGAATAAATGTTATACATGTTCTTCATATTCATTAATGGATAGGTGACATGTTGCTCTTTCAAGCTATAGATGCAATGCTTTTGAATAAGAATAATGTTCTAATCTATTAGACATTAAAATATTTGTTGCCAAATAAATATGATCCCTCTGTTCATATTTATCTTCTTAAGTTGTAATAATAATGTTTCTGGCGGAGAGTTATAACTCTCACTGGGGCAATTTACAATTGTCTCACCCTCGTGGGAATCACATTTTTAGGTGGACGCAAACAAGGAGGCAGGAATCCTTCAGTAGGTGAAGGACAGCAGCAACAGCAGCAGGGACAGTAGTGAAGTCTCAGGTGGAGACACTGGCTGTTATGCCTTGTATAGATGTAGATAGAGTCCTATGTGTCGTCTCTATAATCTCAGGTCCTTGGAGTAGTAGTTAGTGCTTTTGAGATTTTGGCTCAGCGCCTCAAGATTTTATACTTCGTGTGTTTAGCTTGACAGGAGAGTTAATGCTTGTAACTCTCAGAAAGAGATGATACAGGATATGTACCTTCGAACAAGAATGTAAATGTGTTACTTTGGTTCTATTTGGGAAAGTTTTCCTTTGATGGATCTCTTGATAAAAAGGTTTTAACTTTTAGTGATTTTTGGAAATCTGTTGTTTAGTGAACGCTTCCGTATTAGTTAATTATGTTTTCATGAGTTGTATGCCACAGTTGAGCCATGGTTTGAAGGTGTTTTCCTCAAGGGTATTTTAGGGTTTACCCCTTCATGGATGAGCTACCTTTAGTAGCTATCAACTAATTAATTATTTGATTTGCTTGGAAATTCGAAAAAGGAGAGCTAAGCAGGTCTATATGGATGGTGGGGGTGATTCGTGTGTGTGTGCTTGTATATTCTTAATAGTTTAAGGCCATGGACACATGGAAAGATACTAGAACTTCAACTTTTTCTTTTTCTTTATCTTAAAGTTTTATATACTAATCCCTAAGACAGCAAACGAACCATTTTCTCTCCACCACTTCCCTCCTTCTACAAACCTCATTCTCCCTCTGTGCTACTGCAAATTTCATGTCCAAGGAATAAGAAAGTGGGGATCTTCTTGGAAAAAGAATCTATGGTTTCAATTGACTTCCTTTTAGGGTTTAAAAAGCTTCCTTCTAGTGATCTTGACCTAAAAGAGTAAGAATCCCCTTCTTTCCTCCATTTCTTTCTTTTTTATCCTTCCTCCTACCTTTCTCCAGGTCAGAACCTTGTTGTTCCATGGTAGAAATTGCTCTAAAGCTCTAAAACCCTACCTTTCTTGCTCCTTATTCTTAGGGTTTGCTCATTTGATGAAGAAAGTGCTAGATAGACGAGTTCACAGTATATTCTTGGATTTTCTACCCTGCCTGCTCATGTATTCTTCTGTTTGGGATTTTATCTTATAATTAGATACAAGTTTTATAACTTGCTCCATGTTTATTGCTTACCATAAGCTTGCTAGCTCATGTTCTTGCTTTTAAATGATGATCCATGCACTAAAAAGCTATGCTTGACTTGGATTTCAATTTTTATAATGTTCCATGTTCCGATTTTATTTCTAGATGAACCTTTGATCATGTGTAAATTATTCCTAAGGTATAATATGGCTTGGATCAGGTTGGTTTGAAAACTAATGGTGTTAAACACCTATCAACCAATGGTCAATTTTAGGGTTTAAAGCTAATTTCTTCTATAAATACATGACTCAATGGTAGTACCATTGCAACAACCGATGGTGTTATCTTCATGACAACTGATGGTGGTGACCAAGGGTGTCAACTTACATTCACACCTTAGTTCAGGTGTTGGCCTAACTAGAATCTTAGTGAATAACAACTAAGTACTCTAATGATGCTATTGATCAATGGTGATATTAGTTTGAGATTCGATGGTGATTAATGAATATAGTGTTGAATTAACAACCTATGGTGACTTAATGGTCACTATTGAAGATTTATCATGTCTCCACAACCTATGGTGAGTTAAGCATATAGTTGTAGCATCAATTAAGCCCTAAATCAATTGTTTCTTGGGTCATTTGATGCAATGGTCAGACCTATACTCCAATTGATGGTTTTAATATATGAACTTGACCTAATGGTTAAGATCAAATGTTTCTTCATCCAACAAATTGTAATGATGCCTAAATGTAATATGTTGGTCAAAATAAAGTTATTTAAATGGTTTCCTTTATGAGATCAACTTAAGAAGCTCATTTACAGACGGCTTATTTTAAATAAACAATCACTTGTGGGTTTTACCCTACTCTTAGTGGAACTTTTTATGTTGTTAATCAAGGGATGTCTAGGGTTAGATGGTAAATCTTTCTAGAGCACAACTCAATGACTTCATAGGTGGTTTGTTCAAGATGTTTACTTATTTAAATGATCAATGGATTTACATTTTCAACATTTAATGGTTAGAAGTTGATGCCTCAATATTCCCATTATTTTAGATGAAGTGTGTGGTGTAATATTATGACTCTAATGATGAGAATTTGATGGTACAATGCCTTAAACTTGTAGTCTTACCCTTTCCCTCGTATGATTATGATTTATAATCACCATAATGAATTAATGGGTAACCCTAATGAGGTATATCTTGTTATACCTAGCTTTAATATAACTAAATGACGGTAATTGGGTATGATAGTCCTTGAATGACTAATACAATCATGGAGTACTCTCATATTGTTGTTGAAACCCTAGTATGCTATAACCCGATGGTTACACCTTGAATTTATGCGTGGGTTCATACTTGAGAATAGTATGGGATGTGATGGTGATGTTTCACCTTATGCATCTATGATCCAATAGGGATGTCGTGAGTTAGGGTTTGGGTATGAGTGTTGATTAGTAACATTAATATAATTTATCTTGTTGAACCTAACTCTAATGGAAATAGATAAAGATTAGTATTCATGTTTAACCTTCTTAAATGATGGTATGATGGTGAAATAAACTCCTTAATATGATCATAAGCTTAATGTGTTAATTGGTGGTTAGCCACATGGTTGATACTTTCTTATGCTAAACATGTGCATTATGAATATGATGAGGGTTAATCATATTTGATTCCTTGCATGTTGATGTAATAAAGGAATGTTCTTAATGTTAATATAACCCTACTATGATTGTTTATGAATATCTCCTAGATCATTAATGCAATATTGTGTTGATCGGGTGTATTATATGTAAGTGATGTTGTTGAGCCTTGTTATAAGGCATGAAAAGATAATGATGATCTTGTAGGGAATAGTATGATGGTATTAATGACCTTTGGGTATGGTTGAGCCCTAAATGAGGTGTAATCCTCTTGTGTTGATAAGGGTTGATATCCTGTGATATTGTGAAAAGGATTTACATCTTTTGATAGTATGATGACTAGTGTAGTCTCATGAATGGCAAGTAAATAGTACCATGTGACGATGAGATGAGAAATTATGTTTCACACATTTTATATCTTTTGATGTTGTGATATTTATATGCCTGCTAGAAGTGAATTAGGTTTTGTATGTCCACTTGTTTGATGCAGCCTTAATTCACCCAATTGGCATAACTAATCAAGTGCAACTCTAATTATGTAGTGCCCTAATCCATAGAGCCATCTTCAGTTATAGAACTTGATGGATGGTGAAACGAGTATTCCTAAGGGAAACTCAGAGTGCATATTTTTTAGTATGTGGGGGTGGTAAGTTGAGGATATATCCTTATCATCCACAATGCAGATTATGGAGGATGGCTATGGTCATGCCTCGGACATTTGATGTGATTGAGGACAACTGTGGTTGTACCTCAGATTAGAGGGTTGTTTATACCCTGGTTTTTGGTGTCATGACCTGTACCAAGGGTGGACTAGTGGTTAGCAGCTTGACTATATGTCATTGTAGTGGAAGCTTTGACTGATATGTCACTGCCTTTTTACTCATATTGATTGAGGGGAAGAGATCTTAGGATATTGGCACTCCTAAATCTTGTACGGAACCGAATAGCCCTTCACAGGGTTGGTTGGACTTTGGGTGGTACGACTCAAACTTCCCAGGGCATAATAAAAGATGTAATATAGCCGTCTAGAAAATCTCTTTAGGGTTATACACGAAGCTTCATATTGGATGATAACCCTTATTGTTCAATGTATATAGAGATGTTGTTTAATGCATTAAAAGATAATAGATATTCTTATGTTGTAGATATACTCATATTATAAATGTGTACATACAATAGTCATGTTTAAGCTGATACATATATTATTACTATTGGCTATGATTATGACATTCATTATCACATGTTGTTAGCTATGCTTATATTGCTAGCTATGTCTTTGTAACTAGAGATGCCTATACTGCTAATCATGCTTATGTAGATAGTTGTGCTTATATTGTTAGCTATACTTATGATTTTGATATGTTCAACTTGATAGACATGTTATGTTGTTATCTATGCTTATGATACTAGACTTATTCATGATGTTAGAGATTCTCATGTTGCAAGACTCCTTATACTGTTAATAGGGATATGTGAATAGTTTGGCTAATGAAGATAGTTATTATATACTCCTTTATGTATTTTGTTAATCATCAGTGTTGTTGAGCTTATTTGTTATATATGATTAAACTGTTTAAACTGTATCATTGCCTAAAAATGTTGGAATCAATAAACATTGTTGGAGGTTATATCTCTTGTTGCGACATGGGTCTCACCCTTGTGGTTCACCACATCTTTTTAGGTAATCGACAATGACGACAAAAGAACCGTGGAAGTAAAGAGGAACTACAGTAATGATTTTTTAAGAAAGTTGATTAAATGTCTAGTGTGTGCTAGAGTCGTCGATGTACTCTCAAGTCCGTGTAGGAAAAGTTTGTACATGGTGTTTCAAAAAATATCATTTTTTTAGCATGTTAATTCTTGTATGTGTGGCCTATACGAATATAGTTTTCATGTGTATATATGTTGTGTCTAAGGTGATATAAAAATTTGTATGAAATTCTTGACATAGAATGGACAAGAAAGATGTTAGGCTCTTATGAAAATGCTTCTAAGTGGATGTTGATGTTGAAATCGATTTTAATTTACCCATATTTTTAGGTATGAGTTTAATTAGTGATTGATTGTGTTTTCTGTTTTGAGTAATCTCATTTAGTATAACAAGTTCTCATTGTTCTGCCTCCGTGAGGTGCACTGTCTATCTCGTGGAAGTGTGATCCTAATAATGTAGGTTCTACCTCCATGGGGTGCACTATTATCGTGTCGGCTTTTATGTCAGGCTTGACTGGTGATTCTCAGAGCATCTGGGCCTAGAAGCATGCAGATGATTATGGCAAGGGGTTGCTCATATCATCTATCTATAATTTCATATGATACAATTGTTAAGAGTTGCCTACCTTGATGGTTGACTATGTTTGCGGTATTGATCGGGCCACAGTTGAATTATCTTGGATCTGTCCCACTAGAATATTATATGGTGCAATATTCTAAATTTATATTGAGGGCTATCACTTTGAATAAAATAGTGGGAGAGATAATAATTAAAGACCTAATTTATATCAAACCAAATCAAAAAAAAATTGAAAAATTGCAATATTTCTTTGTAGAATCAAATGTCAAACACAAATTTGTTCAAATTGCAATCATACCTTAAGAAGGACAAAATAGGATAGAGTTCCACAATTGGTTAAGGAATTTGAGAAATGTTCTCATCAATGAGCAAAAGCTCCATGTCCTTGATAGACCAATTCCAAAGGAACCCGCTCCAAATGAACCTAAGGCTAAATGGATGCTTATTGGAAGCATGCCAATGATGCCATAGACATTTGAATACCTAATGCAATGTTGTATGAACTGTGAGTTGCATGAACAACATGAAAACATGGAAATTCTCAAGATAATAAAGCATCTTAAGAATCATGTAAAGCAAAGAAGGCATAAGGTCTCCAAAGTGCTAATTTGCGTGTAAACTGACAAAGGGAGGTTCGGTAGAACCCCATATGTTCAATATGATTGGACATGTGGAATGACTGGGATTTCTCTTAGGTCAAGAGTTGACCATGAATATGATTATGCAAGCATTGCATAAATCATATAGTCAGTTCATCAAATTCTTGGCATGTTGATGCCAAAGCAAGGAAGAAGAAGGACAAAATCGTGATGATAATTAGCAGAAGTGAGTCCTAGGTTAAAGGCAAGGCTAAGAAGTGTTCTGAAGTTGAGCTTAAGTCCAATTCTTCTGCACTCAATATATGGAGAAGAGTAAGTGTAAAAGGAATATGTCATTTTCACTTAAAGGATAAAGAAAAGAATGTGCCACCATTGTCACTTGTCTGGACATTGGAAAGAACTATCCTCTTTATAGAGGATCTCAGGAAGAAGATGGAGATAGAGATCTCTACTTTAGGACCTGAGAAGTAGTAAGATAGAACTGTATGGAGCAAGGGTTGATTCCTTTACAGTTGGAAGTTTTCATTCATGGGCACATAACAGAATTAGTGAATTGCTATTATGTACTTGCCACTAATAAAGCCATCATATGTCTTGTATGAGAAGGACATTATGTTTCATTTTAAAAGATATGATCTTTTATGGCAATTCCCTATGTCTCAAAACTATACTTGATAGTTGTAAAGACAAATATGTGACACATATATTGAATGACTTGATAACTCAAACAAATTGAATACCTATAGCACTTTCATCTAGAGCGCATAAATGAGAAATGCAATTTTAGAATCCATATGATGGTTATATAGACTCTTTTGGTTATTGAACCAATAGAGACATGCATGTCTAATTTGTTGTGCAATATGACAAAAGCATCTTCACTAGATGTAGTGGGAGATCCACTATTCCATTAGGAGTAGTACATACTAATGTACGTAGACCTTTTAGAATGAATGCTAAGGGTAGTTACAAGTACCTCATTATGTTTACTGATGTGATCAGTAGATATTGAAATTTGTATTTAATGAAATACAAGTATGGATCTCTTGAAGTGTTCAAGGAGATCATAAATGAAGTATGTAACTGAATTGGTAAAAGTATTAAGATACCTCAATATGATCAATGTTGAAATACATAAACCAATAGTTTGAGGACCTTCTGGGAGATCATGATAGTGTATCATAATGAACTCCACCTGAAACATACTAATGTGTCAGAAAGAACGTATCACACCATGCTAAGTCATGGTGAGATTATCAATAAAATCTAGCCGATCTTACAATTTATTTTGGGCACATGCTTTATACTAAAACAAAGTACCATCTAAAATGGTTTAAAAGACACCATATGAGATATGGCATGGGAAGTGTCCCAATGTGTCTTTCATAGTGATTAGGATTGAAAGTTTGTATAAGAAAATAGTTTCTTAAATGGATTTATTCACAAATCACATGAATTTTATCTTGTTGAATACTACTTATATCTAACCCGACAACAAAGTGTTTGTTGCTAGGATGGTTGAATTCCTAAATGGAAATTAGTTCCAAACAAGTCAGTGGAAGTAAAATTAGAACTCAAAATGTTTGAGACAAATGAAAAAACATTGAACCTAAAGAGGTACAATAGGAACAAGGAGAATCACAAGTTGTTGTGGAATCTCAAGTTCCTTATGTAAACACAGAATTCATAGTTCTAGTAGAACACACCTTAAGTTTAATAGATTATGATATCTTATAAAATCAAAAGGCGTGCGAGTTGATCACAGAGATGAGTCAACAACCTACCTAGAAACTATTGAGGGATCAAAATCTAAGAAATGGCTTAAGGCCATAAGATCAATGATGAGCTCCATGTAAACCAACAAGGTATGACCTTGGTGGATCCACTTGAAGGGGTAAAACCCATTGGGTGCATTTGGGTCTCTGTAAGAAGACCAACATGGAAGGGTAAATTGGGTGCAAATATTTTCAAACTAGTTCAAGGTGTTGAACGTGATGAAGTCTTTCACCAGTTACCAAGGTTAAATCCATCAGGATCATGTTTGTTGTTGCAATTTAGTATGATTGTGAGATTTGGCATATGGATGTTAAAACTATATTCCTTAATTGGAATAATTAAGAGTATGTGTACGTGACACAACCTAATGGTTTTATATATCCATTAATGCAAATAAAGTCTATAAGCTACAAATGTCAATCTGAGGATTAAAGCAAGCATCTCAGAGTTAGAATCTTCGATTTGACAAGACAGTCAAAGGGTTTGACTTGAGTCAAAATGAAGATAGAATATGTGATTCCAAATTATTTAGTGGGAACATATTGATATTCCACATAATGATGCAGAATAACATCCTTATCCTATAAATATTAAAACTTGGCAAGGAAAGTACCTTCTATATGAAGGGTTTAGGTGAAGCATCCTATGTGATAGGGATCGAGGTCTATACAGATAGATCTGAAAAGCTTCTTGACCTAAGTAAAAGCACATATGTTGGTAAGATGTTGAAGGGTTCAACATGCAAGACTCAATGAGAGAAAACTTGTCCATGTTCCATGGAGTTAGTCTTTCAAGATCCTAGTATCCTAGTCCTTATGAAGAATAAGAACACATGGATAGATGCCATTGGATCTATCTTAAATGCGACACAATGTACTTATCTCGTTATCCCATTATCTCGTATGTATTGAACATGACTAGAAGATATCAAGTAATCTCGTATGTATTGGACATGATGAGAGGATATCAAGTCATCTCATATGTATTTGACATGATTAGAAGACATGTATATACCTACCTAGCAATCTCATATGTATTAGACATGATGAGAGGGTATATGGCAGATACCAGTGAGAGCCACTGAAATACCATAATGAACATCCTTAGATGCTTGTGAATCACTAAAAGGATTCATTCCTTGAGTATGGTAATAAGGAAGAGTTGGATGTAAAGCGTTGCATCCATGCAAGCTTCCAAATTGACAAAATAATAGCAATCTAAATTTATCTTTGACATTAAACAAGAATGTAAGCTAGAAAGGGTTGTGAGCTAATGACGGTTGTTCGAATCTACAAAAGAAGCGGAATATCTCTATGTTATAAGAACAGCAAAGGATACCATATGGATCAAGAAGTTCATGTGGGTGAACTTGTGTGAGGTTCCAAACCATTAATGACACAGTAGAAATACTGATGACAACAATGGAGCTACTAGTTAGGTTGGGAATCTCAGATAGCATACCATGGCACTTTCATTTCATACAAATAGTCGTAAAGTGAAGAGATGTGAAAATTGCAAAATACTGACAAGGTAAATATTGTGAAACCCCTATAAAAGCACTTGTGCAGTAGAAGCATGAAGGTCATGTTGGGTCACTCGGGATGATATTTGTGGGTGATTGGCTCTAAATGCAAGTGGGAGTCTATTGGTATGTATGCCCAGAGAGACAATCATATGAGGATTGCAATGGCATAACATATAAATGATTTGATTAATAACAAAGGAAACCTTCCAAATTAATTTGTATATTCATTTATGAGATAATGAATAACATAATAAATGTCTAGAGAATATTATATTATTCAATGATGTATGTACTTAAGTTACTATCCTTGTGGATGAGACCATACAAATGTTAAGAATACATATACATATTCTCATTATGTCCTTGATCGGTTGTTATTGTGGAAGGTTGATAGACAACAATAACACATAAGATCAGAGTGTGAGTTGGTTGATAACTAAATCTCATTATTCACGATATGTCAATATCAAATCAAGCACATAGATACATGTTAGATAATAGTGTATCAGACAGACCCACCATGAGTCTAACACATGGAAGTCATCATCATGGAAGATATAGTCAGTTGTCACAGTGATGGTGGTGGTTGTGGTTCTTAGACCTGAAATCACTGCACTCATCACATGTCATTGGGTACACTTTGACATCATCACACGCAATCCTGAAACATGGATTGTTATAACAGTGATGATTGGGTGACTTTGACACATGGGGATTGACTATGAGTTATAGATATGGGATTTGCCCCTCCAACAAGAGTATAACATCCAAGGCCTCTTGATTAGCAAGATTGAGAAAAGTATGGCCATACACATGTGATTCAATATGTGATATTGAGATTACATATATCTCATGTAGTCTGCTTTGGTTCAAGGAACAAGATTGAATAATAATGAGGATGACTACTCCATGCCTCTAGTTCAATCTGGATATTAGTGACAAAGGAAATATACAAACAATGTAACACCATACACAGATTGTAGGTTGAAGTTTCTCCCCAACTTTCCATTCACTTAGGTAGCAATGATGTGTGACTAGGCACCACTCTTTGCTTGTGATGTCATAAGCTAGTTATGGACATTCACTGCCTACATGATATGAGACCTACAGGGTCACACGCATAGGAACTCATCTAGATGAGGAGTTTAATCTTGAATGATAATTGAATTGATTACTAAAGTGTTTAGGTATTTCAATTCACGCAATGGATCAGCTGATAGATTTTCAAACGATTAGTTCAAGTGTTGAGATTGTTGTTTGAAGCGTCAGGCTGATTGTACTATACATTGGTTTGGAATTCTGCCTGACCAGGCTGTGAGATGTCTGTCTCACTTGTGCAAAATGGCTATATGGCATGTTGTGAGATGCCCATTTCCCCTATGTGATATGGCCATCTGGGATGATGTGAGATGCCCGTCTCGTTTACACCAAATGCCCATTTCAAGAGTGCAATTCAATTGCACAAAGGATTGGTGTTGACATCAAGTTGAGTACTAATTGGAATTGAATTACCAACATATGTGCAAAATCTAAAAATTGCAAAATGACTGTTGTCACGGGTTAACAACCTAACTCCACTGTACACCTCAGGCGCCAACATAAGGGGTACAATAGAGTTAAAGTTGCCCGTCCCTGAGTGGATCAAACACATGAATATATAAATGCACCGAATAAGAAGCTTCCATACATAAACCAAATAGTTCATTACATAGGGGCCCGAAGGCATAGGAGTTCTACAGAAGAAACTTAATACATGAGAAACTAAGTACAGAAGAAAAAGAAACATAATCTAGGAGTCCCATTTAGCTTTAGCATCCCCATGACAGATCTGAGTTGTAAGCCAGCATATAGAGTAGCAACATCATCTTCTTTCATCATAAGCATCATGAGTAGAAGGTACCTATAGAAAAGCATTTGCAATGGGTACACGTCAGCACAATATATAAATATATTGTACTGAGTACGCCTACGTGTCTTCAAAACCACTCATCATATCTTGGCAAAGCAGAAGAATAATAATAAACATGGCAGGAGAAATAAATTAGGACTTTAGCACAGTTTAGTAAGAAAATAGACATATTCCTTAACCATAAAGTTTGCATAGAAATTCAAAGACATGTTTTAGGTTTATTTTTCCATTATATACTTATGCATCCGCCTACCAATGGGATAGATGCTTTATGGCCTCATGATCCACTTACCAAAGAGATAGATCATTTCATATGGTGATCCGCTTACCAAAGAGATAGGTCACCTTTAAGCACTATGCTTACCAAAGAGATATAGTGCTTACAATATAATGGAACAAGCCCTTTATGTTCATGTGTGGTAATATACCATATACAAATAAAATATCATTCCAAAACAATCATACATCAAGATCCAATACAACATCATCATATGCCAAGACTTTACTAAGTATAGTACACCCAATCACTAATATAAGCCAAATGAGGGTAATGGCGTACCTTCTACTCAGAAGTGGGGAGTCCAGAGATGCTCCTCACTGATACCTTTGATTTCCTGAAATCATTGGAGATTTGGTATTTATTAGATATATTATTTGAATTACACATATTCTAAAGAGTATATAAAAAGGCCCTTTATAGATTTGGAGTCATGAGATTAGAGTATGGGTCAGAGAGTATGGGGTTGAGTCCAAGATTATCATTGTCTCATCAGAGTAGGATCATAAAGTCAGAATCAGGGTTTAAAGATCATAATAACTATTTATGCACATTTTGATAGGTCAGAGTAGGGAAAAGAGGAAGTAAATAGGTTTTACTGGTAATTGAGTCATAATAAAAGGATCTGATTGTCCTAAGATGATAAGGGTGCAAAAAGATGATTATCACAGATTTTTGGTGATTTAAACAGATTCGAGCATTTTCTAATTAATTAAACAAGATATGAACATAAATAAAAAAATGAGAGTTTACTCGAGTCATAATTAGGGTCAGCTGATGCCATAATCGTGATCCTCGTATTTTTCTGATCAAAATGGGGTATTTATTCATATTTTTCTGACACTCCTACTAATTTCTACGAATTTCCCAAGATTAGGTCAAAAACTGAAATTCAAGTTAATAAAAGAAAAGAAAGGAAAAACGCGGACCGTTGGATGTTCAGATCCAACGGTCGAGATCGCGCGCGTCTAAAACCAAGCCGGCTGAGGCGGGTCACGGGCGGCTTACTTGGCGGACCGTGGTTCGCCCACTTGGATCCGAGTCAGCCCAACGTGGACTCGCGCGATTGGCCCAGCTAAGCCAAGCGGGTCCCCTTCCTTCTTGCTCCACTCGCGAGCAGCAGGTAGGGGAGAGGAACTCCGGCGAGCTCGGGCGATGGCTGCGTTGCTTCTCGCGAGAGTTCAAGACCAGGAGCACCTTCGCGGGGATGAGCCGAGCTCAGACAGCTTGCTTGGGGACCGTGGCTCCCCGCGAGGTGGCGGGTCGACTAGGAGTCCGGCGAGGTGTAGAGCTCGCGGCGGAGGGTGAAGGAAGAGGGAGGAGCAGGCGATGAATCTTCGCGGTGAGGGGCCGCCAAGGTAGGTGGAGGTGCCTCGGAGCTTCGGGTGTACCCAATTGGGGACGAGCAGGCCGATAGGAGCCTCGTCCAGAAACTCGACGGCGGCGGACAGACTGGAGGGGAAGAGTTTGAGGATGGAGCGATGCCGGATTGCTTTGGGCAAATTGGAGGCAGGGGTGAGCTAAAGAGGCGTCAGAGGAGCTTCGAGGGGGTTTAAGTAGGCGTGAGGTTGGTTGAGGAGTGTATGCCCAATTGGGCTCAGCTGCGGTTGGAGACGGGGACTCACTGGTGAGGTCGTGCGAGGCGATGTTCTCGTTTCTGGAGGTCGTGTGAGGGATCAGCGAGTTCGTGGAGGTGAGGTGGAGGCAGTGCCTCGGTTCGTTTGGCGCGAGGTGGCGCGTAGAGGCGGGGAGTGGGTCGCCCCTTGCTCGAGGTGGCTGCATCCACGATCTCGCGGATTGACCGGAGGTTAGGGATGACCCCATGGCCGTCCGATCTCTGGGCGCGCCATCGGGCGGTCGAGATGGCTCGCGAGGAGAAGTCCGCGGATCGCTGACGTCAGCACCGCGTGACAAAGAAATTCATAGGGTAAATGATCTGAATTGTGACAATTTATTAGGTAAACCTTAATCAAACTTGTAAAAATCATAGAGGGAGCTAGGAATGTCCAAATGACATGAAATTTGGACCATAGCCTCATCATAGCATACCCCACATGTTGGTAACGTTTGGGGTTGAGATTCTTATCATTGAATGACTAATTAACTTTTAGGAAAATTAGGGTTTTAAGATATACTGAAGATTAAGGAACAAAGTATAAAAGGATTAGAAAATTCACTTTATCACATCCTACTCACCTTAAAAGAAATTTTGTCCTCAAAATTAAACTGGATGAAAGAGGTGAGGAAAACGTTGTTCCATGTCTGCTCGTAGCTCCCAGGTGGCATCTTCTGCACCGTGATGGTTCCACTGTACCTTCACCATCGGAATCTGCTTATTCCTGAGCTCCTTTACCCTAGAGTCGAGAATCTTTGTAGGTTGTTCTGGATAAGATAGGTTCTCCCGTAACTCAAGAGGCTCATGATTCAGCACATGACTATCATCCTTCACATACTGTTTCAAGTTGGATACATGAAAGACATTATGCATCATGCTGTACTGCGGAGGAAGAGCAAGTCGATAAGCACATTCGCCAATGCGCTCCAGAACTTCGAAAGGACCCACGTATCTCGGACTAAGCTTCCCCTTGTTCTTGGCCATGGCACGGATAGGTCTGATTTTCAAGAATACATAGTCACCATCATTGAACTGTCTGTCCGTTCTGTGTGCATCTGCATATGACTTCTGACGATCCTGGGCCCGTTTCAACCTCTGCTTGATCAAAGACACCTTATCAGCATATAGTTGTAACTCCTCAGACTTTAGCATCTTCCTTTCCCCAACTTCATCCCAATGGAGAGGAGATCTACATGGCCTACCATAGAGAGCTTCATAGGGTGGCATATCAATACTAGATTGATAGCTATTATTGTAAGCGAACTCTGCTAATGGAAGGTAGTAATCCCAAGATCCTCCCCAATCTAAGACACATGCTCTGAGAAGATCTTCTAAGATTTGGATAGTACGTTCTGATTGGCCATCAGTTTGGGGATGATATGCTGTGCTGAAGTTCAACTGTGTGCCCAGTTCATTCTGCACCTGCTTCCATAAATGTGATGTGAACTTTGGATCTCGATCTGAAACTATCGAAACTGGTACTCCATGTAGTCGTACAATCTCCTTTATATACAACTCAGCAAGCTCAGGAACCTTGTTTGTAGTCCGCATAGGTAAGAAATGTGCAGACTTGGTCAACCGGTCTACTATGACCCAAACCGCATCATGACCCTTCCTGGTCCTGGGTAGTCCCACCACGAAATCCATGGTGATATTTTCCCATTTCCATTCAGGAATTGGTAAGGGTTGCAATAGACCACCGGGACGTTGGTGCTCGGCCTTAATCTGCTGGCAAGTGAGACACTTAGAGATAAATTCAGCGATATCATTCTTCATACCTCTCCACCAAAAGTGTCTCTGCAGGTCCTTATACATCTTAGTAGATCCAGGATGTATGGAATACTTAGACCCATGTGCTTCTTGCAGGATACGCTTCCTAATCTCTGACTCTTCAGGTACCCACATCCTATGCTTGTATCTTAGTCCACCGTCCATACCAACAGATAGATGTGTCTGGGGCTTTGCTACAAGAGCTGTCATCTCCTCCAAACCAGGGCTGTTCTTTTGAGATATCAGGAGTTCAGAAAGAAGACTAGGAATAATATTGATGTTTGCCAAAATAATAGAGCTCGATTCTGCTTGAGATGACTCAGAAGATGAAGGTCCCAGATGCATTGATGCACAAATCGACTTCTTACGACTAAGGGCATCAGCTACAACATTGGCTTTGCCTGGATGATATGCAATAGTGAAATCATAATCTTTAAGGTACTCCAACCATCTCCTCTGTCGAAGATTGAGATCCTTCTGAGTCAAGAGGTATTTGAGACTCTTGTGGTCTGTGAATATATCAAAAGTAGCACCATACAGATAATGTCTCCAGATTTTGAGAGCATAGACAATGGCAGCTAATTCCAAATCGTGAGTTGGATAATTGACCTCATTAGGTTTTAACTGTCTAGAGGCATAGGCAACGACTTTACCGCTTTGCATAAGGACACAACCCAGACCCATTTTAGAAGCATCAGAATAGATTACAAAGCCATCATTCCCAGAAGGTAAGGTCAAAACAGGAGCAGAAGTCAAGAGAGATTTCAATTCTTGGAAACTAGCTTCACACTCAGGAGTCCAAATGAATTTTGCATCTTTTCTGGTAAGTTTAGTCATGGGTAGGGCTATTTTACTAAAATTAAGGATGAAGCGACGGTAATAGCCAGCTAGACCAAGAAAGCTACGAATTTCAGAAGCATTGGTAGGGGCTTTCCAATCAAGGACAGCTAGAACTTTGGCAGGGTCAACAGAAATTTTCCCACCCGAAATGACATGGCCAAGAAACATGACTTGGTCAATCCAAAACTCACATTTAGATAATTTAGCATACAATTTCTGGGCTCTCAAAACATCAAGGACTTTCTGGAGATGTTCACGATGTTGATCAACAGAATTTGAATATATAAGAATGTCATCAATGAAGACCACAACAAAACTGTCAAGGAATGGCTGGAAGACAGTGTTCATCAGGTTCATAAACACTCCAGGAGCATTAGTCAAGCCAAAAGGCATCACCATGAATTCATAATGTCCATATCTAGTTCTGAAAGCTGTTTTTGGAATATCACAATCTTTTACTCGTAATTGATGATAACCTGATCTAAGGTCAATCTTGGAGAACACAGTGGCAGTGCGAAGCTGGTCAAACAAGTCATCAATTCTTGGAAGGGGATATTTATTTTTAATGGTGGCTTGGTTGATCATGCGATAATCAATACACATTCGCATTGACCCATCTTTCTTTTTGACAAAGAGAACGGGAGCACCCCAAGGAGAAGTACTAGGACGGATGAAGCCTTTATCAAGAAGTTCCTCTACTTGTTTCTTGAGTTCTGCAAGCTCGGCAGGTGCCATCCTATAAGGTGCCTTAGAGACTGATGCGGTACCCGGTGCTAACTCAATTGAGAACTCAATCTCACGATCTGGAGGCAGCCCTGGAAGCTCCTCAGGAAAAACATCCGGGTAATCTCTCACCACCTCCAAGCTCTCTATAGGTCCCACCTTAGTATCAGGCATGGATACAACAGCAAGATAGGCTCTACATCCCTTGGCTATCAAAGTTTCGGCTTTAAGAGAAGAGATAATCATATTTCGGTGTCTTTCTTTTCTCCCGGAAATAGTCAAAGGTTTTGAATTGGGTGCACAAAAGATTACTTTCTTGCCTCGGCAATCAAGCATAACAAAGTTGGAAGAAAGCCAATCCATCCCCAAAATTAGATCAAAATCTTCCATATCAAGAAGGATAAAAGCAGATTGAAATTTATGACCACCAAAAGAAAAAGGCAGGGTTTTGGTTTTCTGAAGAGAAGTATAAATTTTGCCACTGGGAGTTGTCACATCCAAGATATAACCTAGATCATTGATCTCGAACTTGAGCATGGAAGCAAGATTTCTAGATATGAACGTATGTGTTGATCCTGAATCGAATAGGGCCACAACAGGATGATCTTGGAGACATATCATACCTACATTATGATTTTATATGAGATCATGGTTTTCAAAGATTTATTAAAAAAAAGAGAAAATTTTTTTAACATTATTACCTTCAATCAGATGGTTATCATTGACTTTAGCTTCCTCTGCCTCAATTGCAAAGACTCGGCCTTGTCGATGTTCTGGCTGAGCCTGAGCTATAGGAACAGCTGGTTGAGCAGGTGGAGCTCCAGGCTGAGGTAATGGGGCAGGACGATTCTGAGGTGCCCCTTGGACCAGATTTGGGCAATTGTACCTCATATGCCCTTCATTCTTGCAGTAGTAACATACAGGCTTCTCAAACTTGCATTTTCCAGCATGTACTCCTCCACAGTTTCTGCAACGGTTGGGGTTTGAAGATGATCCCCTGTATGGTCCACCTCGTCCTCGGCCTCCCCGGTTTGGTCCTCCCCGGAACGATTGACCCCTATGGTGATTTCCTCCTCCTCTGCCCATGCCATGGCTGTTAGGCTTCTTCTTATCATTTTCCTTCTCCTTACCCTTGGTGATGCATGCATCGGTTAGACCCAGGTATCTCAAGCTTGGTGCTTTGCTTTTTCCTAAGGTTCTCTCTTGGGTAAGGGCATTGTTGATGGCAGCTTCAAAGGTAAGATGGGTGGTGGTGCAAAGGTGAACTTTGATTTCTTGGTTAAGGCCATCTATGAAGTGTTCAATCTTTTCATCTTCATCAAGGTTGCGAGCATGGCGCTCTAGGAGTCTAAAGGCCCTAACATAGTCAGCAACAGATAGGTTTCCTTGGGTGAGGTTATTGAACTGTTTCTTCTTCTCCTTTCTAGCTGATATGGGCATGAAACGGTTGGTAAAGATCCCCTTAAACTCCTCCCAACCTATGGGGGCATCTGGAAGTTCTCGTGTATGGTCATAATTTTCCCACCACAACTTCGCGGACCCCCTAAGTTGGTAGGTAGCAAAGGTGACCTTATCTTCCTCAGGACACTTAAGGGCTCTAAAGGCATTTTCAACAGATATGATCCATGCATCGGCTTTATCTAGGACTTCACCTAAGTCTTCTCCATGAAAAGTTTCGGGTTTGAGTTTAAGGAAGTCACTAATGGTGGTTTCATGGTTGGTCCTAGAGGATGAGGCACTATTTCTGGTTTCTTTTAGGGCTAGGGCATGCATGCATTCCAACATCACCTTCTTTTGTTCTTCCCAATTTCCTACAGCCATGGTCTTATTAGGACGGGATTCAGATTCATCACCAGAACCATCACTAGATCTTGTTCTCTTGGACCTAGTTTTTGGAGGCATCTGCAAGGTTGGTATAAAAGACAGTTTAGAGATTTATTTGTAATAGATCATAAAGCAGGTGTCAAAGATTTAACAATCATATCATATATTTTTCCAATTTTTCATGTCTTTTAGTTGTTCCCATTTTCCTAACCTACCCACATAATAGAGAGAGTATGTCATCGATCATGGTCATGAGAGAGAAATTAGATGAGAAACCTAGGGTGTATTACTCACTAAATAGGTTGGTTGGGGGGGGGTAGTCCTTAATTGAGAAAAGATGAGAGGAAGGATTTTTCTAAGGTAAGGGTGCCCACTTTAACAATAATTGCGTTAGCCAGGCAGATAGCTTGCGACGGGAACCCTCGCACCGTGAAAACGGATGGGGAGAGTATTATGTCAGAACCCTCCGCAAGGTACCCTTCTAGACACCTCGGCAATTTACTGCTAAATGTGGGTTACCCTAGGTCTAGGTAAGGTTGCTAATTATTTGATACATCTATATTGATTCATGTGACCGCTCTGATACCATCTGTCACGGGTTAACAACCTAACTCCACTGTACACCTCAGGCGCCAACATAAGGGGTACAATAGAGTTAAAGTTGCCCGTCCCTGAGTGGATCAAACACATGAATATATAAATGCACCGAATAAGAAGCTTCCATACATAAACCAAATAGTTCATTACATAGGGGCCCGAAGGCATAGGAGTTCTACAGAAGAAACTTAATACATGAGAAACTAAGTACAGAAGAAAAAGAAACATAATCTAGGAGTCCCATTTAGCTTTAGCATCCCCATGACAGATCTGAGTTGTAAGCCAGCATATAGAGTAGCAACATCATCTTCTTTCATCATAAGCATCATGAGTAGAAGGTACCTATAGAAAAGCATTTGCAATGGGTACACGTCAGCACAATATATAAATATATTGTACTGAGTACGCCTACGTGTCTTCAAAACCACTCATCATATCTTGGCAAAGCAGAAGAATAATAATAAACATGGCAGGAGAAATAAATTAGGACTTTAGCACAGTTTAGTAAGAAAATAGACATATTCCTTAACCATAAAGTTTGCATAGAAATTCAAAGACATGTTTTAGGTTTATTTTTCCATTATATACTTATGCATCCGCCTACCAATGGGATAGATGCTTTATGGCCTCATGATCCACTTACCAAAGAGATAGATCATTTCATATGGTGATCCGCTTACCAAAGAGATAGGTCACCTTTAAGCACTATGCTTACCAAAGAGATATAGTGCTTACAATATAATGGAACAAGCCCTTTATGTTCATGTGTGGTAATATACCATATACAAATAAAATATCATTCCAAAACAATCATACATCAAGATCCAATACAACATCATCATATGCCAAGACTTTACTAAGTATAGTACACCCAATCACTAATATAAGCCAAATGAGGGTAATGGCGTACCTTCTACTCAGAAGTGGGGAGTCCAGAGATGCTCCTCACTGATACCTTTGATTTCCTGAAATCATTGGAGATTTGGTATTTATTAGATATATTATTTGAATTACACATATTCTAAAGAGTATATAAAAAGGCCCTTTATAGATTTGGAGTCATGAGATTAGAGTATGGGTCAGAGAGTATGGGGTTGAGTCCAAGATTATCATTGTCTCATCAGAGTAGGATCATAAAGTCAGAATCAGGGTTTAAAGATCATAATAACTATTTATGCACATTTTGATAGGTCAGAGTAGGGAAAAGAGGAAGTAAATAGGTTTTACTGGTAATTGAGTCATAATAAAAGGATCTGATTGTCCTAAGATGATAAGGGTGCAAAAAGATGATTATCACAGATTTTTGGTGATTTAAACAGATTCGAGCATTTTCTAATTAATTAAACAAGATATGAACATAATTAAAAAATGAGAGTTTACTCGAGTCATAATTAGGGTCAGCTGATGCCATAATCGTGATCCTCGTATTTTTCTGATCAAAATGGGGTATTTATTCATATTTTTCTGACACTCCTACTAATTTCTACGAATTTCCCAAGATTAGGTCAAAAACTGAAATTCAAGTTAATAAAAGAAAAGAAAGGAAAAACGCGGACAGTTGGATGTTCAGATCCAACGGTCGAGATCGCGCGCGTCTAAAACCAAGCCGGCTGAGGCGGGTCACGGGCGGCTTACTTGGCGGACCGTGGTTCGCCCACTTGGATCCGAGTCAGCCCAACGTGGACTCGCGCGATTGGCCCAGCTAAGCCAAGCGGGTCCCCTTCCTTCTTGCTCCACTCGCGAGCAGCAGGTAGGGGAGAGGAACTCCGGCGAGCTCGGGCGACGGCTGCGTTGCTTCTCGCGAGAGTTCAAGACCAGGAGCACCTTCGCGGGGATGAGCCGAGCTCAGACAGCTTGCTTGGGGACCGTGGCTCCCCGCGAGGTGGCGGGTCGACTAGGAGTCCGGCGAGGTGTAGAGCTCGCGGCGGAGGGTGAAGGAAGAGGGAGGAGCAGGCGATGAATCTTCGTGGTGAGGGGCCGCCAAGGTAGGTGGAGGTGCCTCGGAGCTTCGGGTGTACCCAATTGGGGACGAGCAGGCCGATAGGAGCCTCGTCCAGAAACTCGACGGCGGCGGACAGACTGGAGGGGAAGAGTTTGAGGATGGAGCGATGCCGGATTGCTTTGGGCAAATTGGAGGCAGGGGTGAGCTAAAGAGGCGTCAGAGGAGCTTCGAGGGGGTTTAAGTAGGCGTGAGGTTGGTTGAGGAGTGTATGCCCAATTGGGCTCAGCTGCGGTTGGAGACGGGGACTCACTGGTGAGGTCGTGCGAGGCGATGTTCTCGTTTCTGGAGGTCGTGTGAGGGATCAGCGAGTTCGTGGAGGTGAGGTGGAGGCAGTGCCTCGGTTCGTTTGGCGCGAGGTGGCGCGTAGAGGCGGGGAGTGGGTCGCCCCTTGCTCGAGGTGGCTGCATCCACGATCTCGCGGATTGACCGGAGGTTAGGGATGACCCCATGGCCGTCCGATCTCTGGGCGCGCCATCGGGCGGTCGAGATGGCTCGCGAGGAGAAGTCCGCGGATCGCTGACGTCAGCACCGCGTGACAAAGAAATTCATAGGGTAAATGATCTGAATTGTGACAATTTATTAGGTAAACCTTAATCAAACTTGTAAAAATCATAGAGGGAGCTAGGAATGTCCAAATGACATGAAATTTGGACCATAGCCTCATCATAGCATACCCCACATGTTGGTAACGTTTGGGGTTGAGATTCTTATCATTGAATGACTAATTAACTTTTAGGAAAATTAGGGTTTTAAGATATACTGAAGATTAAGGAACAAAGTATAAAAGGATTAGAAAATTCACTTTATCACATCCTACTCACCTTAAAAGAAATTTTGTCCTCAAAATTAAACTGGATGAAAGAGGTGAGGAAAACGTTGTTCCATGTCTGCTCGTAGCTCCCAGGTGGCATCTTCTGCACCGTGATGGTTCCACTGTACCTTCACCATCGGAATCTGCTTATTCCTGAGCTCCTTTACCCTAGAGTCGAGAATCTTTGTAGGTTGTTCTGGATAAGATAGGTTCTCCCGTAACTCAAGAGGCTCATGATTCAGCACATGACTATCATCCTTCACATACTGTTTCAAGTTGGATACATGAAAGACATTATGCATCATGCTGTACTGCGGAGGAAGAGCAAGTCGATAAGCACATTCGCCAATGCGCTCCAGAACTTCGAAAGGACCCACGTATCTCGGACTAAGCTTCCCCTTGTTCTTGGCCATGGCACGGATAGGTCTGATTTTCAAGAATACATAGTCACCATCATTGAACTGTCTGTCCGTTCTGTGTGCATCTGCATATGACTTCTGACGATCCTGGGCCCGTTTCAACCTCTGCTTGATCAAAGACACCTTATCAGCATATAGTTGTAACTCCTCAGACTTTAGCATCTTCCTTTCCCCAACTTCATCCCAATGGAGAGGAGATCTACATGGCCTACCATAGAGAGCTTCATAGGGTGGCATATCAATACTAGATTGATAGCTATTATTGTAAGCGAACTCTGCTAATGGAAGGTAGTAATCCCAAGATCCTCCCCAATCTAAGACACATGCTCTGAGAAGATCTTCTAAGATTTGGATAGTACGTTCTGATTGGCCATCAGTTTGGGGATGATATGCTGTGCTGAAGTTCAACTGTGTGCCCAGTTCATTCTGCACCTGCTTCCATAAATGTGATGTGAACTTTGGATCTCGATCTGAAACTATCGAAACTGGTACTCCATGTAGTCGTACAATCTCCTTTATATACAACTCAGCAAGCTCAGGAACCTTGTTTGTAGTCCGCATAGGTAAGAAATGTGCAGACTTGGTCAACCGGTCTACTATGACCCAAACCGCATCATGACCCTTCCTGGTCCTGGGTAGTCCCACCACGAAATCCATGGTGATATTTTCCCATTTCCATTCAGGAATTGGTAAGGGTTGCAATAGACCACCGGGACGTTGGTGCTCGGCCTTAATCTGCTGGCAAGTGAGACACTTAGAGATAAATTCAGCGATATCATTCTTCATACCTCTCCACCAAAAGTGTCTCTGCAGGTCCTTATACATCTTAGTAGATCCAGGATGTATGGAATACTTAGACCCATGTGCTTCTTGCAGGATACGCTTCCTAATCTCTGACTCTTCAGGTACCCACATCCTATGCTTGTATCTTAGTCCACCGTCCATACCAACAGATAGATGTGTCTGGGGCTTTGCTACAAGAGCTGTCATCTCCTCCAAACCAGGGCTGTTCTTTTGAGATATCAGGAGTTCAGAAAGAAGACTAGGAATAATATTGATGTTTGCCAAAATAATAGAGCTCGATTCTGCTTGAGATGACTCAGAAGATGAAGGTCCCAGATGCATTGATGCACAAATCGACTTCTTACGACTAAGGGCATCAGCTACAACATTGGCTTTGCCTGGATGATATGCAATAGTGAAATCATAATCTTTAAGGTACTCCAACCATCTCCTCTGTCGAAGATTGAGATCCTTCTGAGTCAAGAGGTATTTGAGACTCTTGTGGTCTGTGAGCATCTAGGAGCTGCATAGACACCGTCTAAAATAGAGTGCACATCTACATCGATGAGAATTGTCGCTTGACTTGCTCCAGGACTAGGTATATCTTTGTGAAACCATCCTTTCCATTGTATAGTTATTGATGCGGTCTGTTGGTTAATGGGAAATATGTCAGTAAAATTTTTGTTTCTGCTACCTACTTGATGTCATATTTCCCAATTAGAATCGCTATACCATTTAGTGAGGAGTGTATTGGAATGGCTTGGATTTATTTTATTTGTAATAGTAGTACATGTCTACAATCATATAATAGGGTGCTCTTTGTCATCCTATAATATGATTTTCCACTCATTATATATAGGAGTGTGCTATGATTTTTCCACCCACACTTTGTCTTAAGATCCTATGGTGTTTTTGTTCTATTTTAAATGATCATGGTATAATGTTGTTGACATGCACTGCTTATATCTTTGAGATTATTGATGTAAAAATTGTTAAGGCAAGAATACTTAATTAATAATCATTTTTTGTGATAACATATGCCTTATCTATTTGACCTGATAAATCTTGTAATTATAATTATCTTTTTGACTATCTAGTTTATTTGATCAACCCTTATTTGGAATCTTCTTAATTGTTCAACCTTGCCATAAGCAATGCTTGGGAGTTTTACTATACACATACTCAGTTTATGTTGATGTCCTTTCTTCCCTTCTTCTGGGTGTTGCCTTCAACCCTCCTAGAAGTTGAGAAGCTCGAGGATCATGAGGTAAGAGTTGTTGCTCAGATCTTGCTACTAGAAGTATTATGAGATGGTCAGGTTTTACATTCCAAGTGATCAGTTTAATATAGATTTATGGTTTTTATGTTCCCTTTGACGACCCATTTTCAGATAATGATAAATCCATGTAAAGGACCTTTTATCAGACAATGATATGTTATGTAATCCTTTAGTTTACCTTTTCACTACTACATTACTTTGTCTTTACCAAACTTGTTGAGGAAATAGCATGCATTCCCTTTAAAATATGTTGTATTATTTCGTGTTTTTTTGTGTAGGCGGTTTTTATGTGTATTTATCATAAGAAGTAAAGAGTGTATTCCCTACAATATCTCCTTAGGGTGCACCTAAGAAATTTTTGAAGAAGAATGGCATGTCAACATGTTTGTATAGATTACTATATCCTCAATTAGGTGATCGTTAGGAAATGATGCCTTCTTCCTAGAATAGATTACTTGTCTGGCTAGCTAAACTTTGCAACTATTTTCTCAGAGGTACACTTACAAAGTATTTACCAATATATGAACATAAAGAACTAAGATGTCAACATAAATTATATTATTGACAAATGTATATTCATCGTATTTTCAGCGGCATTTTGTTTTTATTTTTTAGTTTGTATTGCATTTTACTTGAGCTTTTACTTGTTTGATTTTTAGTAGTTTATGCAATTTATTTGGTACTTAATTAGTTTCTATGTTTAGTTTGTAGGTTGATGCAAGGAGAAGAGAAAACTCTTCATAAAACTCCCAGTAAATGCACCAAAATGTTGATGCAAGGAGATTAAGAGAACTAATAAATCCTTTATGAAATTCCCAATAAATAAGCCAAATTGTTAAATCCTCACAATTGGAGAGAGGATCATTAAATCATATCCAATTAGTAAAATGGCTCTTGATTTCACATATGATATCAAAATAGGGCGATCAAAAATTCATTGGATGTGTAATTCAATTATTATACATAACAAGTATATTTATTGACCACTACCAATAGGTCAACCAATCCTTAAGTTGCTAAGTTTTCCAGTGTCACAAATATACAAAAAACTTCTCATGGCCGTTGGATGATATTAGATTAACTTGAAATCCTAGGGCATGATATAAAAATACCATGGAGACATACGGATAAAGATCATATTCCATCCATCATCATCCAAAATAGTATCCATCGTCTGGGATAGTTGGAGACAAACATATATAGTTTATGTGGAGATCCTATCTATCAAAGAACATAACTATATACTACTGATAAGCCTTAAACATGGGTCCAAAATTGGAGACATGTCTAGGTCATCGGACTTTAATAATTTATAATACCTGAATGTTTAAGACTCTTACAACTAGCATAGGGTCAGAGTAGTTTGGGGTCAAACACAGGGACTCGGAGAATAGCGGGATGCGACTGTGTCGGGTCGCTGGCTATGTCGGGCCATTGACTGTGATGTGTAAGGGTCGTATCATGTCAGGACCTCCACCCGATACGGACATGTCGGGATGTTGACAATGTTGGGTTGCAACCGCGACGGGTAGATGGTATCGGGTTGGGTATCGTGTCGAGTTAGGATACATATCAGGTTAACATTATCATAAGGCTCTCAGGTTCTTTGTGTCGGGTATAGGTGGGCAAGCCGCCTCGAGATGAAGCCCAGATAAGAACTCGACATGCTTGAAGTTGCCTTAAGGATCATATCGTGTTGCATGCTGCTACCGGAATAGTCTCTAAGTGAACTCCTCCCATCCCTCTTGGGATGGGGGTGTGCTCACCTAGTTATTGCCCGGTAGGCTCTTAGGAACTCGATGCACTAGCTCCTTTAGCTCTAGGGACTAGCTCTCGCAGGGTCCAGCCCATCCCATCGTAGGCTTGTAGTTGTTATTTATAGGCAGCGAGTTGATGGAAGTTGTAGCTTTTATTGGCCCATGTGTCTTTCATATGTAGCTTTGTTCTCGAGGCTTTAGGAGGGGCCAATATGGCTATCGCCCGTCATGTGTGTCAGTCTGGGAGTGTGCCGGGTAGCGAGCATATCGGGTGCAGTTGTGGTGGGTTGGAGCCTTGTCGGGCTGCATCACTGAGGGGTGGCCATATCGGGTAACGACTTCGTCGGGTGGCAAACCGTGATGAGTTAGGCACCATATCGGGTAGAGAGTCGCTGCGGGAAGGGACTCCCGCACGACACTCCCGCGTCGGGTTGCCATCGTAGAGGGTGGCGACCGTGATGGGTAAGAGGGTGTGTCGGCCTCGTATGCTACTAGGCTGGAATGTGGACATCGTTGTTGATGGGCCTGAAGGTCCCATTGGTACTTCTTTTCTTGTAGGAGAATAGGAAAAATCCTAAAAAAGATGGGAAATACTTCCAGTGGCGTAGTGGGAATGGTTCTTCATAATAATAGAATAAAATGGAGAGGAAGTTCAGTTTGGAAGCTATTTTGACAACAAAATATAGGTTTTGGAAGCCATAAAATGGATGTTATCAACTCCCACAAACTTAACAATTTGATTGTCTTCAATCAATCTGTACTTATTTTAAAACCTTTGTTTGTGGTACTTTTAAAAATCATGCGTAGTCTTCGAATAAAGGTTAAGTAGATTTTGGAATATCCTAAGGAAAATTACGTCTAACCACGAACAATCGACTTTTTCCTTGTGTTATTAAAAAAAATTCTCCCCAGCTTTTGTGAGACTTTGGTGCATGATGTTGAAGTTAGCTTTCACACCAAACTTTTTGAATCATGGGGTGAAAAGGTGGGGTTTTTGGGAAGGCTTAAGGCTTTTGGGTTTTTCATGTTTCCCATTGGTCCATACAGATATGGGTCTGTTAACGGGAAAGTGGTCCATGCAGTCCAAGCCAGTTGGCTTTAGAGCAGTGGGTACTTTTGAGAAGACAAGTGTGTGTGTGTGTGTTTTGGGGGGTGCAACTCTCATACTTTTATTCACTCTCATAAGGCTTTCCTCTCTTTTGGGATTTTGGTGGGTGGGGAAAAGGGAGTTTTCTATTTGGGAAGCTTTTTCCTTCGCATGCACATCTCTTAGCTGGGAGGAGATTATTTATCAAAGTTGGCATAGAAATGTTAGTCTTTGTCATTTAAGACTGCATTTTCAAGAGAGCATAGTAGAAATGTACACACCCTTAGGTGCGGAGAGAACAAACTAGAAGTTGTACCAAGTATTTAAGATAAAGTAGTTTGTACAAGTTTTTGAAGAACATGTGGTATATGTGTATATATTGCTTTCTGTAAAGAAATTTATGCACAGTGTATACATGGAGTATGATGAAGGAGGGAAAGGAATGGGAAAGGAGGAAAATTTAGAGTACCTCCCTCACTGATGCCATGAAGGCTCCCCCCAAACTTTTCCCACACTCTGCCCCAGAGTGGTGGGATGAATAGGAGAGAGTATTCATAGATCAGTGAGGGTTCAGTAGATGAGTGCACCTTCAGCAGATAGGAGCTCCATGACGTATTCACCTCGTTGGTTGTGGTAGTCAAGATCATGGAACTTCTCTGGTGCCTTCTTCAGTGATGCTACGGAGGATATTCAGTGGAGCACGTATACTCTACAGTCATTTGATAGAGGGGCTTGTTGTGCTGCTGGAGCTCCCCGATATGAGCCGAGAAACCTCTCATATGTTGTTGCATTAATTTGAGCAATGTCATGTTGTCCACGAAACTTTTGTTCAGTTTTTCATTTAGATCATTCTATTTCTTGGAAAAGGACATTAACTCAGTCATCATCGATGGTCGTTGTTGCTGACCTTGTTGGGCGTTTGGGTAGCTTCTTGGTTGCTAGAAACCTATTTGGCATTGATGATTCTACTATCCTCCTGAAGAGATTCTGCCTACCACCTGGTGGGAGTTTTCTATCGCGTTGGTGTTTTCGTACGAGAAGCTGGGATGTTGGGGACGTCGATACTAGACATAACTTACATTCTCCTTATTTTTGTCATCAAGCTCGCTCAGCACAGTCACGTGTGGGAAAAAGTCATAAAGATGGTCTAGCTCCCCGCACGTGGAACAACTTCTGACTGTTTCTTGTCGAACCTTGCCTTTATAGCTCTGCTCCTTCAAGGATTGAACATCGGTCACTATTTTGTCTAATTTTGCCACCAGTGCTTCCATCACCTTTGACTCTCTAGGGGTAGAGTGACTTGCTGACTCACCATCATACCCACTGTCTTGCTAATTGGTAGCCATATTGTCTATAATATCCTTGTATCTTTGGGCAATGAGCCCCAAGAAATCACTACCTGCTGCAACATTCAAGGATCTCCTTTCTCCAATGCATAGCCCATTGTAGAAGGTGGTGATCAGCTTGGGCTTAGAAAAACCATGGTGCGGGCACTCTCTCTGATAGCCTTGAAATCTTTCCCAGGTTTCATGCAGGTTCTCTAAAACTTTCTGTGAGAATTTGGTTATCTTGTTTTGACATTTTATCGTTCTCTCAATAGGGAAGAACATAGCGATAAAAGTGTTGGCCAGATGTTACCAGATGGGAAGGCTCCCATCTTGGAGACTTGTGTACCATTCCATAGCCATGTCCCTTAAGGAGAAAGGAAAGCACTTGGTGTAGAAATAAGATATCGAGACCATGTTGATCTTGAAAGTCTTACATGTCCTCTTGAACGTTGTGAGGTGATTGTAAGGATTCTCTTCACCGATGTTCCCTCCAAAGCAATTGTGTTGCAGCAGCTGGAGAAAAGCTAGCTTCAGCTCAAAGTTAGCCACATTGAGTGGTTGCTCCACCACTGGGTTTCTTTCCTCATTTGCCCTGACTTGGACAAAAGAGCAGAGAGACTGAGTCTCGGGTGCTTGTTCATCCATTGCTTGTCAGACACAGGAGGGTTTGAAGAGATAAAGAAGTACCTGAAAAGAAGAGATGTAAAAGTGTGAGTGTGTTGTATAATTTATGTGCAATAAGTATCTGCAATATTATATGCATATGTACAGGGTTTTTGGCAAAGTGCAAGTAAAACTCAAGTTCGTAGAACGGTATTCATTGTCGAGTCCCCGACAACAATGACAAAAAGTTGATAAGCCTTAAATGTGGGTCCAAAATTAGAGACATGTTTAGGTCATCGGACTTTAATAATTTATAATACCCAAATGTTTAAGACTCCTACAACTAGCACAGGGTCGGAGTAGTTCGAGGTCAAACACAGGGAATCGGAGAATAGCATTTCAGAACCCAAGTTTTACTTGTCTAAGCACATCAATGAGTCAGAGGATAAGGTTTGTTGTAGCAAAAGAATCACAAAGAATTAAACTAAAAACTATCTCCAAGGGGAGTTACCAGAAAGATTAAAGCATTGGGTATTTTGGGTTTAGCAGTTTTTATAGTGGTTTTTGCATATCAAAAACTGAGGAGATAAAACTATCTTCGGAGCATAGCATGAAGAAAGAAAACTTAGTCGTAATAAATAGCAGCGTCTATATCCAGCATCTTCTTCTCTCAAGGAAGACGCCAACGGGCCATACATTGAGTCCTTCTCTCAAAGGCACTAGGCATGGGCTCACGTAGAAAGATAAACCGGGCATAGCTCTGACTTCTGTTACTCTCATATACCTAACTCAGACCCAGCTCTAGAAGTTTACAACATCTTTCTCTCAAAGGAGTCAAAACAAGAAGCATGATTTAATATCTAGTCAAAAGCATGAATCAGAAACAAGAAACTAGGACTCGGATGTCATAAAGAAATCATCCAATGAAATAAAGCCATACACACAAGGCTAAGAGATAAACTCCACAGATTCCAATAATCATGAAGAAACATAAACGTTTAGTTACAATGTTGTAATTAAATGAAAGTAGAGGCTATAAAGGGAAGATAGATATCGGTCTCCTTGATTTAGGAGATCGAAGTACACAACAGTTGATGCCTAAGATAATGCTAACCCGGTATCGGGTAGGGGCTCTATCGGTATGTGACTGTGTCGGGTCACTGTCCGTGTCGGGCCATTGATCGTGACGAGTAAGGGTCATATCGCGACAGGACCTCCGCCCAATACGGACATGTCGGGATGTTGGTCGTGTCGGGCTGCAACCGCAATGGGTAGATTGTATTGGGTTGGGTATCGTGTGGGGTTAGGATACATATTGGGTTAACATTATCATAAGGCTCTCACATTCTTCGTGTCATGTATAGGTGGGCAAGTTGTCTCGGGATGAAGCCCAGATAGGAACCTGACATGCTTGAAGTTTCATTAAGGATCATATCGTGTTGCGTGTCGATTCCGGAACGGTCTCTAAGTGAACTCCTCCCATCCCTCTCAGGATGGGGGTGTGCTCACCTAGTTATCGCCTGGTAGGCTCTTAGGGACTCGACGCACCAGCTCCTTTAGCTCTAGGGACTAACTCTCACAGGGTCCGGCCCGTCCCATCGTAGTCTTGTAGCTGCTATTTATAGGCAGTGAGTTGATGGAAGTTGTAGCTTTTATTGGCCCATGTGTCTTTCATATGTGGCTCCATTATCAAGGCTTCAGGAGGGGCCAATACAGTTGTTGCCCGTCATGTGTGTCGCACTGGGAGTGTGTCGGGAAGTGAGCATATCGGGTGTAGGTATGGTGGGTTGGAGCCTTGTCGGGCTGTGGCACTGAGGGGTGGCCATATCAGGTAACGACTTCGTCGGGTGGCGAACCGTGACGAGTTAGGTACCATATTGGGTAGAGAGCCGTAGTGGGCAGGGACTCCTGCACGACATGCCCCTGTCAGGTTGCCATCGTAGCGGGTGGCAACCGTGATGGGTAAGAGGGTGTGTTGGCCTCGCATGCTACTGGGATAGAATGTGGACTTCGTTGTTGATGGGCCTGAAGGGCCCATTGGTGCTTCTTTTCTTATGGGAGAATATGAAAAACCCTACAAAAGATGGGAAATACTATCAGGGGCATAGTGGGCATTGTTCTTCATAATAATAGAATAAAACGGAGAGGAAGTTCAGTTTGGAAGTTATTTTGACAATAAAATATAGGTTCTGGCAGCCATAAAATGGATGTTATCAACTACAACTATTTTTTGGAGGGGGATTTTGTAGACCATAGAGTCCCTCTTTTTCTACACCGCTACATTATCCATGAGCTTCCTTTTTTTACCTCTTTCTTATTGTATCATGAACATGATTAGATAGAATTTTATCTACTGGGCTGTGGTATCCCCACATTCCATTGATTTGTAATCTTATGTTGTGAAGGAATGCTTGTTTTAAATTTCCAATAGTTTGTAGTCATACATTATGAATGATTGTTTGTTTGAAATTGTTGGATTCTTGATTTACAATTTAATGGTGATCTATAGGTGAGCTACCTATACGATGTGTTTGTTATAGTATGAGATGTAGAGACATTAAGATCTTGGATTAGAATACCAATAAATAATTGTTGAACCATGTATAGACATTTTAAGGGAGTTCCCTATGGTTAGAAGTTCATGATACATAGGTAACGAGACCTCGATCCTATTAACAAATTTTCCCTTGTGATTTCCATACACCAAAAAGATATACAATTTCCTTAGCCACATTTTGATATTCATACATGTGAGTCATGTAATATAAGATAGCATATATGATAAAGTTGTAGGGTAAAATGTAGGACTCCTAAGACTACTAAACTAGCTACCTAGTCTACTATGGGGTCCTCCACGTCATGCCTCAATGATAAATATTTGAAACCTCTCCTAACTGGAGTTATCAATTGTAACCAAGGCTCTCTAGCATGTAACTTTCCACTACCATGGTTCCAGACTCACACCAAATCATCCCAAATGAGTAGAAGTTATGTAGCGCCCCTCCAAGTACATACATGACGGTGGAAGTAAACCCTATGTGATCCATAACGTGGGTCACTTGGCTTGGAGGAACATTACAAAACATGATATACAATAGCCACAAGATAAATGATACACCATTCATTTATTAGAAATATTGATTCATACATTGTTCTTTGAAAGATAAAACTCATAACATAAGTTATCTCATACTTGAACTAAAATCTAATACGTGAAAGGTGGAACAAATCTAGGGCATAAATCTTCTCTGAAACTTGATATAGGATCTTCTAATGCGTATATGGCACCTCACCAAGCTAAGTCATGGGATCTTCTACTTTGAAGAACTCACTTCAAATACATTTTCTCCTTGATCTAGGGACATCTCATCCCATGACCATGAGAAAATAAAGACACACATCAGTAAGCGGCACTATACATTTTATAAGAATTGAGAAAAAAACACACATACTTGACTTGAGAAGAAATCTTGACATGAATTAAACTTAAGCATTCTTGATTACATAAACCTTATAACATGAAGAATTGAACAATTAATATATGCATCTCTCTATAACGCCTAGTTAAGAGCACATGATTGCTAGGAAAGCCCATAATGATAGGAAGGCTCATAATTGGCATGAATGCCCATAACGACCCCTTGAGGTCCATGATTCGAGAAGCATATAAAAATTGATTCAATTCCAATTAACTTGATCATTAACGTGACATTAGCATTAACATTAACATGATCCTTGAACTTAACATGATGGGATTTCTCCCTCTTGAAACATGAACTTTAAAATCCATTAATCATTGATCATTAATCATAATCCATAATATTAATCAACATGATAACCATAAGACATAAGATATAGCAAATATCAACCAATTTATATGATGAACATTATTGAAGCATTGAACTTGAAATTAGAATCATAATTCATAAACCATACTTATCATACAATTCAACCAAGGTACTCATGTATAGTGGCATGACCCGCTTACCTATAGAAAAGTAGACCCTAACTTAATCTTTCTGATCTTGAGTCAATCCTTAATGTCCTAAAATTATATGATTATATTATTCATCACTTTAAAAACCATCATAAACCATAATTTGGATATTTTAATAAATCATGACTAGAGATGGTGGAATCAGGGTTTGAAAACACTAAAATCGAATTCTACTCAAAAAAACCCTTTCCAACGACTATTTTTCCATAATTTTCAGATAAACCTTTGATTTACTGTGAATTCATGAACTGTCGACGAATTAGAAAACATCAGAAATCCACGTTGGCAAACAAATCCAGATCAACAGACAATGGACCCTACCCTGATATGGATCAATCGAGCACAGACAAGTGGCTTGGGTTCCTCAAGACCAAAACAAATGGTCGTAGTGGGGGAAGGTGCGGTGAAAATTCAGAACTTTCCTTGGCGAATAAATCGTTCGATTAAAACGTTGGGGGTACCAGGGACATCTCATGTCCTGGTTTCTTCTTCGTCGATCTGTAGGTCCCCGACATAGACACTGCGAGGGAGGCGGAAACCAAAACTCCGACTCTGTCTTTATCATTTCATTGAAGGCCAAGGTGCTAGACACCTTTATCATCTTTGGCCGAACTCAATGAACCCAATAATGGGCACTGGCTGGCCAGACACCCCCAAAAAAAAATGCCCATCGCCACTAAGATGAAGAGCAAGAGTCGGGGAATCACCAGGAACCAGTAACATCGATAAAAGAACGATTGCTAAGATCCAAAACGGCCCAACGAAGGCAAGCTCAACAGATTCTGGCAAAACAGTAGTCAGAAGTAGGTAATTGGACATCGGCTGATAGAACACCGCCCATGGAACAAGAAAAGGCGGTATCAGTATACCTGAAGTCAGGGTAAAATCGAGGGTTGATCAAGCTCCGAGAGGTCAAGGAGAGGTGTTCTGAGATCTTTCTCGAGCTCGTGATGGTCAACATCGTTGGGTCGATGAACCGGCTTCAGCGCTGGCAGATTGTTCCGCGTGGAAGAGGGTATAGGGAAACCGTAGGCAGTTTGATTGGTTAGGAAAGTTTGAGAGGGGTCTCATGATCATATCGTGGGTCTCCAATATATAGATATACGTCTATAGGAGCCTGGGTCTCCTGCGCAACCTGAAACAGGGGATGGATGGCGCAGTCCCCGTCGTCTAGGGATTATAGGCATGAAACCCTATAAAAATCAGGGTCAGCGGCTAGGGAAAACTACCAAGATTATAAAACTAAGCTCCATTTCGATTGGGATATCGTGACGATAAAGATCAAAGTGAAAGAGATATCGCGGCACTGTAATAGTCCAGGAAGGACTGGCCTCGGGTGGGAGTGATGACTCCCACAAACCAGGAGTCTGACCCGGAACCGTCTCTAACTGCGTGACACATCTAAATTGTAAGGTGAGTTGTCAAACCCCACAAACAATTTCGTTATAAACATAAACAACGGATTAATAAAAATATTAAAATTTAAAATTATTTTGTATATAGGCTCATCTTCCAGAAAACTCTTACGTAAAGAACCAAAATCTCATATACACATGGTTCACATTATACATTCAGTGTTATATCTCTCCTCGAGGATAACAAGTACTAGCTGCTTTGCTTTAATACACACAGTAACAACTTAAAATCATGGAGATAAACAAAAGCAAAACCTCATGTTGCTCGTGAAAATCACTAAGACTATCTCCCAAGGACCTGAGAATACAAAGACGACACATATGACTTCTATCTACAGGACATTACAGACAGCGTACTCAACTTGATATACAACTATGATCCTTGTTGATACGCTCCTTCTACAACCCAATTTTTAGTCTCTCATCTGCATCTTTCTTAAAAAAAATTTGGATCCCACGGGGTGAGGCTATTGTCCCAGCAAGAGATATAACTCTCTACCGACTATTAATATCACAGGAAATAATAAAAACTGAACTGCATGTATTCTATTAGTTTGACAGATATATCTTCAAGTACCAAGCAAGGATATTAATAACAGATATACAATTCATCTTTTGCTTGAAAAGAAATACAACGAACATGCATAACATCTATCTAACAAGATGTATAAAAGTAATAAGGCATCAACCAATGTTTCCGTATTTGATCCTTAAACGAATATACTATGTGGTTGATTACATGTTCACATTCATACTTATGCCCAGATGAGATGAGATATACCACTCATACTCCAACCGAGCATTAGTAAGTCGAAGTCGGTACCATACAAGGACAATGGCAGAACCGACTGTCAAGACCTCTTCTTTCTCAGTCAGCTCGAGAACACTTAGGTAGCACTTAGGTTTAGCATGACATCTTGTGTCTGCTGGAATTAGCTATGTTGGGGTATAACGGCATCCTCGTTATAGAGTTACTTCCGTAGCATGTACTCTCTTCAGGAGAAGACCACTTAGCTTTCCTGGATTATCAGGATGATAATTGAGTGATCATGTGTTGATTTTATCAGGAAGTACACTGAGCAACCTGATGTATTTGGGGAATCCACTAAGCACCCTTATTTTAGTTTGGGAGTCCACTAAGCACCCTTATATTATCACATATTCAAGAAAATATGTGTTCCAAGTAAAACTCGTTTCACCATTCAGTAATTGCACACTGGATGGATCTATGGTATGGGCAACTACATGATAATATTCATCTTGCTTAATTAAGTGTATTACTATATCTTTTTAGCATCAATCAAGTTACAAACAAGAATAACAACAATTATTATAAAGAAAAGCATAAAAGCATTCATCAGACACTTTCATATTCACTGAGTCACATAGCTCACTTAGAATCTCAACCTCTTATCATCATCTCTCTTGGGTATTCAACCCTTCATTCATCACCGAGCATTGTCACCACTTAGTAGATGATCATTAACTCAAGGTCATCAGACCCAGATACTTATTCACATAGTCCACATAGCTCATTAGATTTGTATCACATAATCACATAGCTCTTACTTGACCATGCTTAATGCATTAAGATATTTGCATGATTATTATATCGTTTTATCAACAATTTCAACATATGTCTTTAACCATGAATTACTAAGGAACGCATCATTCTATTGAATTAGGGTTATATTCAATCGAATAGGGTTTCAAGATCTCATTATCATCATGATTACTGGGTCTAGATATTCAGACCCCTAGACCTCCACATAGTGTTAACACCTCTGTAACAAGTCACTAATATTTCCAAGTTCTCTGATCCATGTATTCTTCTTTACTTACTGTATAAGCATTTCACACAACTCACATAGTTCATAAAACATCTTGTCACCTCATTTCTAGGCAACAACTTATTATTAGTCTACTTGTTATACAGGTATTCCACATAACTTACAAGACTCATCTAAGTCTATAAATATAGGACGTATTAGCTCATATCTTGCGATATTCATCATTTCATGATTCAGAGATAATGTACACTTTAGGCTGAAAGACCTCTTATAATATCATTGTTCAATTTTACCCATGCTTAGGGTTAGGATTATTTACATCATCTCTCTATGATACAAGAAAGTGCATCCCTCTCATTGTTAGGGTTAGGGTCATCTCAATTTAATCGATTATACTTGTACAAGCATATCATCACCCTTCATTAGGGTTGGATTTCTCTTTTATTACCAATTAGGGAATCAAGATCATAATATCTAGAATCAAACCGTAATCCATACTCCACTCATCATAGGAGCATCAACACATGCTTCCCCACATATTTACCACCCATGTTAAAGTCTTTCTCTCTTATCCTTAATAGGATATAGATTGCATCTTATTTAATTCACCTCTTAAGGTATGTTAGCTTAACATCACTAAACTTAATCACTTAGTATACATCACTTAGATATTTTTGTAATGGATTAAATCATGTCTACCATATAGGGTAGCATGATCAATGATACTTGTTCTATTATGCTTGATAATGCATGTATCATCATAACAAATAATTATTTCATTGTGTGGAGAAATCACACCATCATATCGGGCTTAGGGCATATCCCTTATCATCAAATCATGTTGTAAGGCCCCTGAACTTACTTAATGAGTCAAATTAGCTTAATTACCATAATTGAATGCTTATAACCATAATCTAACCTTTTTATATGTTTTGAAATCATAAGACAAGCATAAGTTTCAAATTTGGTCCAATTTGGGCACTGTTTGAGCAAATTATGCAATTTTCCGTACATTTTGGACTTTTCTGCAATTTACCCAATTGAGGGGTTTTATTTGTAATTTTTCACATACATTATGTTCATTAGATTTTATATTATCGTTTCTTGAGATTTTTGATCCATGGGGCTCCTAGTTGAGCCATGGTTTGAAGGTGTTTTCATCAAGGGTATTTTAGGGTTTACCCCTTCACGGATGAGCTACTTTTAGTAGCTATCAACTAATGAATTATGTGATTGGCCGGGAATTTCGACAAAGGAAATCTAAGAAGGTTAATAAGGATAGTGGGGGAGCTGATTTTGTGTGTGATTGTATATTCTCAATAGTTTAAGGCCATAAACACATGGGGAAGCTACATTTACACCTCATGCTTGCTTCTATCCTTATCCATGGGCTATATTTGCCTCTTCCTTGCCCAAATACGAAACTATGCTTGATTTCTCTTTCCTCTAACCTGGAGCAACGAATTCACTATGTTTTTATGCAGAACCAACTTCTCTAAGGTAGAATACAACCCCTTTTTGAGAAGAAGGTCTCCTAGGGCTCCATCTAGCCCTACCTAGGGTTTCCAAGGTCATCTTCTAGGGAATTCGACCAAGGCAAGTTGTTTTATTCCTTCCTTCTTCGTTTTTCTTGCTCTTATCCTTTCTTATACCTTCTTCCAGGTCTTAACCTTTCTGTTCCATGGTAGAATTTGCTCTAAAGCTCTAAAACCCTACCTTTCTTACTCCTTATGTTTAGTATTTGCTCATTTGATGAAGAAAGGTGCTAGATGGACGAATTCATAGCTTATTCTTAGATTTTCTATCCTACCTGCTCAAGATTTATTCTATGTGAGGTTTCATATTCTCATTAGAGGCAAGTTTTATGACTTGATCCACGTTTATTGCTTACCATAAGCTTTTTAGATCATGTTCTTGCTTGAAAATGATGATCCATGCACTAAAAAGCTATCCTTGACTAGGATTTTGATTTTTATAATGGTTCCTATTCTTATTTCAGTTATATATGAACCTATGATCATGTGTACATTATTCCTAAGGTATTATATGACTTGGATCAGGTTGTTTTGACAACCTATGGTGCTAAGCACCTATCAAACAATGGTCAATTTTAGGGTTTAAAACTGATTTCTTCTATAAACCATGACCCGATGATGGTACCATTGCAACAACCCTATGGTATTGTCTTCATAACAACTCATGGTCATGATCAAGGGTGTCAAATGATGGTTACAACCTATGGTCACCCCCTTATGTTAGGATTTAGATCAATTAGAAGTATAAAGATCAACCATTAAGTACCCTATTGATGTTATCAATCAATGATGACATCAGCTTAATATTTGATGTTGATTAATGAGTATAGTGTTGATATAACAACCTATAGTGATTTAATGATCACTAATGATGGTGGATCAGGTCTATAAAATCTATGGTGAGTTGGTCATATAGTTTTAGCATCAATTAAGCCTTAGACCAATGGTTTCTTGGGTCACTTGATGCAATGGTCGAACCTATACTGTAAATGATGGTTTTAATATATGAACTTGACCCAATGGTCAAGATCTAATGTTTATTACTCCAATAAAGTGGAATGATGGATAATGTAATATGTTGGTCCTAATAATGGGATTTATATGGTTTCCTTTATATGATCAACTTAAGGAGGTTACTTGTTGACAATGGATGGCTTGTTTTAACTGAACAGTCGATTGTGGGTTTTACCCTACTCTCAATGGAACTTTTTGTGTTGTTAATCAAGGGATGTCTAGGGTTAGATATTGAATCTTTATAGAGCACAAATCAAGGACTTCATAGGTGGTTTATCTAAGGTGTTTACTTATGTAAAAAACCAAAGGTCTTACCTTTTAAACATTCAATGGTTCTGGGTGACATTGTGGTATGGTGATACGGGTTGAATGATGATGGAACACATGGAGGGTTACCCTTAAATAGGTAGTATTACCTATTCACTCATTTGAATAGAAGGGATGATAACCATATTGTGTTGATATGTAACCCTAATGAGGTATAGCTTGTTATACATAGATTTAATATAACTAAATGATGGTAATTGGGTATGAATAGTCCTTGAATGACTAATGCAATCATGAAGTACTCTGTTACTGTTGTTGAAACCCTAGCATGCTAAAACACAATCATTATACCTTGATTTATATATGGGTTCATACTTGAGAATGGTATGGAATGTGATGGTGATGCTTCACCTTATGCATCCATGATCCAATGGGGATGTTGTGAGTTAGGGTTTGGGTATGAGTGCTATTTAGTAACATTGATATAATTTATCATGTTGAACCTAGCTCTAATGCAAATAGATAAAGAAGAGTATTCATGTTTAACATTCTTATATGATGGAATGATGGTGGAATAACCTCCTTAACATCATCATAACCTTGGTATGTTAATTGGTGGTTATCATAGAAACATGGTTGATACTTTCTTATGCTAAACATGTGCATTATGAATATGATGAGAGTTAATCATATCTAGATTCATTGCATGTTGATGTAATAAAGGAATGTTCTTAATGTTAATATAACCCTGCTATGATTGTTTATGAATATAACCTAGTTCATTAATGCAATATTGTGCTGATCTGGTGTATTATATATAAGTGATGTTGTTGAGCCTTGTTATAAGGCATGCGAAGATAATGATGATCTTGCAGGAAATAATATGATTGTCTTAATGACCTTTGGGCATGGTTGAGCCCTGAATGAGGTGTAATCCTCTTGTGTTGATAAGGGTTAATACCATGTGATATTGTGAAAAGGATTTATATCTTGTGATAGTATGATGGTCTTAATGACCTTTGGGCATGGTTGAACCCTGAATGATGTGTAATCATCTTATGTTGATAAGGGTTGATACACTGTGATATTGTGAAAAAGATTATTATCTTGTGATAGTATGATGACTAGTGTGGTCTCATGAATGGAAAGTGAATAGTACCATGTGATGATGAGATGAGAAATTATGTTGCACACGTTTTATATCTTTTCAAAGTTGTGAAATTTATATGCTTGCTAGAATTGAATTAGGGTTTGTATGTCCACTTGTTTGATGCAGCCTTAATTCACCCAATTGGCATAACTAATCAAGTGAAACTCTAATCATGTAGCGCCCTATGCCATAGATCCATCTGAGTGTCAGAATTTGCCATATGGTGAAACGAGTATTCCTAAGGGAAACTCAGAGAGCATACTATTGAGTATGTGGGGGTGGCAAGTCGAGGATATATCCTTGTCATCCACAATGCAGATTGTGGAGGTTCTTTATGGTCATGCCTCATACATCGGATGTGATTGAGAATGGTTGTGGTCGTGTCTTGGTGATTATATATGTGACAAGATTGGAGGATAACTGCGACTATGCCTCAGATGGTAGGGTATGCGTACCCACCTCCTTTCACTAGTGTCATGACTTGTACCAAGGACGGACTAGGTTGTTAGCAGCTTGACCTTATGTGTCGTTGTGGCGGACCCGTACTGACCGGGGGTAGAGAAGATCTTAGGAGTCTGGCTCTTCCTAGATCTTGTATGGCATTGATTTCGACTTAGCAGTGGTCAGTTGGATTTTGAGTGGTATCCTAAAATTCCTCAGGGCATAATAAAAGATGTAATACATCCGTATAGCATATCTGTTTAGGGTTATACATGACGCTTCACATTGGATGATAACCCTTGTTTGTTCTTTTTACATAAAGATGATGCTTAGTACAATTAAAAGATAGTAGATATACTTATGTTTTGGATATGCTTAAGATTGTAGATGTGTACATACAATAGCCATGATTATGTTGATAACTATACTGCTACTGCTGATTATAATCATGATGCTAGATATCTCATGTTGTTAGTTATGTTTAGCATGCTAGCCATGCCTTTGTAACTAGAGATGCATATACTGTTGATCATGCTTATCCAGATAGTTGTGCTTATGATGTTAGCTCTTTTTATGATGTTGATATGTTCAACCTATTAGACATGATAATGTTGTTATCTATGTTTATGTGTCTAGACTTATTCATAATGATAGAGATGCTATGTTACTAGACTTGCTCATGATGCTAGATATGCATATGCTACTGAATTGCTTATATTATCAACAAGATAAAGGATGATAGTCTGGCTAATAATGATAGTTGTTATATGCTCCCTTGTGTATTTTGATAATCATCAGTGCTGCTGAACTTATTTTTTATATCTGATTAATTTTCTTAACTATTTAATTACTTAAAATGTTGTAATCAATAAATGTTGTTGGAGATTATATCTCTTACTGGGACTGGGTCTCACCCTTGTGGTTCGCCACATTTTTTAAAGTAATCAGAAGTGACAGAAACAAACATGTGGCAGCAAAGAGGAGCTATAGTAATGAATCTTTGATAAAGTTGATTAGATGTCTAGTGTGTCTTAGAGTCATCCATGTACTCTCAGGTCTGGGTAGGAAAAGTTTGTATATGGTGTTTCAAACAAATAGAACTTTTTTTTTGGAAAATTGGGTAAGTATATTCCAAAAACCCCCGGGAAGGGGACAAAGTTACAAGCCATGCCCACACATGTGACTACACACTCCTAAGAATTGGTTACAGCAGATCCCAATTCCTATCAATCATAGGAGAAATATCAAGACATGGTTTAAAAGTAAAATACATTCTCTTGATCTCTAGAGCAAGACGGTTGAAGATGAAATCAAAGTCTGAAGCGCCACCATTATGCAACCTTTTATTACGCTCCTCCCAAATAAAGTGGACAGCACCAGTAATGGCCCAAAGTTCAATGATACTAGACTATTTTGATCTCCTACCAAGATTCGTAAGGCAGCAATATAAACAATAAGAGGTTATGATGTTGAGTTTAAGTTGAGCATGACCCCAAATATATTTCCATAACTTACAGCCCTAAAATAAATGAGCTATCGAATCCTTGTGTTGGACACACAATAAGCAAGCTAGGACAAGAGCCCCCAACCAGGAGCTAATCTTTTCCAATGTAGGAAGGATATTGTTGATAGCTCTAAAGGTAGTGAGGCTCCATCTAGGATAATTCTTAGATAACCAAAGACTTTCATAAGCCTTGTTAGCTGGATGTTTGTGCCTGATGTTTTCCCAGATATCCTTGCCCGCCCACATAGAGAAGGAAGGCCACAGAGTTACCATACGTCTATGACAAGTAGAATCACACCTGGAAACAACAACCAAGGAATCACCATACCTACAAGAAAGCCATGAACTCCATATGCTTTGTACTTGAGTGAACCTCTTAACACGACGTAAAGTATGATAATCCACAAGTTCATCAAGTCTCTTCAGACCAAGACCGCCTTCACAAAGCGGATAGGCCAGCCGAGACCAACAAGAGGGGTGCACCGAGCTGCCCCATAAGAAATCTAAAAGCAATAACTCCATCCTACGTAGAACAGTTGGAGGAATTTCTCCCATACATAACAAGTAGCCAATCAAACCCATGGCACAATGCTTAATAAGTACAATATGACCATCCATAGAGATTTTAGACCCCGTCCATCTTTGTATCATATCTCTTAGTTTATCCAAGCATTCATGGAAGTGGCGCATCCTGATATTTCCACCCGCCATAGGAAATTTGAGATACTTCGTAGGCTAAGTGCCTTGCTAAATACCCAAGAATCTGATCAAGGCATCCTTGTTGCAGCAAGAAGATGAAAGAAATATATGGGTTTTGTTAGGATTGCACTTCATACTAGAGATAGAACCAAACTCAAGAAAGAGTTGTTTGAGATTTGTAGGACTACGTGGGTGCCCCTCGGTGAAAATAAGAACATCATCCACAAACATAAGATGGTTAAGATCCTTGGTCCTGTTGATAGGATAGCTTCTACTGAGTTTTCTATCATACGCTTCCACAAGACATCTACTGAAACCTTTCATTGCAAGGGCGAATAATAAAGGAGATAAGGGATCACCTTGCCTAAGACCATTGGAACTTTTGAAGAAGCCAATCGAAGAGTCATTCAGCAAGAGAGAAAAGGATGGAATCTCCACACATTGCTTTAGAATGGAGATAAACTTCTCATTGAACCCAAGAACAATAAGACAATCCCATAAATAGGACCAATGAATAGAACTTGATGCAAGCAGCAGGGGGACTGGATTTCCATTTGGATTTAAGAGTAAACTCAGTGGCAAGAAGAGAAAAATCTTCAATACTCCTGCCTTTAATAAATGTGCCTTGGTAAGGAGAGATAATATTTGGCAAAAGAGTGGCTAACCTCTTAGAGATGACTTTGGCAATAATTTTATAGAGCATTAAGCAGCAAGAAATAGGCCTAAAATCAGTTGGAGATGAAACAATGTCCTTCTTAGGAATAAGAACAAGGAAAACATGATTGACCTATCTAACCATGCTTCCACCCTCGAAAATCCACTGGACAGCCTTAAGAATATCATCACAAATGACGTTCCAATTTTCCCTATAGAAAAAACCATTAAAGCCATCTGGGCACGGGCTTTTGTGGGGCCCTATGCTCCATACAGCATCACGAACCTCATTCAAACTCGATGTAGAACACAACATGACATTATCATTCACAGAGATGAGAGGGGCCCAATCTGGAATACAAGGGTTGGATGCATCATGAGTTTGATTATAAAGCTGCTCAAAGAATTATACAGTGTCATCCACAATGGCATCATTATCCTACACAAGATCACCATTAGAATCAAAAAGCTCAGTTATAGAATTAATAGCATCCCTTCTCTTCACCATAGTATGATAGACTTCAGTGTTCCTATCTCCATTGGAAAGCCACTCCATCCTACTGCGTTGCCAGAAATACACCTCCTCCACCTTGAGAAGAGTGTCCAATCTCTTAAGGGTTTGTTTTTCAACATTGATGAGATCAGGATCTAGAGGACATCTACGAACCAGAGTGGAGATGTCATCCAGCTCCATTCTTTCTCTGGCTATAAGATTCTTGAAATTGACATAGTGTTTGGACCAAGTCTTCAACTTGCCCTTAACAACCTTGAGTTTATGACAAAACTGAAAGAGTGGGTTACCTTTAATATCAGTATCCCAAGCATCCTTAATAATGTCCCGACAACCTTCCCATTCCATCCAGAAATTAAGGAATCTAAAAGGTTTCTTTTTGAAAGAAATAGGCCTCATATTGATGTTTAAAGCATAATGATCTGAATAATTACAAGTGATGAACTTAGTTTTAGAACCCAGAAATTTAGACAGCCAAGCATCATTGACAAAAGCTCTATCAAGCTTGCAAGCAACCCTTTTAGCAACACCTTGTTTGTTTTGCCAAGTATAAACCTCTTTACCGATGATAGGTAGTTCAGTAAGACATGCATTATCAAAAGCAGCATTAAAAGATCTAAGGATGGTAGAGGGAACCTCACAACCCCCCGCCTTCTCCTCTTTCTTCCTGATGTTTTTGAAATTGTCGGTGATAAGCCAAGCATCTTCTATGTTAGCAGCTATCCTCTCCAAGGTATCCCACAGAATAGAACGATCAGCCACAGAGTTCCTAGCGTAGATAGCCATAGTGTAGATAGTGAGGCCGCCTTTGTTAATGCATTTCATAGTGACCTACTGATCATCCATCTCAGTCACAATAGTAGTCCAGCAATTAGGATTCCACCCAATATAGATACGACCATTAGGATCATGTAGATGATTAGAAACCCAAAGCCAGCAGCCTTTGGGGAACATACGATCAGATGTGTGAATTATATGGGACTTGATTTTAGATTCAACAAGAATGGCCATAGTAGCTTTGTTGTCAAGGATAGTTCTCCTCACTTCTTTATTTTTATGTGGCTTCCCCGAGCCACGAACATTGGTAATGAGAAAGGTCATTAATGACCTCTAAAGGCAGAACGGGTCTTACGGGACCCATCACCCTTGGACGTCTTAGGAACCTTGGACAATGAAGATGAAGCACCAATGGGGCATTTAGCTATTGAATCAACAGCCTCACTCGAGCCAGTGACATTAGCCCCCACCATCGAGACAACAATACTATTGCCAGCAATGCTCGAGCCATCGCCCATAGTTCCGTCAGCCGCATGACGCAATATCCAACCATCAACCAGAGGAGTAGAGTTAGTAGTACCTTGTGGCACTTCATTGGAGATCACAACGACCGGAGATGCAACACCAGTAGTGACCAGAGACTCAACATCAGTAGCGCCGAAGGAAGTAGTGAAACCATCCACCTAGGAAGCAGTGTTGTGACGTTGCGTCGTGACTCCATCATGTTGTGCCGTGACTCCATCAGTAGCATCATGATGATGCGCTGTGACTCCAGCACCACCATCTGCCCCAATGCCGCCACCTGAAGAGGAAGCTCCACCACCATTCTCCCTTGTATCAGCACCTCCACCAGAGGAAGTGGACGCATTCCTCATGTTTGTGATGCCATGAACATGCTCCCCATCATCGGTAACACCATCAACATCACCAACACCATCCCCAGTAGTAACACCATCATCACTAGCACCTTCGTCCATATTTGCTTCAACCACTGCTTTGCCCTCTCTTCCCACGACCATCCAGGTTTGCTTTGATCTTGGAGCAGGGACCTCCACATCGACAATCGGATTGATTGGGCAATCAGAGCCATCATGGCCAAAGACCTTGCACTCAGCGCATCTCTTTGGGATGTATTCATAATGGATTTTGACCATCATAGGTGGTTCTTCATCAGCTTCAATTTCCACCAAGGCTCACGCCTCTCCTAGCGATTCTTGACCTATCGACTTGTAGTCGATTCTAAGAAGTTTCCCGACGCCACTTGCTACAATGCCAACTGCCCTAGGAGACCAGTTGTGTCCCATGCTAGGGATAATAATCCAGATCGGTATGGTGCTGAAGAAATCTTTCTTCAAGTCGTCCCCCGTCTTGTAATCTTTGACAACCACCAAGAGATTATCAAACCAGTGTGGACCACTGTTGATGACGTTCTTCTTGTCCTCGGCAGAGTTGAAGCGGAGCAGAAAGAACTTGTATGGCATAAAAAACAAGTCGAATCCACCGTTAGGTTTCCACACCCGATGTATCCAAGCAAGAAGATGAAAGTAGTAAGGTCATTTTCCCATCACATACAAGATCAATGTGTGTTCCCAACACTTCTCCATATCTTCATAGGTAGGTTCTTCTATGGTAACAAAATGTTTACCATCTATCTTCTCAGGAGGACTAAATGTGTGCTTCTCAGCCCCCATGTCTCCACCGGATGGGACTTGGTTCCATGCCCTCCAAGGGATGGGGCATTCGGCAGCAGATGCACCCTCACCAAATGGCTCCTCCGCAGCCATGGTGTCGGAGAAAGGGGAGGATCGCCCCCCTCTGGGGGGATGGGAGGTGGACACTACAGGATCTCCTGTCCATCGCAGCAGGCGGCACTAACCCTAGGCGCGTCTCTTGGAGATGCTCTACTTGATATTCACTAAAAAAAATAGAACTTTTGTTAGAATGTTAATGCTTGTTTGTCTGGCATATATGAATATTGTTCTCCTGTGTATATATGTTGTGGACAAGGCAATAGAACATTTGTATCAAATTCTTGGCCTAGTATGCATAAAAGAAAGATGTTGGGGTCTTATACAAATGTTTCTGAGCAGGTGCTGACATTGAAATCGGTTTTCATTTACCCATATTTTTGGTTATATGATTAATTAGTGATTGATTGTGTTTTATGTTTTGAGTAATCTCGTTTAGTGTAACGGGTTCTCACACATGTAGTCATGTTGAGTTAAGGTATGCTAAATACATACTCATCTTTCAAGTCTTAGATTCTCTCTCATCCTTACTAGGATATAATATTCTTAGTTCATACCTTTAAGGTCTAAACCTTATCAATATCAAATAAGTTAAGCTCATTGTATCTCACAATTACATTAATCATACTCATCACTTAGTCAATCTTAATAATTGACAACATGCCTACCATATCAAGTAGTATGATTGATAATGTCATTCATATATCATCTTTTCAACTATTCACTTTGATCATGTGGTATAACCACATCCTTATATCGGGTATAGGGCATATCCCCTATCACCATATCATGCATTCACTTAGATTACCATATCGTGCACTCACATAGGTTATCATATCGTGCACCCACATAGGTTACCATATCGTACACCATCTTGGGGCACCATATCAGCCATCCATCTTGGGAAACATATCGGCCATCCATCTTGGGCAATCATATCGGCCATCCATCTTGGACAACATATCGACCATCTATCTTGGGCAACATATCATCCATCTATATTGGGAAACATATCCTCATTCTAGGGTTTTACACAAGGTATTGTTTCACCTTTATACAAAGTACAAGTGTTAAATAAGTATCCTTCATATCGTCCATAAGACCTACTATGACTTACCTACATATCAGGCAAGTCTCCATATTGGGTCTCATATCATTTTTCCCAAGTCTTCAACCCATGTTGGGTTGCAAGGTCTTCAATCCATATCAGGTTATTCAAGAGTGATCAACTCATATCGGGTATCCAATGATGATTTCATCATCATTAACCTCAAGATCACTAATCTTATTCAAAATTATGGATAACAATCCTAATTACATTTTAGAACACATGATTACATCAATTGATCATAGGAAACCCTAATTTGTAAAAAATCAACAATTTGAATAACATTAAAGAAAGGATAGATAATATTAAAGGGTTTGACTTGTATAACCCACCTCTTATGAGCTTCCAAGCTTCAAGCCTCACTTCCTCACATTCTAAAGTTGAGTATGGACCTTCTCCAAGCTCCAAGACTTGGGCTTCAAGCTCTTGCACAATATCCTTCATCATCTTGGAAAATATCACCTTAAGTGGTTGCTTCAACCTTCTTTGGTCAATATCTCTCCTCTTTGGGCAATACCACTAAACCCACTTTGTGGCGTCTGAATCGCGAAAACATAAGATTAACTAGTGCAGAAGCGATTACTAGTAGTGGATTACTGAAAATCACTAAAAATTAAAGCCATTTATCAAGAGATCCATTCACATGAAAAACTCTTTCATTTAGAACCAAAGTAAAACATTACATCCTGGTTCATATATACATTACATGCATCATTGCACCTCGAGGCATACATGCACAAAATCTTAGATCGAAGTATCAAAACACTAACTCCTAGGACCCGAGAGTATAGAGACGACTCATAGGACTAACTACATAAAACTAGACAGCCAAGGTCTCCACCTGATGGATCACTGATGTCCTTATAACTGTTGCTGCTCTTCCCCTACATAAGAGTTTCTGCCTTGTCGTCTGCGTCTACCTAAAAACATTGGATCCCACGGGGGTGAGACAATTATAAAAATTGCCCCAGCGGGAGATATAACTCTCTGCCAAAACATTGTCATTGCGGTTTAATAGAAATAAACTGAGCAGTGGGATAATATAATTCAGTAGCAGATGAATCAACATCTATGCAGATTAGAGCAACATTCTTATGCAAGCATTATAGCTATAACTTGATTAGGCAGCATGTCTCATATTCGATATAAATTAATAGATCATAAATAACATTTATGTATCAGGACATGTTAAGCAGTATATCATCAACCAGTGACTCTCGTATTTCTATCTTATGCAAATACGCTACACGGCTGATTACATTTTTCAAACATATTTAAGCTCTGAGGAGATGATGTATACCGCTCATACTCCAACCGACCATTTCTAGAATTGAAATCGATACCATAAATAGGTCAATGGAAGAGCTGGATTCCCATGACCTCCCACATCCTGGTCAGTACATGACTACAAACAGGACTATGTCGACTGCTCAAATAGATTTAAAGGGTATACTGGAACTTCGCTATAGAGTTACAATGTCAATTGCACCCTCATCGGCAATCGAGAGCATTAATGTTTGTCTCCATCAACCCGACATAAAAAAATAACATTGGGAGACAAATGATGCATCCATCCCAACCATCGGGAGATTTATGATACATCTATCTTGACACATGAAGGATTGAGAGGTTTAGTGTTTACCTTCCCTCAATCTCTTCACCCGAACATAAGGATATTTTCTCCCATTTACCCCCACATATTCAAAATATGTGAATTCTAGGAATTCCATAGGAAAACCTGTTTCACCATCACCAACTTCTGACGATGATGGATCTATGGTCAGAGCACTACATGAATAGATTCTACTTGATTAATTAAGTACATTTTCATATTCTTTTAGCATCAGGCAAGTTCTCAAACAAAACTTATTATGACAATGCTATAAAGAAACATGTACTATTTTCATCAAATACTCAACTGTCTTTAAAAGATATTGGGAACTCATTCCCTTATTTCAAAACTGGGAATTCTCATCCCTCCACAATCTCATCACCATAATCATATGGCCCTGGGTAATTAAACCCTTGATTCATCATTAAGCAATGTTACCACTTTTCCAAGTAACCATCACCTTTAAGTCAACTGACCAAGGCAAACATGATACTTGCTATTACAAGCATCACACATGGTACTTAAGGCCCATTAACTCTCTTGTTACCTCTTACTAGGCAACAAGGTATATTATGACACTCAAAGTACATTCACAATAGTGAGTTAAACATCATAGCTCATACCTGGACATGATCATCATTTTAACATACCTTCATGGTTAGCACAGATGATAATAGTGATATCAATTGCATATCAGAACCATGTTCAACAAATATTAATTCACCATTCATGGGTAGCACCACTATTCCCTTACCAGGGTTAGGGTTTCCCATTGCATGTCATATGAGGATAATCATCTTATTACCACATCATAGTTATGGTTTATCCCCATATTGCCCAAAATTAGGGTTCATTAAACAATACATAGTATTACCCTAGATTTGAGTTTCACATCACATCAAACATCAGGGTTTCTCATGAAACCATCCTTAGTCAGGGTTTCACATAAACTTATCCCTAGAAAAGGATTTACATTCAATAATCCACAATTAGGGTTTATTATTCATCCCAATTGGGGTTTCATAATCCATTACCCATAATTAGGGTTTACTATTCATCCCAATTAGGGTTTCATGATCCATTACCCATAATTAGGGTTTACTATTCATCCCAATTAGGGTTTCAGATCACATTACTCTTAATTAGGTCTATACACATCATCATCCTAAATTAGGGTTACATCCATACCTTGGATTAGGGTTTCAATTATATTTGCCTTGGATTAGGGTTAAGGTTCAACAACCTTGTCAATTAGGGTTTATGTTCATGATTAGGGTTTCATGATCTCTTTACTTAGGGATCATACCCTTAATCACCACATGAATCAAGCTCATGTATCAACTCCATGCTATCATTCCTCACAACTTGATTAGCTCGTATCAATCCTTAGTCAAGTTCATATAACTATGAATGACATAGTGTATCAAGTCATTGCTCTTATAAGCAATTAGGGTTTCTTCCTTAATTGACCTTAATCACTTAGGTACTATTTGGGTTTTAACCTTTGTACCACCATTGATTAACATTATTAACCATCATTGGATTATTAAGACTATCATTACATTCAATATCCAAATGATTGAACCATTAACAACCTCCATGCGGTTTTGAAGTTTCATCACCAAACGGTTTTGAAACCGTTTTCCACCAAACAGTTTTCAAACCGTTTAACCCCAGACGGTTTTGAAATCGTTTGGCCCCAAATGGTTTCAAGACCATTTGGTATCAAACGGTATCAAGACTGTTTGGGCCAAATCAGTCCCAAAACCGCAAGGGCTCACTAGGTCATTTATCCATCAAATTGATTTCCAATTGCATCATTGAATTGACTATTGGTTATTCAATTGAAGGATTCATCAATCTAAACCATTATATCAACATCCATGGGTCAAGGATCAACCACTAACCCACCAAATGGTTTTGAAATCGTTTGGTCCCAAACGGTTTCAAGACCGTTTGGGCTCAAACGGTCTCAAGACCATTTGACCCAAAATGTCTTGAAATCGTTAGGACCAATTAAGGATTTCTTCAATCAACTTTATTAGGGTTTCCACTTAAAGGATCGGGCACACATTGGATCAATCAATTGAGTCCATTGGATCATCATCCAACCTGTGATTAATTTCAAACCTCAAATGGTCAACTAAGCCAAATGGTGAACCATTCTGTGCGGTTTGGAGTTCAAGACACCAAATGGTCAACTATACCAAATGGTCAACCATTCCATGCGGTTTGGAGTCTAACTTCACCAAACGGTTTGCAAACCGTTTGGACCAAAAGTCTAAGATTGTTTGCTATTGATTTTTTATTAAGGTGTGTGCTTATGAACAGATTACCATATTCAACCTTTAGACTCACAGAACTACTGCCATTTTCCATGGCAACTTCACTAATCAAGCAAGGTTGTTGCAATAATAACAATTAACACAATTGGATGAAGAAATCAAATTCAATGACAAGATTAAGGGTTTAAGTTATATAACCCGCCTTCAAATCTGATCCCAAGCTCCAAGCTTCACGTCTCCAATGGTGGTTGAATCTCTAGCAACCTCCCAAGGTCGTTTCTCAAGCTTTTGGAGTGAAAGGATCGGCTAGGGTTGAAGATGGAGTGAAGAAATGAAGGAATCATGCATTGTTTTAGGATTTTCACCATGAAATCAAGAAGAACGAAGGTCAAAGACTTACCAACAGGTTGGGGGCGTCCTTCCTGCTGTTCTTAGCTCTCTAGTTCGTTTTTTCAAACAAGGAGAAGAAAGGAATCCAAAAAGATCCTTAGGTGGGTTGGAAAAGGCTCTTTTATAAGAAAATTGATGAAAGAGAAAATGTCTTATAAAAATCAATTAATTCCAAAAAATTTACCACCTCTTTCTCCTTGGTTTTCTTACATGAAAAGGCATCTCAATCCCACTGAGCTCCCTTCCATTATCCATGGATTAAGGGAAAAGAAATTAAGCACCTCAATTCCTTATCATACTAATATATCTTTTTGAGTGGAAATTATTTTCCTTATAATAAGGTGAGTGGAATTTCACCTCCTTAGGATATTTTCGGTCCTTGCAAAGCTCAAGGACGTCCACACATATCTGAATTCCACCATTTTAATTTTGGTTGAAGGCCCTCCAATTATTTTATTTATTTTTGCATTAATGTTTCCATTATGCTTAAATCTTGATTATTTTAATATCAAGATTCTCTCTCCTCCAACGAAATTCAAATGAGGCGCCCCTCTCATTTTCTTTACTCCAAATTATGCCAAGAAACATTAGGGACCTTATTGAAGTGGTAAATTACATATTGCACCCTAGGTTTTGGGTAAATTGCACATTACACCAAAACTAGGTTTTCATGCATAAACATTGCTTTATCAGCTCTTTCTTGGTATTCAGGCTATTACAAGCCATACCTATGCATCATCTTCACTCTCATGATGCTTTAACACATTAGGAACATATTATCATGCACAATTTGCAAACATACCCCTCAACTTGGGTAATTTGCACTTTAGTCCAAAACAGGCAAAATATTGATTTCAACAATATTCAAAAAGGACTAAAATTGTAATATAAGTTCCTCTTGAGTCTTAATTACTTTTCAAAAGATAAGAGTACGCATATAATCACTTTTATTAAGAAAAACACCTAGGGTTAATTCATAACCCAGGTCAGGGATGTTACAAGTTTATCCACCCCTTACAATGATTTCATCCCCAAAATCATCAACAAAACATTAAGAGAAAAGAGTAGGACATTTCCTCCTCATCTCATCCTCTAGTTCCCTTGTAGATTCTTCAACGCCACGGTGATTCCAGAGGACTTTTACAAGACTAATGTCTTTCTTTTTAAATTTCTTGATTCTTCTATCAAGAATCAACACTGGCCCTTCCACATAAGATATGTCATCAGTTAGTTCTACCTCCATAGGTTGTAGAACTAACTCAGTGTCAGGATGACACTTTCTCAACATAGAGATATGAAACACTGGGTGCAATCTATGCAACTCAGGTGGTAACTCCAGCTTATAAGCTACCTTTCCCATCCTTTCCATGATTGGATAAGGCCCCATAAATCTCGGAGCTAACTTCCCTTTCTTTCCAAATCTCAGGATACCTTTCCAAGGTGAAACCTTGAGGTACACTCTGTCTCTGACTTGGAATTCTAAGGGTCTATGATGCTTGTCAGTATAGGATTTTGATCTATCTTGGGCTTTTTTCAACTGTTGTTGTATGATCTTTATCTTCTCAGTTGTTTGGTGAACCAGCTCAGGACCCAAAAGTTGATATTCACCAGTTTCATACCAACATAGGGGAGATCTACAACATCTACCATATAAAGACTCATATGGTGCCATCTCAATAATGTGTTGATAGCTGTTATTATAAGAAAACTCTATCAAGCTCAGATGTAGATTCCAACTCCCAACAAACTGAAGGACACATGCCCTAAGCAAGTCCTCCAAGGTTTGTATCGTCCTCTCAGATTGTCCATCTATCTGAGGATGAAAGGTTGTACTAAACCTCAGCTGAGTGCCCAAAGCTTTATGATTTTTTTCCCAAAAATGACTCATAAACTGAGGACCTCTATCAGATACTATGGTAACGGGTACCCCGTGTAAACGCACTATCTGATCTACATATAGTTGTGCCAGCTTCTCAGTTGTATAGGTTGTTTTGACAGGTAAGAAATGTGTTGTCTTTGTCAATCTATCAACTATCACCCAAATGGAATCATGACTTTTGGTTGTTCTAGGAAAACCAACCACAAAGTCCATAATCACATGATCCCATTTCCATTGTGGTATAGGTAGGGGTTGCATTGTTCCTATGGGCTTTTGGTGTTCAACTTTAACCTACTGACATACCGGACACCGCATAACAAACTCAGCAACATCCTTCTTCAAACCAGGCCACCAATACATATCCTTTAGGTTATGATACATCTTGGTGCTCCCAGTATGCATAACATACATTGAAGAATGAGCTTCCTCCAGGACTAACTTTCTTAGATTGTCAACATCAGGTACTACCATCCTACCATGGTAACAGGCTACCTGATCATCAGAATCATGGAAACATCTCATTTCTCACTGCCATATTCTGCTCTGAATTGCTGAATCATAGAATCAGTTTGATGTGCTTTTTTTTAATCTGTCGTCTTAGAGTTGGTTTTATGTGCATCTCAGCTAACAACCCGGCTAACAATGACACTTTAAGTTGTACATTGTCTTGCCTCAAGGATATAAACATATCTCTCTTAGAGCACACTAAGGAGTTTAGTTGTGCTTTATCTAAGGCTGGTGTTGCTGATTTTCTACTTAGTGCATCAGCAACCACATTGGCTTTCCCTGGATGATAATAAATTGTACAATCGTAGTCCTTGATTAACTCCATCCAGCGGCGTTGCCTCATATTTAGCTCATGCTGAGAAAAGATATACTTCAGATTCTTATGGTCTGTGAAAATCTGGAATGTCTCTCCATAGAGATAATGTCTCCAGATCTTCAAGGCATGGACCACAGCAGCTAACTCTAGATCATGTGTCAGATAATTCTCCTAGTGTTTCTTAAGCTGTTGAGAAGCAAAAGAAATCACTTGCTTATCATGCATCAACACACATCCTAAGCCATTCTTGGATGCATCATAGAAGACTATATACCCCTTTCCTTGCTCAGGTAGCACCAGCACAGGTGCACATGTTAACCTTTCCTTCAGCAACTGGAAAGATTGTTGATACTTGTCATTCCAGACAAAAGGAATCTCTTTCCTTATCAACTTGGTCAGAGGTAAGGCTATTGAACTGAAGTTCTTAATGAACCTCCTGTAATAGCCTGCCAATCCTAGGAAACTTCTTATCTCTGTCAGTGTCTTCGGATGTTCCCATTGCAGGATAGATTCTACCTTCTTCGGATCAACACGAATACCTGAGGAAGATATTACGTGTCCAAGAAAAGAAACCTTTGGCAACCAGAACTCAAATTTGCTAAACTTAGCATATAACTTATTCTCTCTTAGAAAAGTTATAGCTTGGTGAAGATGTTGCTCATGTTGTTGAGCATCTCTACTAAATATTAGAATGTCATCTATAAAGACGACAACATACTGATCCAGAAAAGGTCGAAAGATTCTATTCATGAGTTCCATAAATGCAGTTGGTGCATTAGTTAGTCCAAATGACATAACTGTGAACTCATAGTGACCATACCTTATCCTAAAGGTAGACTTAGGTATGTCACCGTCCTTGATACGTAACTGATGATATCCCGACCTCAAATCTATCTTTGAGAAGACAGTTGCACCACGCAACTGGTCAAAGAGATCATCAATCCTTGGTAGAGGATACTTGTTCTTTATAGTTACCTTGTTTAACTGTCTATAGTCAATGCATAACCGCATCGACCCATCCTTTTTCTTAACAAAAAGGACTGGAGCACCCCATGGTGAAGTGCTCGGTCGGATAAAACCCTTCTCAAGCAACTCTTGCAGTTGTTTCTTGAGCTCTTCCATTTTAGTAGGTGCCATCCTATACGGCGTTTGTGTTATTGGTTGTGTTCCTGGAACTAGATTTATTTCAAAATCTATCTCTCGGGGCGGAGGAATACCTGGAAGTTCTTCAGGAAATATATCTTCAAATTCCATGACTATCGGAACTTCAGAAGGATGAGGACTCCCCATTGTGGTATCAACCACATGGGCTAAGAATGCAAGGAATCCTTATCTCATCAACCTCTCAGCTACCATAGATGACACAAGACATGTGGGAAGAATCTTTCTATCTCCCTAAAAGTTCCATGTGTCCCCACCATCTGTGAACACAGCTTGCTTGGAACTACAATCCAAGACAACCTTATACTTCTCTACAGTGTCCATCCCAAGGATTATATCAAACCCATGCATCTAAAGTGGGATAAGATCCACTTGAATGCGGTGATCAGAACAGAAAAGATTGTAGGGAGAACAAACTTCCTGCAATACTGCAGATCCCATCAAAGGTGTCTCTAACAACAAGTTAGCTGATCTATGACTGACAATCATATTGCAGTCATCAATCACTTCTCGAGTGATAAAAGAGTGTGTAGCACCCGGATCAATTAACATAGATACAAAGCAGGATAAAGACATATCAGAATAAAGTAGTTCCATCTGACCTGTCACAACCTGAGGGTTGACTATTGCTTCAGGCTGGTTCATAGCATAGAACCTAGCCATTACTTGTTGTTGACCCTGTACTCAGTTGCTGGGTCACACTCCTAACCTTCTCAAGACATTCTCTCACCACATGGCCTTCTTTTCCACATCGATAACAGGTTATATTCCCCCTTGGTGGTCTGGGTGGTCCTGTTACTGACATAGAAGCTGAGTTGTGAGCTCCCTTTGGTGGTAAACTATGGTTTCTACCCTTACTTGACGTCCACTACGTCGGGGTATTGAACCTTGGTGGTGGTGTAGGAACAGAATACCTTGGTTTCTTGAAACTTCCAGCACTCTATCCTTGAAACTGTGGGTATTCCTTCTTACCCTTGGTTTGTCGCTTCTTAATTACAGACCTCTCTATGCATCTTACAGACTCCACGAAAGTTGAAAACCTCTCTTGGTTCTCCAGAGTAGACACCGGAGTGGTCAATTCAGCATTCATCCCTTTCTCGAACCGTCGAATTCTCTTCTCATCATTGGTGCCATGTGTGGACAGAACTGCAACAACTCCATGAACCTAGCCTTGTACTCGCTAATGTTCATAGGTCCTTGTTTGATTCTCTCAAACTGAGAGATCTTCTCATCTAGATACGTCGTGGGGAAGTATCTAGCGATGAATTCACGTCTGAATTCATCCCATCCAATCACAACTCCAGGCCTTTTGCCTTCCTCGATGGTCCACCAGTGACCAGCACTCCCTTTGAGGAGATATACAGCATGTCTGACCCTCTCATCATCAGGAATCATGAGGATTCTGAAGGCTTTCTCCAACTCAGTCAACCATAGATCAGCATCTACTGGATCGGCTGTACCAGCATACTCTAAGGCTCCTACTCTCTTCAACCTTTCAAAAGTCTTGTCGGCACCATGTCTTTCATCATGGGCTGGTACCCTAGGTGCAGGTACTGGCATTCTATCTGTCATGTGGGTCATAGCTTCCATAAACTACCCGAACATAGCCTGGAAGGATGGGTTCCCCATATCAGCTGGGTTGAACTGGGGTTGTTCAGGTACAGGTTCCTCCCTATCCTGGTCTCTTACACCACCTCCCGGTGCAGCAACATTGCTCTCAGCAGTGTGTTCATCATGTGATCCAGACATCCTTAGTTCTTCTTCTCCTATATGAGTAGAAGACACTATCAGATAAACTAGAAGACACTTAGAACAGACTCAACAACCTTAATCCTATGTCTCTGTAAACTCAGCGAACCTAGAGCTATGATACCACTAAATTGTGGCGTCTGACTCGTGAAAACATAAGATTAACTAGTGCGGAAGCGATTACTAGCAGCGGATTACTGAAAATCACTAAAAATAAAAACCATTTATCAAGAGATCCATTCACATGAAAAACTCTTTCATTTAGAACAAAAGTAAAACATTACATCTTGGTTCATATATACATTACATGCATCATTGCACCTCAAAGCATACATGCACAAAATCTTAGATCGAAATATCAAAACACTAACTCCTAGGACCCGAGAGTATAGAGATGACTCATAGGACTAACTACATAAAACTAGACAGCCAAGGTCTCCACCTAATGGATCACTGTTGTCCTTGTAACTGCTGCTGCTCTTCCCCTGCAGAAGAGTTTCTGCCTTGTCATCTGCGTCTACCTAAAAACATTGGATCCCACGGGGGTGAGACAATTATAAAAATTGCCCCAGCGGGAGATATAACTCTCCGCCAAAACATTGTCATTGCGGTTTAATAGAAATAAACTGAGCAGTGGGATAATATAATTCAGTAGCAGATGAATCAACATCTATGTAGATTAGAGCAAAATTCTTATGCAAGCATTATATTTATAACTTGATTAGGCAGCATGTCTCATATTCGATATGAATTAAAAGATCATAAATAACATTTATGTATCAGGACATGTTAAGCAGTATATCATCAACCAGAGACTCTCGTATTTCTATCTTATGCAAATACGCTACACGGATGATTACATTTTTCAAACATATTTAAGCTCTGAGGAGATGAGGTATACCGCTCATACTCCAACCAACCATTTCTAGAATCGAAATCGGTACCATAAATAGGTCAATGGAAGAGTTGAATTCCCATGACCTCCCACATCCTGGTCAGCACAGGACTACAAGCACGACTGCGTCGACTGCTCAAATAGCTTTCCAAGGTATACTGGAACTTCGCTATAGAGTCACAGTGTCAACTCACCCTCATCGGAAATTGAGAGCATTAATGTTTGTCTCCATCAACCCGACATAAAAAAATAACATTGGGAGTTAATGATGCATCCATCCCAACCATCGAGAGATTTATGATACATCTATCTCGACACATGAAGGATTGAGAGGTTTAGTGTTTACCTTCCCTCAATCTCTTCACCCAGACGTAAGGATATTTTTGCCCATTTACCCCCACATATTCAAAATATGCGAATTCCAGGAATTCAATAGGAAAACCTATTTCACCATCACCAACTTCTGACGATGATGGGTCTATGGTCAGAGCACTACATGAATAGATTCCACTTGATTAATTAAGTACATTGTTCATATTCTTTTAGCATCAGGCAAGTTCTCAAACAAAACTTATTATGACAATGCTATAAAGAAACATGTACTATTTTCATCAAATATTCAACTATTTTTAAAATATATTGGGAACTCATTCCCTTATTTCAAAACGGGGAATTCTCATCCCTCCACAATCTCATCACCACAATCATATGGCCCTGGGTAATTAAACCCTTGATTCATCATTAAGCATTGTTACCACTTTTCCAGGTAACCATGACCTTTAAGTCAACTGACCAATGCAAACATGATACTTGCTATTCCAAGCATCACACATGGTACTTGAGGACCATTAACTCTCCTGTTACCTCTTACCAGGAAACAAGGTATATTATGACACTCAAAGTACATTCACAATAGTGAATTAAACATCATAGCTCATACCTGGCCATGATCATCATTTCAACATACCTGCATGGTTAGAACAGATGATAACAATGATATCAATTGCATATCAGAACCATGTTCAACAAATATGAATTCACCATTCATGGGTAGCACCACTATTACCTTACCAGGGTTAGGGTTTCCCATTGCATGTCATATGAGGATAATCATCTTATTACCACATCATAGTTATGGTTTATCCCCATATTGCCCAAAATTAGGGTTCATTAAACAATACATAGTATTACCCTGGATTTGAACTTCACAGCACATCAAACATCAGGGTTTCTCATGAAACCATCCTAAGTCAGGGTTTCACATAAATTTCTCCCTAGAAAAGGATTTACATTCGATAATCCACAATTAGGGTTTACTATTCATCCCAATTAGGGTTTCATGATCCATTACCCATAATTAGGGTTTACTATTCATCCCAATTAGGGTTTACTATTCATCCCAATTAGGGTTTCATGATCCATTACCCATAATTAGGGTTTACTATTCATCCCAATTAGGGTTTCAGATCACATTACTCTTAATTAGGTCTATACACATCATCATCCTAAATTAGGGTTACATCCATACCTTGGATTAGGGTTTCAATTATATTTGCCCGGGATTAGGGTTAAGGTTCAACAACCTTGTCAATTAGGATTTATGTTCATGATTAGGGTTTCATGATCTCTTTACTTAAGGATCATACCCTTAATCACCATATGAATCAAGCTCATGTATCAACTCCATGCTATCATTCCTCACAACTTGATTAGGTCGTATCAATCCTTAGTAAAGTTCATACAACTATGAATGACATAGTGTACCAAGTCATTGCTCTTATAAGCAGTTAGGGTTTCTTCCTTAATTGACCTTAATCACTTAGGTACTATTAGGGTTTTAACCTTTGTACCATCATTTATTAACATTATTAACCATCATTGGATTATTAGGACTATCATTACATTCAATATTCAAATGATTGAACCAGTAACAACCTCCATTCGGTTTTGAAGTTTCATCACCAAATGGTTTTGAAACCGTTTGCTACCAAACGGTTTTGAAACCGTTTAACCCCAAACGGTTTTGAAACCATTTGGCCTCAAACGTTTTCAAGACCGTTTGGGCCAAATCAGTCCCAAAACCGCAAGGGCTCACTAGGTCATTTATCCATCAAATTTATTTCCAATTGCATCATTGAATTGCCTATTGGTTATTCAATTGAAGGGTTCATCAATATAAACCATTAGATCATCATCAATGGGTCAAGGATCAACCACTAACCCACCAAACGGTTTTGAAACCGTTTGGTCCCAAACGGTTTTGAAACTGTTTGGTCCCAAACGATTTCAAGACCGTTTAGGCTCAAACGGTCTCAAGACCGTTTGACCCAAAATGTCTTGAAATCGTTAGGACCAATTAAGGATTTCTTCAATCAAGTTGATTAGGGTTTCCACTTAAAGGATCGTGCACACATTGGATCAATCAATTGAGTCCATTGGATCATCATCCAACCTGTGATTAAGTTCAAACCTCAAACGGTCAACTAAGACAAATGGTCAACCATTCCATGCAGTTTGGAGTTCAAGACACCAAATGGTCAACTATACCAAACGGTCAACCATTCCATGCGGTTTGGAGTCTAACTTCACCAAACGGTTTGCAAACCGTTTCGACCAAAAGTCCAAGACCATTTGCTATTGCTTTTTGATTAAGGTGTGTGCTTATGAATATATTACCATCTTCAACCTTTAGACTCACGGAACTACTAGCATTTTCCATGGCAACTTCATTAATCAAGCAAGGTTATTGCAATATTAACAATTAACACAATTGCATGAAGAAATTGAATTCAATGACAAGATTAAGGGTTTAAGTTATATAACCCGCCTTCAAATCTGATCCCAAGCTCCAAGCTTCACGTCTCCAATGGTGGTTGAAGCTCTAGCAACCTCCCAAGGTCGTTTCTCAAGCTTTTGGAGTGACAGGATCGGCTAGGGTTGAAGATGGAGTGAAGAAATGAAGGAATCATGCATTGTTTTAGGATTTTCACCATGAAATCAAGAAGAACGAAGGTCAAAGACTTACCAACAGGTTGGGGGCGTCCTTCCTGCTGTTCTTAGCTCTCTAGGTCGGTTTTGAAAACAAGTAGAAGAAAGGAATCCGAAAAGATCCTTAGGTGGGTTGGAAAAGGCTCTTTTATAAGAAAATTAATGAAAGAGAAAATGTCTTATAAAAATCAATTAATTCCAAAAATGTTGCCACCTCTTTATCCTTGGTTTTCTTACATGCAAAGGCATCTCAATCCCACCGAGATCCCTTCCATCATCCATGTATTAAGGGAAAAGAAATTAAGCACCTCAATCCCTTATAATATTAATATATCTTTTTGAGTGGAAATTATTTTCCTTATAATAAGGTGAGTGGAATTTCACCTCCTTAGGATATTTTCGGTCCTTGCAAAGCTCAAGGACGTCCACACATATCTGAATTCCACCATTTTAATTTTGGTTGAAGGCCCTCCAATTATTTTATTTATTTTTGCATTAATGTTTCCATTATGCTTAAATCTTGATTATTTTAATATCAAGATTCTCTCTCCTCCAACTAAAATCAAATGAGGCGCCCTTCTCATTTTCTTTGCTCCACATGATGCCAAGAAACATTAGGGACCTTATTGAAGTGGTAAATTACATATTGCACCCTAGGTTTTGGGTAAATTGCACATTACACCAAAACTAGGTTTTCATGCACAAACATTGCTTTATCATCTCTTTCTTGGTATTCCGGCTATTACAAGCCATACCTCTGCATCATCTTCACTCTTATGATGCTTTAACACATGAGGAACATATTATCATGAACAATTTGCAAATAGACCACTCAACTTGGGTAATTTGCACTTTAGTCCAAAACAGGCAAAATATTGATTTCAACAATATTCAAAAAGGACTAAAATTGTAATATAAGTTCCTCTTGAGCCTTAATTACTTTTCAAAAGATAAGATCATGCATATAATCACTTTTATAAAGAAAAACACCTAAGGTTAATTCATAACCCAGGTCAAGGATGTTACACTCTTCACCATGGCTGACACAAGAAGTGGTGTTGCACGATACATGAGAAAAGGTACTTGCTAGATCCGAAAATCTTGCCAACAAATGAAGGTCAAGGTATTTATACTTTAGGTTTATAGAAAAGAGAGTCATAGGTTTCACTTACTTAAGGTACTTCATGCCACCTAGCCATGCAAGGTCAACACATGCTTTTGCATTCATGCCACTATCATCTTGCCATGCAAAACGGATAAAGAAAAGATAAGGGGTGGCTCTTGAGTTGTCTCCTAGGGCAAGCTTTCCTCCACTAAGCTTTTATTATATTCCACTCCATCATTTCCAAGACAAAAGCAAATTGATGCCTTATTTATTTCTTGAAGTGCCTTACCCATCATGGGTCAAACTAAGGCTCCACAAACTGATAGGATTCCCTCCTTATGGCTCTATGGATGATAGGGGCTCCTTCCCTTAGTCCTTAATCAATATGGCTCATGTGCATGACTACAACTTTATGCATTTTCTTGTTTTCTTTATTATTAAGAGTACTAACACTTCAAGATTCTTCAATCATATTGCCTCCTTATTTCTCTTTCCTCTAGGTAACACTAAGTAAGAGTAAAAACAATGTAGAGGTGGTAAATTACACAATAGCCCTACATTTTGTACATATTGTAAATTGTACTACAATTGATGCACCAAGCACTTAGCATTTTACACAAGTTCTCACTTAGGGTTTAGGCTCTGCATGATCTGCCACTTAGCATCATATTCTCTTTCATGACATATATAACACTTAGAATATATTCAACATGTAACATTTGCAACATAACCCTTATCTTGGGTAAATTTCACTTTTCACTTAGATTAGCATATAATGCACACATAGTTTGCTCAATTTTGAGAATAAACTCCACAAAGGCCTTAATTACTTTTCCCAAAAGATAAGAATAACTTGTAAGAAGCTTACTTAAGCAAAACATCTAGGGTTAGGCTAGAACCTAGGTCAGGGGTGTTACAATTATAAACCCATAACAAGGATTTCATCCCTGAAATCCCGGGTAAAGGGATACTACAGAACGCTGACCAGTACAAGAGCCTTTCTCACAAGATTATCATAGAATTTGTTATACTCAACTGTCTTTCCCAGACCAAAGTTACATTATATCCTTCATATGAGGTTACAAATCTAATCATGCCTCCATTGTATCTTTTTATTCTGTTGGTTCAACACTATCTTTCTTATGACTTGTACCAACTATCATGTTAGTTGTTTATTTTCTTGTCATAAGGAGAGGCTACTTGTTCAAGAAGAACTTATCTCGAATGTATCTCTTAGAGGCTAGGTATAAGTTCCCTCAACAGATCTAGATAAAGATATTTTAAGGAATCATTTTTAACTTGATAAGATTTTTCTTAAAATAGTTCCTTTAATTAATTAATCCTTATCCATTTTATGTTTATGCAGAGCATAAACCCCTAACATATGGTTTCCATACTGTAGTTATCTCAAGGTTGGCCCTTCTAAGTTACCAAACATTATTCATTTAATTGGAAGTTGTATTCTTATTCTCATATCATCTGACACATCTTAGGTACCAGAATTCCTCATCTTGGTATTCTTCACATGCGTAGAAAACTCATCACATCCTAATTATTTCCATCTCCCTATTACTAGTACCAAAGTTAAACATACAAAAGGATATATCTTTAATCTTGAGATATCATATATATTACACATATCTAAATTTTGGAACAAAGTCCCAAACGAACTGATATTTTTCTAAGTACCCCTCAAATGAACGTCTCTAACTCATGCACATCAAGTGTCATAAAATACATTTCATTTCCATGTTCATGAAAGGAAAGAACATAAAGGAACATATTCCTTTTTCTCACCCCATCATTACCCAGGGTTATTCATAAAAAAGGAGACATACACTTAGTTGAAGAAGTCCTCTCAGCAACCTTTATAGTTAGGGAAGTCCACTTAGCAATCCCTATCTAGTTAGGAAAGTCCACTTAGAAATCCGTTACCAGTTAGGAAAGTACACTTAGCAATCCTTTACTAGTTAGGAAACTCCACTTAGCAATCCCTATCTAGTTAGGAAAGTCCACTTAGCATTCCTTTATTTGGTCAGAAAAGTTCACTTAGCAATCCCATTTTAGTTGGGACAGTTCACTTAGCAATCCTTATGTATTTGGGAAAGTTCACTTAGCAATCCCTATGTGTTTGGGAAAGTTCACTTAGCAATCCATATGTATTTGGGAAAGTTCACTTAGTAGTCCCTATCTATTTGGGAAAGCTCACTTAGCAATTCCCTATTTTGTTTCATTCATTTCCTTGTTTTTTTCTAACATGACTATGAACATTCTATAATTTCATAACATTTCCCATTTCCATATTATGGAAATGATCCCTACTTTTCACACAGACTTTATTGATTAGGGATCATCTCCCTCATTCTCCTTCCTCCTAGCATGAGGATTATACTTTTTTACTTCCTCATGCACACAGATTGATATGAGATTATCTCATATTCTAATTTACTACACTTAGGATGTGATGGAAACGCTCATGCCATATTTCCAATCTAGTTAGGCTTACTAGATTGTTTCAAAATGACTACTTGATCAGAGTAATCAGAGAGATGACAATCTATTCCTTACTTTTCATATTATCAAAGCATAGGACTTGGCATCCTTGGATTTTCTCCCAGCATCACCTCTATGCCTCACCCTCTTTCACATAGATAAGAGTAATTATAAAGCATTTAAAAGAATAGTGAACAGAATATAAATTCTAGTTTTCATCACTTCTCCCCTATGTTCTCATAGGGAAATTAATTGAGAAGTTAATAACATCAATCCCCATCATATCTATCAGGTAAAATCAAAAGAAGGCATATTAAAATGAGAAAGCTTTATCTAATTGTCACCCCTCGCGGTCATCTACCGCTTCAGGTTAACTCAACACATAGAGTCTAGTTGTTTCATGTCACCGCTTTTGCCTTTTTACCCTATTGGCTGTAACTTTTGTATGCCCTATCGAGTCTTCCTCGGTTTTTGGGTCATTTCCTCCCTTGTTTCAAACAAAAAGGGTTTAGTATGCTCAACATGTTTGTTTCTATAACATGTTTTGTCCTTGTACCATGGTCTTATCGGTCTTATTATCGATATAAAAGCTAATTCAGAAGCTCTTATAGGTGGAAGGTTAGGACTTTTGCCTTTACTTAGTGACTACTATTCCAGAGCACTAAGCATTTATTGCACTGGTGGCACCAAAAACCATGGTCCTTTGGAACAACTAGACAAATGTTTCTAGAATTGTAGATACTTCTCCTTGATTCTTAGCTTATTTCCCCTCCTTGGGTACAACTATCACATATGTAATATATGTCCTTTACTGGTGGCGGAGTCCATTTTCTCTCCATATGTGAACTCTTCCCACATTTTCCATTATTTTATCATGACTATATTATCTTGGAACTCTTTCAGAACCCAAGGTTTCTGTATTGAGGACTGATATCCTTAGTTGTAATGCTAGTATCCAGTCTACTTATATGCATCACTATTGTCCTAACCTACCCAACAGGAGCATAAAAGTTGGATTCTCTTATATTGATTGGGTCAAGATGGGAATTCTCAGGCACTCCTTCTTCCCTTGCTTGATCCCTTGCACCCATTCCTGGTGTAAACAACATTGCTCTAAGCAATGTATTCCTCGTGTTCTCCAGTCATTCTTAAATTTCACCCTTTCTTCCACATAAGTAGAAGTCACTATAGGGTATACTGGAGGACACTAACATGGACTCAACACCTTAGTCCTATGTCTCTGTAGACTCAGCGAACCTTAAGCTCTTATACCAAACTTCTAATGACCATTCTCAAACTGACAAACAAATCATTATTAATTAAACGGAATAACCATAAATAGTGGATTAACAAAAACACTAAAATTTAAAACCATTTTGCACATAGGCCCATCTTCTAGAAAACTCTTACATAAAGAACCAAAGTCTCATATATGCATGGTTCACATTATAAATTTAGTGTTCTATCTCTCCTTGAGGATAATAAGTACTAGCCGCTTTGCTTTAATACACACAGTAACAGCATAAAATCCTTGAGATAAACAAAACCAAAACCTCATGTCGCTCGTGAAAACCACTAAGACTATCTCCCAAGGACCTGAGAATACAAAGACGACACATAGGACTTCTATCTATCGGACATTATAGACACCGTACTCAACCTGATATACAACTATGATCCTTGCTGATACGCTCCTTCTGTAGCCCAATTTTTAGTCTCTCATCCGCATCTTACCTAAAAAAAATTTGGATCCCACAGGGTGAGACTATTGTCCCAGCAAGAGATATAACTCTCTATCGACAATATTAATATCACATAAAATAATAAAAATTGAACTGCAGGTATTCTATTTGTTTGACAAATATATCTTCAAGTACCAAGCAAGGATATTAATAACATATCTACAATTCATCTTTTGCTTGAAAAGGAATATAAAGAACATGTATAACATCTATCTAACAAGATGTATAAAAGTAATAAGGCATCAACCAATGTTTCTATATTTGATCCTTAAACGAATATACTATGCGGCTGATTACATGTTCACATTCATACTTATGCCCAGAGGAGATGAGATATACCACTCATACTCCAACCAACCACTAGTAAGTTGAATTCGGTACCATACAAGATCAATGGCAGAACCAACTATCAAAACCTCTTCTTTCTCAGCCAGCTCGATAACACTTAGGTAACACTTAGGTTTAGCATGACATCTTGTGTCTGTTGGAATTAGATATGATGGGGTATAGCGTCATCCTCGCTATAGAGTTACTATCGTAGTATGTACTCTCTTTGGGAGAAGACCACTTAGCTTTCTTGGATTATCAGGATGACCACTGAGCGATCTTGTGTTGATTTTATTGGGAAGTACACTAAGTAACCTGATGTATTTGGGGAATCCACTAAGCACCCTTATTTTAGTTTGGGAGTCCACTAATCACCCTTATATTATCACATATTCAAGGAAATATGTGTTTCGAGTAAAACTCATTTCACCATTCAGCAATTTCTGACACTTGATGGATCTATGGTATGGGCAACTACATGATAATATTCATCTTGCTTAATTAAGTGTATTACTATATCTTTTTAGCATCAATCAAGTTACAAACAAGAATAACAACAATTATAATAAACAAAAGCATAAAAACATTCATCAGACACTTTCATATTCACTGAGTCACATAGCTCACTTAGAATATCAACCTCTTGTCATCATATCTATTGGGTATTCAACCCTTCATTCATCATCGAGCATTATCACCACTTAGCAGATGATCATTAACTCAAGGTCATGAAACCCAGATACTTATTCACATAGTCCACATAGCTCATTAGATTTGTATCACATAATCACATAGCTCTTACTTGACCATGCTTAATGCATTAAGATATTTGCATGATTATTATATCATGTTATCAACAATTTCAACATATGTCTTTGACCATGAATTACTAAGGAACACGTCCTTCTATTGAATTAGGGTTATATTCAATTGAATAGGGTTTCAAGATCTCATTATCATCATGATTACTGGGTCTAGGTATTCAGACCCCTAGACCCCCACATAGTGTTAACACCTTTGTAACAAGTAACTAATATCTCCAAGTTCTCTGATCCATGTATTCTTCTTTACTTACTGTATAAGAATTTCACACAACTCACATCATTCATAAAACATCTCGTCACCTCATTTCTAGGCAACAACTTATTATTAGTCTACTTGTTATACAGGTATTCCGCATAGCTTACAAGACTCATCTAAGTCTATCCATATAGGACGTCTTAGCTCATATCTTGTGATATTCATCATTTTATGATTCAGAGATAGTGTACGCTTTAGGATGAAAGACCTCTTATAATATCATTGTTCAATTTTAGCCATGCTTAGGGTTAGGAATATTTACATCATCTCTCTGTGATATAAGAAAGTGCATCCCTCTCATTGTTAGGGTTAGGCTCATCTCAATTTAACTGATTATACTTGTACAAGCATATCATAACCCTTCATTAGGGTTGGATTTCTCTTTTATTACCAATTAGGGATTCAAGATCATAATATCTAGAATCAAACTGTAATTCATACTCCACCCATCATAGGAGCATCATCACATGCTTCCCCACATATTTACCACCCATGTTAAAGTCTTTCTCTCTTATCCTTAATAGGATATAGATTGCATCTTATTTAATTCACCTCTTAAGGTCTGTTACCTTAACATCACTAAACTTAATCACTTAGTATACATCACTTAGATATTTTTTAATGGATTAAAGCATGTCTACCATATAGGGTGGAATGATCAATGATACTTGTTCTGTTATGCTTGAGAATGCATGTCTCATCATAACAAATAATTATTTCATTGTGTGGAGAAATCACACCATCATATCGGGCTTAGGGAATATTCCTTATCATCAAATCATGTAGTCATGTTGAGTTAAGGTATGCTAAATACATACTCATCTTTCAAGTCTTAGATTCTCTCTCATCCTTACTAGGATATAAAATTCTTAGTTCATACCTTTAAGGTATAAACCTTATCAATATCAAATAAGTTAAGCTCATTGTATCTCACTATTACATTAATCATACTCATCACTTAGTCAATCTTAATAATTGACGACATGCCTACCATATCAAGTAGTATGATTGATAATATCATTCACATATCATCTTGTCAACTATTCACTTTGATCATTTTGTATAACCACATCTTTAGATCAGGTATAGGGAATATCCCCTATCACCATATCGTGCATTCACATATTTTACCATATTGTGCACTCACATAGGTTACCATATCGTGCACCCACATAGGTTACCATATCGTGCACCATCTTAGGGCACCATATCGGCCATCCATCTTGGGCAACATATCGGCCATCCATCTTGGGCAATCATATCGGCCATCCATCTTGGGCAACATATCGGTCGTCTATCTTAGGTAACATATTGGCCATCTATCTTGGGCAACATATCGATCATCTATCTTGGGCAACATATCGACCATCTATCTTGGGAAACATATCCTCATTCTAGGGTTTTACACAAGGTATCGTTTCACCTTTGTACTAAGTACAAGTGTTAAATAAGGATCCTTCATATCATCCATAATACCTACTATGACTTACCTACATATCGCGAAAGTCTCCATATTGGGTCCCATATCATTTTTCCCAGGTCTTCAATGCATGTCGGGTTGTAAGGTCTTCAACCCATATCGGGTTATTCAAGAGTGATCAACTCATATCAGGTATCCAATGATGATGTCATCATCATCATTAACCTCAAGATCACTAATCTTATTCAAAACTATGGATAACAATCCTAATTACATTTTAGAACCCATGATTACATCAATTGATCATAGGAAACCCTAATTTGCAAATAATCAAGAATTTAAATAACATTAAAGAAAGGATAGATAATTTTGAAGGGTTTGAGTTATATAACCCGCCTCTTATGAGATTCCAAGCTTCAAGACTCTCTTCCTCACATCCCAAGGTTGAGGATGAACCTTCTCCAAGCTCCAAGACTTGGGCTTCAAGCTCTTACACGATATCCTTCATCATCTTGGGTGATATCACCTTAAGTGGTTGCTTCAACCTTCTTTGGCCGATATCTCTCCTCTTTGGCCGATACCACTCAACCCTCTTCACCATGGGTTACATAAGAAGTGGTGTTGCACGATACAAGAGAAAGGCCACTTGCTAGATCCGAAAATCTTGCCAACAAATGAAGGTCAAGGTATTTATACTTGAGGTTTATAGAAAAGAGAGTCATAGGTGTCACTTACTTAAGGTGCTTCATGCCACCTAGCCATGCAAGGTCGACACATGCTTTTACATGCATGCCACTATCATATTTCCATGCAAAAATGATAAAGAAGAGATAAGGGGCGTCTCTTGAGTTGTCTCCTAGGGTAATCATTCCTCCACTAAGATTTTATTATATTCCACTCCATCATTTCCAAGACAAAAGCAAATCGATTCCTTATATCTTTCTTGAAGTTCCTTGCCTGTAATGGGTCAAAACAAGGCTCCAAAAATTGATAGGATTCCCTCCTTATGGCTCTATGGCCGATAGGGGCTCCTTCCCTTAGTCCTTAATCAATATGGCCCATGTGCATGACTCCATTTTATGCATTTTCTTGTTTTCTTTATTATTAAGAGTAGTAACAATTCAAGATGTTTCAATCATATTGCCTCCTTCTTTCTCTTTCCTCTAGGTAACACTAAGTAAGAGTAAAAACAATGTAGAGGTGGTAAATTACACATTAGCCATACATTTTGTACATATTGTAAAATTTGTACTACAATTGATGCACCAAGCACTTAGCATTTTACACAAGTTCTCACTTAGGGTTTAAGCTCTGCACGAGCCACCACTTAGCATCATATTCTCTTTCATGACATATAGAACACTTAGAATATATTCAACATGTAACATTTGCAACATAACCCTTATCTTGGGTAAATTGGATTTTTCACTTAGATTAGCATATAATGCACACATAGTTTGCTCAATTTTGAGAATAAACTCCACAAAGGCCTTAATTACTTTTCCCAAAAGATAAGAACAAGTTCTAAGCAGCTTACTTAAGAAAAACATCTAGGGTTAGGCTAAAACCTAGGTCAGGGGTGTTACATAAATAAGACGAGAACTTAGTTTCAATCAACTGCATGAAATGAATATTTGATTAATCATTAATAAAAACTATATGTAATCTTAAGGACTGGCCTCGGGTGGGGGTGATGACTCCCACAAACCCAAGAGTCTGACCCGAAATTGTAACATCCCTGACCTGGGTTATGAGATAACCCTAGGTGTTTTGCCTAATTATGTAATTAAGATACTTGTGATAATCTTGTGCCATGTAATCAAAGCTCTTGAGGAACATATGTTTATATTTATGTCCTTTTTAAACAATGTTTTAGTATTGTTATGTAACACAGGGACCTATGTGCAAATTACCCAGTTAAGGGGTTTAACTTGCATAATTCACATGTTAAGATGTTCCTTTGATGATGAGACATCATATGAGTGAATATGATGAGGTATGATGGATTCTCCAAGCTTGGGCACCAAGGTGCAGCTTGTAGAGCAGTCCTTGTGCTTAAAACCCTGATTTTGGTATAAAGTGCAATTTACCCAAATAAGGAGTGCAACTTGTGAAATACACCTTCCAGAATATCTTTTATAACTTTTGACATCAATTAGAGAAGAAATGATGAAAGGGGCGTTTCAATTAAATAATTAGATAAGAAAAATGACCTTTATAGTGAAATCACCTAGTATGAGAAAGGAGACCCTTCATATATGTGTACCTTAGTTTGCATGTTGGTTTTATTTACCCTTAGATCTTGAGTTTTTATGGATTTTGCTTAAGTTATGATGGTTTGGACGTGCCTTAGAAAGAAGGAGGGACCAAGATGAGAAATCTATGAACTAAAGGTCCTTATGGTGGAAATTAGCCTAAACTATATAAGCATATTCCTATACAAACCAAGTAAATGTATCCTTTATCCTCTTCACTTCTCATCTTTCTCAAAAACGGCCAAGGAAAAGCTCTGGATTTCAGGGAGACGACCAAGTAGTGCTAAGGTGAGAAGGAACCATCTTCTAGCTCGGATTCTTGGATGAATTCATCATAAAAGGTTGGTTCTATGGTTAACTCACTTAGGTTCTTTGTTCTAGCCGACCATCCCCATCTTTTCCTTGGAGAATCACCTCTGGTCGAGTTGTGGAGCTCAAGACGCCATTAGAGACTTGAATCCTGGAAGCTTGGAGCTCTAGGAACAACGTTTGAGGCGGGTTTTATAACTCTAAACTTCTTGCTTTATTATGCATATCTATGTTCTTGTAATTATGCTTAGTCCTTCTTCTACCTTACATCTTCCTTGCCCTTTTGCAAGCAAAACCATGGTATAACCGACCTGAACAGAGGTTGAAGATGATGGGCGTGGATTCCTAGGCAACTTTACCAACCGACCTTGGACCCTTTTGGTCCAAACGGTTGCAAACCATTTAAGGTCAAACGGTCTCAAACCGTTTGATCCCAAACGATCTTGCAAGACCGTTTGGATCAAAACGGTCTCAATACCGTTTGATAGGGTTGACCAAGGGACGACCATTTGAGGGTCTGTTGTTAATATATTGAATTTCATTCCTACAAAGAATCATAATTTAATTCTTAACCAATTGAGAGTTGAAGGTACTTCAATACCCTAACCCTAATCGGGTTGAAATTGTTGTTTTCAAGTATAGATCTTGTTGAGTTTTGGGTTGAAGGACTCAAACGGTCTTAAGACCATTTGGGGGTTCATCCCAAAGGTATCAAGACCATTTGGACACAACCCAAGACCGTTTGGAGGTCTAGGTTTGAGGTAATTAGATGGTTTGAGGGTTCAATTCTAATAAGTTGATGAATTGATAAAATTGTTGATTTTAGACCTAATTAGGGTTCAACCTTTATCCAACCGACTTGGTTTTTGGTCAAACTTTGGGAAAACAGTCTCAAGACCGTTTGGAGGATGTCCAAACGATCTCAAGACCGTTTGGGCCAAGATTGGGCCCAATTGGAGGTCAATTGATAGGTTCAACCTTGATTTGATTCACATGGTTGAACATTGATGATTATCCGATTAAAACCCTAATTGAGATAGACTAATCCCTAATTGGCTTTCAATTGAGGGTCAATTTGATGTCCAAGTGGTTAAGGCTAACCCTAATTGACTCAATTTATAAGTGGTTAATATGGTTATGACCAATTGGAGGCTTCAACATAGATAACCATAAACAATCATAACCTTTGATGGACTTTTGAGGTCCAAACGGTTTGAGCCCATTTGGACCAAACGGTCTCAAGACCGTTTGAGGCCAAACGGTCTCAAGACCATTTGGGCTCAAACGATCTCAAGGTCGTTTGGTCCAATCGATCCCAAGATCGTTTCAAATCAAACGGTTTCAAACCGCATAAGCTCAAACGGTTTGGAGGTCAACTCTCCCCAAACGGTCAACACACCCAAACGGTCTTAAGACCGTTTGAGGGCAAACGACCTTGGGTGTCCTACGGTCTTGGAGTCAAACCTAGCAAACGGTCAACACATCCAAACGGTTTCAAACCGTTTGGAGGTTGAATATGTGTAACCGAATGGAGACTTTCAAGGTTGTTTATACTTAATTAATTGAAAGTGTATTTGGTTCAATGATGATCTGATCTAAACCCTAATGATAACCTAGGACATTAAGGGACTAAGTGACTAATGAATGGACCTATGATGATGATCAATAGTGTAATTTACCAAAATGCCCTTGAAGGGTTAAATCAAAGGATACCTTGTTTTAATCAAACCCTAATCACATGATAGTGATGATTTGACTTATGATAGTCAATGAGGACTTAACCCAACCTAATCTAGAGTGGTGTAATCACCATCTACTAGTAAGAGGAGAGAGAAAGTACCATTTATGGTTGAAATTCAAGTAAAATACCTTCAATGTACATGAATATGCATGATTAGGGTATGATCCACCTATGTGAGATCATGGAAACCCTAATTATAATAGTTGATGAATCTTAACCTAATCTGAGGATATCAATGATGATGTTTCTCATACATGATGATGTTATGAGTTCAATTCACCATGAAGTGAACAGTAAACCCTAATTCTATGGTGATAACATGTATTGTGGATAGTAAACCCTTTTTGATGGGAATCAGGGAATCTATCCCTTGTAACGAGTATAAAAGAACAAATCTTGAAAAGAATTGTTTACTATTATTAGTTAGTTTAACCATGCAGGTTCTCATATATAAAGATAATCATATCCAGGTAAGGATTATGATATCATATTCACTAAAAGCATGTTATTAGCTTTATGAATAGTGAAATACCCTGTTGCCTAGTAAGAGGCATCTTATGAGACTGATAGACTGTGAGAGCCATGAGTATCATCAAGGTCATGCTTAATAGATGACTTGTGATCAGATAATTGAGAAATGATAATTGATGTGAGTTAGACTTGTTACATTTAGTATTCTTCTTTCATAGCTGCTATGCTAATGATTAAATGTTTGAGAACATGTATGATATTAAAAGAATACTGAAATGTACCTAACTAACCAAGTATAATCATACCATGTAGAGCCCTGATCATAGATCCATCATTGTCAGAAACTAAATGATGGTGAAACAGGTTTTCCTAAGGGAACTCCTGGAACACATACTTTTGAGTATGTGGGGGAATATGGATGTGTATATCCTTACATCCTAGTGTAGGAATTGATGTAGATATATCTTAATCTATCAATCCTTCACAATATGTTTATGTCAGGGTGATGTAGCACTAATCTCCCGAGGAAATCTTTTATACTGCATCGATGAAAGATAAATAAGAAATCCTTCGATGACGAAGAGAGTACAGAATGCCACTGTGACTCTAATAGCGAAGTACCAGAGTACCCTGGTGAGCTATAATAGTAGAGACACTAGATGTCCTGCATGTTGATCCTCACTCTGGCTGAGGAAGATGAGGTCATAAGAATCCGGCTCTTTTGATGACCTAGGTATGATACCGATGCGACTTAATAGTGATCGGTTGGAGTATGAGCGGTATACCTCATCTCCGCAGGGCATAATGATGTTTGTAAAACATAATCAATCGCGTAGTATATCTGTTTAGGTTGAACTACGAAATACATGAATGATGTTATACTGCATAGTACATATGTCCTTCATATTTCTTATATGTTGTTATTCTGTTTAAATGTTAATCTGCTGTTGATTGCCTTAAAAGCTTGTACTGCTTATGTAGTTCTTTGATGTTATAATAAAGCTTCTGGTGAAGAGTTATAACACTCGATGGGACAATTATTTAAATAATAGTCTCACTCCATAGGTTTCTAACTTTTAGGTGGACGTTGAGGACGAAGAAACCAATCTGAGGGTGAGCAGTATCAGCAGCAGCAACACCAGGGGCAGCAGTGAATCTCAGGTGGAGATACTGACTGTTGTGTCATGTAGTTAGTTGGTCCTATGTCATCTCTGTACTCTCAGGTCCTTGGAGTTTGTTAATCTGAGATTTTGTATTTTGTTGTATGAAATCACTTAAGAAGTGGTTTAACAGAGATGTAAACTGTTTACCTTGCTTTTATGAAAGAAGTTTCATGTCTTCAAGATCTTGTCTCGAAAGGTTTTAATTTTTCATGAATTTTTGTATTCCGATGTTAATCGAATGCTTCCGCTGAGTTTATATCGTGTTTTAGAGATCGGAGCCCACAATTAAGTGGTATCAGAGCTCTAGGTTCGCTGAGTCTATAGAGACATAGGACTTAGGATGTCGAGTCTATCCTTAGTGTTTCTTTCCTATCTAATAGAGTCTTCTGCTCCTCAGGAGAAGAAGCTATATATAAGGATGGCAGAGCCACATGAGGAGTACGTGGCCGAGAGTAGCGTAGCTGCACCCCGAGGAGGTGCAAGAAACCCGGAGATAGAGCAACTTGTACCTAAGCCGCCTCAGTTTGACCCACCTGACATGGGTAACCCAGCTGTCCAGACTATGTTCGGGCAGTTTATGACTGCCATGACACACATCACCGACAGGATGCCCATGCCTGTACCTAGGGCACCTGTCCAATCTGAAGGACAAGGTATCGGTAAGACGTTCGAGTGACTTCGTCGTGTCGGAGCTACCGAATACTTTGGGACAGCTGACCCCGCAGATGCCGATCTGTGGTTAACCGAGTTAGAGAAAGCTTTCAGAATCTTGAACATCCCAGAAGCTGAGAAGGTTAGACATGCTGTATATCTTCTCAAAGGAAGTGCTGGTCATTGGTGGACCATGGAAGAGCAGAAGAGGCCTGGTGTGGAGATTGCCTGGAAAGTGTTCCGACGGGAATTTATCCATAGATATTTTCCAAAGACCTTCCTGGACGAGAAAATCTCTCAGTTTGAGAGATTGAGACAAGGCATGATGAACATTAGCGAGTATGAAGCTAAGTTTATGGAGTTGCTACAGTTTTGTCCACATATGGCTGCTACAGATGAAGAAAGGATCAGAAGGTTCGAGAAGGGATTAAACGCTGACATGACTACTTCTGTGTCTGCCCTAGAGAATCGGGCAAGGTTTGCTACCTTCGTTGAGTCAGCCTGAAGGATAGAAAGGTCAGTAGTAGAGAAGAGACAAACCCATAAGAGATATTCTCAGTTTCAGGGATCTTCATCTAGAGACTTTAAGAAGCCTAGGTTTTCTGCACCGACACCACCACCACCTAGACCTAGTGCTCAGACACAGTGGACACCAAGTAGAGGTAGAGGACGAAGCCTACCACTACAAGAGACTCGCAGTTCAGCATCCATGTCAGTCACAGGACCACCAAGACCACAACAACTAGAGAGAAGCTACTACAACTGTAGTAAGGTGGGACACCTGATGAAGGACTGTAGAGCTAGGCCTGTCAGTGTGACACAGCCTCAGAGATAGAGTCAATAGGGATCACAAAGAAGACAGTTTCAAGGAGTAGCTAGAGGACGTGGACAAGCATCTCAAGCTGGATCATCAGCACGGGCTCAACCTCAGGCGACAGCAAGATTCTATGCAATGAACCCACCTGATGCAGTGATCAACCCACGGGTTGTGGCAGGTCAGATGGAGTTGTTATATTCTGATATGTCTATCTCCTGTGTTGTATATGTTTTCATTTACCTGGGTGCTACGCACTCTTTTATCACTCGAAGAGTGATTCATAACTACAATATGACAGTCAGTCATAGGGCAGATAGCTTGTTTCTGGAGACTCCGTTGAGAGGGTCTGCTGTCTTGCAGGAGGTATGCTCTCCCTGCATCCTCTTCTTTTCTGATCATCGCATTCAAGTGGATTTAATACCACTTGAGATGCAAGGATTTAATATAATCCTTGAGATGGATAGCTTGGAAAGGTATAAGGTTGTCTTGGATTGTGAATCCAAACAGGTTGTGTTTGCTGATGAAAGCAACACATGGATCTTTCAAGGAGAGAGAAAGATTCTACCCACCTATCTTGTGTCAGCTATGGTTGTTGATAAATTGATGAGGCAAGGATGTTATGCATTCTTAGCCCATGTGGTAGATACTACCATGGAGAGTCCCAACCCTGCTGAAGTTCCTGTAGTCAGGTAATTTGAAGATGTATTTTCTGAAGAACTTCCAGGTGTGCCACCGCCTCGGGAAATTGATTTTGAAATCAATTTGATCCCAGACACCCAACCTATAGCACAGACACCGTATAGGATGGCGCCTGCTGAGATGGCGGAACTCAAAAAACAACTGCAAGAGTTGCTTGAGAAGGGTTTCATCCGACCGAGCACTTCACCTTGGGGTGCTCTGGTCTTGTTTGTTAAAAAGAAAGATGGATCAATGTGATTGTGCATTGATTACAGACAACTAAACAAAGTAACAATAAAGAATAAGTACCCTCTGCCGAGGATTGATGATCTCTTTGACCAGTTGCGTGGTGCAACTGTCTTCTCAAAGATAGACCTGAGGTCGGGGTATCATCAACTCCGTATTAAGGACAGTGACATATCCAAGTCTTCTTTTAGGACAAGATATGGTCACTATGAGTTCACAGTTATGTCGTTTGGACTAACTAATGCACCAGCTGCATTTATGGAACTCATGAATAGGATCTTCTGACCTTTCCTCGATCAGTGTGTTGTTGTCTTTATAGATGACATTCTGATCTATAGTAAGGACGCTCAACAGCATGAACAGCATCTTCGCCAAGCTTTGACCTTGCTAAGAGAACATAAGCTATATGCCAAGTTTAGCAAGTGTGAGTTCTGGGTGCCGGAAGTATCTTTCCTTGGACATGTGATATATGCCTCGGGTATTCGTGTTGACCCTAAAAAGGTAGAATATGTTCTACAGTGGGAACAACCGAAGACGCTGACAGAAATCTGTAGTTTCTTAGGATTGGCTGGCTACTACCGAAGGTTCATTAAGAACTTTAGTTCTATAGCCTTACCCTTAACCAAGTTAACCCGGAAGGATGTTCCTTTCGCCTGGAGTGATAAGTGTCAACAGTCTTTTCAACTGTTGAAAGAGAGGTTGATGAGTGCACCTGTGCTTGTGTTACCTGAGCAAGGGAAAGGATATGTAGTCTTCTGTGATGCCTCCAAGAATGGACTTGGATGTGTGTTGATGCAGGATAAGCAAGTGATTTCTTTCTCTTCCCGATAGCTTAAGAAACACGAGGAGAATTATCCGACACACGGCCTGGAGTTAGCTGCTGTGGTTCATGCCTTGAAGATCTGGAGACATTACCTCTACGGAGAAACATTCCAGATTTTCACAGACCACAAGAATCTTAAGTATATCTTCTCTCAGCAGGAGCTTAATATGAGGCAACGTCGCTGGATGGAGTTAATCAAGGACTACGACTGTACAATTGATTACCATCCGGGCAAGGCCAATGTGGTTGCAGATGCCTTGAGTAGAAAATCAGCAACATCAACCATGGATAGGGCACAATTAAACTCTTTAGTATGCTCTAGGAGAGATATGCTTATCTCCTTAAGACAAGCCAATATACAGTTGAGAGTGTCGTTATTAACTGGATTGTTAGCTGAGATGCATATAAAACTACCCTAAGAGAGCAGATTAAGGAGGCACAGCATGTTGATGCTGCAGTTCAGCATATCAGATCAGAGTATGGTGATGAGAAATGAGATGGTTTCCATGACTCAGATGATCAAGTGGCATGTTATCATGGGAGGATGATAGTACCATATGTGGATAACTTGAGAAAGTTAGTCCTGGAAGAAGCTCATTCTTCGATGTATGCTATGCATCCAGGGAGCACCAAGATGTATCGAAACTTGAAAGATATGTATTGGTGGCCTGGGATGAAGAAAGATGTTGCAGAATTTGTGATGAGGTGTCCTATGTGTCAGCAAGTTAAAGCTGAACACCAGAAGCCTGCAGGAACAATGCAACCTTTACCCATACCACAGTGGAAGTGGGACCATGTGACCATGGACTTTGTTGTTGGCCTACCTAGGACAAATAAGGGACATGATTCCATTTGGGTAATAGTTGATAGGTTGACAAAGACATCTCATTTCTTGCCTGTCAAAACAACCTATTCTTCCGAGAAGTTAGCACAGCTGTATGTTCAAGAGATAGTGCGACTGCATGGAGTTCCTGTCACTATAGTTTCTGACAGAGGTCCCCAGTTTACAAGTCGTTTTTGGGAGCAGTTGCACAGAGCTTTAGGCACCCAGTTAAGGTTTAGTACAGCCTTTCACCCACAGACTGATGGACAGTCAGAAAGGACTATACAGACCTTGGAAGACTTGCTGAGAGCATGTGTTCTCCAGTTTTCAGGAAGTTGGGATCTACACTTAAGTTTGATAGAGTTTGCCTATAACAATAGCTATCAACGTAGTATTGATATGGAACCTTATGAAGCGTTGTATGGTAGACACTGTAGATCACCCTTGTGTTGGTATGAGACTGGTGAACGTCAGTTGTTAGGTCCTGATCTTGTGCAGCAAACCACAGAGAAGATTAAAGTAATACAACAACAGATTAAGACTGCACAGGATAGGAAGAAGTCATATGCTGATAGACGTCGTAGACCCTTATAATTCCAGGTTGGAGACAAAGTGTATCTCAAGGTCTCGTCTTGGAAGGGAGTTCTAATATTTGGAAGGAAAGGGAAGTTAGCTCCTAGGTTTATAGGGCCTTATCCAATCATGGAACGGGTTGGAAAGGTAGCCTATAGACTAGAGTTACCACCAGAGTTACAGAAGTTACACCCTGTGTTTCACATTTCTATGCTGAGAAAATGTCATCCTGATACAGAGTCAGTTCTACAGCCTATGGAGGTAGAATTGAATGAAGATATATCTTATGAGGAAGGACCAGTGTCAATCCTTGATAGCAGAATTAAAAAGCTAAAGAAGAAAGATATAAGTCTTATGAAAGTCCTCTGGAATCATCGTGGTGCTGAAGAAGCCACATGGGAACTGGAGTAAGAGATGATAAGGAAATACCCTGCTCTGTTCTCTTAATATACGTTTTGTTGATTTCGGGGACAAAATCCTTGTAAGGGGTGGATAATTTGTAACATCCCTGACCTGGGTTATGAGATAACCCTAGGTTTTTTGCCTAATTATGTAATTAAGATACTTGTGATTATCTTTTGCCATGTAATTAAAGCTCTTGAGGAACATATGTTTATATTTCTGTCCTTTTTAAACAATGTTTTAGTATTGTTTTGTAACATAGGGACCTATGTGCAAATTACCCAGTTAAGGGGTTTAACTTGCAAAATTCACATGTTAAGATGTTCCTTTGATAATGAGACATCATATGAGTGAATATGATGAGGTATGATGGATTCTCCAAGCTTGGGCACCAAGGTGCAGCTTGTAGAGCAGTCCTTGTGCTTAAACCCCTAATTTTGGTATAAAGTGCAATTTACCCAAATAAGGAGTGTAACTTGTGAAATACACCTTATAGAATATCTTTTATAACTTTTGATATCAATTAGATAAGAAATGATGAAAGGGGCATTTCAATTAAATAATTAGATAAGAAAAATGACCTTTATAGTGAAATCACCTAGTATGAGTAAGGAGACCCTTCATATATGTGTACCTTAGTTTGCATGTTGGTTTTCTTTACCCTTAGATCTTGAGTTTTGATGGATTTTGCTTAAGTTATGATGGTTTGGACGTGCCTTAGAAAGAAGGAGGGACCAAGATGAGAAATCTATGAACTAAAGGTCCTTATGGTGGAAATTAGCCTAAACTATATAAGCCTATTCCTTTACAAACCAAGTAAATGTATCCTTTATCCTCTTCACTTCTCATCTTTCTCAAAAACGGCCAAGGAAAAGCTCTGGAGTTCAGGGAGATGACCAAGTAGTGCTAAGGTGAGAAGGAACCATCTTCTAGCTCGGATTCTTGGATGAATTCATCATAAAAGGTTGGTTCTATGGTTAACTCACTTAGGTTCTTTGTTCTAGCCGACCATACCCATCTTTTCCTTGGAGAATCACCTCTGGCCGAGTTTTGGAGCTCAAGACGCCATTAGAGACTTGAAGCCTGGAAGCTTGGAGCTCTAGGAGCAACGTTTGAGGCGGGTTTTATAACTCTAAACTTCTTGCTTTATTATGCATATCTATGTTCTTGTAATTATGCTTAGTCCTTCTTCTACCTTCCTTCTTCCTTGCCCTTTTGCAAGAAAAACCGTGGTATAACTGACCTGAACATAGGTTGAAGATGATGGGCGTGGATTCCTAGGCAACTTTACCAACCGACATTGGACCCTTTTGGTCCAAACGGTTGCAAACCGTTTAAGGTCAAACGGTCTCAAACCGTTTGATCCCAAACGATCTTGCAAGACCGTTTGGATCAAAATGGTCTCAAGACCGTTTGATAGGGTTGACTAAGGGATGACCGTTTGACGGTCTGTTGGTAATATATTGAATTTCATTCCTACAAAGAATCATAATTTAATTCTTAACCAATTGAGAGTTGAAGGTATTTCAATACCCTAACCCTAATCGGGTTGAAATTGTTGTTTTCAAGTATAGATCTTGTTGAGTTTTGGGTTGAAGGACTCAAACGGTCTTAAGACCATTTGTGGGTTCATCCAAACGGTCTCAAGACCGTTTGGACACAACCCAAGACCGTTTGGAGGTCTAGGTTTGAGGTAATTTTATGGTTTGAGGGTTCAATTGTAATAAGTTGATGAATTGATAAAATTGCTGATTTTAGACCTAATTAGGGTTCAACCTTTATCCAACCGACTTGGTTTTTGGTCAAAATTTGGGCAAACGGTCTCAAGACCGTTTGGAGGATGTCCAAACGATCTCAAGACCGTTTGGGCCAAGATTGGGCCCAATTGGAGGTCAATTGATAGGTTCAACCTTGATTTGATTCACATGGTTGAACATTGATGATTATCCGATTAAAACCCTAATTGAGATAGACTAATCCCTAATTGGCTTTTAATTGAGGGTCAATTTGATGTCCAAGTGGTTAAGGCTAACCCTAATTGACTCAATTTATAAGTGGTTAATATGGTTATGACCAATTGGAGGCTTCAACACAGATAACCATAAACAATCATAACCTTTGATGGACTTTTGAGGTCCAAACGGTCTCAAGACTGTTTGAGGCCAAACGGTCTCAAGACCGTTTGGGCTCAAATAATCTCAAGGTCATTTGGTCCAATCGATCCCAAGATCGTTTCAATTCAAACAGTTTCAAACCGCATAAGCTCAAACGGTTTGGAGGTCAACTCTCCCCAAACGGTCAACACACCCAAACGGTCTTAAGACCATTTGAGGGCAAACGAACTTGGGTGTCATGCGGTCTTGGAGTCAAACCTAGCAAACGGTCAACACATCCAAACGGTTTCAAAACGTTTGGAGGTTGAATATGTGTAACCGATTGGAGACTTTCAAGGTTGTTTATACTTAATTAATTGAAAGTGTATTTGGTTCAATGATGATCTGATCTAAACCCTAATGATAACCTAGGCCATTAAGGGACTAAGTGACTAATGAATGGACCTATGATGATGATCAATAGTGTAATTTACCAAAATGCCCTTGAAGGGTTAAATCAAAGGATACCTTGTTTTAATCAAATCCTAATCACATGATAGTGATGATTTGACTTATGATAGTCAATGAGGACTTAACCCAACCTAATCTAGAGTGGTGTAATCACCATCTACTAGTAAGAGGAGAGAGAAAGTACCATTTATGGTTGAAATTCAAGTAAAATACCTTCAATGTACATGAATATGCATGATTAGGGTATGATCCACCTATGTGAGATCATGGAAACCCTAATTATAATAGTTGATGAATCTTAACCTAATCTGAGGATATCAATGATGATGTTTCTCATACATGATGATGTTATGAGTTCAATTCACCATGAAGTGAACAGTAAACCCTAATTCTAGGGTGATAACATGTATTGTGGATAGTAAACCCTTTTTTATGGGAATCAGGGAATCTATCCCTTGTAAAGAGTATAAAAGAACAAATCTTGAAAAGAATTGTTTACTATTATTAGTTAGTTTAACCATGCAGGTTCTCATATATAAAGATAATCATATCCAGGTAAGGATTATGATATCATATTCACTGAAAGCATGTTATTAGCTTTATGAATAGTGAAATACCTTGTTGCCTAGTAAGTGGCATCTTATAAGACTGATAGGCTGTGAGAGCCATGAGTATCATCAAGGTCATGCTTAATAGATGACTTGTGATGAGATAATTGAGAAATGATAATTGATGTGACTTAGACTTGTTACATTTAGTATTCTTCTTTCATAGCTGCTATGCTAATGATTAAATGTTTGAGAACATGTATGCTATTAAAAGAATACTGAAATGTACCTAACTAACCAAGTATAATCATACCACGTAGAGCCCTGATCATAGATCCATCATTGTTAGAAACTAAATGATGGTGAAACAGGTTTTCCTAAGGGAACTCCTGGAACACATACTTTTGAGTATGTGGGGGAATATGGATGTGTATATCCTTACATCCTAGTGTAGGAATTGATGTAGATATATCTTAATCTATCAATCCTTCACTATATGTTTATGTCAGGGTGATGTAGCACTAATCTCCTGAGGAAATCTTTTATACCGCATCGATGAAAGATAAACAAGAAATCCTTCGATGACGAAGAGAGTACAGAATGCCACTGTGACTCTAATAGCGAAGTACCAGAGTACCCTGGTGAGCTATAATAGTAGAGACACTAGATGTCCTTCATGTTGATCCTCACTCTGGCTGAGGAAGATGAGGTCATAAGAATCTGGCTCTTTTGATGACCTAGGTATGATACCGATGCGACTTAATAGTGATCGGTTGGAGTATGAGCGGTATACCTCATCTCCGCAGGGCATAATGATGTTTGTAAAACATAATCAACCGCGTAGTATATCTATTTAGGTTGAACTATGAGATACATGAATGATGTTATACTGCATAGTACATATGTCCTTAATATTTCTTATATGTTGTTATTCTGTTTAAATGTTAATCTGATGTTGATTGCCTTAAAAGCTTGTACTGCTTATGTAGTTCTTTGATGTTATAATAAAGCTTCTGGTGAAGAGTTATAACTCTCGCTGGGACAATTATTTAAATAATTGTCTCACTCCGTAGGTTTCTAACTTTTAGGTGGACGTCGAGGACAAAGAAACCAATCCGAGGGTGAGCAGTATCAGCAGCAGCAACACCAGGGGCAACAGTGAATCTCAGGTGGAGATACTGACTGTTGTGTCATGTAGTTAGTTGGTCCTATGTCGTCTCTGTACTCTCAGGTCCTTGGAGTTTGTTAATATGAGATTTTGTATTTTGTTGTATGTAATCACTTAAGAAGTGGTTTAACAGAGATGTAAACTGTTTACCTTGCTTTTATGAAAGAAGTTTCATGTCTTCAAGATCTTGTCTCGAAAAGTTTTAATTTTTCGTGAATTTTCATATTCCACTGTTAATCGAATGCTTCCGCTGAGTTTATATCGTGTTTTAGAGATCGGAGCCCACAAAAACTGTCTCTAACTGCATGACACATCTAAATAAGATGAGAACTTAGGTTCAATCAACTGCATGAAACGAATATTCGATTAATCGTTAATAAAATTATTTGTAATCTTAATAATTTATTTAGAGGGCAAACAAAGTCATATTGGCTTCAAAATTAGATCACAATTTAATCAAGGTGTCTAGATTCTTCCTATATGATTAGATTTAGGGTTTGCACAAGTTTTATCCATGGTTTGCTTATAGATCATTAAACTTAGTTTTAATGCATTTAATTAATTAAATAAGTGGAAAATACTTCCTTTGTGATACTTGGAGTCCAAAAACAAGATAAACAATAATTATCTCCTAGAAATTTATACCAAAAATATTTTGTGCCTTTTTGAGAAACTTTTAGGGAGGATAGAGAAAAAGAGAATTTATATATAATTTCCTCTTATATAAAAGTCATAAAAGAAAAGAGGAAAACTTCTTGGCCAAGGCATCTACTCCATAATTATATTTTCAAATTGAAAGCCTTTCTCTTTCCCTTTTTTTCTTTTAAGCAATCTTCAAGAATAGGAGAGAGAGAAAGTGAGAGGAAAAATGCTAGTTTTCTCATTTAATCATAAAGACATCAAAGGAAGCATATTTTGTTTTCTTTGCATGCCAAAATTATACAAAGAAGTCAATTCTTGGGGTAACTTGCATTCAAGTCCAAGCTTTAAATTTATATTTGGAAATTTGCAAATAAGACCCTAAACTTGTTTATTTAAATTTGGGATGTTACAAGTTCTCATCCTTCCATTATATTTACAAAGTAAAACCAAGTACCAAAAGGCTCTATGTCACTATAATCAAGACACTTTCCATAATGGTGTAGAAACCCCACAACCCTCAAGTACTCTGGCTATTTCGTCTGACCTCTTCCTACCTGAAAGCATGCTTCATCCATCATAATAAAGACCTTCACAACTAAGTATATAGTTTTGGGGAATCTAATGCATAGTAAGATACTTTTTTAATAGTATGCTACTTAATAACCTATTTCATTATCATTTATCATTTTAAATATCTTACTTTTTACCTAATTAAGCACAACTAGGATAAAATTAGAACTTTAGACTTAATTGAGCATCTCAAAATTTTGATATCACACAATTAACTTATAAACCTCTAATAACATACCAAACTCACATGATTACTTGATAAGGAACATGGCATTAGTTAATACTAAATAATTAATCCCTGAGAAATTAGGCAGATACAAGTTAGTATGATGCCTCCAATTGTTGTATTCCAAACTATTAGTGTAAGATCAGCTAAAATTCTAAAATTAAAATAAATCACACTTCGTATTGATTCCTTCATTCAAATCATCTTATAGCCTTACATCAATAAAAGAACTTATTTAGCTCAAGAACAATAAGAAGATGCACAAAACTCCTTCATTTCACCTTTTTCATTTAATAATTTTAATTTTTGGTATATGGAATAAATCCACTCACATCAAATGATACAAACATTGTCTAAGAACAAAGCCTCAACTCTCATCAGAAATCATCTAGAAACTTTCATTCTACTACCTATTATGTTTTAGGTTCGTCGCATTGAAGGAGATGAAGAGGAGAAGAAAGAAAACTAATAAGGGATTTTGTAAACCAGTTTGTGGATGAAGAAAATTATTAGGTAGAATGGTTAAAGTATGCATGTGTATCAAGTTTTATGTAGATATTAAAAACCGTTTAAAAGTTATTATATTATTACCCTTATACATCAACTTAAGTATGTCAGTCGACCTTTTAGAATCTCAGTTGATATATGGCTAGAAGCGAATATAGAATGGTCACCAAATACCAAAAGTTGATCGCCAATGTATAACCTCTCCCCTTAGCAATTTCTAAAGGTTGGTAGAACTCTTAAAAGTCATTTGACCTCTAATCAAAGACCATCTGGTTGCCAACGAGCATAATGGTCTCCAAAAATCCTATTCTAGGCCACTAGAGACCCACTCAATTAGTACTAATATGGGCCAAAAAAATTCTAGACTGAAGGGCAGTAAACCATTTTAAAAGTCAGGTGATCTTTCATCCAATCCAGAAAACATTATCTTAAATGCAAATCCAAGCATCTAATCCAATTATAACTCCAACAAAGAACCAAATTATTAGTAATTAACTATATGTTACATATATATAGCACTTTTGGACATTTTAAGATAATTTATGTATACTTTTTTATTAATTTAATGTTTCATCATTACAAATATCAACTAAATGAACCACACACTTAAATATGCATTTCAATTGGATCATATATCAAAACTACAACATTCCAATGCTTAGAATGCATCCCATTGTTGAATGAGGGGAAACTAAAATGGATAAAAGTTAACTATATGTAGTCCAAAACATAGATATATCCATGTCATCTCACTTTCTTGGTATAGATTCTGTAAAATATGTAAAATATCCTTGCATATTATTTGGTTAATGGAACACCTAGTCTATGCTCAACATGTTTTCAAGTACTTGAATATAAATATATATATATATATATATATATATATATATATATATATATATATATATATATATATATATATATATATTATTACTAAACTATTCTCACTCTATATTGCAAAATGATGCATGTGCCTAGTAAGTTAATCAATGATATTTTTTGTTAATAAAAATTATAATATTAATTTTTGCATTCATATTTTAAATCCACCATTTGAAATTGTTATTTTCAATTTAGAATAAGATTATAATGGGAAACACAGAATGAATAGAACCACTTCTAATCCACAAGCTAGCTTCATGTAGTTGGTGTTATTTTTAAAATTAAATTGATGTGGTGGTACATGGAGAGGGCATTCTGGTTGTGATTTGAGTTAGAAAATCATTTGGTTCGTTGTAGTCTTACAACCAATATGACAAATTTAGACTAATTTATTTTGATTACTGCTGAAATGGCCATGTTGGGTGTTAAAATATTAATTTTGCAAATGAAATTTTGGTCTTAAAGCAATGCATAACACCATGAAAGGTTATGCATTCCATTGGTCAGATCAATCATAACACCATGAAGGTGATATATTCCATTGATCTAGACTTTTTTAGATGTTGTAGGATGTGACAATAATGTAATTATTATACGTTGAGACTTCATTGACAACACTAAGACCTTGTGAAACACCCCACTTGTAAAATATTCAAAACATAGACCAAAAGCATACATTTGCATTCACTTCAAGGGGGGTGTCACAATCATGATATTCATTGCATAAAAATAGAGTTTGTGTATCCATCACATGTTAAACATAACAATTCTCATTCTCAAAATTAGAACATCAACTCACACTTTGAACTAGTATATGGCATTCATGACTTGAAAGAAATTCTAAAGGGGTCATTCTATTATAGTTGGCACCCCACCAGGTCCTTTCTTTTGAAGATCATTTATCTGGTCCTTACACATCACATAGCTCCACTCTTCTACACTTGCTTCTTACATGTGGACCTTGTGCCCCCACCCATGCATCAAACAATTTCTAGGTGGAATTGAACATATTACACCTTAAGTAAAACATGTAAACTAAAAACAAACTTTAAACAGTAAATATTAAAGAAAATATACAATTACTATTAGGTCATTTTTTTAATCGTGACCATATAAAGAATCAGCATGCTTGCATATAAGTTCCTCTTCGCTTATGCAGCGAGTGATTGCACCCAAGTTCCTCTTCTCTTATACATCGAAATGCCTCTTAGTTTTCTCTTAGGAGCCTCTTCATGAGTATCTTATATAAGTTATCTTTTATCATTATCTCTCTTGAAAACTCTTAACTTGCTCTTAGTTATTATTCTTTACTCTTGATCTACGTGAGATACAATACAAAAAATATTGAAAAAAAAGACATTCAATTTATAGATCCATGGACTCATATCTTTATAAGCAATTGAAACAGTATATAGTTCATTCATATATTTCATGTAAATTGTACATATATATATATGTGTGATGTAGCCCTATTTTAGGGCTCCATCATGTGCCATTTTGTACTTAAGTCACATCTAAACATGTAGATTACAAGATTTTTACCCCTAATATGCTTATCATTGCAAATATGCTTATGGATGTTCTTTGCATTGTTTTTCAGGAACATGAACCATGCTTAGATGGAAGAGAGAGAGAGAGAAGGAGTTCTAGGGTTCCCCCACTCATGGAGGGACCCAAAGAAGGCCCCAAAGTCTCCCTCAACCTACCTTCAATGGTCAAGAATCGTCCCCAAGCAAAGACATCCAAAAATGATGAAGATTGAAGTGTAATTAAGTGAGGCCAACCTCACCACGACCGTGGGCACTATGCCACGGTCGCGCCTTTTTTAGCAATATGACACCAAGCTCAACAGGGAAGTCCTACAGAATCCCACAGCCGTGGCCCTTTTCCACGACCGTGGCCATTGAAGACACCACGTCCGTGGCCATCAGCACGGTCGTGGTCAGTAGAAGAGAAAATGGCCGTGGCACCCTGCCACGGTCGTGGGAATTATTGCATCTATTTGGCCAGAGATACAGGTTGTCACCCCCAAATCACCACGACTGTGGCCCACTTCCACGACCGTTGTTGATGAAGACTAAAACACATGTGCTGCTCTGCCACGATCACCTCTCCCTCCTTCAAAACGGTCGTGTTACCCAACACGACCATGGTGCCTCTCACCTACCACGACCGTGGCATCCCGCCACGGTCGTGGCCACCACCATACTTCACTTTTTCACCACTCCCTCCATACCACGACCGTTCTACCACCCCATGACCATTCCCTACTACCCTCACCACGGTTGTGGCACTACACCACGTCCATGGTGATCCGCCGACCCTACCCTACTTTTCACTGCTTTTCCTAAACTACCCCCACTTACCCTAGTTCCTCCCCACCACCTATATATACATAGGTGGTGGCCACATCACTAGGTTAGATGCCCCCTAGCTGTTCTTAGCCTCCACTCTCCACCCTTGAGCTCTTTGTGCAAACCCTTTGCATTTTGGCTTACCATCCACCATTTCCACCCTCATTCCACCATGGAATCCTAGTTTCCTAGGTTTTCATCCATAATCCCCTACCATTTCATGCACCCCTACAACCTTGGAGGAGGGAGGATGTCTACAGCAAGCTTGGAGGTGAAGAAGGAGGCTTCTACGTCAAGCTTCATGGAGTCCCTACTTCTTCTACCCCTTTCTTTTCTTATTTTCTTGATCATGTCTAGCTAAGCCCCTTGTGGTGGGCTGTTTGGGATTTAAATGTAACTTTGATACCATGTTGGGGGATAATTTCTTGTAATGAACTCAATTTCTATCTATGATGATTGCCTCTTGCTTCAATCTCATTTCCTATTTTATTGCATGTGGTTTGTGCTTATAACATAGATTGCTTGCTTTGAGATGTTTGATGACACTTAGCTTCTAGGAGGAATTGGAGTGTATGTGGCAATCTTAGGATTGGCTCCTAGGTCCAATTAGTGGATCCCTATCTAGCCCCCTTTGTTCCTACATACACATCCCTCCTTCTATAAGTGAGTGTGAGATTTAAGTAGCTAGTGTAAGTGAGAGTGATGCAATTGCCTAGGGCCTTCTAAAGGCTAGAGTGGCCAGTGGCATGAGGTCAAATACCCTCATCTCTACTCCCATCTCTACCCTCAACCCTCAATTGCTCACTATCACTTACCCTAGAAACCTAGATTTGGCTAATCCCATTAGAATTACACCTAACCCTAGTCTTCTACTAGTAGTATAGGGTATATTCTAATGGCATTGTCCTTGTTGTTTGGTTTGGTAATCTAGATATGAAATGAGAACCTTGCATGTTTAATGATCTCCCCCAACTAATGTCAAAGTTACATCCCCCAAACAGCCCACCTACCCTAATCAACTTCTTAAAACCCTAATTGCTTAGTTTGCTTGTTCATGTTAGTCTAGATTAGTTGCTTTTGCTTAATCTAGTTAATTACTTAGTTTTTCTCTTTAGTGTTAACTTAGGCTCTTGCTCTTTCTAGTGGTTAGTTTAGTTCTTAATTGCTTCTTGCCTTGCTAGAGTATCATAGCTCTTCTTGCTCTTGCTTAGTTAGTTTGTTAACTTAGTTTACTAATTTGCTTGCTCTTTCATAACTGAGTTTCCATCTTGCATTTCTTACTTGCTCATTAGCGTAATCAAACAACCAAAACCTTTTAAAACCCTAAAACTCTAAGCTCTGCAAAAGGAACGTAGCTCGCACCATCTAACTCTAGTGCCCCCTCTATCTCTGTGGATCAACCCTGTACTTGCCGCCTCACCTATACTACAACATGTCCTCGTGCACTTGCGGGCGTATTGTCTTAGTAGACGTAGGTAGTTAGTGTAGGTCTTACAGATTTTGAAAGCATAAGATCACATATCCCGTGCGCTCCGACCTCGTGGGGTGTAAAAGCACCACTAGCGGGGACGCTCCAAGCTTTCTGGCGCTGCTGCCGGGGATAGAGGCGCTCGGCCTAGTTAGATAGTGTAGCTTAGCCCTTCCTTTTTCCCTCACCATTGCTATTATTTATTCTTTGTGTTACTTTTGCATATTGGTTTGCTAACTTGTCCTCTTTTGTTTGGTTGTGCCTTGTGCATGTGACAAGAAACCCTTTGGAGTCAAGATGGTAGACCGAGATGCACGAGCCCCTTCAATCCCTCAGCCACCCTACATGATGAAGATGTTGGAAGACATGGTAGATCTCATGAAAATTCATGTGGGAGGTACTTATAATTACGTCGCCAACTCCATGGTGGCTCTTTGTGGAGACATGGTACTACAATCCTATGGCATCCAGAACAACCAAGGCCCCATGTCAAGCTCATACACTTCAGAATGGAGAAATGGCCCAAACTTTTCATGGGAGGAACAAGGAGTCCAAGAGCAAGAAGACAGATCCATGTTTGAATAAGAAGTTCTAGAAAGGTTAAGAAGCCTTGATGAAGTGAAGAGAGAGGTGTCCTTTCATGGACAAATCATTTAGCGGCTTGAGCAAAGGTTGGATGAGATTTCCCTTTCACTTGCCCTTTGTGAGGAGGGAAAACCCCTTTTTCAACCCATGCCCAACCCCAGCAATGCTAGTGGAACCATGGGTGCTACTCAAGGTGCTTATGTCCCACCACATGGCCAAGAATACACTCTCCAACAACACTAAAGGCCCCCTAATCCCTATGCTCCTCCGCAACCACGACCACCATTCAACTTCCAACACACCTCACAACCACCACCACAATATCAAATACAAAAACCACCCCCATTCCAACCACCTCCACAACAACCAACCTACATCCATCAAAATCCTAATCCGCTACACCAAAAACCACCACCACCACCACAACCATCACATGCCCCCCCTCCTCCCTATGACCAAGTGAAGAAGGTTTCAATGTTGAGGTGTGACAAGGTTGTTGAGGAGATCAACAAGGGAGGGAAGCAATTAGACGAAGGTCATGATGGAGAGCCCCTGCCGCAAAGTCCTTGTGAGAGTGCCAAGTGCACTAAAAATTCTGCAGTCCTGTCAGATTTTGAGAGGATAATATCTTGTGTCCCATCTTCCTTTGATATGACACCACCAAATTCTCCCATTGTTGATCCAAGACATCCCAATGTGAGATTTTTAGGATTGCAAGTGTCCAACAGGATGGAAACCCCTCTCTTTTACGCCTATGAAGACCCATTCCTCAAGGGAAGGCAAAATTGTGGCATGAAAAGTTCGAAGGTCTTAAGATTGACTAAGGCAAACACCTCATTGCTTTCCATCATCAAGAAAAGTCCAACTTATGTAAGGTTCCATAAGTGTGTTTTCATCTTTAAGAATAAGATGAGAGGTAAGATGCCTAAGGAGTCCATCTTAAATGAGCTAAAATGTTTTTTTGATGAGGATTCTTACTTTGGGACCTATGATTATGACCCCAGAGGAGAGACAAATGAAGAAAGACACTTGAGAAACTCACATAACCCTTGGGAGACAATGAAGGCATTTGAGAGGATTGTGTATGATGACGAAGAAAATATTTTGCTTTTGGACAATGGTTGATTGATGAAAAAGATCAATAAGCTCAGCTGAAGGCGTAAAATTTAGCACTAGTGGGAGGCAACCCACGTGGTTTGAGATTCTCGAACCTTACTTTTTGATACTTTTGTTTTTATTTACACAAACACACACACACACACTTGTGCTTGATAGTTTTCTTTTGAGTTTTGATGCTATGGCAGGTGATAGACAAGAAAGAGAGAGAGTATAGAAGTTAATCATGGCCATTAAGTCAAATTTGTGGCCAAAGAACAAATGAAGTTGAAGTTCAAGTTTTGAATTTAGAAAACTGAAGGAACAACAACACCATAGCCGTGGAGCTCGACCACGACCGTGGCTCATGTGGCCAAACACGGCCGTGGGAATTATTTCATCTAATTGGCCGAAGTTATAGGTTGTTTGCAAGAATCGCCACGACCGTGGTACGACACCACGACCGTGTTGAAGGAGATTACCCATGACCGTGGTCCTCACCACGGCCGTGTTGAAGAAAGCGGGCCACGACCGTGGCGACCTGCCATGATTGTGGGAATTAATGCATCTAATTGTCCGAAGTTACAGGTTGTTTGCAAGAATCGCCACGACCGTGGGCAGAAGCCATGACCATGTTGAAGAGAAGCGACCATGACCGTGGAACCCTGCCACAACCGTGGTGATGTCAGCTTGAGGAGTTCTCCATCGACAACACGACCGTGGCACCCACCACGGCCGTGCTACCCAACCCCGGCCATGACCGTGGCCACCTTCCACGACCGTGTTCGAGCCTGGTTCAGCAAAAAAATATCTTTTAAACACCCAAACCCGGCCCCCTCTTCATTTGCTCGCCTTCAAGCTTCATACCTCGACTGTGGCGGCGGAATATGACCTTGTGGTCCTCCAATCTCCACCTCCAACCACCAAAAACAACCCTGTTTGACCTCCAATCAACACCAAATCGATCCCCATCCATCCCTCTACCATTTCCACTGCCTATTCTCTCCCAATCGCATTTCCATCTCCTCATCCATCTCCAATCCGCCCAGCAGCCCCCCTCCACAAAACCTGCACATAAACCCTTTCATTTTTTCCCAAATCAATAACCAAACACATTTCCACCATCCATACATCACTATCCTTCCATTCCACCCACAAAACCACATCCATACCACTCTCCACATAAAAATCCAAAAATCACCTCACCTCCACCATGAAAAAGCTTGGAAAGGCCATAGCCAAGGGAACCAACATCCTCACCGGAGGGAGGCGGCATTCCAAAAATTCCTCCTCTGATGTATCTGTGCCATCCCACACACCTTCACCTACCACCTCCGCCCACCATTCCCTCCGCCGTTCACAATCGGTGAGTAGATCACACTCCCGCTCATCGGATAGCCACCACATCATCGACGCCACCTATGAGGGTGAAGATGATGAAGATGAGGAATCAATGGGGGTCGATTTGGACCACCTTATTGATGAGATCGAGCCGGAAGCCGCAAAAAGAAGCCAGAGATCTAAAGTGGCACAGTCCTCATCCAGGCTCCCGTCGAAGCCTACACCAGCCCGCCACTCGACGTCTCAGGTGACGGCGAGGCGTGGTGTGTAGCCGCGACCCTCGCGGCAACTGCAGCAAGAAGAAGAGCAGTCGGCCCACTGGTACAATCTTGACCCTAGCTCGGGGTCGCAGTCCTACACGATGGAGGAAGAAGAAGATAGTGAGGAGGAAGAGGTAGAGCTTGAGCCTGAAGGAGACGATGTTCTGGCACATCTGGAGGCAGATAGAGAAAAATCCTTGGGCAAGGCACCAGTAGGAGTATCTTATGGCCGAGGACAAAGGCAAAGGAAAGTCAATCTCATCTACCCAGAATGCATGACAAGGTGAGTCGTCGCCTCTAGGTACAGTAGTGAGAAGACCATTGATGATCTTGGGATCAAAGAAATAGTGGAAACATGCTTCAAGAGGATAGGGTTGTGGAGTATTCTTTTCACACCCCAACCTGCATATCTCGCTTTGACCTGAGAGTTCTTTTCCACAATTGAAAGGACAAAAGCGAGAGGGTGTGATGCAATCAAATTCACCATAATGGACAATGTGCACACCCTCACTTCTACTGACCTGAACGATATATTTGCCGCTAGTCCTGAAGAAGCTGTGAAATTGGATGACGGCTTGTTAGAGAAAGAGGTCAGTTTTGACTATGCACATTATTGGAAGAGATTAACGGGCAGTGAGGATTACAATGTGGGTAGATCAAAAACTGTTGCCATAAGCAACCCACTGATGCGCTACATGCAGAAGGTCTTGGCAAACACGATTGTGGGGAGATACGACAACCAAGGCAGCATTTCTCAAAAGGATATGTTTGTCTTGATATCTATGCACCACAAGAGGTATATAGACCTGGGCAATCATTTTAATTCCATACCCTACAAGAGCACAAGGCCATTTGTTATGGGAGGGTTCGTGACTTCAATTGCACTAGCATTAGGTTATGATCTCTCTGGGTTACAGGACGCATGTGAGGCAGATTTTGTTGACCTCAGCTACTTGATGCGCTCGCACATTATTAAAATGAAGAACAAAAGAATGATTTATCTCACTACTAGTGTGTAGGATTTTGAACTAGAGCTTCCATATCACGTGGAACCCCTACTATCTGTGTTGGGACCTGGCAACAGGTTGAGGGAGAAACTAATGGCATGGCAGCAAGACCACCTGAGGGAAACGTATACTAGGGGATCCGCTGCCGCACATGAAGATGTAGCAGAATCAAATGTGCATGGATAGGAGCAAGAAGAAGAACAAGAAGGCAGCCCCAAAGAACAAGAAGGAGGGATGAGGAGACATCCCAGCTGCAACAGCCCATAGGAAATGCCAATGACATGTCCACAATCCAGGCACACCTTGAGAATATTCAGAAGACTCAAGGCGACATGCAGCTTGCCCAACAGCACATGTGGTATGATCAGCAGCAGATGCACTATCAGATCAACCACTTGTATCAATATCACCATGCCCAGGCAGCAAGAAACCCTGAATGGGGTGCAGATTTTTGGGGTGGTTTAGCTGGGTATCCACAGACTTACCCTCCACCCCAGGATGACTACTGAGGGCACTACTACCAGCATCCTCCATCAGGCTCAGCTCCATCCTCAACTCCTCCTCCGGATCCTCCACAGATTCCAGACCAGCCACCGCAGCCATGACACTTCCCCTATCTCCCCTAAGCTATAGTTTCATGATGAGGACATCATGATTCTAAAGTTTGGGGTGGGTAGGGCGGTATGCACCACCCTCTCTCTCTCTCATTATGTCATTTTGTTATCACCTCTGCGATCGATTTTAGTTTTATTGTTATTGTTCTTTTCATTGCATCTTTGCATGGCATGTAGTTGACTTCTTGCATTTTTGTGTACTTTTTCAAAATTTTTGCTTTTCCATACCATGCATTGCATCTTCATGTAGTTTTTGTAGTTTCTTGTGTTTTTTAAGTAGGATTTGCTACTTTATGCTTTAAATTCCCCTAAAGTAGGTTTAGATGTGATTTAGTACAAATTGGCACCATTTTGGCCAATTTTGCCCAAATTTGAGATTTCTTGTCTAAAAAGTATGTTTTGACCCAATCTCTATTGTTTTGAGTAAAAATGATGACCTTTGACTAGTGCAAGTGAAATTTCATGCTTTATTGCTAAGTGGTATCAATGTTTGACTTTTTACATGTGCATCACCTCTCTTGTGATTGTGATTGATTTGGTTGAATTGTGAACTGGAACAAGCTTTGAACGCTTAGTGTTTGTGGAATCACTTGTTTGATATATCAAATTTCATCTTGTTCATTCATGTGGTGTGATATCTAGGATGAAGTATTGGATTAACTTTCATCCAGGATGTCTTATGTGGAAAATCATACCAATGACCCCTCTTTGACCTGATTTTTCTTCCACCATCTTCATACCCCTCCGCCTCATAAAAGGATGCCCTAGTGCACATAATCAGCCTTGGCCACCTCCAAAAGTTTGGGGTGGCCATATCTTTATCTCCCCGCTTCACTCTATCCACCATTTTCCCTATCTACACCAAGGGCAAGAAAGAAAAGAAAAGAAAAAGAAAGGCAAAAACAAAATAAAAGGATGCTCTGGTTTAAGAGCATTCAAATAAAGAAAAGATGAGTGTGTAAAAGCACTCCAACAATCTTACCGCAACCCTTTCTTCCACTTGCATACCCATTGAGATAAGAAGCATCAAACTTAGCTCATTTTGCCTCTTTCTGCAGCCATGTGGGTCATCTGGTATGGTTTGAAATATAAGACTGAATGCATGAATGTGAAACAACACTCCTAGTCATCCTCGATTAACACTATCATGAAACGGTTTACCCGGAACTTAATGAAAGAGATATGGATAACTTGTATATTCTATGCGCTATATTTGAAGTTCATGTGCTTTGTGCTCTTTTCATGATTGGATTGTGAAAGAAGGAGAGGAGAGAGGTGAAATGCATGCACTCAGTCATCTTTGATCCCATTAAGCAATAATCATCTTTTACATTGCATATGTCATTTTTTTTGTGGAAGTTTTGTAGAGATATTGAGTTGGAGCATACTTGAGGACAAGTATGTTTTAAGTTTGGGGTGGTGATGTAGCCCTATTTTAGGGCTCCATCATGTGCCATTTTGTACTTAAGTCACATCTAAACATGTAGATTACAAGCTTTTTACCCCTAATATGCTTATCATTGCAAATATGCTTATGGATGTTCTTTGCATTGTTTTTCAGGTAATTGAACCATGCTTAGATGGAAGAGAGAGAAAGAAGGAGTTCTAGGGTTCCCCCACTCATGGAGGGACCCAAAGAAGGCCCCAAAGTCTCCCTCAACCTACCTCCAATGGTCAAGAATCGTCCCCAAGAAAAGACATCCAAAAATGATGAAGATTGAAGTGTAATTAAGTGAGGCCAAGCTCACCACGGCCGTGGGCACTATGCCACGATCGTGCCTTTTTTAGCAATATGACACCAAGCTCAACAGAGAAATCTTACAGAATCCCACGGCCGTGGCCCTTTTCCACGACCGTGTCCATTGAAGACACCACGGTCGTGGCCATCAGCAAGGTCGTGGTCAGTAGAAGAGAAAACGGCCGTGGCACCCTACAACGGTTATGGGAATTATTGCATCTATTTGGCCAGTGTTACAGGTTGTCACCCCCAGATCACCACGACCATGGTCGATGAAGACTAAAATGCCCATGTTGCTGCACCACGACCACCTCTCCCTCCTTCAAAACGGCCTTGTTACCCAACACTGCCGTGGTGCCTCTCACCTACCACGACCGTGGCATCCCGCCACGGCTGTGGCCACCACCATACTTCGCTTTTTCACCACTCCCTCCATACCACGACCATTCTACCACCCCACTACCATTCCCTACTACCCTCACCACGGTCGTGGCACTACACCACGGTCGTGGTGATCCACCGACCCTACCCTACTTTTCACTGCTTTTCCTAAACTACCCCCCACTTACCCTAGTGCCTCCCCACCACCTATATATACATAGGTGGCGGCCACAACACTAGGTTAGACGCCCCCTAGCTGTTCTTAGCCTCCACTCTCCACCCTTGAGCTCTTTGTGCAAACCCTTTGCATTTTGGCTCACCATCCACCATTTCCACCCTCATTCCACCATGGAATCCTAGTTTCCTAGGTTTTCATCCATAATCCCCCACCATTTCATGCACCCCTGCACCCTTGGAGGAGGGAGGATGTCTACAGCAAGCTTAAAGGTGAAGAAGAAGGCTTCTACATCAAGCTTCATGGAGTCCCTACTTCTACCCCTTTCTTTTCTTGTTTTCTTGATCATGTCTAGCTAAGCCCCTTGTGGTGGGTTGTTTGGGATTTAAATGTAACTTTGATACCATGTTGGGGGATAATTTCTTGTAATGAACTCAATTTCTATCTATGATGATTGCCTCTTGCTTCAATATAATTTCCTATTTTATTGCATGTGGTTTGTGCTTATAACATAGATTGCTTGCTTTGAGATGTTTGATGACACTTAGCTTCTCGGAGGAATTGGAGTGTATGTGGAAATCTTAGGATTGGCTCCTAGGTCCAATTAGTGGATCCCTAGCTAGCCTCCTTTGTTCCTACATACACATCCCTCCTTCTACAAGTGAGTGTGAGATTTAAGTAGCTAATGTAAGTGAGAGTGATGCAATTGCTTAGGGCCTTCTAAAGACTAGAGTGGCTAGTGGCATGAGGTCAAATACCCTCATCTCTACTCCCATCTCTACCCTCAACCCTCAATTGCTCACTATCACTTACCCTAGAAACCTAGATTTGGCTAATCCCATTAGAATTACACCTAACCCTAGTCTTCTACTAGTAGTATAGGGTATATTCTAATGGCATTGTCCTTGTTGTTTGGTTTGGTAATCTAGATATGAAATGAGAACCTTGCATGTTTAATGATCTCCCCCAACTAATGTCAAAGTTACATCCCCCAAATGGCCCACCTACCCTAATCAACTTCTTAAAACCCTAATTTCTTAGTTTGCTTGTTCATGCTAGTCTAGATTAGTCGCTTTTGCTTAATCTAGTTAATTGCTTAGTTTTACTCTTTAGTGTTAACTTAGGATCTTGCTCTTGCTACTGGTTAGTTTAGTTCTTAATTGCTTCTTGCCTTGCTAGAGTAGCGTAGCTCTTCTTTCTCTTGCTTAGTTAGTTTGTTAACTTACTTTACTAATTTGCTTGCTCTTTCATAACTTAGTTTCCATCTTGCATTTCTTACTTGCTCATTAGCGTAATCAAACAACCAAAACCTTTTAAAACCCTAAAACCCTAAGCTCCGCAAAAGGAACGTAGCTCGCACCGTCTAACTCTAGTGCCCCCTCTATCTCCGTGGATCAACCCTGTACTTGCCGCCTCACCTATACTATGACACGACCCCGTGCGCTTGCGGGCTTAGTGTCTTAATAGATGTAGGTAGTTAGTGTAGGTCTTACAAATTTCGAAAGTATAAGATCCCATATCCCATGCGCTCCGACCTCGTGGGGTGTAAAAGCACCACTAGTGGGGATGCACCAACGTGCAACTAATATCTATGATCAAAGTGCATGGACCACTTACCTTTCTTGAAGAAAGATCCTAGCTTCTCTTCTTAGGTTAAAGAAATCCTAATAACAATCTTAGGTTTTATGAACCCAAATTAGCCTATTTAAATCATTTAGCATGCAATACTGATTAATACTTAACTTGATTTCTATGGTTTAATGATTCCATAATGAATTTGGTAAAAGTGGAATCAAAATAGGCTTCAAAACCATCTTAAGGTAATCATTGGTTTATTATTAATTTTCTAGTGAGTACTTGCCCATAATATTTTTGACAATAGAATTAGAAGACATGAATATTCCATGATCTAACCAATTAGAAGATGTAAATAAATACACATTGGCATTATCCAAAACCCGATAGCAGCACTTTGCTGGCCGAATTGGAGAACTAAAAAAACATGTGGAATGCAGAGACCACCAACCATGAGCATGTCCTTACTGTGTTGGCCAAGGCACAGCTAGCAGACCCGGTCTGTCTATCTAGCACTCACGGTAGTGAAAATAAACAACCGCCCAAAACACATCCTTGCCCATAACCAAGTGGGATGCTTTACAATCAGATTAGGGGAAAAAATAAGAAAACACACCCTCGGTTTATCGTTCTCAAGCGTAGAGCGTGCAAGGAACTAGGAAAAACATGGTGAGATCTTTCAACCCAGAACTCGGCTCTATTCATGGTCAGAGGAAACCAAGAGTTGCAAGGTCCCTCAGGAATATTCAATTACAGCAAGCTTGCACTTGACTCATTTTGAGGTTAGTAACTCCAAAAAGGTCCTCCATCATGGGAAAGCAGAGGGGAAATAGGGGATGCTAGTCAGACTTGTCCAAAACACCAAAATAGAGAAAAACATCATGTTGTGTGAGTTCACGATCAACCCAAGAGTTGATTGGGGTAGAGAACAAGTAAAACATCATTGGAAAATTGAATTTTAACTCTAAATTTTCATAATAGTAAGTCAGTATACAAAAGTGGGATTGGGTACTTACTACGCATCTGACAAAATTGGAGCTTCAAGGAGCAGCAACTATGTCAGAGGAACCAAGATAGGGTCATGGAGGCAACTCTATAGGTTCCAAACACTGGCACAAGCCTCCGAAGGTAGTCAACTAAAGTTGGAGTTTGGAGGCCTGGTTTCCAGGGTGAAGGGATGAAGAGGGAGTTGTAAATCCTTTGTTTTCTTGGTTCAAAGGTGGTGGCATCAGTTCTTACAGGCATTAAGGCCTACAAAGTATAGGAGAAACTACAAGGTTTGGAGATTGATGAAAAAAGGATTCTAGTGTATGGAGTCCAAAGGTGGGGAAATCATACCAGAAATGGTATCACTGAGTTTGCATGGGCACGAAAAAGCTCAAATGAGAATCTTTTTTTAATGGAATCCAATAGATAGGGATAAGAGATTGGAGACGGGGAGGGCATGTACTTCTGTCGGGGTGTGAGGATTCTGAGAGGATGAAGGGGATGTCTTATGGAGACATAGTTGACTCTAGATCCGAGTCTAGCATGGTCAGACTCTATCTGAAGAGCCCACGTGAAAACTATGTTCATTAAGGGAAAATTGGTTTAGAGTCCACGCACAACATGGTTTAGATATTAAGTAAACCCTAGTTATTTAGGTAATTTCTTTCTTGATTAAATAGAGGCATCTTTGAGGATTTGACTCTAGCCAAATTTTCATAATACCAAATTTTACCATAAGGATGCCAAAAATCTTATTATTCTACTTACTTAACAACTCCAAATATATGTATTCTCCTTTTTTGAGTAAACTTGAATGATTTATATATGATCATCTACAATCATTTAAGGCTCGTACTTTTGGAAAAACATATATTACTGAATCAAACTCATGTCAAATTTATTAGGTAAATTTTGATTATTGATGAGATTAATTTCATTCTAACCCCTATCTGTCACTTTTACTAACTAGGGTTACTTTTGATGAAAATGAATTACAATGATTTATAATATGCAATTATCTCTAAATTTAGTATAAGTTGTTTTAAATGTTATAATTAGGTCTTATTATCACCTTAGGGTTCAATTGAAGCATACAAATATAAATTCAAAACTATTTTTTCTAAATAGGGTATGTTTTCATTGAAGTCCAAGACTAATTTAATTAGAGGATAAATGTCCCTATCCTTGTTTTACTTAGAATTTGGAATGTTATAATTCTACCCACCTTAATTAATTTTCCTCCTAAAAATGTCATAAGGCGGCCCACCTTAAAGTTTTGATTATTCTTAGTTTGTGAAAACATGCTTGGCATAAACACTTTATCTGACTCGAGATAGGGTTTGAACTTGTCTTGTACCTTCATCAAGTTCATCCTTAGCTTAACCTCATAATTTTGGGTTTCTTACCATGAATTGGATCTCTACTATCCACATGCACTAGATTTAGGTGGTTACCTAATTTAGGTCTTATATATCAACTCTCTTAGTGGAACCTCCGGAGTTGAGTTGGCTAGACACAAATCTAAAGGTGTGAGAACTCATTATGATACTATTCAAGATCTTAGTAGCATACATGTCCCATACCACATATTCTAGCAAGAAGAAGAAAAGATGCATAATAAGTCTTTTGTTGTTGATGTTTCCTCTATAATTCTCAACTAGTTGGCCATCATCATCGAGAAAAAGAGAGGACATGCCACTAGATAAGATTGAGTTAACACAAAGGATCTGACTTGGATAATCTCCTATCCTTAACACATATGTCCATAGATATCTCTCTAAACTTATATATCTTATTGGGTTCCTACCTTTAAAGAAAAAGGGATATACATTCTATCTCCTTAACTACCTATCCTATATACATATGATTTCTATCATAAGAGGAGGGATGTAATTGCTACCTAGGAAATCATGAGAAAATCCTTGTAGCCAACTATATTATCAACTTTAATACCATTAGTGAAACACCCCACATGTAAAACAATCATAACATAGAGAGGAAGCATATATTTGCATTTACTTCAAGGGGGATGTCACAAACATGATATTCACTGCAAAAATAGAGTTTATATAACCATCACCCGATAAACATAACAATTCTCATTCTCAAAATCATAACTTCAACTCACACTTTGAACCAATACATGTTTCTCACAACTTGAAAGGAAATCTAAAGGGATCATTCTATTAGAGTTGGCACCGCACTTGGTCCTTTCTTTTGAAGATCCTTGATCTATTCCTTGCATGTAAGATAACTCCACTCTTCTACGCTTGCTCCTTACATGCGTGCATCATGCCCCCAATCATGCATCAAACAATGTGTAAGCATAATTGAACATACTATATATTAAAGAGAACATGTAGACTAAAAATATACTTTAAACGTTAAACATTGAAGAAAATACACAATTATTTTAGTTCATTTCTTTTATCTTGACCTATATAAGAATCCTTAGATTTTGACATAAGTGTCTCTTCTCTTATGCACATCGAAGTGCCTCTTGGGTTTCACCAAAGTGTATCTTCTCTTATGCACCGAAGTGTCTCTTAGTTTGCTCCATGGATTCTCTTAGTGAGTATCTTTATATAAGACATCTTTTATCATTATATTTATCGTGAAATATCAAAAATTCTCTAAGATCTTATTCTTTACTTTTAATAAGCATGAGAGATGATATAATAAAGATTGACAAAAACATTACATTCAATTTATAGATCCATTGACTTTTACCTTTATGAGAAATTGAACTATAGATAATTCATTCATATATTTCATGTAGAATCTACATATACATACAAGCAACCAATGTTTATGTTCAAAGTGCATAGATCACTTATCTTTCTTGGAGAAATATCTTAGTTTCTCTTCTTAGGTTGAAGAAATCCTAATCACAATCTTAGGTTTGGTGAAACCAAGTCTCTTTAAAAAAATTAACATTCATTAATGATTAGTACTTGACTTGATTCTAGGGTTTCATGTTTTCTTAATGAATCAGGGAAAACTAGAGTCAGAAAAGGCTTCAAATCCATCTTAGAATTATTCCTTGTTTTATTATTTTTCCAATAAGTACTTTCCCTTAATTTTATGACATCATAATAAAAAGATATGAAGTTTCTATGATTTGGCCAACCAAAAGATGTGATATAGACATGTTGGCATTATTCCAAACTTGACAATAATACTTCTCTGGACCAACAGGAGAACTCAAACAAAATCACACAGAAGGCAGAGCCCAACAACCACGGGTGTGCCCTGCTGAGTTGGCCTAATAAGGCACAACTAGCAGACCCAGGACTGTCTACCTGGAGCCTACAATAATGAAAACAAATAGCAGCCCGAAAGACATCCTTTCCCATAACCAAATGTGGTGTTGTAGAATCATATTAGGGGAAAACTTGAGAAAACAAGCCCTTGATGTATCATTCTCAAGCATATGGCGTGCAAGGAACTAGGAAAAACATAGTGAGATCCTTCAATCCAGAACTTGGTTCTATTCATGATCAACGGGTACCAAGAGCATTATGAGGTCCCTCAAGCATAGACAATTCCATCAATACTAGCCTTGACTCAGTCATGGCTAGAAACTCAAGAAAGATCCTCCGTCATGGGAGAGTAGGGGAATAGGGGGAACATGTCGAAGATTGTGCAAAACACCAAAATAGGGAAAAAAACATCATGTTGTGTTGGTTCAAGATCAACCTGAGGAGTTAATTGGGGTAGAGAATGAGTAAAACAATATTGAAACATTGAAGTTTAACTCTAAGATTTGTAGTAATAGTAAGTAAAGATACAAAAGTGGGACTTGGTACTTACTGCACCTCAAAACAAATTTGGAGCTTGGAGCAGCCATGATGTCGAAGGAACCAAGATGAGGTCATGGTAGTGACTCCAGAGTTTCTAGACTCTGGAACAAACATACAGAGGCGGTCAACCAAGGTGGAGCTCCAAGGCTAGGTTCCCAAGGTGAAGGGATGAAGAGGGGGCAAGAAAGCCTTCTTTTTCTTAGTTTGGAGGTGGTGGAATCAATTCTAATTGGCTCAAAGGCCTCTAAATCCTAGAAGAAACTACAAGGTTTGAAGGATGATGGGGAAGGAGTTCGATGTCCTCAAAAGTCAAGATGCAAGAGAAACCTACTAAAAAGGGGGTCAACGATTTGTGTAGACACGATAAAGATCGAGCAAGAATTTGTGTGTGACGGGATCAAATAGAGAGGGAGAAGAGATCAAAGATGAGGAAAGCATTACTCCTCTCAGGGTGTGCGGTCTCCCAGTGGGTGAAGGAGAAAACTTCTAGAGTCATGGTTGACTCTAAATCCAAGTCTTACCTGGTCAGACTTTGTCTGAAGAGCCGGTGTTACAAGTTATATTAATTAAGGGCGGCTCGAATTAAACTCCACACACAACATGATTTAGATTATTAAGGAAACCTTAGTTATTTAGGTTATTTCTTTCCCAATTCAAATTGAGGCATCTTTGAGAGTTCAACTCTAACTAATACTGGCACAATACCTAATTTGACGATAAAGAAGCCAGAATCTAAGTATTCTCCTTATTTGACAGTCACAAATATTTATCTTTTCCTTTTTTAAAATATTTATGAATTAGTTATATATGATAACCTACAACCAATTTAAGGCTCATACTTTTGGAAAAGACATATTACCAAGTCAAACTCACGTCAAAATTATCATGTCCAATTATGATCATTAATGAGGTTAATTTCATTTTAATATTTGTGTCACTAATTAGTTAATTAGGGCTACTTCTGATGAAACTGATTTACAGTTGGATTGGTAACGTGCATTTATATCTGAATCTAGTAAAATGTGATTTAGACGTTATAATTAGGTCTTTTTTCGGCTTAGGGTTCAATTGAAACATCCAGTTATAAGTTTGATAATGCTCAATATTGAATTTTAGGTTGACCGTTGGATATAAAATACATATATTCTATATATGGACATGTAAAAAGTATTGGATTGTAGTGATTTTTTGTGTGAAGGTAAATAAAATGATGTTCTTCCCATCGATAAGGTTGGATATTGAAAAAAAGATATAACTTTATGGTTATTCAAATGCCTCTCATGCTCTCACCGTAGAATGTTTCTCACTAGATCGCTACCCTATATATATATATATATATATATATATATATATATATATATATATATATATATATATATATATATATATATATATATATATATGAGTGTGTGTGTAGGGTAGGCGATCTAGTGAGAAACATTCTACGGTGAGAGCATGAGAGGCATTTGAATAACTTCAAAATTATAATGTGTTTATAACATCCAACCTTATGGATGGGAAGAACATCATTTCATTTATCTTCACACAAAAAGTTATTATAATCACATATTATTTACATGTCCATATGTACAATATACGCATTTTACATCCAACGGTCAATCTGAAACTTAATATTGAGCGTTAAAAAGTATTCGCTTGTTGTGCATGCAATACAAGTCATATGAGGATGAAATTTTGTAGGAAGGTAAATAATAAGGTATATTTTTAATCCATATGGTTGGATTATGAAAAATTTATCACTCTAAAAAGTTATTCAAATGCCTCTCATGCTCTCACCAAGATATGTTTCTCACTAGATTATTGTCATATATATATATATATATATATATATATATATATATATAGAGAGAGAGAGAGAGACATATATATACATAAATATATATATGATAAATTGTGTTGCTTGGGTTCTATTATTCAAATAGATGTGGCTGTCCAAAATGACATTTTTAACATGATTACTACAGGATGGTTTAAATGAAGGAATGCAAATGGAGTATTACGTGATAGAAAGATCCCTCTTACATTGAAATGCAAATTTTATAGAACAGATACACAACCAGTCATGCTCAACATGAGTGAATGTTGGGCGGTGAAGAAACAAAGTGTCAACAAGATGAACGTGACTGAAATGTGCATGTTGAGATGGATGTGTGGAAAGACAAGAAAAGATCGCTAGAGAAATGACTATATTAGGCATAAAGTGGGGGTGGCGAGCATTAAGGACAAGTTGTGTAAGGATCGACTCAGATGGTAACATGTACAACACAAACCGACTAGTGTGCCTATACAAAACAATGCTTGAGTCAAACACAATTAATAAAAGAAGAGGAATGCCTAAATTAACGTGGAAAGAGCTTATAAAGAGAGATTTTGAATCTCTACCTCTTGATCGGAATATGACCCATTTTAGAACTGAACGGAAACGAATGATCCATGTAGCCGACCCCAACATAGTTAGTATAGAGAGACTTAGATTATATATATATATATATATATATATATATATATATATATATATATATATATATATATATATATATATATATATATATATATGTATACACACACACGCCGAGGGACCGATTTGAGGGTTATTTAGGCTTAAAACTCCTCTGAAATCCAAAAATACATTCATTGGTAGCATATGAAGATATAATGCTTATACGTGATTTCCATATATATGACATGTCAAAAATTACAGTTGAGTGACATGTGCTCCTATAAACCCAAACGTGAATCTCATCCTTTACAATATTTTGTCACTAAAAAAAATTCTCATGCTCAGCCCCGTCACAAGTAATAAGTACTAAGTTTAATTCAACTTTCCCCAGTGTAAGTTTCTAGATCGGCCCCTATCTATATTGGGTTTGCCTCTTTTTGTAATGAGAGGAAGCTCTCGCGCGTGTGTATCGAGGAGATGTTTCCCGTAGGAACCAACATTTACATGCTTAATTTGTTCAGTGCGAGTGGGGAAAGGTCACGCCCTCCCTAAAAACGAGTAGACATTGGCTTCTAATTATTATAGTCGAAATTAATAAGCATCTGAAATCAGTGCGTGGGCGTCTATTCAGAGTGTAGACATATTAACATTAGAGATAAAACAAAAGGCATTGCAAATCATGAAGCATTCTTTGTGAACCATTAAAATTACCTCTGTTGAAAACCCTTCCAAGAGTGGTTTCAGGATAAAGAAACTGTCTTATTTTCATTGCCAAGGAAACAAAATTCATGAGGATGTCAAAGAACTTGATTAGGAACCCGTACGTGGTTGAACCTTGCAACATTCCGCATGTAGATATTTGAAATTGGTATACAACATGGAGACTGGTATTGTATTGATTTCATCAGCTACAAATTATTTTTGCCGAACTTTATACAAAAATTTTATTCATGAAACAAAGAAGAGGCTCATGGTTACAAAAAAAAAAACAGAAGGGAAAAAAGCGACTGCCACCAGGAAACAGTTCGCTAAAATACACAATACACTTATGAACTGACTAATTCAAATCTCCGCAGATTACCAGCTTTGCCTACAACTCGGCTAGCCTACGTGCTGCACACACCAACTTATCGGATGTATATTCCGCCAAACCCTACGTGTTGCTGGACAGGATGGCGAGTATATGTGTACCATGGAGGATAGACGAAAGCCCACATGCCATCGATCAATCAACTGGTTAAGGTGCTTCATGGCTTGGATACGGATGTGGACTCCTTGTTTGCGGATGGCCGTGAAGCATCACCCTCAGCATTGGCAGCTGCAGCAGCAGCACCACCATTGTTGGCCATAGCAGACTGCACGGTGAGAACGGACATACTGGGAGACGAGGGCCCGTCGCCGTTGTTCGCCACATGGTGACCGAGGAACGCAGCAGCAGCCGCAGCATTACCACCAACAAGGTGGTTAGCAACCGCAGCGGCCGTCGGTGCCTGCGCAGCCCTAGGGTGATGTCCGCCAGTGATGGTACTAGAGATAGCAGACGCGAGGGAGATGGGCATGAGGCACAGGCCTTTCCCCTGTAGGTACTGCATCGCGGAACCCATGTCCTCTTCCATGAGCTTTGCGACCTGGTGCTCCGTCACTGTCATGGTGTCGCTGCCGCTGCCGTTGGACGAGCCGCCACCTGCGCCAGCAGACTGGCTTCCGGGCCGACCGGCCATACCGCCGCCGACTCCCTGCACGCAACAACGACGGCCATTAAATTCTTTTGCTTGCTGCCTATCCGGGTTTCGTACACTTACCGCACTCAAGCACACAGCCACCACCAGGTCATCCCATCGCCCCTTTCCAAAAGGAGGGAGCTTTATCCGGAAACGAGCAGGCACGCGTGCCTGCTGGGGGGGACTTCTTGTTTCTTTTCCGTTGCCATTACTCTATTATTCTATTCTATTTACTTTCTTTTCAGTTGTTGCTTGGCGGTCAACAGCATATTTACCAGGCCTCTTTTCATTCTTGGGGTTTGCCTGAGAAGGTAGCTTAAGGAATCTCCATAACTAGGAATTGAAGGAAGTGGGATGGGTTTCGGATAAGGGATAGATTTTTACCATACATGTTCAGCTAAAACATAATTATGCGCTGAATCCAACAGACGGAGTGGAATTACAGATAGGTATCTAAAGGAGGGAAAAAAAGATGGGAACTTTCGAACAACCCCATGATGATAGCATAGCTGTAGAGTTTAGCAGTTACAGTACCTCTGAAGACATACCAGCCACGAGAGGTGCGACTGCAGCAGCTCCACCCAACCTGCTCATGCTCAGCACCTGCATAAAAAGGATATCAAAACCAACAGTGAGCTAAATGGAGCAGAGATGCGTTTGGGCACAAACTACCACGATCTTCTTACTACCCCTACATCCTTATTTAACTCAGCAGAGAATTAAATGAGGTTCCAGACCCTATGTCTCGGGTGAATCAAAACGATTAGGAAAAATGCTAATTAATCACACAGAAAAATAGTAAAAAGATTCTACTGCAGCAAGGGGTTTCCATTAAACAATCACCTTGACTTGGAGCTGGAGGAATTTCACATAGTCGATGATCTCATCTAGCATGGAGGCCTTGTCAGTCTGCAATCCATTCCAAAACGCCAAGAACCAAACAAGAAAGAAGAGTAAACAAATCAGAAGGACATGTGAGAGCATTCCAGTTTAGGTAGAAGTTGGTTTAGGGCAGCTTGAGTCGCTAATCCCATAGGTCTAAAAACCAGAAAGCTGAGGTCAAAGGGATGGAGCAAAGAGAGACAAGAAGGAAGAAGACAAACTACTACAATCTACAATCTGGGAGGGTAACCCTTTGTCCGATTTTCAGTAGAGGACACAGAAGAAGGGCCTCGATGCGTTACTGTCACAAAGACAAAGAGGACTAGCAACGCCTAGTCCCAACAGCACACATGTAAAAGAAATTCGGGTATGGTGGAAAGAAGAGGTTCTACGGGGAAAGAAGAAAACATTCAGAAGAAAGTTCCAAACGAAATAAAAACCAGACCTTGTTGGCATTGGGTACCAGTTCCTGCAACGCCTTCATTCTCTCTGCGATTCTCTCCCTCCGCAGCTGCAATCAGAGGACAGGAAGTGCAAAGGACAAAAACCCTAGTGAGAATTCAAGGAATAACAGAAAGAACGGAAACGAACAAGAGGCCAGAGACGCCGGAAAAGCAGTAAGCTAGGACAAAGACATCAACGTGGCCGCCTGTAGCATGCTACGACTGCTTTCTGCACCTCGGGTGATTTGATGCAAGGGTTCGGATTTGTGAAAGGGAAAAAAAATTAACAGTAACAAATTCCGGATTATGGGTTTTCGCAAAGCGTGATTCATTGTTAACGAGGCAATGCAACATTCAGGACTTAATGATCCCTCTGGGAAAAAGGCGATGCCTTTCCCTTTCCGGAGCTCTGCAGAACTGTCTTACCCGTTCGGCGATGCTGTGTGGGTCGGTGGCCTGTCCTCTCCTTGCTCTAACTTTCTGCCTCGGCGGACCGGTGCCACCGCCGCCAGTTGCAGCCCCGCCTGAACTTGCCGGCCCGGAAGCAGCTTGCCCCATACCGGCGGCCGCGGTAGCAGCTCCAAAATTGGGCGACGCGAGAGGACCGCCCTGTGCCGGAAATAATAGAAACGACATGAGGTCGACAATTGGTGAGATAACTCGATATAATGAAAACGAGACATGCTTTAAAGGGAGAAACATTAGTAAAGGCTAGTAAAGATACAAATGGTAAAGTAGCATACCTGCAAATGTGCGAAGTGCTGCGGGTTAGATGCTGCGCGCTGAAGCGAGCCACCGAATCCATTGAACAGCGCATCTCCGGCCTGAACAAAAACAAAAAAGAAACGACTTTTGATCCTCCGTCACATATCCAAAAGCAGCAAGTATGGAGGGTCGGAATTGAAATTTACGGCGGCGTTGGGAGCTTTGAAAGCTGCATCGACGTCGACCCTAGAATCACCAGAATCCCCGCTGCTTAGCGAGAGAGGCAGCGGGATCAAACCCGTCTCGCCGGACCTAGCCATGGACGGAACCATCAGCTGCTGCTGCTGCTGGTTCAGCTGCAGAACCATGGGCTTGCTGGACCCGCCACCAGCTCCACCGCCGCCGCTAATCTGATGCTGCCGGAGCCGGGAGGCGAGCAGCAGCGACTCATCGACGCTAGGGCTGGGTAGGTCCCATGGGGATTTGGGGTTGCCGCCCTGGGTCAGGTCGGGCCATGAGGAGATGCTCGCGAACATCTGGTCGAGGAAGTCGTCGTGTGAGGGAGCCGAGTGGTCTGAATACTCGGAGTTCTGGTGCTGTTGACCGCCACCCACTCCTCCGCTGCTGCCGTTCTGGAGGTCCTGGAGTTGCGGGATGGTCTGTTGCATTTCCCTGCTGCTCCCGGGTTGCATGGCTCGGTTTACTGAGGTCGGTTGTCGGGTTTAGGGTTAGGGCTTCGGGAGACGAGGAGACGGACGGTTGCTGCCAGGAACCCACCAGACCAGGAGACGAAGGAGCTTTGACGGTATTGGTGGTGGTGGTCCTCACTCCTTTGCCCGCGAGGAGGAAAGTGACAGGAGGGTTTGATTGGGACCTCGGGGCTCAAGTGAAACAACGGAGGGGAAGGGAAATGGAGAGTCGCTTGCTAGCGCGCTTTTATAGATAAATACAAAGTTTAATTAATATCAGACGTCATTTTACACCCCCTAATTTGATTTGATATGCGTTTACCTGTGTGCGTCAACATTAGTTTTACATTACAAATTACAGAACCCTTCGGATTATAAAGTCTAATAACTTGTATTAACTTTTAAGCTGCTGAGTCCTCTCCGAAATCTATTTTATGACTTTATCATTACACGAGTTCGAGTTATTAACTCATGCAATTTAATACGCACACGATATACTAGTTCCTACCTTTTTCTGGGGTCGCCACATTTGTTTACCTTATACTACTAAATGCCCGTCATGAGTTGTCGGCTAGCTCAAACAGTGCGGGTTGACAATTCCCAATTGAAGTCATGAATTTGCTCTTACAATTTGGTATCCCTATTTCTTTACCTTAAGCCCACTCGGTCCGGTTTAGGCCACTCTCCTTCTTGCACCATGTCATCCTAACCCGATTTGAGTTGAGGTGGATTTGTGTTTGATTCCAAGAGGCAAAACGGAACATGTTTGGGATCTCGTAACACAAAAATCCGGTCCTACTCCATGCGGGATTGGGAAAACCAATCCGGTTTAGTCATTGTCCTATTTGCATTGCCAGCCAGTGAAACCTAGTGTGATTCTATCTCTCCTGACTACAGGCTCAGTCACGTTGTCTCCTCTAGTCAGTCTGATTCCTATCCCTAGGTGGCCAGTGGCAACATTAGTGTTGTGTTCTCCCCGAGGCGATGCTTGATGGTCAATGAAGACCTGTTACACCCTTTGTGGTTGCAGCGGTGCCCTTCTCTAGGGTTTCTCTGAATGTGATCCTTAAGTAGGTCTACCAGCATGGAGTCACATACCCCTGCCATCATGGACGTGATAGGTGTTTGTAGGTGGTGAAGAGGTAGGTTATCTCTCCTCCAAGTTTCTTATCCTCTTCGATTCTCGCATCTTTTGACCACGGGTTCAATCTTCTCGTCAAGGAATGCCAAGCCTCAAAACCCTAGGCTGTACCAGTGGTCGACGATATCCTTTTGATTGAGGGTTTTGATGACTAAGTTGATAACCCTACAATTCTCTGTCATTATTCATATTCTCTCTCTCTCTCATAGAAGAGTCTGATCCAACCTCCTTTGAGCTCCTCTCTATTTTGGAAAGGTAGGAAGACCTCTAAGACCAACTCATGACCTCGATTTTCATCTCAAAATTGAGCTTTTGTTGGTTGCCTTCGTCTATGTTTACTAACAACATATGTTTCTTCTTTTCTATCTAACTTGAATCACTCTTCTAGCGTCACAACATATTGTATGGGTACCCCTCACTCCTTATCAGATGTCTTGTACCATTAGTAGATCTCATCGTGAAAACTTCTTTCTGTTGGATTTAAATATGGACCCATTTCTCTCTAATTAGTGAAAATAGGGGGTTTCCAATGTTTGTGTAATATATGAGTCCTATAATACGGATTTGATGTTGAGTAATATCCTCAAAATTGTATTTGTCTAATGTGATTTGTATAAAATCATCGAATATGATGCATTGCCTAAATTTTTTCTACTAGTATGTCCATCATTCACGAATAAAATTCTACACAAATTGGTTGTTTATCAATTTATGTAGTTGTACGCTCTACGTTACCCATCGGAATGATTGTCCACAGACACTACAGCACCCATATACAACTTGGTGAATATACTTAAGCTTGAATAAAATCATCCACTTTTCTCTAAGTGTAATGATCGGGCCCACTGCCCAAGGCTCTAGTAGAGTTTTAGGAATGGTGATTGGCCCCATGGACCACCACTAGCCTTAACTACACATTTTATCCTCATTCACGCGTAAATTAGGATAAACTTCTCAACTAGTCACCCATCTTAGTACTACTCTGGGCTGAGCACACTTAACCACAGAGTTCTTTAGTGATGGGCTCCCTAAAAAGGTGGTGCACATTGGTGATATGGGTAGTTCAATCATTCCTTTTAACATCATTTTATCTGAGGCCTCAAATACTGGGACGTTACAATCTTCCCCACTTAGACTCTCAAATCTCAGCTATAAGGCCTCATAATATTTCCCCACTTCAGTACAGATCCAGAATGGCCCATGGAACCCAGCTCTTAATCACATAATACCACCGCAAGGATGGCTACATCACCATGGATAGTCATTTCCAACATGCCTAGACCACACAGCTCAAGACTGACATACCTCATGTCCATGTGGGCCCCACCTATTGGAGGGGTTATGGATTTGATATCATTTGTAATGATCGGGCACACTGCCCAAGGTTCTAGCAAAGTTTTAGAAATGATGAATGGCCCCACAGACCACCACTGGCCATAACTATGCGCTTTGTGCTCACTCACATGCAAGCCAGGATAAACTTTCCGACTGGTCACCCATCGTAGTACTACTCTATGTTGAGCATGCTTAACCACATAGTTCTTTAGTGATGGATTCCCTAAAAAGGAGGTGCACCTTGGTGATATGGTAGTTCAATCATTCCTTTTAAGATCATTTTATCTAAGGCCTCAAATCCTGGGTGTTACACTTACATTGCGGTTGTACTTTTGTAGTTAATTTTTTACAAGAAAATCAATATTAGGATGCATCATGTCCCTAATGCTCTGAATTACTTTGCTAATATGGTTGGGTATTAAAATGTATCCATTCTCATTCCCCCATTTCCTTTCTCCTATATGTGTATATGGATATCCAGAATTTGTATATTTGATCTGTTTTGAGTTTAAAATTTTGGGGAAAATACTATATTCATCATATTCAGAAGGGATTTCAGATATCGAGTTTCAATACAAAATTTTTGAACCGGATACTAATATCGCTATAGACAATTTTGAAAGATCTGAATTTGACAAATAGAAACATATATTATGAAATGTATGGTATCTATATACAAAAATACAAAATGTGAAAAAATTACTATATATTTTGAATGAAATATCAATATTTAATGTAAATTATATTTTTAACATTAAATGTATGACTTTTAGTTCGGAACAGATATATATCGGAATTTGGATATTTTCCTTTTGAATAGATTCAGATGTTACCATATGATATCCGTTGAATATCTGGTAAAAAAATTCAGATTCAGATAGCAGATATAGTTGTATCTGCTCTGTATTCGATTTGTTTGCATGTCTACTTTAGCCTTTGTCCTAGTACCACTGCCATTGCATGTATGACGACATAGTTTCCAAACCATGCCCAACATAACATGATAGTCAAAGTTCTAAATAACATCAACAATATGATATATAGTGTTTGTTTCCTCGGCATCCATGCGATAAAGGAAAAGAGAGAGTATTGTCCAAATCAAGGACTACATAATCATTGTAAGAAAGATAAATATACTATGTCACACAAAGGGCACCTTGCCATGCTCCTAGCTTGCCCTTAGTACTTCACAACAGAAGACTCCATGTGAGAAGGTTCTTCTTGAGAATTTGACGTCTATCTTCAAGTCTGGAATAAGGACTTCACTTCTAGTATCTTTTTGTCAATCACCCAGATTTAGGCAGATAGTTTGCTTAAAGTGTAGTAATGGTTCTGGAAGAATGTCTAAGAGGATTTGGGATGGAGTTGGGATTGGCAAAGTTATGCATTGGTGACGACACTATAGGGTGTTGTGGCACTAGTATAGGTCATCATGGAACTTGTTGGGCCATAGTGTTGGGATTAGTGGTGACGAAGTCACATGCTTGAGAATAATTCGTAGCTTTAGTTCATACTAGTCGGTGGCATTATAGTGAAGCAGGATGGTTGATGTTGGTCATTGGTGTTGTTGAAGGGGAAGGGGTTGTCACCCAGTGAGGGTGCTCAAGCAATGGAGTGCCAAGGTCTAAGGGTCTAAAGCAATGTCAAGGTTGTGGGGAATCAGTCGACAATGGGGGTGACATTGGAGTTGAATCTCTAGAACCCATCAAAACAATCAAAGGAGGAGGTTTGAGTTGCATACCATCAACGGTTATCATAGGGTTGGATCTCAGACCCCGACTACTGTTGGTATTATTTCTAAGATTTGTAGGTCGATCATTTGTAGGTCTGGGTTTCCAGTATGTAAGGTCTTTTATAGATGAGATATCTAGGGTTTCTGGGTTGGGGAAGTAAGGCGTAGGGAGATGGAACCCATTCCTTTAACACAAGAGTTATGCAGAGGGGAAATGGAGGTGAAGATTGGTTAGGTAACGCCTCCGATCATTCGTGAGACAATTGAAGACCTGATATTCACGATCTTACTTTATTTAAGTTGTCAAATTGGTCATAAAGCCCCAAGTTTACATTTTACATTTTAAAACTTCTATTAAGATAATAATGCCTAGACATCGAGTAGGTCCAAAATGGAATAGGACTTAGTGGTCTTTATTATCATTTTTAATGCATTAAAAGTAGAGAGACATGTATTTTTCTCATACTATGTTTTAAGAGTTTAATGCATATGCTTTTAGTCACTCTCTCTCTCATATTAGGCAATAATTTTTAGAATTTTATATATCATGTCTTTCACATCTTACTTTGTAAATTTAGCTACATTTACAACTCTAGAAAAATTATTACTTTTAAATACAAAATTCTAAAATTTAAGAGTACGCTAAAAATATTCTATCTCCATTAGTGTTCAATATTTCAATTTCTATCTTTTAATGTCAATCCAAGCCAATGACTCCCAAGACAATGGTTGGAATTTGGTTAGGCTAACCCAAGATGGGTCCTGACCTAACTAGGTTTGACCAAACATATATGAAATATATATTTTATTATGCACAAAACCCAAAACTATTCAAGAGAATTTGAAATAAAATTAATAGGAAATGAATCAAGTGTTTTAATGAGGTTGATATAGTATTGATCAAGATAAGACTATGGTAGAAAATTCAGTCTGTTACAACTCTTCCACCCTTCAAAAAGATTTCATCCTCGAAATGAAATATTTCTTAGCAATCATGTTCCTAATAGGGTCCAATCCCCAATTGTTTGACCATACTCTTCTTGTTTGATCAAGTGTGGCCTTCAACTAATACATGCAATTATAATTCTCCCACCATTAAAATAGGCTCTACTAATTGTGACCAAGTACTTTGTTACTATGCCTATGGATTTACTAAGTTATTTTAGGGTCAAATTATATTTTGAAAGGTATATCTTCTACCGAATGAGAACTTAGTGATGATGAGTCCATATAAGGTTCTAGTATCATGTTCTGATTTGAATGTAGGTGATTCAAACTAATAAGCATCAATTCGAACTAAAGTTTGTTTCTTACATCATATAATTTTTTTCATCTAATATGTGGTCACCATTGTTAGGTTAGCTACTTGGATATACTTTAAATTTCCCTTTGTTGAGTTTGGTAGGGTATCATTTCAATGGGATGACAATATCATATTTATATGTAGCTTAGGGTTCAATACTTAGTAGGTCCTATTAATTTTTTCCAATAACTATTAATTACCACCTAACCATAATTGGATTTAATTTTAATCTTTTTTGTATCTAATATCGTATTTGTGGCATTTTTATCTCTAATTATTCAAATTTCCAAGTTCATTACTCTAAATTGATTAAAGGAAATCATATATATGTGTGTGTGAGTGTGTCATTGTCACATATATTTATTGAGTCAAGAAATTTGATGTATATATAGCATTTTATTTCTCTATAATTATCAGTTGCATTAGCTTTCTAAATTATTATATGTACATGGAAACTACAAGTTTAAGATGTCAAGTTCCTCATATTTATCTTAATTCAACATATTTTTAACTACATCTTTAGTCATTGATGTCTCAATTTCCTACTTATATCAGTCTATTGTTAAACTTATTTCAAATATCATATTTTTGTTACCTATTTTCTCAAAAGGTGTACCTACACATTTATAGGGGGGTTATCCTATTAATTATTTTTCAGATTGTGAACATTTTTTTTGTGTATACCTATCGTGGTGATGGTGTTGTTCCAAGAGTCATATAGTAAATATACTCACCTATATCCCAAACACTTCTTTATCAAAAGTAATTCCAATTCTAGATAAAAGGGCTATCAAAACTAGGATTGGTTGTCAAGTATTTTTCTAAGCCTTAACTACTCCATTTGTGTTCCTACCTAACATATTTTCCATATGACATGCATGGGTGTCGACTGTTTATGACTCTCATACTCATCTCTAATATCAACAACTGATTTCTCCTATTGGGTAACAGAAAGAGGGTAGATATTAACATAGGGTCCTAAAAGTCATTCTAGAGTGGAAGAAGGAAGATGCTGATTGTTGAGGGTTCTGATACCACTTCATGTGACGACATAGTTTTCGAACCATACACAACATAATATGATAATCAAAGTTCTCAACAACATCAACAATATGGAATATAGTGTTTGTTTCCTCGACATACATGAGATAAAGGAAAAGAAAGAGTATTCTCTACATCGGGGACTACATCATCATGCTAAGAAAGATAAATATATTACACCACACAAAGGGCACCTTGTCATGCTCCTAGCTTGCTCTTAGTACTCTACAACAGAAGACTCCAAGTGAGCAAGTTCTTCTTGAGAAGCTGACGTCTATCTTCAAGTCTGGAATAAAGACTTCACTTCTCGTATCTCTTTGTCAATCACTTGGATTCAGGCAGATAGTTTGCTTGAAGTGTAGTAATGGTTATGGAAGAATGTCTAAGAGGATTTCGAATGGAGTTTGGCCTGGAAAAGTTGTGCATTTATGTCGGCACTAGAGGGTGTGGCGGCACCAATATAGGCCATTATGGAACCTGCTAGGCTGCTGTGTCGAGATTAGTGGTGGCAAAGTCGCATGCTCAAGAATAATAAGTAGTTACAGTCCATACTCGCTGGTGGTGCTATGGTGAATCATGATGGTTTTTGCTGACCGCCAGTGTTGTTGAAGGGTCAGATGTTGATGTGGCAACACATCCCACTATCACACAGACAACGAGGTGTTACACAAAAACATGCGGAAATCACCATAACCACAGATTATCAAAACACGGGTTAATTAAAATTGATTGCGGAAGGCGGATAAACTGGGAAACTATTACATTTAGGTCCTCATCCTGCAAGGAAACATGTTATATAACATATACAAATCTTGATACGTGCTCACAGCTTAGAGGAATAGTTGTTCTGTCACCACATGAGTTCATCACTTGTTTATTCATACATAAAGGCCCACATCTGGCTAGCAGCAAAATATATAAAACATCAACAACTATACATCATGAAACAACATAAAAACTCCTCCAAGGACCTGAGAGTACATGTATGACTCTAAGACTCTACTACAAAACATCCAAAACAGCAGCATGTCCATCACTTGCCTTCTACTTCTCTTCTTGCTACTCGGCCACCACTCTGCGACCACCACCATGCCTAGCTCGACCACCTAAAAAAAGGGTAAACCAGTGGGGTGAGACACACAGTCCCAGCGAGAAACATAACTCCCCGCCGAAACTACATAACCCCAGAAAGATAAAGCAACAACAGTAGATAACTGATGAGAAGTATAACCAGAGAAGTCATAAAGTAAGGCTATTCATACCGTCAAGCTTACCAGATGTACGGAAGGCATATATCCAACTATTTCTTTATGGAACATGATTAACAAGATAAGAATTATAAGGGCTTACCACATAACATGAGGAACATATAGGTAGCTGCAAGGTATAACAAGATTAACTACACAAACAAGGCCTCAACCAATGTTCCATGTTTTATCTTAAGCAGTAAGTACTATACAGCTGGATTACATATTCTTATGCCCTGAGGAAGTGAGCCGTACTGCTCAAATCCAACCTTCGGTTGCGAAACCCAAAGTCGGTGCCATACAAGGTCAATGGAAGAGTCGGACTCCACGACCTCCCCCTCGTGGTCAGTGCACGAGAACCAAAGTAGGACCAAAGTCTCATGCTTAAGTGGCCTCAGCCATAGGGTCAGCTCCATAGGCTACCCTTTCTCTAGCCCGCCTTGGTACAGGTCACGTCGCTAGTATATCTGAGCCACGGGCCAATTCACCGTGCTCTGAGCCATGAACACATTCATGTTCCCATATCACACATCCTGAGCCATGGGCCTGTTCACCATGCTCATGCGAGTCTGCAACCGTAGCTGCACTCGATTCCCTCTCTATTTTAGGCTAGGAGAAACCTCACATATTCAATAATATGCGCTCCGGGTTAACCCACATGAGAACCTGTTTCACCATCACCAGCTCCTGACAATGATGGATCTATGGCCATGGCGACTACATGATATATTCCACTGTGATTAGTTAGTATCTTTTATATGGATTACAAGATTCAACCAAGTTGTAAAACATGCAAACTATAACAAGAATAAACAACATAAAACTCAATGTTATGCTTTTATTGTAATCACATCATCCTGATCCATCACAAGGATCCAACATTACATGTTATCACTTGGTCTCTTGCCAATCATCTAGATCCATATCAAGGATCATCACATTGTCATGGGATCTCAATCCCTCATCATATGCTGCCACTGCCTCTCAAGGCATTCTCATCAACTTAGGCACTCTAGCCAAACTCAGGTCCTCAGACCAAAACACATAATATATATACCTCATAGCTGTGACAAAGTGGGTTTTCAGGCTTAATTCTGAGGACATAATCTCTTTTAAGGTGTGTAGGATGTGATGGAGTGGAATTTTGGAATGCTTTAATGTCCGATGACATAAGTGATTTTATCTCATGTTGAGTTATCTTAAGTGTGACAAGTGCTTTAGTAAGTTTTAGATGGTGATATCTCTATGGAGAAAATATCTTGATGATTGGAGGACTCTATAGGAAGCTTTTTATGTTTGAACCTTGGGAAAATAATAGGTATATAAATATATTTTGAATCAAGGTATATAATGTCCACAACCTAAGTTGTCCATCGGTAGACATGTCGTGGAGGCATAACTTTTCCTTAGGATGCACGGCCACGGATTGGCAATGTGGCATCATCACGACCTTAGGATGATTAGATCGGAGCGGTCACTTTGATTTGAATGAGAACGTGGGAGTGAACAAGGTTAGAACTCCCCCACTACCTCACGTAGTGATAATGTGTCAAGGAAAGAACCTTAGTGGGCAGTTATACTAGCCTTGTTAAATCCTAAACCGACCCTGTTGGAACGGATACGTGAGAGATCCACCTCCCACATATCTTTTGCTTCTCCATCAAGAGAAGCAGGTGATGCGAAGAGAATAATGATGATCATCGCTGACAATGGAGAAAGGTATAACCTTGGGGAAGTTTTACCGTCTCTGCAACTAGGACCCTGATCAGGAGCTTCCATGGTTTCTTGATGGAGGAGGACACGTTCGTTGATCTCTTGCCAGCGCTCCAGTCTGACGACGCTCCAGAATGGTGGAGGCGTTCACGCACGGTTGCAAGGTTCCAAGCCACAAGGAGGCGTCGGCGGTTATCCAATAGGTCGACGGCGAGGAGGAGCAGATGGCATTCGACTCCTCATTGATAACCTAGGCTCGCGACGATAGTCGGAAAGATTGAGATCCACACGAGCAAGGGATGTCGGAGTGTGTGTACTCCTTGCTGAAGGAGCTACCTCACGGCAGTGGTGCCAATTGCTTACCAAGACGCAGTCGTGGAGCCGAGGCCGAGAAATAGAGGAGCCGTGGAGACCTTTCTGGGGTGGCCGCAGGTAGTGGTGGCTGAAGAAGCTTGAACAGAGGAGCTGGAGGTGCAGGATCTCACGCCGGAGATCATCGCAGCGGCGGCCATGAAGCGGAGTCCCACAGACTCACAGATCGTGAGGGAGCGGAGATGCGAGAGAGAGATAGAGAGGGATCACGAAGGCACTACAAGACTTCCCAGTATCCGTAGGGGGGCGACTGGGAGGCGTCGAGCTCCCTTGTGCCAGCGCTGTGAAGAAGAGGAGGATCCCGACGACACCTAGGATCTGCTGTGGAGAGTTGGAAGGCTGGTGATCACTCACTTCAGCCGCGACCATCGGTGTCACTCACATAGTCAACCACCATGTGGGCTTGCGTAGAGCTGAGGAGCACGGGCTCCTGCCGACGCGAGGAAGGGAGAAGCAGCACGGCGGGCGGCTGCCATGATCGCGTGAGAGGGTAAGTAGGTGTGCTTTGCACGAGAGAGAGGGATCAGGCGGTCCAGAAAATAGACCAAGATGAACCGGGGAGCTAGCCGTTGAACCAGAACCAAGCACAATAAGAGGAGCCGCAACCCTAGAGCCACGTGGCGGCCCGCAATGAAAAACCACTAGAGGGGGGGTGAATAGGGTTTTATGATTATTTTAATAATAATTTAACTCAAACAACCAACCACAAAAAAATATTGGATAAGGGGACAAGGATTTAGAGTGGTTCCAACCTTAGCAAATACTAAGGCAGTCAATCCACTACCCGGTTGCTTACCCAACCGAGATTTTGAAAGAATCAAATTTTATTACCTCGCAAGGACTTTACATAAAATTACAATTCTTTCACCAAACCCTTCGAACAGCCTTCACCTAGAAGTAGTTGCACCAACTTTGAAGTAGCCTTCTTGAAGTAACTTCAAGCTCCCCCTTGAAGTAGCCTTCCTCTTGAAGTAGCTTCCCGTTGCAACAACCTTCTTGAAGTAGTCCGAAGTCCTCCTTCTCCACCGAGAAGAACCTTCTCCAATCCGCAACCTCCAACCCTAGGAGTAGCAAGGAGAATACAAAAGATAACAGGGAACAAGAAGGAAAAACAGAAATTACAATACCACTTGTAGTTCAAGGCTTGATTTGCCTATATCAAGCATATAGATCTCCTAACCAATGAATATTGAAATGTAGGTTTAGTGGATAGGAGATGCTGGCCTATAGGACACGAAATTTGGAGCAAAGAAAAGAATAGCCAATGCTAGTGTTGCTCAATTGCTCAAAACAGTTTGTCAATTGTAAGTGTAAGCTCAAGTATATGCACAAGTGTATTTTTGGTGTCCTATGGCTTGTCCTATTTATAGGAATGGCATATGGATGCTTAAGGACATTCTAGATACTTTCTAGGGCGTTCTAAGTGCTCAATTATCCGTTAGGTATCCACTAGTTGGTTTAACAACGACTAGTTTAATTAATTCTGCAGTTGCTGTCAGAGTCCATCTCGGTCGAGGAATTGTCGACCGAGACACCTACTCGGTCGAAGTTTTGTCGACCGACAGGCTCTCTGGATCAAGTGTTTGCAACGTTCATCTCCAACTTCCAACTACCTTGTCAGCTGTGTCTAACGGCTACCTGGGTCTTTCTCGGTCGAGAAGCTTGTCGACCGAGAGTGTCTCGGTCGAGGAGTTTGTCGACCGAGATTGACCCTGTTTCAATGTTTCAATTTAAGGCATTAAGTATGTGTATGAGTGTGCATAGGTGACACTATTGGAGGGGATGACCTATCTAAGTGTAGTGATTGGCTAGGGAAGATCTAACGCTTGATTTACATGATGTCTAAGTACTTGTACATTATATACTTGTACAAGTTTACAATTGATTACATTTCATGAAATTTACAAGCATTCAAGCATATAGATTCCCTAGTACTTTGTCATCCACCTCATTCCTGCAACACTCAAGTAGCACGTTAGATCAACAAGAATGAAATGTTTGTCATCATCGAAACAAAGGGATTTATCATAATGTCAATTTAGCCAACAATCTCCCCCTTTTTGAAGATGACAAACATTTCCTAAATATAAAATAAGGAAATATAAAACATGTGAGTTTCATACCTGAAGTTTACCTTTTGTAGCCATTCTTGTGTTTTGCAAGTGGGTGCTGGCTGAGATATTATGAAACTCATTTTATTTTATGTTTTTGATTTTATATTATTTCTCCCCCTTTGTCATTTCAAAAAGATATCCAAGTTTACTTTGTATTTCTCCCCCTTAATTTTATGCTATGCTCCCCCTTAAAGAGATATTCAATTTAAAGTCAAGGGATCAATATAAATGTAAGCCATTTATTGTCGAATTTAGCCATAATGTATCTCTAACCAAATACACGGGATGTTAAGCCCAAATTTGTTTTAGAGAATTCCATTAAGAACAAAATATATGTCATATTCATGAATTTTGTAGATTTCTTTGTTTTCATAACAAAAATTACTTTCAAGAATACTAAGGTCATAACAAGCTTCAAAGCTTTGTAAAATTCTTGATCTTATAATCAAATTTGTTTTTGTGAGCTCCCCCTTAATCTTATAATTAAGACAATTTAAGGATTCTAAGGTCACAAATGATTTTTAAGATTTGATTTTGACCTTTTATTAAGGCTCCATATTTTCAATATGATGAACTCATTTTGAGTCAAGATACTAAGATTAAATGCATTAAAATGATGTACAAATAAGCATTTTTTCAAGCTTATTTTAGGTCGACCTTGACTTCGACCATAGCGCCCCTTGGTCAAATTTTATTTCAACCAAGAGGCAAATGCTGCAGATTGCACATTTGAACATTCAAATATTAAGTATAATTCCTGTAGGTAGCTTAAAGAGATATCAATTCTTTGAGTGAAACTTATTATGAATGATGTCTCTTAATATCAAGTCCTATTTCTTTTTGTGATCTTGTGTTCAGATTAATCATGTGATTCTTCAAGAAAATATATACTCTTGAAAGCAAGATTAATGTCTCAAGTTCTTAAAATACCAATAGAGAAATTTTATCTTATGTGTTAATAAGCATTGACATTCTTGTTCTAAAGCAACATGTGAAATAGTGAACACATATGTATGATGATAGAACATTTGAATCATGAAATTCAATACAATGTTGCTATGTAGATATGTCAAGGAATACTTAGAATAAACCATGAAAACAATAATTTTCCTTGACTAAAGAAAATATGATTCATAACATAGATGAAAATATTCTCATATAAGTGTTCAAGATAATTGTTCATGCCTAACCAGCTTTTTCAACAAACAGTCTTCTTATAGCACAATTTTCATAAATATCTATCTTAACTCATGATGGAAAACTTTAATATATTGTGTTCCAAGAATGATTTCCAGAATTTATTCTTATTTTGCATGTAAAATAGTCATTAACAGCAAATAGATAGCCACTTGATCAATCAAAAAATTATTCAGCAATTTTACTGCAGACTGAAATCAGTGACCTGCTCGGTCGAAGATTTCTCGACCGACTGACTGCTCGGTCGAAGATTTCTCGACCGATCATGTTTCTGTATTATTTTCAGAACTATTTATTGATTCCAAGTAAAATAAGATTATGCAAGTTAGAGCTCGATTGTGTTGAGATATGACATTTGTATATCAAGAATCAGTTTAGGTCAAATCTCAACTAGTTAAATTTAAGCTTCTAAGTTTTTAGGAATCCAAGCTAAATCATCATTATTTTTCTTATTTGGGCATAAAAATGAATAATGTCCAAGGCGCATGCAATAATGACAACTAATGGAGTCAACTTCACTTCTCTTTCTAGGAATTGTGTTCTTAGGTACAAACACCATCTTAGACTTGGATGCTTTAGCTCTTGTAGGTTGATTTTTCTTTGGATCATATCCTAATCCGCTTCTTCCATTATAACTAGAGGAAAATTTTAGAATATTCTCAAGGATATCATTTCCTCTTAACTCATTTATTTTTCTTTGTAACTTAACAATATCATCCATCTTCTTGTTTATATCTTTCTTTGCTTGATCTAAATCAGATACTAGAGAGTTTCTTTCGTTTACAACCTCATCATAATCTAAGTGTGAACATAAGATAGGTTGTTTCTGAAGATCATTCAGTTGAGTTTGTAAGTTTAACTTCTCTAAGGAAAGAAGATTGCAATTAGCTTCTATAGATTTTAACTTAAGATCATAATCTTCATTTGCCTTTTTGAGATCTTCATTTTCAGATGCAAGAGCAAGAAGTTTAATGTTTAAATCATCATTTACTTTATTTGATTTCTTAAGTTTCTTCTTGAACTCAATATATTTCTCATGAGTATCTTGAAGACAGCAATTAGATCTTCTTTTGGTAGATCAAAAAGACTTACCTCTTCTTATTCATTTGTTGTAGCAATGAGGCATTCTACTTCTTCTTTTCCATCATCACTATCATCGCTTGAATCATCCCATGCAGCTTTATATGCTTTTTCTTTCTTTTTGTGAGATGAATTCTTCCCTTTCTTGAGTTTTGGACAATCACCTTTCATGTGACCCTTCTTGCCACATTCAAAGCACCTGGAAGAAGAAATACTAGAAGTTTTATTAGTTTTAAAACTTTTATACTGCTTACCATTTACAATGAGAGTTTCTTCTTCACTATCATCTTCACTTGTATCATGATTGTTCTTGGTTGATGCTTTGAATGCAATGTCCTTCTTCCTCCCTAGTTGAAGTTCACGTTCTCTTCTTTCTTCTTCTTCTAACGTTGCCTCATGAGCTTCTAGGTTGCCAATGAGTTGTTCCATCTTTAGTTGGGTGAGGTCATTTGCTTCTTCAATGGCCGTCACCTTGAGCTTGTATTTGGGAGGAAGTGATCTAAGAATCTTTGATACCTGATCTTCCTCAAGAACAACTTTACCTAAGGCATTTAAACCATTTACAATAGAACAGAATTTTGCATACATTTCACTAATAGATTCATTTGGATCCATACGGAAATGTTCAAACTTTTGTTTAAGCATACTAACTTTGGAATTCTTAACTTGAACTGTCCCTTCATAAGTTATAGAAAGTCTATGCCATATTTCATAGGCTGTTTCACAGTTTGATATTCTATTAAATTCTCCTACTGAAATTGAACAATAAAGAATATACTTACAGCCTTTGCATTCATTTGAGCCGACTTTACCGTATTGGTGTCCCAAGCTGCATATTCCATTTGAGGTAGCTCATAAGGGGTTGAAACCATTCTCCATAGATCCCAACTTATGCCTTGAAAGTAGAACTGCATCCTTCTCTTCCAATATGTGTAGTTTGTTCCATCAAATGCTGGAGGCCTAGCAACAAGTGTCCCTTCAAGGTTAAGGTTGTTGAGCACCCCGTCACCCATTCTTCAAGACCTTGTTAGGGTTCCTTGAAGCCTGCTCTGATACCAATTGAAAAACCACTAGAGGGGGGGGGGTGAATAGGGTTTTATGATTATTTTAATAATAATTTAACTCAAGCAACCAACCACAAAAAAATATTGGACAAGGGGATAAGGATTTAGAGTGGTTCCAACCTTAGCAAATACTAAGGCAGTCAATCCACTACCCGGTTGCTTACCCAACTGGGATTTTGAAAGAATCAAATTTTATTACCTCGCAAGGACTTTACATAAAATTACAATTCTTTCACCAAACCCTTCGAACAACCTTCACCTAGAAGTAGTTGCACCAACTTTGAAGCAGCCTTCTTGAAGTAACTTCAAGCTCCCCCTTGAAGTAGCCTTCCTCTTGAAGTAGCTTCCCGTTGCAACAGCCTTCTTGAAGTAGTCCGAAGTCCTCCTTCTCCACCGAGAAGAACCTTCTCCAATCCGCAGCCTCCAACCCTAGGAGTAGCAAGGAGAATACAAAAGATAACAGGGAACAAGAAGGAAAAATAGAAATTACAATACCACTTGTAGTTCAAGGCTTGATTTGCCTATATCAAGCATATAGATCTCCTAACCAATGAATATTGAAATGTAGGTTTAGTGGATAGGAGATGCTGGCCTATAGGACACGAAATTTGGAGCAAAGAAAAGAATAGCCAATGCTAGTGTTGCTCAATTGCTCAAAACAATTTGCCAATTGTAAGTGTAAGCTCAAGTATATGCACAAGTGTATTTTTGGTGTCCTATGGCTTGTCCTATTTATAGAAATGGCCTATGGATGTTTAAGGACATTCTAGATACTTTCTAGGGGGTTCCAAGTGCTCAATTAGCCGTTAGGTATCCACTAGTTGGTTTAACAACGACTAGTTTAATTAATTTTGCAGTTGCTGTCAGAGCCCATCTCGGTCGAGGAATTGTCGACCGAGACACCTACTCGGTCGAAGTTTTGTCGACCGACAGGCTCTCTGGATCAAGTGTTTGCAACGTTCATCTCCAACTGCCAACTACTTTGTCATTTGTGTCTAACGGCTACCTGGGTCTTTCTCGGTCGAGAAGCTTGTCGACCGAGAGTGTCTCGGTCGAGGAGTTTGTCGACCGAGATTGACCCTATTTCAATGTTTCAATTTAAGGCATTAAGTATGTGTATGAGTGTGCATAAGTGACACTATTGGAGGGGATGACCTATCTAAATGTAGTGATTGTCTAGGGAAGATCTAACGCTTGATTTACATGATGTCTAAGTACTTGTACATTATATACTTGTACAAGTTTACAATTGATTACATTTCATGAAATTTACAAGCATTCAAGCATATAGATTCCCTAGTACTTTGTCATCCACCTCATTCCTGCAACACTCAAGTAGCACATTAGATCAACAAGAATGAAATGTTTGTCATCATCAAAACAAAGGGATTTATCATAATGTCAATTTAGCCAACACGCGATTGGCCCGAAAAAGGTAAATATTCAATAATTCTCAGATCTCGTATAATTCAAAGAAATTAGCTCGATGATCAGAAAAATACAAATAATATACCGAAATTCTCAGAAAAATAAGTAGAATAACTTAGTACCATAAAATCAGTGTTTTGATACACTAATGTTAGGTATATCGTGTAAGTTGTATAATGCTTATATCGTTTGTTATAAATATCAAACGATTGCCTAAAATTATGATAATAGGTCAGTAAGTCTATAATCATGTTTATAACGCATATGATGTCAGATATGGTCATGTGGATGCACGAAAGCATATAATTTGATTAATGTTGCTAATTAGGGCTTATAACCCAAATTAATATATAATTAATGCATACATGCTCAATAAATGGTGAAAGTTATAGAGTAATCTCATATCAGTATCTGGAACCTCCGAATTAAATATGAGATCAGGATGATAACCACAATCCATGTTATACAATGATGTTTACCCTTAATGTGATATAAAACCCTAATCTAGGTTAACGATGTAACCTAGGGTTAATATGTGCATAAAAAGGACATGGAAGATAATGTTCAGATAATGAATAATAATCTGGAATATGACATCAATATGATAATTCTAAGACAAGAATGTAAGTAATTATGAGAATATCCTAATGAACTAAGTTAAACCCTAATATGGATATAATTAGTGTTAATATGAGATGTAAGATGATGAGAACCTGATGATCGTATGTGATCTTGTCTTAATCAGGATTTGACCTGGGATACATAGTTGATATGAGGATATGATGATTAGGTTTGTTCTTGATCTAAGGTACGCTATTACCTCTTACTTGGCTTATTATACAATATTCTTGTGTTATATGTGTAGTAAAATACTTGTCATATGATATTGGTTGAAATGATTGTTCCTGTATGTTATGTTGCTTGAGCTTTTCCATACTTATGGCTATGAACACATGAAACATAAAGTACCGGATCCATCATATGATAGCACTAAACTCTTTGGTAGTACAGTGCATTGACAAACATCAAAGCCCTAGGGGCAGATGTAACATCAAAGCCCTAGTGGCAGATGTACGATTTATATGACAAGGCCTAAAGACATCAAAGCCCTAGGGGCAGATGTACAAGATATATGATGGAAACTAAGCTTAAAATATGTTTTCTCTTTTGTTAATAAATATCATGTGCAAGTATATGCTTTTCTTATATTCTTCTGTTACTGCCAAGTATTAGTTTTATCTTATTGCCAAGATATGATGAGAGGTATATAAAAAGACACGTAGGCGTACTCAGTACAATATTCTTGAAATATTGTGCTGACGTGTACCACATGTAATCTTTTTTTAGGTTATGGTTATGCTCATGAAGATCCAGGATAGTGAGAGTTGTGTGGCGAGTTGATGTACAGGTGGACCTGTTGTCTTAAGATCCTGTAGTTTAGTGGTAGTACATGTATATGTATAAGTTTACCTTTCAATGTGTAATATCAAATGTTGTAACAATTCATGTTGTAATTATATGTTGAATGGTGAACATGTGTGTATGGTTTTATTATTGTTCATGTACATGTGCTAGTGATTGTTTCCTTCTGACTCCCTTGATTTTCTTCTCCTTAGCCTAGTGTGGGATGTTTAAATTGGGATCCTCACTGAGGTGAGGGTTTCAATTTGGACGTCACACACCAGATTAAGTTTTAGAAAATCCGGGGACGTCACAGGTGGTATCAGAGCATGAACAATAGCAAAGCCTGACATTTGCTCACTATGCAACTCAAAACCAGAAAACCTTGAACTTAATAATATCTTTAGGGTTAGATTAGTCGTCTTTTAGAGACTAGATCTGACCTAGCCTCTAGGTTAGCATCTAGATGTCCGAGAACTAGGTCTAGACTGGTGCTTGTTGAGTAGCAAGTCCTTAGATGTCGTTCTTTCCTTGTAGTGCAGCGGTATGGGACGTTGCACTATTTGGAAATGACGTGCATCAAGGGAAGAGAAACCCTAGACATATTGCGCACGTTGTCTAGAGTAGCTACACTAGTCTACACCATGTTCTCACCCTTTTCACTAGTTTTCATGACACTGGACTCTCTACTATGTGTGGGACACTCGTTTTCTGGATTTGGTTTTGGATTCCAATCGGATCGAACCTTGATAGTTTTCTCTGACGCATGTATTATCGGAGAAAAACTATATAATATTTTATTATGTATATGTATTACAAAAATGTGTCCCCACACATGTACGAGTAGGAGGTGATCATGCAACCTAAGTGAAAGAGAATGACATCAGTCTAGAAGAGAGAGTAGTTCTAGATTAGATGTCTAGAGCCTTGTTTGGATTATATATGATAGATGATAAAAGTTTTGAGGATATGATACAAGTCTTACATATGATGATCTATGTTTGTCCTTGATGACTTAAGTTCTGCTTGCGGATTTGAAATAAGTTTTGATGATGCAAGTATGAGTTCTTTTATGAGATGAGATAAGTTAAGTTAAGACTAGGTTGTGAGTCAGCATGAGCCTCAATCTCTTTTACAAAGGAGGACCTCTAGTGTTAGGACTAGTTTCGGGGTTAACTCCAGAGAGAGTGAGACCCACAAGGAGAAGATCAGAGAACCTAGACTCCACGATATGAGAAATATGAGATATGTAATATGATATGTCCTAAACTAGACTACTCTTGAGTGATTGAGTTGAGCTGCTTTATGTATGATTCATGTAGTCTTATAGAACCCTAGATGTCCTTGGGAGGACCAAACCCTAGAGACAGAGAGAGGCTGGTTATATATGTGCATATGAATAGGAGTACCTGCCATCTGGGTGAGGGAGAGATCCCAAGACCCTGGAGGAGGTAGCTATGTTAAGTTTTTGAGAAGCCTCATGCTCGGGTTGGTGGTTTCCCACATAGGAATCTAGTGGTGTATATAAGAGAGCTTTCGGTAAGCATGTTTCATGGTTAGAGACCTATGATGAGTATGTCATAGTATGTTTTGGTTTGTACTTATGTGGAGAGAGCTTGTAAAGCAATCCACTAGTGCCAATGAGGTATACTTAATAACCCTAGATTAGAGAGGAAGGATAAAGTATATGCATATGAGCTACTCATAGAGTTGAGTTAGCTCAGAGAGACTGAGCATGACATTACCCTCATGATATGGGTCAAGAGAACGTCAGTTGGACTAGATAAAAGTTTTGAGATATGTTTAACAAGCCACTTGTATAAGTTGGTTTAGTACAACTGTTATATAACAAAGATAAAAATGTGATTTAATCTCGAGATGTGATATATAGACATGATAAAATGAAAACCTAAAGATGGGTTAATAGATGGGAATGCATAAATGGTTAACCATGTACATGACTAATGATGATAATGTGAAATGGGTGGTTAATCTTATGACGATATCACTAGTAAATTTTGTAATTTATTATGAGAAATGAAATAAGATCATATGCATGAACATGTTACATGAGCTGTTAATCTTAGTGCTTAATAAAGATGAAAAATATAGTTGACAGTTAGCACAACATTATGATTATGACATGTTGATGTATGAGTTAAATCTTAGTTAACTCATTTAGAACATGGTAATATGATGTGGTAACCCTAATGCATGGGCAAAAGATAAGGATGAAACCCTAACAATGAGATGTGTTATGACCTTATCAGAGCTTCTAAACCCTTGGTTGAGCATTCTATGAAGGGGGTGTTTCACCTTAGGTGTTTTAAAACCTCCTAATGGTAGTTTAGAGATGGATATGGAGCTTTGTGGTTGGATATGTTACACATAGACTAGTGCCTACATGTGGATGAAGGCAAGATAAGGTTTTCCCTGGAAGTATGAGTATGGTTTACTTTCGAGGACGAAAGTTCTTTAAGATGTATATGATGTGACAAAGTGGTTTTTCTGGCTTAATTCTGAGGACATAATCTCTTTTAAGGTGTGTAGGATGTGATGGAGTGGAATTTTGGAATGCTTTAATGTCTGATGACATAAGTGATTTTATCTCATGTTGAGTTATCTTAAGTGTGACAAGTGCTTTAGTAAGTTTTGGATGGTGATATCTCTATGGAGAAAATATCTTGATGATTGGAGGACTCTAGAGGAAGCTTTTTATGTTTGAACCTTGGGAAAATAATAGGTATATAAATATATTTTGAATCAAGGTATATAATGTCCACAGCCTAAGTTGTCCATCGGTAGACATGTCGTGGAGGCATAACTTTTCCTTAGGATGCACGGCCACGGATTGGCAATGTGGCATCATCACGACCTTAGGATGATTAGATCGGAGCAGTCACTTTGATTTGAATGAGAACGTGGGAGTGAACGAGGTTAGAACTCCCCCACTACCTCACGTAGTGATAATGTGTCAAGGAAATAACCTGAGTGGGCAGTTATACTAGCCTTGTTAAATCCTAAACCGACCCTGTTGAAACGGATACGTGAGAGATCCACCTCCCACATATCTTTTGCTTCTCCATCAAGAGAAGCAGGTGATGCGAAGAGAACAATGATGATCATCGCTGAAAATGGAGAAAGGTATAACCTTGGGGAAGTTTTACCGTCTCTGCAACTAGGACCCTGATTAGGAGCTTCCATGGTTTCTTGATGGAGGAGGACACGTTCGTTGATCTCTTGCCAGCGCTCCAGTCCGACGACGCTCCAGAATGGTGGAGGCATTCACGCACGGTTGCAAGGTTCCAAGCCACAAGGAGGCGTCGGCGGTTATCCAAGAGGTTGACGGCGAGGAGGAGCAGATGGCATTCGACTCCTCATTGATAACCTAGGCTCGCGACGATAGTCGGAAAGACTGAGATCCACGCGAGAAAGGGATGTCGGAGCGTGCGTACTCCTTGCCGGAGGAGCTACCTCACGGCACCGATGCCAATTGCTTACCAAGACGCAGTCGTGGAGCCGAGGCCGAGAAATAGAGGAGCCGTGGAGACCTTTCTGGGGTGGCCGCAGGTAGTGGTGGATGAAGAAGCTTGAACAGAGGAGCTGGCGGTGCAGGATCTCACGCCGGAGATCATCGCAGCGGCGGCCGTGAAGCGGAGTCCCACGGACTCACAGATCGTGAGGGAGCGGAGATGCGAGAGAGAGATAGAGAGGGATCACGAAGGCACTACAAGACTTCCCAACATCCGTAGGGGGGCAACTGGGAGGCATCGAGCTCCCTTGTGCCAGTGCTGTGAAGAAGAGGAGGATCCCGGCGACACCTAGGATCTGCTGCGGAGAGTTGGAAGGCTGGTGATCACTCGCTTCAGCCGCGACCATCGGTGTCACTCACATAGTCAACCACCACGTGGGCTTGCGTAGAGCTGAGGAGCACGGGCTCCTGCCGACGCGAGGAAGGGAGAAGCAGCACGGCGGGCGGCTGTCGTGATCACGTGAGAGGGTAAGCAGGTGTGCTTTGCACGAGAGAGAGGGACCAGGCAGTCCAGAAAATAGACCAAGCTGAACCGGGGAGCTAGCCGTTGAACCAAAACCAAGCACAATAAGAGGAGCCGCAGCCCTAGAGCCACGTGGCGGCCTGCGATTGGCCCGAAAAAGGTAAATATTCAATAATTCTCAGATCTCGTATAATTCACAGAAATTAGCTCGATGATCAGAAAAATACAAATAATATACCAAAATTCTCAGAAAAATAAGTAGAATAACTTAGTACCATAAAATCAGTGTTTTGATACACTAATCTTAGGTATATCGTGTAAGTTGTATAATGCTTATATCGTTTGTTATAAATATCAAACGATTGCCTAAAATTATGATAATAGGTCAGTAAGTCTATAATCATGTTTATAACGCATATGATGTCAGATATGGTCATGTGGATGCACGAAAGCATATAATTTGATTAATGTTGCTAATTAGGGCTTCTAACCCAAATTAATATATAATTAATGCATACATGCTCAATAAATGGTGAAAGTTATAGAGTAATCTCATATCAGTATCTGGAACCTCAGAATTAAATATGAGATCAAGATGATAACCACAATCCATATTATACAATGATGTTTACCCTTAATGTGATATAAAACCCTAATCTAGGTTAACGATGTAACCTAGGGTTAATATGTGCACAAAAAGGACATGGAAGATAATGTTCAGATAATGAATCATAATCTGGAATATGACATCAGTATGATAATTCTAAGACAAGAATGTAAGTAATTATGAGAATATCCTAATGAACTAAGCTAAACCCTAATATGGATATAATTAGGGTTAATATGAGATGTAAGATGATGAGAACCTGATGATTGTATGTGATCTTGTCTTAATCAGGATTTGACCTGGGATACATAGTTGATATGAGGATATGATGATTAGGTTTGTTCTTGATCTAAGGTATGCTATTACCTCTTACTTGGATTATTATACAATATTCTTGTGTTATATGTGTAGTAAAATACTTGGCATATGATATTGGTTGAAATGATTGTTCCTGTATGTTATGTTGCTTGAGCTATTCCATACTTATGACTATGAACACATGAAACATAAAGTACCAGATCCATCATATGATAGCACTAAACTCTTTGGTAGTACAGTGCATTGACAAACATCAAAGCCCTAGGGGCAGATGTAACATCAAAGCCCTAGGGGAAGATGTACGATTTATATGACAAGGCCTAAAGACATCAAAGCCCTAGGGGCAGATGTACGAGATATATGATGGAAACTAAGCTTAAAATATGTGTTCTCTTTTGTTAATGAATATCCTGTGCAAGTATATGCTTTTCTTATATTCTTCTATTACTGCCAAGTATTAGTTTTATCTTATTGCCAAGATATGATGAGAGGTATATAAAAAGACACGTAGGCATACTCAGTACAATATTCTTGAAATATTGTGCTGACGTGTACTGCATGTAATCTTTTTTTATGTTATGGTTATGCTCTTGAAGATCCATGATAGTGAGAGTTGTGTGGCGAGCTGATGTACAGGTGGACCTGTTGTCTTAAGATCCTGTAGTTTAGTGGTAGTACATGTATATGTATAAGTTTACCTTTCAATGTGTAATATCAAATATTGTAACAATTCATGTTGTAATTATATGTTGAATGGTGAACATGTGTGTATGGTTTTATTATTGTTCATGTACATGTGCTACTGATTGTTTCCTTCTGACTCCCTTGATTTTCTTCTCCTTAGCCTAGTGTGGGATGTTTAAATTGGGATCCTCGCTGAGGTGAGGGTTTCAATTTGGACGTCACACACCAGATTAAGTTTTAGAAAATCCGGGGACGTCACAATAGACTTTTACTTGGTTATGCATCACCTGCATGATTAGTATACACAATAATCATAGGCTTAACAGAAAGACCATGCTATCAATATAAGGTGACATTAATGATTAGATGCTTTATCAATCATGCCTCAACTTGTGATCATGAGCATAGGTTACATCATTAATCAAGGCATTCTACATGCTTATCATTTGCTCAGCATTATTCATAATATCAAGATGATCACGTACATAGGTAAAGTCATGTATATTACATAAATGAGTTATACCATAATGATTACCATTAAGTATATCAAAGGCCACCATCATGACTAAACATGATACATGCATAAGGTTCAACGTAGATGTTTTGCGGAAGGAACAAGACCCTTACTATAAGTGATATCGGGCAACAGAGAAACCAACCCATCCGTGCACTTCATGTGTAATGTGCAACCTGTGCCGTGCACTTCTGTGTTGTGCAACACAACGTCATGTAACAAGGGGCGTCAGGCGCAACGCAGTGTCGGGTACCACTGGTAACAAGCACTTAGGGCGTGCAGCTCAACAACGATGTATCGTGCAACGGCGCGTCAGGTGTTGTGCTATCGGCCGACACACCCACAGAGCTAAGGCTATGCCCACTACAGACTAGCTGGCAACTCTCCTCCCCAGCAAAGCATAACGACATCAAACCAACTCAAGGCTAAGTGTATCGGGCAGGTTGTGCATCAGGGTGTGATGCCCGACACACACACCAAGCAGGGACCAAGGGATAACGCCCGTCACCATCTCAACATGTGTCGTCCAAGGTTTTGGGTCAAGAGGGCTGTCAGGCAGCACCTCCCCCAAGATCATAACGGCAAGATGTAACTCTATAAGATCATCATCAAACTCAAGCACAAGGGCACCAAACCCTAAAGGATCAAGAAGATGGCTCACCTCTCAACTTGAATGAGAGAGGGGTCTTGCACATCTCTTGTCACCAAATGAGCAACACAAGGAACAACCCTACCAAGGTTCATAACTACTACCAAGCTCACCCTTCAAGTCCATGGTGAGAGGAGGGTGTTGCTCAAGCTACTAGAACACAAGCTCACCTCTCAACTTAAACGAGAGAGGGGTATTGCTCATGCTACTAGAACTCATGCTCACTCCTCTAGACCAAGGAGAGAAAGGAGTATTGCTCACCAAGAAACCCTAGATCATAGGTTCGGCCAACAAGGTGCAACTAAGCAAGGAAACCAAACTAACAACAACATAGCTGATCATAAACAACAAGAATAAGGACATAGAAGATGGTAATGTAGCTAGGGTTAGGAGTTATGTAACCCACCTTAAGCAAGCTCCAAGCTCCTAGCACCAAGCTCCAAGCACCACCAAGGAAGAAGAAGACTCCAAGAAGAATCGTCCACCAAGATTGCAAGAGAAGAGAGTGTGTCGTGCACCAAGGGAGAAGGAGACTAAGGAACTAAAGGGATCCTTAGCAAGGGAAAGGAAACACATATATAGAAGGGAATGGAGGAGAAACCAAAGCAAAGCAAAGCAAGGTGTCACCCACCTAGGGACACTTGTCCAAGAGAAAAAACCACCACTCTATCATGCCCTAAACACATGTCCAAGGCCATTGCTACATGCAATCATCAAGCACCAAGTGTCCACTAGTGGTGACACAAACGAGGTCAAAGAAGGTCAAAGGTCCATGGGCGACACACTTGGACGACACACCATCACCATGGGCGACACAACCCCTGGGCGACACAGCCCTGGGCGACACAGCCTCCTCTTGCCCGACACAAGGTCCAACTAAACAAAGGCAAGGCACCACAAGGCCCAACAAGCTCAACCAAGCCCAAAGGAACTTCAAGAAATGGGCCCAAACCTCCCCCTCAACACTTAGAGGAAGCAAGGAGAGAGAAGAACACCTCACAAGGTGACAACTTGCCCACAAACCCTAAACTTGGGTCAATTGCAAGTAGCACCTCCAACTCTCAACAAAGCACAACCAAACCCTAATCACCACTAAAGGTGATTAGCAAGCAACTAAGCATCAGGGTTAAGCAAAACAAATAGGGTAAGCCCTAAACGGAGGTCAGGGTCCTTACAGTTGCACCCTAGCGAGGGTGCCCAGGAAATGGAGTGCCAAGGTTTGAGGATCTGAAGCAATGTCAGGGTTGTCCTTGTGACACACTGATCATTGTAAAATGAGATTACTCAAAATAAGGCACAAAATCAACACTAAACATCCTGATTAGCAAAAAACACGGTAAATTAAAATTGATCGCTTATATATATATATATATATATATATATATATCAAGTGGAAACATATTACATCTGAATCCACAAACTATGCCACATGTATCATACATCATGCCATGAAGGTATGCATATCTCTTTTCAGTGGCTGACTTGACACATTGACACGACTTTACCGTGCGTATAATGCAAGTGTACGCGTCAGTGTAATATAGGCCTTGTGAGGCCCGAGTCGAACATAGGTGATAACACCAAATTTTGTGATGTTTTAGACTGTTATTCTATTATCAAAACTGCCTTTTAACTATTTTCCTCTCTGTTTATATGTACTTTTGCAATAATTGGCCAAACGACACTCTTAATTCAATATTTTCGTATTTTGCAATGTTTTCCTCCTATTTTGACCCATTTATCGTCAATAAGGCTATCCCGACCCACAAACAAGTTCCACCTGCATCGACCTTCCAGTGGCCAATACGATCACTGCCCGACAGGGTAGTGCCACATACCGACGCGCGACATAAGGATGTCGCGCAAGAAGAAACTAGCGGGCGATACGCCTTCTACCCGACAGGGAGGCGAGCTCGCCACGACAACAAAGCTTGTCACGCGGCACAGGCCACCCAACGGCAGGCGCCATTCGTCACGTGACCGACATCCGAAAATCCTTGTGACGGGCGATACCGATGTCGTCCGTCCACTGACTATGCAAAGACAAGGAGGACACGTGGCACCCTGTGCACCATAAATTCCCCAACCGCTGCCTATAAATAGCAGCTACAGGAAGCCAAAAAGACAGGTCGGAACCTTGCTTGAATCTTCCCAAGGAACGCTGCAAGAGTAAGAGCATCGTGCCTCAGTGGTTGTGACGGGCGACACTAAGTGAGCATTTCCCCATCCTGAGAGGGAGGGAATGGTTCACTTAGTGTCGTCCCGAGCACCACTGCATGCCGATATCGGCCAACATAACGTAGATACTGGATACAAGTGACTGACACTAGACGCACCTCACTTTAGCCCAGCACGATACTAACCCCGATACGTGTCGCCCGCCGTGGCGTGTCGCCCGAGAGGGTGCCACTCGACATGACCGTATCGGGCCAGGGTTCTCGCATGATACAACCGGCCTGTCACCGCGTGCCGCCTGAGAGGGTGTACTGCCCGACACGGCTGTATCGGGCTAGGGTCCTGCCCGGTATCGGGCCGGAGGGTCAGCTGTAGCCTGTCGACCTTCTATATCAAGAGGGCGACGTTTATCCTTTATTTCTGTCATTTATTTCTTTTACTTCTGCAATGTAATCAACCCTTTATATGTTAATAGAAATAGAAGAGTTCAATTATCTGCTGCTTTATGCTTGGTACCCTGGTTGGATGAATGTTATGTTTAATATCCGAACTCTAGCTTGTACGTTGGATCGCGTTTCGATTAGCTACCGAATCGTGTTTTCCCTTTGCAATAGCCTTGAGAGAGGTGTTGTGGCTCTAGCATTTGGTCCGATTCTGGAGTACGAGAGTACCCAAAATCGGAGTTGCTGTAGTAACCTTTCCACTCTAACCTAAGTCCAGCAACCTCGAGAGTGGTGTTGATGCTTGGTTAGAGGTACCCGCTCTGAGAGGAGGGGTACAGGATGTTCCTACTGCCGCTTGTTTTACCGAAGTTTTTCTCCTCGGTACCTTCCTTTAGCTTGAGTATTATCTCTCTACTTCTGTTACATAAAAATCCCTAAAATTTGATAAATGCTTAAAACCTAAGTTTTCCTTGTAACTCCAGTTGGAGATAGGGTTTTCTTTTGTTTTATCGATCTTGTTCTGCTGTTCCCTTTTGGGAATTTTATCATCTCTTTTTCTTGCTGGAGTGTAGCGTATCGATTCCGCATTCTCAACACTACCACCCTTGTCCCTGTGTTCGACCCCGTATATCTACTTCGACCCCATAAACAAAGTTGTAGGGGCCTAGAAGGTTTCGGGTTATAAATGTAAAAGCTCAACTACCTCAAATCCGCCTCCAATTTCAGGACGCGCGATTTAGGCCGGTCAACTTTTTGGCGCCATTGACGGGGACAAGGCAAAATGACATTGTTGACGAATCTGAATCCACTAACTACATTCCCGTGCCTCAAGCTTAGAAATAAGCTTGACAGCACTATTTTCTTTCTTTTGTTATTATTATCATTATTCTTTGCCCGAAATAAATAATTCGATTTTCTGACTTGATTTTTTCGTGCTATTCAAGGTACTATGAAGAACGGTGATCTGTTCCACCGAGCTCAAACATGCCGCCTCGTGTTGAACAACCTCTTTTAGAGGACGAACGTCAAAGGAGGGCTAGACCTAACTCCCCTCCACCTGAAGGCAATGACCGCTATGAAGGCCATGATCAACAGGAAGATTCAGAAGGAGAGTAGTTAGAAGACAACCAACACCGAGATAGACGTCATCACCATCGAAGGCACAGAAGGAACCACAATGATCAGAATCAACACCAGGAAGGGAGTGACAGCGATGACTCAGAAGAAGAAGAGAAAACTCTGAGGGAGTTAGCCTCCATAAAGGCTAACAATTCCCGGTGCCCGGTCATCATTCAACGCCACCAACTTTGAGCTTAAGCCGTATGTAATCTCCATGATCCAAAATAAGAGATTCAGAGGGAGCTCCAAGAACGACAACCCTTATCATCACCTAGACGCCTTCAAGAATATCTGCGACACAATTAAGATGCGAGGTGTACCCCAGGAAGTCATTTACTGCAAGGGTTTCATCTTTTCTCTGGAAGACAAGGCTCTATCATTGTATCTGGGACTTCCCCACCAATCTCTAAATGGGTGGGGAGCACTAGCAGACACTTTCGTAAATAAATTCTACCCGACTGAGAAGACTGTGAGAAACAGACAAAAGAAAACCTCTTTCATGCAGAAGCCTAACGAAAACCTCCATGACACCTGGGAAAGATACCAGGAACATCAGAGGGACTGCCCTCATCATAACTATAAGAAAGGCTTCCTAGTCACCACCTTTTACAATGGTCTGACTCCCGATGAAAGGGTGTCAATGAATGTGGCGGCAGGAAGTGACTTCCTAGGGAAAAAGCCGAGCAAGTCTGAGAGGATCATCAAAAACATGGCCGAGCTGCAAGCCGACACTGAGTATGATAGATCTGACAGAGGGCAGGCTAAGAAGGTCAGTGAAGGACCCTCTCTTGAATCCAAGGCTCTAGAATCTATAACTTCTCAGATACAGAGGATAGCAACTGATGTCAAGCAGCTAAAAGAATCTGGTGGTAAAGGGAAGAAGTCAGTTGAAAAAGTAATGAAGTACGTAACCTGCAGAGAAGGAGGGCATGGGGTAGATAGTTGCATCTACACCCGACCGGATGCGTCAAGTGATTCTGACTCTGAGGTCGAGGGGACGGAAAATGTCTCTTTTGTGAACTTTAAAAGGCCGGACCACCCCGGTTTCAGCTACGACAACAAGGATGCGGCTGAGAACTCACATCAGTTGCACAGCTCCTCTAAGCCACCCCAACCCTTCGAGTAGAGAGGAGGACTGAGCCAGTACACCAAGAACACCTCCTTCCAGATGAACAAGGGGAATTTCCAAGGTCATGCTAAGTACCAAGGATCAACCAAGGAATATGATAAGCTTTCTGGCCAGTCTAATGTGGTTGGCCAACTGTTTGATTTCGTAAAAAGGCAAGATACTATCAACAACCAGTTAGCACAGAGCGCACTGTCGAATTCGGGTGTTTTGAACTCGCTGTAGGTACAAATGGCAGACATGCAGACGCCTCCGCGTCAGATTAATCAGCAACTGGCTCAAATGGCCGACTTAATAAAGAATCCGTCAGGAAAAATCCTGTCGAACACTGAAACAGCTAAGAAAGCAGGACAATGATCAAAAGGGATGAGGATCAAGTTGCATAAGAGGATGATGGCAGAGACTAAGGAGTGACAAAGCTAAAGGACATCAAGCAGGAGAAGAAGATTACAATGCTTCTCGGGAGGGATCCCGAGTTTTCTTTTATTTCCTAGAATAGGACGCATTTTACTTTCTTGCAAAACAAACATTACAAACATTATGGACTGTAATAAGGCCCGAGTCAGTGCATGCGCCACATGCGCTGACTCTCCTATGGGCCACCGTTGTGTTTTAGAGATCGGGATGGGTAATACCATCTGAGGCTGGGATCTTAGCTTTGGGCCAATGATGTTTTACTCATCGACCGCTTTTGTTTCCCCGATTTGTTTTCTCGCCTTGATTCTGTTCTAAAGTCCTCGTATCGGGCAGCAGCCCAGCCGACACGCTGAACGCGCTCATATCGGGGGATGGTATTTTAGGCATCGCAAAGGTCGTGACGGATGACATTCCTGGGCGGCATGCACCAGTATCGTGCATAAGGAGTAATTACCCTTGTGCCGACAGATGGACTGTCCATCTCGGGAATGACCTATCCCAATGGTCAGCATGTGTCCCGGGATTACCCGCTTTACCCCTGGTCGAGGTCGCTATAAATAGTGTGGAGAGTTTACTGTGTCGGGCTACTGCCTTTACTGTTTTCACCTACCTGTATCGTGCTGTGATTTTCTGAGATGCTCCTGTGTCGTGCAACGTTCTCCTGCTCTCGTGTCGTGCGGAAGCTTAAGAAAACAACAAAGGTATAGCCCGACAGCCGTATCGTCCCAGCTTACCTGACACGACCTTCCTATCGCGCATGACTTATCGGGCTAACGACTTTCTAGCTGAGCAACCTTGTATCGCCCGATATGTATGTCACGTGATGCACCTTTCATTCATGTTTGCTCGATATGACTTGTCGCCCATCCTTGCACCACCTCACCTATTTTGTTGTCAGACGACACACTGCGTTCCATTCAGAGAGCCCTATCGAGTGTCTTATCTCTCGCGACCATATCGCCCGACATACTTGATGCATATTTATCGCTGTATCATCTTGTTCTTTATCGCATGTATGATCTTCCGACATGACAAGCGATACCCATATCTCATATCGGGCATGAGACATCACCTCTGAAAACCTCGTATCACCCGATGCAGTGTTGTGGGATCGTGCATATCTTATTGGGGCATATCTTATCGTGCATTCAGTTTCCCTTCTTTAAACATCGACATGCTTAATTGACCAAGGAATTTGTTTAATGATTAATAGAAATGGCCCGCATCAAGCAGACTGTCGTCCGGGTTGACGAGCATGGTAGGAGGATCTACACCGAGCCCGCAGGTGAAGCGCCCACTGTCGGGCAGAAGTGCCCGAATCCAGAAGCAGCTGGGCCGTCAACTGTGGAAAAGAGGACGAGGGTAGGAGAAGTGGCGGATCCAACACCAACAGCAACGGTAGAACCCCTGGAATACACACCAGGAAGGTTTGTGCCGAGGGACGACGAGCACACACGCTGTTATGCTGAGATGGCAACTAAGGTCTACAGACCGAGCAGGTTCTACCACCAGGCTTCATTCGCTGAGCTGGGCATATTTGAAAGGCTGAAGGACGTCCTCACCTCGACAGGACTGAGGAAGATCTACCTCAGCCGATCTTCCTCCTACACCGAAATCACAAAGGAGTTCATGTCATCCCTCCGCCGAGTGAAGAATTCTACTGCTGAAAAGAAAGAATACGGCGGAGAAGATAGACTCCAAGCCCGGTTATACAACTCAGAGCACGCAATCTCCGAGAAGTTGCCGAACAAGATCTTCTCTTCCAGTGAGGAGGCGAAGGATCTGATGAATAACGGTGAGAGAATAACCGAAGGAGACGGGTTCAATCCCATGGAGCTCTAGTAAAAGCTAACCGGCGAATCGTCTTTTAAACCGGGAAGCAAGGTGGCAACAATGCACTCCTGCTTTTGGAGAATAGTGCACAAGCTGGTGGCGTGCTTACTGTTAAGCAAGAATGAGTCCAACAATATCTACACTGAAGAACTCCATGTCATGTGGCACATGATGGAGGAACGAGTGATCAACCTCGGGCGGTTCTTGCTGAACAGACTGCACCCGATAAAGGATGCCACCAAAGATTACTATATGGGTGGCATCGTCAACTTGATTGCAGCAGGGCTCGGGTACCCGAAAGAGCCGCGCAGCCTTTCGAGGACGAAGGGTGATGAGCTAATCGACATCAAATACCTGATGAGGGCCAGCATCATAAAGAAGGAGGGAAGGGACTACTTCAACAAATTTGTGAGGACAAACACCCTCCTCCCGCTCCCTCACTACACCACTTACGACGCAGAAAAGCTGGTCTTCACCACAGTAGAGATAGAAGCTGTGGCAGTAGACGCAGCTTACGCCGCCACCATCCGAATTCAGGAAAGGGCGGCCACAAGAGGAGAACTGATTCCTCTCGACCCAAGGTGGGAAAAAGCTTCAACGACCCTCCCCGAGCTAGCCGCAATCCCAGAGCTACCGATGACGGCTGTTAATAGAGCTGTCATCGCTCCTACTGTACCAGCCGCAACCACAACGACGACTGTGGTGGCTGAAGAAGAACCGATGATCGTTGAGGTCACTGAGACAACAACTATGGGAGTTGCCACAGAAGAGACAACCGCAACCCCCGACATCCCCGTAAGGCATATAGAGGCAGAAAAAGTACCGCAGTCGGACGCCAGTAATGGGGTGTTCGACGAGATCCTAAGAATGGAGCTCAAAGGTGCACAGCTGACGCCGACACCGCCTCCAGTATCTCCTATTGCAGCAGCTGAGGAGATCGCCGACAGTGTAGAGGTGGAGCAGCGTCCGCCCACACCACGACCTTCTCCACCATGATGAGAAGATAAGGTGGTGACAACTGGAAAAGTGCCGTCACCTCGCCCAGCAGCATCTGCATCGCGAACAATTGAGATAGACTCTACCTCATCTGGTATGCCATCACGCGAGCAAGGTGTCGCGAGGACGGGAGGGAGACCCACAGAAGCCCCTCCATCACTCAAGAAGATGCTAGGGCATGAGCTCGACTACTTGCGGGAGGTAACAGATAACAACTCAGCTACATGTATTTCCTTAACCCGCAAAGTTGCATTTTTCCAAGACAGGCTGAATAGCTAAGAACGAGAGCTGTTGACTCTAGCTAGCCTTCCCGACGGACTAGAGAATTTGACTGCGATGCTTAAGCAAGTTCTCCAATGCCTCGACAAGATCGAGGAGAGGCTGGACAGGAGGGACGACCATCCACGCCGAAGGCAGCTGAGAAGGTCGTCGTCGCCCCCGAGCCGTGGCTCTCCATATTCTTCATCAACATCCTCTTCGAGATCGACGTCCTCCTCCGCCTCCAGTGAGCGATCCACAACGCCCGAGGAGGGGACACAACCAAGGTCGACCGACGGAGCTCCAGCAGGACAGGAGAGCTCCCTAGGTCTGGAGGAAGAAAATCCCTCAGTTCCCCTGGATGAAATTGAAGATGATAACAGAGATATCAGCATCAGGGTGGACTCTTCTGATGAATCAGAGGGAGAAAAGGGGGACATTTATGCAGCCAATGAAAGACACCTCCCCCGAGGAAGACGCTCAATGACAGATAAGTTCACTGAGTCATCAGAGATACCTTCCTTTGAGATGGCCGACTTCGATAGAAGGGTCATCGAATGCCTGACGATCAGAGACCAGAAACTGCTAAACAAGGTCCTAAGATCGCAGGCAGATGAAGAAGACGTCATCTGGAGCGATGACTACTTCTCCGTACGATGGGGAGAACTCTACAACATGTTCTGCTCTCCTGCTGTCATCGGCAAAAGACTATTTAGGGTCCTTGAAAATGCGATAATAGAAAATATTGACAGCAGGATAGGTCGGAAGGCAATATACAACGCCACCCCGACCTTGGCAAGAAGGCTGATGTGGGGAGAAGCAGACTCTGTTGCGGTGGCCAACATGCTGTAGCACATCGACGAGCATAACCCAAACCTCGTGTTGGCACCGTAAAAGCACCGCAACATATGGTTCCTCTGCGTGGCAGACCTAAGGAACCACGACGTCCGGCTGATGAGTTGCAGCAGTAACGAGGTGCCACACTCCGGGAATGTTTTCAGCCGCCCGGAAGACAAAAATCTGAGGCTTCTACCGCTGCGTCTTCTACGAGCTATAAAGCAAGGAGCCAAAGGTTCGATTTCCCCATCCAGGCTAAAGAGGGAAGCAGAAACAGCGCCTTCGTTTTCTTAAGTGCCATAGAGGTGCTCAATACATTTGGAAACTTGGGGGCCCTTAGGGGAACATGCTTCTATCGCCGCAAGAGCACATACGCCATGTTGCTGATTAAAGACAGACGCTATTTCTGAAATGTAGGGGTACCTGATAGGCTGCTAGACAATGACCAAGAAGACGAATCTTCACAATCCAGCAGCTCTCTAGAGAGAGAAGTGGAAATGGCAACTGACGCCTATGGGACAGGCAAGCAGTTGAAGACCCTGCGGAAAGTGCACGGGATGGAAGATACCGCTTCGTCTGAAACTACAGAGGGGCTGATCAAAAACTTCGACCGCTTCTCGTGTGCTACGCTCACTCAGGAGCAGGTAAATGAAATCCTTCTGAAGTTAACAAATTCTACTCCGGTAGATGTCATTTACAAGGCAGACGATGTCGTAGTCCCAGTTGATGATTTAAGGGATATGGTAAAAGAAGGAGGATGCTTGGCTGTATCTGTGGCGACTGCTTACATCCAAACATTACAGCCAAAGATTGAACACGCATACATAGCTCATCCTATGCTGTTCAACGACGTTCGCCTCGCCGATGAAACATGAGCAAAGCATCATTTTTTGGCAGAGTTGGAGAGCGGGGTCCCTAGAAAATTTTTTCTACCCATCCTGCATTATAACCATTGGACGCTCCTGACAATGTACACTCGGCAATGAGCAGGAATCTTTTACAACAGCTTGGACAACAACAAAAACCATCCAGTGCCGTGTACATCAGAACCATTGTCATCTGTCGAATGTTTAGTTCAAAAATACTACGATGAGGTGTCAAAGATTATCCAACCGTTCCTGGACACGCAAGCAAGCAAATGGCACGAACTCCAGTTCTGCCACCGTAGTCCACAACAGATTCCTCTATCCAACGACTGCGACATCTTCATCCTGGAATGGATAGCAAATGAAGCAATGCCTGACCAGCTCCACCACATCGACTATCATAAAAAACGTGGAGAATATGTGTGGGAGTTTCTATCTGGCACAGGCGCGCTTACCAGCTAGCCCTCACTGGGTTAACATTACCCTACCTTGTCTTCTTCACAACTCTGGGACAGAGTGTGGAGTAAGTTTGGGGGGGGTACCATGTACCAGTGAGGGAGGTACAAAAATTCAAAAAAAAATTAGCTCCATCCCTTTTGTCCTTTTCGTTCTTTTTCTTCAATATGTGTACATACAAAAACTTTGCTACAAAAATTTTGAAAAATCGAATTTTTTTTTGCTTATTTTGCTCCCATACATATGTACAATGTCGCTATATTAGTAAAAACATGATGCGACTTCTTGCCAGTTTGTTTCTATGTGCTTAACGAGATGTAAGTTTTGTTATATCTTTCTGATAATGCTGCCTCAAACAAATAAAAGATTATGTTTTTCCGTGCCAAAAATTTTGAAAAAAAATAATAATCTCACTACAGCTAAGAGATGTGTATGGAGAAGGAAAAAGCTACCCAAACAACAAAAATCTCTCTTGTTCCCCCCTTACCCAACAAAAATCCCAAAAAGAGAAAGTGGCCTTATGAGAGTGAATAAAAGCATGAGAGTTGTGCCCAATAAAAGAAAAATAAAATGAAAAAAATATATATACACACTTGTTTTCCAAAAGTACCAATCTTTAGGCATGGTAGATCCGGGGCAGTGGTACGTAGGATGTGAAATCACTGCTCTAAAGCCAACTGGCTTGGACTGCAGGGACCACTTTCCCGCTAACGGACCCTTACCTGGATGGACTGATGGGAAACAAGGAAAAACCCAAAAAGCCTTAGCCTACCCAACACACAAATTTCTGCCCCCAAAGCTGTTTGGTGTGAAAGCTAACTTCAGAATCATGCACCAAAGTCTCGCTGAAGCTGTAGAGAAATTTTTTAATGAAATAATAAGGCAGGAAACACAAGGTCTTTTGTTCGTAGTGGGGCAGTATTATCTCTAAAGACATCGCGATACTTGTCTTACCTCTTGTCCTGAAAGCAAAACTGAGCAAGAAGAAGCATCACAAAATAAAGTTTAAATATTGATTGAGGACAATCAAAATGCTAAGTTTGGGGGAGTTGATAACACCAAATTTTGTGATGTTTTAGACTGTTATTCTGTTATCAAAACTGCCTTTTTAAATGTTTTCCTCTCTATTTATATGTACTTTTGCAATAATTGGCCAAACGACGCTCTTAATTCAATATTTCCATATTTTGCAGTGTTTTCCTCCTATTTTGACCCATTTATCGTCAATAAGGCTGTCCCGGCCCACAAACAAGTTCCACCTGCATCGGCCTTCCAGATGGCCGATACGATCACTGCCCGACAGGGTAGCGCCACATACCGACGCGTGACATAAGGATGCCACGCAAGAAGAAACTAGCGGGCGATACGCCTTCTACCCGACAGGGAGCCGAGTTCACCACGACAATAAAGCTTGTCGCGCGGCACATGCCACCCAACGGCAGGCGCCACTCGTCACGTGACCGACAATCGACAATCCTTATGACGGGCAATACCGATATCGGCCGTCCACTGACTACGCAAAGATAAGGAGGACACGTGGCTCCCTGTGCACCATAACTTCCCCAACCGCTGCCTATAAATAGTAGCTACAGGAAGCCGAAAAGACAGGTCAGAACCTTGCGCGAATCTTCCCAAGGAACGCTGCAAGAGCAAGAGCATCGTGCCTCAGTGGTTGTGACAGGCTACACTAGGTGAGCATTTCCCCATCCCGAGAGGGAGGGAATGGTTCACTTAGTGTCATCCCGAGCACCACTATAGGCCAATATCAGCCAACATAACGTAGATACTGGATACAAGTGACCGACACTAGACGCACCTCACTTTAGCCCGACACGATACTAACCCCGATACGTGTCGCCCGCAGTGGTGTGTCGCCCGAGAGGGTGCCACTCGACATGGCCGTATTGGGCCAGGGTTCTCGCACGATACAACCGGTCTGTCACCGCGTGCCGCCTAAGAGGGTGTACCGCCCGACACGGCTGTATCGGGCTAGGGTCCTACCCGGTATCGGGCCGGAGGGTCAGCTGTAGCCTGTCGACCTTCTATATCAAGAGGGCGACGTTTATCCTTTATTTCTGTCATTTATTTCTTTTACTTCTGCAATGTAATCAACCCTTTATATGTTAATAGAAATAGAAGAGTTTAATTATCTGCTGCTTTATGCTTGGTACCCTGGTTGGATGAATGCTATGTTTAATATCTGAACTCTAGCTTGTACGTTGGATCGCGTTTCGATTAGCTACCTAATCGTGTTTTCCCGTTGCAACAGCCTTGAGAGAGGTGTTGTGGCTCTAGCGTTTGGTCCAATTCTGGAGTACGAGAGTGCACGGAATCGGAGTTGCTGTAGTAACCTTTCCACTCTAACCTAAGTCCAACAACCTCGAGAGTGGTGTTGATGCTTGGTTAGAGGTACCCTCTCTGAGAGGAGGGTTACAGGATGTTCCTGTTGCCGCTTGTTTTACTGAAGTTTTTCTCCTTGGTACCTTGATTTAGCTTGAGTATTATCTCTCTGCTTCTATTACATAAAAATCCCTAAAAACTGATAAATGCTTAAAACCTAAGTTTTCCTTGTAACTCCAGTTGGAGATAGGGTTTTCTTTTGTTTTATCGATCTTGTTCTGTTGTTCCCTTTTGGGAATTTTATCATCTCTTTTCCTTGCCAGAGTGTAGCGTGTCGATTCCGCATTCTCAACACTACCACCCTTGTCCCTGTGTTTGACCCCGTATATCTACTTCAACCCCGTAAACAAAGTTGCGGGGGCCTACAAGGTTTCAAGTTATAAATGTAAAAGCTCGACTACCTCAAATCTGCCTCCAATTTTAGGACGCACGATTTAGGCCGGTCAATAGGGAAACATGATTTTTGGTAGACTACTACTAACTACTCACGATCAGCTAAACTGATTATAAAAGTTGGAAGCTGTTTTGAAAAATAAAAATAAAAACAAAAGAAAACAAAGCAATCAATTAAATGGTTGGTTTAATCAATGCAAAAGAAATCTCTAGGATTGCGATTTCACTGCGAGTTCTCGTAGTACTAATTCCTTCATAATTATCACAATTCGTCTCCCTTTCCGGATAGTGGCATGTAGCCAGAATTTCTCACTTCCGCGATACAATTCACTACCTTAATCTAAGTCAGTTCCACGCCAGTAGTAACCTATGCCCTAGACTAGGTGCATGAAAAACATGTCTTTGGGTTCCCACCATTAACCGTACATCGCCTTTTCCAAAGGATTTATTAGTTAATGTGATTACCACCTATTTTCAATCGTTAATTCTTTATCAAAAGCAATTAAGGGTATTAGATTACCATTATGGTGATCAATCACAATGATAGCAATGGAGAAAATGATATCATACCATGGATTTGAGGGATAAATTATGATAAACTATGTAAGAAGAGTCATACAATGATTGCCTGGGCTACTCCCGGTCCTAGAGACAAAGGGGATTAGCACCGCATGTTCATCTCAATGCAAAACACCATGAAGGAAGGAGAAAGCATGGAGAAAACATGGATGTAGATGGTGTAACCCCTGAACGGAGAAGAACTGGATGATCCTCGATGCCGGATGAGCGTTCTGCAGCCTTCCGGCGGTGAAAATCTCCGTCTGCGTCTCTGGAATCTCTCGGGGAATAGCTCTCAGCTCCATTCTTCACTCTCTCCTCCTTCAGGACTTGTGTAATGGAATAGATGGTCAATTTCGGCTTTGGGCTGTCTTTTCCTAGGTATATGTACCACTTACGGCTGCCAAAAGAACACAACCGTCTGATTCAAGTCATGCTGGACAAAACTCTGATCCGACGGCATTGATACCATCGATGGGGTGTCGATGATATCGACACCTTAGGGTACCGATGCTTTCTTAAATTTCTGGGGGCCGCCTGAAGCCTTCTCGATACCATCGACCGTTCCCGTTGATGGTATCGATGGGGTGATATCTGGCTCGGTGTCAGACTTTTGAGAGTCGATGGTATCGAACTATCTACTTCCTCTCCGGCTTTGTCACTGTTTCTCTGTCGATGCTATCGACAGACCATCGATGGTATCGACGGGTCTAGAATTGTGAATTGCCTGAAAATGAGAGAAAAACACAAATCAAATCTAATATGATAATCTATACAAAACAATATAAAATAAGATGAATTTGATGCAGGCAAGGATAATAGGCTAAAGGAGTTGAATCATACGATATTAACCACAAATATGACCAATAAGCACATAAAATAAGTGTAAAACTAGCCTATAAAAGCGACTCAAAACCCTTACATAAAACTCCCCCAAGCTTGAACTTTGCTCATCCTCGAGCAACCAAACAATAGAATAAAATTGTGAGGGTCAACTAAAGAACATAATCACATAAAAGACATCACAGTATGATTCCCACCTACAAGGCACATACCGGCTCTCACTAACCACGGAATGATAACTACCCTAAAGGTGACAATGATCATCCATGAGAAATGTCCACCCCATAATCAATGAACACAATCAAATAAAGCAGATAATATAATAAATTCTTCCGGTTCATGCATGGTGCATATTGTGATCTCTTATCTACGTTTCTCACATCCTAACTACTATCTACAATGGAAGTAGATCTCCTAATATACAAGAATGAGGAGATAATCATGGGTGGCCTACCATTTTGAGCAACGGGTGGATGGAATGGGCGGTTGTGAAAGAACAAAAAGCACAAAATAGTTTAACATGCAAAAATAGCAAAAATGACCTAAATGATGCATATGCATATGAAAATGACCTAATGCCTACATTTTAAGTGGAATGATGCATGCTCTACTATTCCGTCTGAATGTGAGATAGAATGTCTACAAAACAACATCATGTGCTTATTCTTCCTATTATGCAGGTGAAACAAGTTTCTTCTTCCCTCTGATTTCTACTTATTTTTTTCAAGCCCCAATTTTCTCAATTGACTATGAAAATATTTACAAAACATAGTTTTTTTTCGGGCTTATTTTCACATAACTGCTACAATTGATGCATTACAATCTACTTTTTAGAGAGTATAGAACAAGTTACCCGCTTTTTTTATTTTTCAGAAGAAATCAGGCACATAATGTCCTACATGCCCAAAAATATGCAAAGTGAAACTACATGAAAGTAATTATGCAACTACAATGGCATGCACTCTAGAATGTGTGCATGCATAATTGATCTCCAAAAAATTTTATTTTTCATTTTTTTATGCAAAATCTAACTAGAATGCAATCCTATCTAAATGACATGCAATTAAGAGATGAAAAACTGTAGTGTGCTCCCAGTTCTTTTTGGTGGAGTGTGAATGAAGTAAGGTGGATAGATCACAAGACTAAATGAAAGAACCATTGGAAAAGATTATATGTCTCTCCTTACTGACATGTGTACATGGTAACTAAGAGGTTTCTCTTTCTCACTTCAAATTAAAGTCCCATTACCATTTGGTCAGTTAAAGCTCAACATCCATATCTGTCCTCATTTCTTGAACCATAAGGATATACAGTTATGATCATATGTTTTAAAGTTGACCTACCCAATTATTTTCATAAGTTATGAGCTCAATTTCAAACAATTCACACATCAGCCCCATATGAAAAACATTGAGATGACACACTTACATTAGACACCCACAAATTACACTAAAAAGCCATAAATAAAAAAAATTACAAAGCTAGAAGAAAAATAGCAAAAACTAAAAAAAATGCTCAAGCAGAAGAAAATAAAATAAAACTAAGATATAAATTGTTCCATCTCCCCCCCAAGCTTGAATTCGACTATGGCCTCATAGTCAAGAACAAACTCAGAAGGTGGAACAGTGATACCCTACTACTGCTGAGGTGGGGAGTGTGGCGGGTACTGGTGGGTATGGGGGTTCCACTCTGGATACTATCCCTGAAAGTTGGGATCATAGGGCGGCATGGGCAGTGGCTGTGGATATCCCCCAAAGTAGTCTTTGCTCCAGTAATGATCATAGAAAGGTTGCTGCTGCTGCACGATCCTATCCAACCTATCATAGACCTGCTGTTGGTTGGCGAAGAGTTGGTGCTCATTCTCAAAGATCGCCAGCTAATTTTCATAGAGCCTGTTATGCGTATCCTGGGTCCCTACAAAAGCTGTCTGATGTGACTACAACATTGTCTGCTGGGACTCCTGGATTGACTAAAGCATGGTATACATCCCCTGCATAGAATAGGGGTCATCTCCATCATGGGAGGGCTGTGGAGGTTGTAGCTAGGAAGAAGAGGATGCTCCATAGTTTCGTGGACGCTTTCTCAGAGCAACTCGCCGTCGAAGAGGAATAGTGGCTTCCTCCTCCCCTTCTTCATCACTATCACCTTCTGGAGCCGCCGCCTCTTGAGCTGCTTCTTCTTCATCCTCATCATCAACATAAATGATCGGCCACCTGTAGCTTTGGCTCGGTCTAATGTTGAATGTAGGGTCGGGCAATTGTGTCCTTTGGAACACACCTCGCACATTACATGTGACATAGGCGATGCCATATCATACTTCAAGGAGGCCGGAGTTGACAAAGTGAGAGAGGTTGAGCATGTTTCGACTCTCTATCTTGTTGAGACCATAAAGATCAAGCCCCAAGTGCATGGCCAGATGAGTAATAAGGCCCCAAAAGTAGATTGGAGCCCGACGAGAAACATTCTTCTTTATCGCCATCATGCACGTGAGAAGGAAGGCTCCAAAATTGATAGGTTTCCTCTCTAACAGACAATGGAGGAAGAAGAGATTTGTCTCCTAGAACTTACTTTGAGACAACTTGGACCTTACAAAGAATGACTTAGAAATTATCCGGTGAAGAATCCGGATAAAGGGATGCTCAAAATCAGCTACAGCAGTGTAGTGCCAGCTGATAGAATACCCCTCGGGTATGGTGACCATATTTGCATACATCGCTTCATAATCATCATTCTGTGGTGGCTGATGCAGTTCATTATGGGCCCACCCATAAATCGCGTTGAACTCACGGAGGGTAAGATTGTAGTCCCGATTGTAGAGGCAGAAAGACACACACCCCTCCTTCCATGCTACCCGCGCCGGCACTAATTCATTAGGAATGACACAAATATAGAGTGACGCCAGGAACTCGATTACAATTTCCTTGTAGGTAGGTCATCCTCTGAAGAATGGATGACCGTCGGCGTGGTCACGGAAAAACTCAGGGGACTCTCCCATTTGTCCCTACAACACATAGGCTATATTGGCCTCAAAACCCAGATCTTTGATAAGCTCGCAGTCACCATACTGGGTTGGCTCAATCAGCTATTTCCATAACTCTTCATAAACCTTCTTGACCTCCGATGATGGATGGACTAGCCTCGGGTGAGTGACTAATCCTTGCTGCAGAGCGGGTAGTGCAGGGGGTGCAACCCTAGATGAAGACGCTCCCGATCTCACCATGGTTGCATGACAACTAGTGAGGAAAAGAAAAGAGAATGGAGCTCGGAGAAGATGATCAGGGCACTCGGAGAAGATAGAGATCCGCAAAGCTGAAGAAAATGCTCAGAGACGATCGTCGTCGGTGATCTTGGTTGCTCTTGAGTGCTCAGGGATGCTAAGCCTCAGATGTGGAGGATATGTAATGAGATTGTGTGATTGGAATGAAGATTTGCCCTCCTTTTTATAAGGAATGACCGGGTCTGTTGTCGGGGCGTCAATACCATCGACAGTTCCCATCGATGGTATCGACGACTGTTGGAATCCGCCCCTCACTATAATCGACGACTGTTGACGGCTCGATGTGGGGACCCGGATCGGCCTCGTGTCGATGGTAGTGACAGGGTGTCGATACCATCGACACAACCCATGGATAGGCATTGTGGACCACTCGATGAAGACCTCGGATCGCTGACATGTCGTCGATACTATCGACCCATATGTCGATAGTATCGACACCTGTATGTTCCTTTGATCCCCACGAAGTCTGACCAAGTCAATGTCACTATAGACATGTCGATACCATCGACCAGTGTGTCGATGGTATCGAAATCACTGAGACATTCCGTCTGAAAATCTCCAAAAAACTTGCTACCATCGATGACGAGTCGATACAATCGATGCCCGATCCTTTTTCTCCTATTCTAGTTTCAATACCATCGACGAGGCCGTCGATGGTATTGACAGAATGAAATTTTGGTAGACTTATCGGTTGTTCCAAATTCGATTCCATCGACCCAGATGTTGATGGTATCGACCGTTCCCCATCCTGCACACTCAACAAACACATCAGGGTATCATTTTTAAAGATTAAGTGCTAAATTAATGAAAAATACCTTGGAAGGCAAAAAAAATTCAAAGAAACAAACATGTACACTACCAAGGTTGGGTTTCCTCCCAACAAGCACCCTTCTTTAACGTCCTAGGCTAGACGATACTGATACCTTAATCTGGGTTGTCAAAGGATGTCTCTGATAATAATCTGGCAATTTGAATTCCACTCTATCATTACCAATCCCCAACATCAAGTAGCCTCACCCAATGGTAGTGATTACATCAGCCGTAGCTTGGAACAATCTTCCCAATAACATCTCACATCCTTCTAGCTCATGCATGTCCATTACCACAAAGTCAACATGGAAGATGAATTTGTCAACTTTGACTAGCACATCCTCGCATATACCTTGTGGCTTAACAATGGATCCATATGCCAACTCGATTGTCATGGAAGTTTGTGTTGGCTTCTTCAATCCCAGATTTTGAAAAGTGGCAAGTGGCATAAGATTAATGCCTTCTCCTGAGTCACACTATGCTTTTGGAAAATGTTGACCACCTATGAAACATGGTATGTAGAAACATCCTGAATCTTTTCTCTTCTTTGGCAACTTTCCTTGAATTATAGAACTCACTGTTTCATCGACACATACAACATCTGTGTCTTTGATCCGCCGTTTCTTGTTGATGATGTCTTTCATGAATGTTCCATATGAAGGAATATGCTCGATAGCCTCCACCAATGGAATGTTGATGTGGAGCTTCCGAAAGATCTCAAGAAATTTCTTGAAGTGTCTTTGCTCTTTGCTCGGCTTCAGACTATCCGGGAATGGCACGTTTGGGTCCTTAATGCGCTTGTGTAGTGGAATATATGTAACTTTAGGGATCTCCTCCCCTAAGCTTGCTTCAACGCCACCTTCTAGGAGAGGACTCAGTACATCATCCGTGGATGGCATGACTTGTGGCTGCTTCTCCGTATTTCTAGTGGCTGCTCCACTATGAAGTATAGCTTTCACTTGCTCTTTCGGCATAGGAGTCTCCTCAACAATCTGAGATGTGGGAATGGTAGTGGTGAAATGTTGGAGTTACTTGAATGGCGTCCTACATCCTCTTGGCAATCCATACAAATTGTGAGGGTATGGAACTTTGGGTTTATCCTCCACATCTATATGCATGGTACTCTGCTCATTTACCTCCTCAACAGGAAGCTCTGATGCTTTGCAAACTGAAATATATTTAACATGTTGATATGGCTGAGCGGGCTCTTCATTCCCAACTATTTTTTGTTGAATGATTTGCTTCATCGCAGCCACCTTAGTTGAAATTTGGGTCATGGTTGTCTCTAGAGTCCTCAGTTGTGCACCATGACTCTGTAGAGTCAGCCCGAACTGGTTCATAAACTCTCCTTGTGACTTAATTTGCTTGCTGAATGTGCTCATCGACTCTTGATTTTGTTTTATTACTTGGTTGAGAAACTCATTGTACTTGTCCTCCATACTAGGCTGTGGTTTTTGATCCGGATCCTACCAAAAGTTGTTTGAATCCTTCCAAGAAAATTTCTTATCCTTCCTCCACGAATAATCATTGTTTCTGTAGCCCTGTTGTTGGCACATAAATTCGACTTGTGCCTCATCATCAGATCCTTCATCCTCTTTTTCTTGCAATCTCTTTGCTATCAAGTCCATCTTCTCATTTAGCTCTTTAATTGTATTCGATTCCCCTATAACTCTATTTTGTTCCGGTGCATCTCTAGTACCCCATTAAAGTGCAATAAGACACAAGATTCAGCCCTAAAATAGGGATAAATCACATAACCATTTGTGGGCCATAGAAGAGGAGAAAATGCTAGGTGTTTCTATCAGTTGGGAGGAGTTCTGACATGAGTTCATCAATAGGTACTTTCCTTGAATGTACCTTGATGAGAAGGTCAGTCATTTTGAGAGTATTTGACATGGATCTATGACGATCAATGAGTATGAAGTAAGGTTTATGGAGTTATTAAGGTTTTGTCCTCACATGGCCGCTATAGATCAGGAGAGGATTTAATGTTTTGAGAAGGGGTTGAGTGTAGAGTTGATGACACTGACAACTTCCTTAGAGAATAGAGAGCATTTTCCCACATTCATGGAATTAGTTAGGAGGATAGAGAGATCTTTGGTTGAGAAGCGTGAGAAAGGTGCCAAGAAGAGACCTACACAATACCAAGAACAATCGTCATGTGGCTTTAAGGAGCCTAGGTTCTCATCACTGCCTACACATCAGAGGTCTAGTTTACACAGTGGTGGTGAAGTAAGGGTAGAAACTACAATTTTCCACCTACAAGAGCCCACAGTACAACATACATGTCAGTGACGGTGCCATCTAGGCCACAGTAAGAGACCATGACTTGACATAAGTGTGGGCAAGTAGGACATTTGAGGCAAGAGTGTCTAGTGAAAGGTGATGAGGTGAATCGATAGTCAAGGTAGAGCCACTAGGGCTCACAGAGTGGTTGTTGAACCACCTTGGTTTTCACGACCCTTCTTACATGCATGGTTTTAGTGGTTGCATGGTTGTTCTTTGATGGACATGTGGCATGTTTAATTGGACACCTAACTGCTTTCATGTCTCTCCTACCCTTGAGTATATATACCTCCCTCTTTGCATGCATATGAACCTTTTACATCCTTCCTTCCTCTCTTCTTTCTTAGAGTTAGGCCCTTGTGTGCTTGGTGGTAAAGAGGAGCTTGACCTTTGAGCTTTGGTGGTCGATCATCTTGGTGATGGAGTTAGGGTTTGATTTAACCCTCCCCCTTGGTGATATTTGACCTTGGTGAGTAATCTACCTTCTTGATCTCATTTTCTTGAACCTTAATCTCTCTTCTTCTCTTGGTCGAACCCATGGTTCTCCATGGTGGTCTTCTTGAGGAACTCCTCTCCTATAGAGGTCGAATCTATGGTTTTTTTGTAGTAGTACCTACTTGTTAGATTACATGTTATTTTCCTCAATATGCATATTTTTATCAAATGCACTTATGGAGGCTTTTTGCAAGTTTTGTAGGTACTTTGGCCACTACTTGATGAAGGGAGAGAAGGAGGAGAATCTAAGGGTTTCTTCACCCTTGTGGGAGCCGAAAGAGAGTCTAAGAGATTCCCCAACCCACCCCAAGTGGTCAAGAGTCAACCCAAAGCAAGAAGCATCAAAGATGAGCAAGTTGAAGGTCAAAGTGCAAGGAAGAAGCTCCAACACGACCGTGTAACATGGCCATGGTCATGGCACAAATGCCCAATGTCACAGTAAAGTGCAAGTTTGAAGCCGCTCTTCATCACCCCCATGGTGATCAAACTCCACCACCCCCGTGGCAAACCACCACCCCTGTGGTGACCAAGCTCCAATATGCCCATGGTGATCACCACAATCGTGGCATTTCATGTACAAATTTGACCAATTCCTTGTGATTTTTAGCCATTTTCACCCCACCCGTTCCCATACTTCACGACCATGCTCCCCTACAACCACCATGGCCGTGGTGACCCACCACCCCCGTGGTGGGCCTCAACCCTAGCCTATTTTTGCACTACTTTATCCATATTGCCCCCACTTAACCCTAGACCCCTATATAAACCTTGAGGATGGCTAGAGCTCGAAGTTGGCCACCCCTAGCTACCTTCTACCACCTCTCATCTCTACATTTTTTCACTCCACCCATTCCACTCCATTTTCACCTCCATTTCACCATTTCCACCACCAAAACCCTAGTTTCCTAGTGTTTTGCCCCTATTCCACCATCATCCCATGCCATTGCACCTTGGAGGAGAGAGGAGGATGTCCTGCAATAGCTGAAGTGGAGGAATTCATCATCTACACTGGGCTCTATGGCTTCTTCTACCTCTTTCTCCCAACTTTTTGTATTTTGCATTTCTATGAGTAGCTAGGCCCCTTGGGTGGGTTGTTTGGGGGTGAAAATGTTACTTTGATACCATGTCGGGGGGAAATGATATGTAAACATTGTAATTTAATTTTCTAATGATTATGTTATATTTCTATCTCACTCTACAATTGCTTGTTAGTTTGTGCTTGAAATCACCTAGGAATTTAGGGAAATTTCTTATATGTGTGAATTTTGGGATTTGCTCCTAGGTCCAATTCTTGGATCCCTAGCTAGCCACCCATCTTCCTACATCTAATCAATTCTCCTAACCCTAGTTGAGAGATCCAAGTAGCTAGTTTAGATGAATTCGGTGTGCTAAGCATGAAGCTTTCTCAAGGTTAGAATGTGGGTGATGGGAGGCATAAAACCTCACTTTCACTCCCATTACTAACCTCAGCCCCTAATCACCCTAAGATCATCTAACCTAGAAACCTAGACTTGTTTAGACTCTAATTGGATTACACCTAAACCCTAACCCAATTGAGCCTTGTAAGGGTAGTAGGGAGTGTTAGGGACTAGTTCCCCTATACACAACCTAGCATACCCATGGCCAATTAGTAGTTTAGGATAATTCATTATACTCTAGCTTGTTATTTGGTATGATAATCTAAATGAAATCATTATGTTCACATGTCACCCCAACTTTATTGATAAATGCATTCCCTGAACAACCCACACACCCCTTTATTGCTTTAAAACCATAATTGCCTTCTTATTTAGCTAGTGTTAGCTTGGTTAGCTCTTTTCTTGCTTAGTTAGCTTTTTGCCATGTTCTTGCTTTGTTCTTACTAGCTTAGGTCTTTAATCACTCTTTTGCTATGTTTGCTGGTCTAGTGTAATTTAATTCTCTTATTGATTACCTTAGTGTAGATACCTTGCCTTTCTTTTCTTGCTCATTAGAATTAACTGTCTAGTGGTAGGGATGCACCAAGATTTCTGGCGCTATTGGTGGAGAGAAAGGCACTCGGCCTAGCTAGTTAGTTTTGCTTTGACTTTTCCTATTTCCCTCATCATTTCTATTATTTATTCTTTAGTCTTTGTGTTCATTGTGCATATTGGTTTGCTAACTTGTTCTCTTTTGTTTGGTTGTGCCTTGTGCACGTGACAAGACACTTGGGGAAGACAATATGGAAGGCCGAAATGCATGAACTCATCGATTTCCTCCATCGCCCTATCTCCAAGGCTATCCTAAGCCTTACACACCCCCACCACCTCCATCACCACAACCTTCCCACCAGTTCACCTTTCGACCTCAATTCCCTCCTCCACCTCAATTCCAAAGGCCATTAACACTCGTGCCACCACCACAACTATCACATTGTCCCCCTACTTCCTATGAGAAAATGGATATGGTTTCAATCATGGGGTGTGACAAGGTTGTTGAGAAGCTCAACAAGGGAGGGAAGTAATTTGACAAAGATCTTAATGAAGAGCCCTTGCCCGAAAATCTTTGTTCGCAAGTGTACCATATGATTGAGACTCCTCTCTTTGATTCCTATTAATACCCATTCATCAAGAGGGATTAAAACCATGGCATGACAATTTTTAAGGTTTTAAGGTTGATTAAGATCTATGATGATGATCCCCAATGAGAGAAAATTGCTGAAAAACACTTAAGAAGCTCGCATGACCCTTGGGAGGAAGATCAATCAAGGAAAGCATTTAAGAGGATTACCTATGATGGGGATGTAAACATTTTGTTTTTGGACAATGGTTGATGGTGAAAGAACAACAAGCCTAGCTGAAGGCATGAAACTCAACGCTTATGGGAGGCAACCCACCTAGGTTTGGGAATTTTTCACCCAAACTTCAATTTTTGATACTTTTGCTTTGTTTTTACACTTTCCACACACACTAAACTTGATGGTTTTGTTGTTTGTGAATTTTTTTTAGAACATGTACAATGAAGGAAATATGATGCATGGAAGAGCCAACCAAGGAGAAGATCATAATTGAAGAGAAGATTGCAAATCAGTAGAAAAGCTATAGGAAGGAGATCAGCACAATCGTGCCACACACCACGGCTGTGGTGGATATCCCCTACTCATTGGACACCTTGAGATCTATCTCCCCTACTGGAGTTTGTCTACCATGACTCCATGCACCCTACCCTATCATCCTAGACTTCTATTTCATGCTGAGGACAACATGGTTTAAAAGTTTGGGGTGGTAGGACGGTAAGTCCTTTCTCTACCCCCACGTTCCTCTATGTTCCTTGTTCTAAATTTTTTCTCAAGATGATCAAACAATATAGCAATCTCTCATACTTGTGTATCCATGCTTTGTGTGCTTGCTTTGCATACCTGCATGTCATGTAGTTTACTTTCTTTCTATTTTTGCGTAATTTTCATTTTTTCTCTTTTTGCCATGCATTGCATATCATGTAGTTTTTTTTTGGTAATTTTTGCATGTTTTAGCTAGGATTTGCTTGTTTCTTGTTTTATGTTCCATAATGTAGGCTTAGGTGTGATTGAAGGCAACTTGGCATCATTTTGGTCAATTTTCCCAAATTTAGAATGACTTGCCTAAACGTGTGTTTTGACCCAATCTCTACTTATTTGATTGAAAATGATGACCTTTGACAAATGAAAGTGATTTATCATGATTTATTGCTAAATGAACTCATTTTTTACTTTTTACATGTGCATCACCTCTCTTATTCTTGTGAATAGTTTGGTTGAATTATGATTAAGCAAGCCGCAAATGCTTAGAGTTATGTAGAATCTCATGATAAAAATGTGTTTTTAATATTGCTAATTCATGTAGTGTGTCACTACTTGATGAAATTGTTGGAGTAATTTTTATGTAGGATATCTCATGTTGATGTCCACACTAGTAACCCCTCTTTGACCCGAGATATCTTCCACCATCTTCTTACCTCTCCGCCTCATGAAAGGATGCCAAAGTGCACATATCAGTCGTGGCCACCTCCAAAAGTTTGGGGTGGCCACATCTATATCTCACAGCTTCACTCTCATCACCATATGCCCTATCTACACCAAGGGCAATGAAAAAGAAAAAGAAAAAGGAAATGCAAAAAGGAAATAAAAGATGCTCCTGTTAAAAATCATCTAAATAAAGAAAAGATGAGTGTGTGAAAGCTCTCCAAACTCTTACCACATCCCTTTCTTCCCTTTGTATGCCCATGGAGCTAGAAAATATCAAACCTATCTCATTTTGCCCTTTTTTGTAGCCACATGGGTTACTTAGTGTGGATGGACATATGAGATTGAATGCATGAATGTAAAATAGCAAAATTTGTCATTTTTGACCTTTTCTACCAGGAAACAATTTAGGCGGAGTGAAATGATAGCCACATGGATTGATTGTGTTTTCTATGCTCTATATTTGAAGTTTGTAGGCTCAATGCTCAAATCATGATTAGTTTGTGAAAGAGGAGAGGAGAGAGGTGGAATGCATGTACTTAGTCATCCTTGAGCCCATTTAATCAATATTCACCTATTGCATTGCATTTGTCATTTTTTGATTGTGGAAATTTATAGAGAGATTGAGTTGGAGCATACTTGAGGACAAGTATGTTTTAAGTTTGGGGTGGTGATTCATCCCTATTTTAGGGCTGAATCTTATGTCTTATTTCACTTTAATCACATCGCCTGTTAGATTACATGTTATTTCTCTCAATATGCATATTTCTATCAAATGCACTTATGGAGGCTTTTAGCATGTTTTATAGGTACTTTGGCCACTGCTTGATGGAAGGGAGAGAAGGAGGAAATCTAAGAGTTTCTTCACCCTTGTAGGAACCTTAAGAGAGTCCAAGAGATTCCCCAGCCTAATCCAAGTGGTCAAGAGTCAACCCAAAGTAAGGAGCATCAAAGATGAGCAAGTTGAAGGTCAAAGTGCAAGGAAGAAGCTCCAACACGGCCGTGGAACAAATGCCCCTGTCACAGTAAAGTACAAGTTTGAAGCTGCTCTTCACAACCCCCATGGTGAACCACCACCCCGTGGTGATCAGACTCCACCAACCCTGTGGCAAACCACCACCCCCGTGGTGACCAAGCTCTAGCATGCCTGTGGTGATCACCACGCCCGTGGCATTTCATGTACCAATTTGATCAGTTCCCTATGATTTTTAGCCATTTTTCACCTCTCATGTGCCCATACACCATGAACCTACTCCCCTACAACCACCACGACCGTGGTGACCCACCACCCCCATGGTGGGCCTCAACCCTAGCCTATTTTTGCACTACTTTACCCATATTGCTCCCACTTAACCCTAGACCCCTATATAAACCTTGGGGGCGGATGGAGCTCAAGGTTGGCCACCCCTAGATACCTTCTACCACCTATTAGCTCCCCATTTTCACACTCCACCCATTCCACTCCATTTCCACCTCCATTCCACTCCATTTCACCATTTCCACCACCAAAACCCTAGTTTCCTAGTGTTTTGCCCCTATTCCACCACCATCCCATGCCATTGCACCTTAGAGGAGAGAAAAGGACGTCCTGTAGCAGCTGAAGTGGAGAAATTCTTCATCTACACTGAGCTCCATGGCTTCTTCTACCTCTTTCTCCCTTCTTTTTGTATTTTGGATTGTAGTGAGTAGCTAGGCCCCTTGGGTGGGATGTTTGGGGTGAAAATGTTACTTTGATACCATGTTGGGGGAAAATGATATGTAAAGATTGTAATTTCATTTGCTAATGATTATATTCTAGTTATATCTCACCCTACATGAATTTCTTGTTGGTTTGTGCTTAAAAGCACCTACGAATTTAGGGAAATTGCTTATATGTGTGAATTTTGGGATTTGCTCCTAGGTCCAATTCTTGGATCCCTAGCTAGCCACCTATCTTCCTACATTCTAATCAATTCCCCTAACCCTTGTTGAGAGATCTAAGTAGATAGTTTAGATGAATGTGGTGTGCTTAGCATGGAGCTTTCAAGGTTAGAATGTGGGTGATGGGGGCCTCACCTAAACCCTAACCCAATTGAGCCTAGTAAGGGTAGTAGGGACTTTTAGGGACTAGTTCCCATATACACAAACTAGAATACCCATGGCCAGTTAGTAGTTTAGGATAATTCATTATACTCTAGCTTGTTATTTGGTTTGATAATCTAAATGAAACCATTATGATCATATGTCACCCCCAACTTAATTGATAAGTGCATCCCCTGAACAACCCACAAACCCCTTTATTGCTTAAAAACCCTAATTGCCTTCTTGCTTAGCTAGTGTTAGCTTAGTTAACTTCTTGCACTAGCTTAGGTCTTTAATCACTATTTTGCTCTGTTTGCCAGTCTAGTGTAGTTTAATTCTCTTCTTGCTTACCTTAGTATAGATTGTTTTTTTCTTACCTTGCCTTGACTTATCTTGCTCATCAGAATTAACTATCAAGGGTTAACTTATGCTTTGTTCTTGCTTGCTTTCCTTTACTTGATTTCTTGCTCAACTTAGTGTAATAAATCAAAACCACCTTTAAACCCTTAAACCCTAGACTCAATAGTAGGAACCTAGCCTAAAAACTAACCTAGCTCTAGTGCCCCCTTTTCTCCCTGTGGATTGACCCTATACTTGCCGCCCTCCTATACCATGACACGACCCCGTGTGCTTGCGGGTGTAGTGTTTTAGTGTATGTGAGTACATTTATCTAGGTCCCTTTAAATTTTGAAAGTGAATCCACCATGAGTTTTTGTTTGTGGAGTTGCATATATTCAAACTCCAATTGAGTAGTGTGTAATGCCATTGGCAGAAAGGCATCACCAACACTCCCTTTCAAAAGATACACTACGTGCTTCACCTTGCTAGCCTCAAGGATGCTAAGGATCTTGAAGGCCTTCTCCAAATCCATTAAGCAAAGATCTACATCTTCCAGATCCTCCATACCAGCATACTCCATAGATCCAACTTGACTCAATTGCTCAAAAGTCTTCCCCGAGACCAGAGATTCCACATTAGGGACTGCTGCTCTCATTTGAGGAATGGGCATTCTATCCAACATATGTGTCATCATTGCCATGAAATGCCCGAACAAGGAATGGAAGGTAGGGTTTTCCAGCATGGCTTGGTCAAACTAGGGAGCATCATGTGCCCTCTCCTCAACAACCTACCTCCTTGCACCTCCACCTGGTGCAACAACACCACTCTCAGCAATGTGTTCTTTGTGTTCTTCAACCATGTTTTCAACTCTTCTTCTTCTTCTTCTATACAAGCAGAAGTCACTATAAGACAGACTAGAGGACACCAAAACAAACTCAAACCCTAGTCCTAGGTCCATATAGACTCAACAAACTTAAATCTCTAATACCAACCAAACTACGACGCCCCACGCCACACAAAGCAAGATTACTCAAAACTAAATGTGGAAACAACACTAACTATACAGATTACCAGAAAGCATAGGAAAATAAAACTGATTGCATAGAAGTACTACAAGCTAAAAAATTCCACATATAAGTCCACAATAGGACACTTTCATATCATGTCATATATCACAAGGTACGTACTTACATCATTGTTCTCAAACATTCATGTCATCAACCTATTACATGAAAAACCTATTTCACATACATACATGTATATCTTCCATAACTATACAACGAAAGGCACACAAGCCAAAAACCTCATATCTGTAACAACTCCACAAAACACATTGAAAACACCCTCAAGATCTGAGTGTACAGGGATGACTCTAGGACTCTAACACCAAAAGATTAGCAGCACACCTAACCTTATCAACTACTACTCCTGCTGCTGCTTTTCCTCTACCGTACGATCTCCACTTTGTCATGCACAACCACCTAAAAGATATGGAAACCCATGGGGTGAGACCAAAAGTCCCAGTGAGAGATATAACTCACTTCCAACATCTATTAAAGCATAGATAAACTAAAGTAGATAGATAACGTAATTACTAATCGAGTAGATTCTACTAAACAATATGCATCCAACCGGTAAAGCGGGCTAAACAATACTAGTAAGTTATCAAAGAGAAGAAGAACAAATTATATTCAAAAAAGGAATATGAAAAACATGTATATATTTTCTACCAATAAAAAATATACCAAAGCAAGGCAAAGCTTCAACCAATGTTCTTCACATTTTTTCCTTATGCAAATACACTACATGGATGTATTACGTCTTTTATTATGCCATGAGGAGATGAGGTATACCACTCATACTCCAACGGGCCACTGCTAAGTCAAAATCAGTTCCTTACAAGGTCTATGGAAGAGCCATAATCCATGACCTCTCCAACACCTCTTGGTCAACACAAGAGAAACACTACAATGACATAACATATGAGTCATATGCAAAATAGTCTATCCCACCTTGGAATATAGGAACATCGCTAGTGAAACTGAGATACAACCCGCAATCACACTCCTGCCAGGGTATGCCCCACAACCAATCATATGAAAGTATATATTGAGTCACATCACTGAGCTATGGCCCGTAGCCACACTCCTTCCATGGTATGGCCCGTAGCCAATCTTGTGAATGTGTATACTCAATAATATATGACTCTGAGCTTCCATTAAGAAAGAACTCATTTCACCATACAACACTAAGACTGACACTGGAATGGATCTATGGAACATGGCACCTACATGATTAGGTTTCACTTGATTAATTAAGCCAATTAGGTATCTTTTAGAATCAATCAAGTTACAACATATAAAGCCATATCAAACTCTACAAGAATAAGGGTATAATATAGCTTCCGAAGATATAAAACATATAAGGTGTAGACTTGTCACATCATCACATAGCCCTGTAGAACTACCATTCACAAAGCTATCATCACTGTCACACAACCACCAAGGCTATCACCAATGTCACATCACTCTGGGATATCAATCCCTCAACCATGTCACTGGGGGATATTCACCTCACACTAGGCATAAGCCTCTGCCAGGTCACATGACCCTAGTCACATCATTCTTGTATCACACATGTCTCATCATGTCTTATATGACTCATTCAACATGTAGCACATCATAGTCACCATAGCATACACTACCTATGATATTCAAGCACATATCAATTTCATGGTTAGGGGTTCATAGGTAGGAAAGATAATTTGTCATAACATTATAGCCATTCCAAGAAAGAGAAGCAACACATCAATATATCGAGATTAGGCTTAGGGCTCCACACTTAGCTGATTAGGGTTTTGTAGTTATCCTCCATTAGCAAACCTAGGTACACCATCTTCCATATTCTTGGTAACATTTTAGGATTAAGCAATGTGATTAGAGTTGATTAAGCATTTACCCAAACAATTCTCTTCTTGATTCATTCATTACTCATATAAGTGTATTGATTAGGTGTTCAAGTATATGGCTCAACCATCCATTACACACATGACTCGATCCCTCATGCAACCATGTCATGACCTCAACACCCATCATAGTGTCTCGATCGTGACACATTGGATGTCATGACCCCGACACACCATGGTCTTGACCTCATCATATCATGATATCTCGACCACTAGGGTTAGGGTTCAACCACCCATGGGGAAGCATGTCATGACCCCAAGGAAGAAGGAAACATCTCAAATAGAACTAAGGGTGTGTCTCGACCCACTAGAGAGTAGGAGTCGTGACCATCAAAGAGTAGGATGTCACGACCTCCACAAGGTCAGCTGTCTCGACCCAAAACCAATATGACAAGGTGTCGCGACCCAAAGCAAAATAAGGCGTAGTGATCCCTATTGGTCAAACTACCTTAAAAAAAAAGAGCCATCATCAATCCAAGGGTAACTTAGATCAAAATAGAAGCAAACTACATCCAAAATAGAAGAGAACAATGAGGAAAACAACCATTCTCAAGAAGGAAGGCATCACCAAAAAATTGGATATCAAACCCTAACACAAGTGCCATGAAAACAACATGAAAGGTACCACATGCAAGAGAGAGAAACCATGTTTAACACCACCAAAATAGAACCTAAATCCATGGAACATCAAGGTACACGAGCCTCATGTATGTGACCAAAACCAAGATCAAGAGATAGAGAAAACCATCATTGCACCATAATCACCAAAAATCAGGTATAAAAACTAGGGTTTCATATTACTTGCAAATCAAGCATGGTTTTAACATCAAACAAGTCCTAGGGCTTAGAGTCATCCACTAGCATGTTAAGGGAACATTTTAGAGAGATAAAACATCAACATGCATATAGGAAAAGTGCATTAATAGAGAAGGTTAGGAGTTATGTAACCTGCCTTAAGGAAGATCACTCCAAGGAAGATAGCACCAAGCACACAATCAACAAGGATGTTGAAGATCCAACAAAGGCTCCACCTTCAAAAACAAGAGAACCTTAAGAAGGAGAAGATACCAAGGTTAAATATTGCTCAAGAAAAGAGAGAAAAAATCCCTAGGCTAGACCAAAAGAAGGAGGGTGAAAGAGAGAAGGAAACTTCCTCAAACTTGGGTCAACCTTATCAAAACATGGCCTATGACCCTTATGGTGAGGAGTTCCTCTCCAAAACGACCACCATGGAAGATCCATGGTCTAAGGCTGAGAAGAAAGAAGGAGAAGAAGGTAGAATATCAAAAGAAACACCATCAAGGAAAGGCATATATGTACCAAGGTAGAAGATGACCGAGGATCACCACAAGCACCAAATTCAAGGGAAGTACGACCACCAATAGATCCAAAATAGATCTCCTTGCTCCTCAAGGATCCAAGGATGACCAAGAAATGAAGGAGGGAGAGGATGGCCAAAAAGGGCCACTTTCATGGAGAGATAAAGGGTTATATAGAAAAAGAGGAGGGAAGTAGAGTGAGGATGATGTGTCAACACCCTAAGGCACCAAAGGAACACTTTTCCACCCAAGAAACCAACATGCAACCACTTAACACATACATGCATGAGGTGGTGATACACTCCATATGGGTCTCAACCACCTAGGTCACCCAACATGGTCAAGGTCGTGACCCACCTGGAAGCACCATCCATGGTCGTGACAACAACACCTAAAGGGGATGTCTTGACCATGAAACCAACAAAACTCACCCTAGGTCACGACCTAGGTCGAGACAACCTACAAGATACACATAGGTCGAGACACACACCAACTATATAAACCCTAAACACTACTAAGGGTGCCACCACTCAACCAAGGCTCAAACAAGGCACCCCCTTATTTCTCTATCCATGAGATAATTTCAAGAAAGAGAAGGAACACTCTAGAAGTGACAAATTGCACATTCATTCCTCTACTTTGGGTAAATTGAAATTTGCACCAAAACTAGTACACAAAGCACAAACATCATCCAAAAAAGCTCAAACTGGAGACTTAAGATCTACACAAGGTCTAAAACCACCACAAGGGATTAGAATAAGGTTCTAAGCACATCATCAAGCCAAATCAACCAGCACTAACCCAATACCCAGGTCAGGGGTCTTACAAGCCATAAACCTCTAATAGGGATTTTTCCCCCAAAATACAAAACAAAAAGAGACAAGTACTACCTCCATATCTCTTCCTCAAGCTCCCCCTAAGGTCAACCAAAATAGATATAAAGTAGAAGTAGACATATCTGAATGAATAACTTCATCTAACTTGTCTCTTCTCATAGGTTAACCTCTCCTTGTGGCTGACCCAAGGCATGTAGCCTAGCTGTCTCCTGTCCAGAAGGACCAGCTTGTGGTGACTGCTATCAAATCGACAGTCAAATTGTCATAGTAATTATGTAGAATAACCATTAGCAGCGGATTAATGAAAATCACTAAAAATTAAAATCATTTTGCAAAGAGATCCATTGCTAGGAAACTCTTAAAGAAAGAACTAAAGTAATATATACATCATGGTTCACATTGTACATACATACCATCTTATCTTGAGGATATCATATACCAGTTGCTTTACCTAACATATACATAAGCAACATAAAACCTCGAGGCATACAAGCCAAAATCTCATATCATTTATAAAACTATTACGTACTAACTCCCAAGGACTTGAGAGTACAGAGACGACACATAGGACTTCTATCTACAAGACATGACATACAAGACACTCAACCTGAGCCGATACTACTGTCCCTGTTGTTGTTCTCCTCCCTCTGCAATACTGCCTCTACCTCTACATTTGCGTCCACCTAAAAATGTTGGGACCAACAGTGTAAGGACCCTGACCTTCGTTTTGGGCTTATCCTATTTTCTTTGCCTAAACCTTGTGTTTAGTTGCTTGCTAATCACCTTTAGTGGTGATTAGGGTTTGATTTTGCGTTGTTGAGAGTGGAGGTGCTACTTGCATATAACCTAAGTTTAGGGTTGATGAGCAAGTTTGTCACCTTGAGAGATGTTTTCTCTCTTTTTGCTTCCTCTAAAGTTGAGAGGAAGGTTTGGGCTCGTTGCTTGAGTTGCCTTGGGCTTTGTTGAGCTTTGTTGGGCTTCGTTTTGCCTTGTATGGGCCTTGCTTTGCCTTGTTGGACCCTGTATCGGGCAGGAGTGTCTTATGTCGGCCATGGGTGTGTCGCCCATGGGGCTGTATCAGGCAAGGGAGTGAGTGTGTCGGCCATGGACCATCTTTGACTCTTAGCTTCGTTTGTGTCACCACTCTAGTGGACACTTGGTGCATGATGCTTGCATGTGGAAATTGCCTTGGACATGTGTATGAGGTGGTATGAGAAGGTGGCATTTCCCATGGACAAGTGTCCCTAGGTGGGTGACACACTGCCTTGTTTTCTCCTTCACCCTCTTCTATATATGTATCTTTGTTATATTGCTAAGGATCCCTTTAGTTCCTTAGTTTCCCCTCTTCCTTGGTGAACAACACCTCTCCTTTGCAACCTTGGTGGTTGATACCCTTGTAGGAGCTAAGCTTGGTGGTCGATCCTTCTCTTTGGAGTCTTCTTATTCTTCCTCTTGTGGTGGCCGAAGGTGTTTCTTGGTGCTAGGAGCTTGGAGCTTGCTTAAGGTGGGTTACATAACTCCCTAACCTTATCTATACTACTTCCCTTTCTTGTTGCATAATATGTTTCATCTTGATCAGCCATACTCCTTGCTAGATACATTTCTTGCTCTAGTTTGCACCTATGATCTTATTGGATATATGATCTTGTTGCTATAATGGATGTGTTGGATGTGCTTTGATCTTAGTATCTGAACCCTATGTGTAGAGTTTCTTGGGCAATACCCCTTTTCTCTCCTTTGGTCTTGAGAAGTGAGTTCGGCTCTAGTGATATAGGCAACACCCCTCTCACTTGGTTGTTGAGAGGTGAGTCTATACTCTAGTTGCTTGAGAAATACTCTTCTCTCACCATGGATTTGAGAGGTGAGACTTGGTTGAGCCTTAGGCCAATATGGAAATGATCCATCATGTTTCCCGATTGGTGATGGAGGTTGTGCAAAACCCCTCTCTCTTGGTTGTTGAGAGGTGAGCAAATTCTCTTGATCTTTTAGGGTTTTGATGATGGTGATATTGAGGTTGATGATGACCTTGTTGGGATGAGCTTGGTGCCTTGCACGATACACCTTGTAGTAGTGCTGCCCGACACCCCCCCTGCCTTGGGTTTAGTCTTGGCCGATATGGTCATTTTGAGTGTTGTTGGCTTGATGCCCGATATCGCCCTCTTGACCTTGATGGTGAGCTTGGGTGATATGCCTTGATCTAGATGATCCTTTGACCTAATAGATGTTACCCCTTGGCCTAAAGAGTGCCTAAGTGGATATCCCTAGTTGGAGTCTTGGGCGATACAAGTTGGGTTGGTTTCTTACCCGACATGGGTTGAGTGATGGACCCTATGGTGACCGATATGGTATGTTTGACTTAGTTGAACGATAGGGTAGTTGTCGCCCGAAATAACCCTAACCCTAAACTGAGTGGGCTGTTAGGGCTTTGCCCGATTCAGTGGATGCCCGTCACCTTGGGTGCACGATATGCCCCATGAACCCAGCTACACGATAGCACCTGTGCTCTCTAGTTGCATGACACACCATGAAGTGGTTGCCCGATATGCTTTGCCCTTGGATCGGCCATTATGTGGTTGTCCATTGTGCTTGGCGATAGGCTTGGGTGAGGGTAGTTACCCTACTCGATACCGCCTATGATGAGGGTTGTCCTGCACGTCACACTTCTAGTGAGGGTAGCAGGCACCTTTGGTGAGGGTTATGACCAACCCAAACCTTAGCTAATGGTTCTTTATCATGTTTTTGCACCTTTGATGATTATGGGTTATGGATGATGGTTTGTAAACCAATGATATGTTTAATGTGTGAAGATGATGCCTATTAAGAAGTTAAGATGCTAGTTTATAAACTCAAATGGATGCCCATTATTTGATAGCAGTAATGTAAATGAAACAGTATGACACACATAGTCTTGATCATGACATGTGTAACTGCAAACCCTAATGACATGATAATCAATAAAGCTCTATGTCTGGTGATTTTAAGTTATCTCTCTTGCTGCATATACTAACCATGCAGGTGTATAAGATGAATTCATAGCCAGGTAAGAGCTATGAGGCATATGTGTTTGAATAACACTATATCATGATGATAACTCTTGTTGATGAAATAACATGCATCACCAGTATAAGAAGATAGGTCTAAGAACCTAATGAAGGCTAAGTGCCTAGTGAGGTGTTATCCTCTTGATGATGAGATAAGGGATTGTTATCCCCGGTGATGATGTAAGATGGTGATGATGCCTTGAGAGGCAGTAGCAATCTGTGAAGAGGGATTGAGATCCCATGATAGTGACAATATTAATGTAACTCAATGCTATTTATGTTTTACAACTTGGTTGCCTCAACAACTCACTTAAAATATACTAATTAATTATAGTGGAACATATCATGTAGTTTGCCCTGGCCATCGATCCATCATCGTCAGAATTTGGTGATGGTGAAATAGGTTTATCCTGCAGGATCACTTGGAGCAGATATTGTTGAATATGCGGAGTTTTCTCCTAGCCGAAAATAGGAGGATTAGAGTACAACTATGGTTGTAGACTCCGTATGGTAAAGAGCATGGTGAACAGGGCCATGACTCAATGAGTTAGAGCATGAATGCGTTCATGGCTCAAGAGAACGGTGATCAGGCCCGTGGCTCAAAAAGTATACTAGCACCTGTGTCAAGGTGAGCTAGAGATATGGGTAGCTTGCAGAGATGACCCTAAGGCTGAGGCCATATAAGCATGAGACTGTAGTCCTGCTTTGGTTTTCATGCACTGACCACAAGGAGGTGAGGTCATGGAGTCCGACTCTCTCATTGACCTTGTATGTCACCGATTTTTGGGTTTCACAGCCAAAGGTTGGATTTGAGCAGGGACAACTCACTTCCTTAGGGCATAATAAAATGTAATCTAGCCGAATAGTACATACTGCTTAGAGAAAAACATGGAACATTGATTGAGGCCTTGCTTATATTTCTGATCTAGTTATACCTTGTAGTTATGTGTATGATCCTTATATTTTGTGATAAGTTATTATAAAGCTTATCTTGTCAATCATGTTCCATAAAGAAATACTTGGTTATATGCCTCCTGGATATCTTGGTAAGATTGATGGTAATAATAGTCTTGCTCAGTATGCTGCTCTTATTATATGTCTTTACCAGCTATCTTCTTTATCTACTTTAAACCTTCTGAGGTTTTATAGTTTTAGCGTGGAGTTATATTTCTCACTAGGACTGTGTGTCTCACCCCACTAGTTTACAACCTTTTTAGGTTGTCACGCTAGACGTGGTGGTAGTCGCGAGGTTGTGGCAGAGCAGCAAGAAGAAGAGCAATAGAAGGCAAGAGATGGAGATGCTGTTGTTTTGGTGGTTTTGTAGTAGAGTCCTAGAGTCATCCCTGTACTCTCAGGTCCTTGGAGGTGTTTTGACAACGTTTCATGATGACTTGCTGTTGCAATTTTGTATATCCTGTTGCTGGCCTGATGTGGCCCGTTATGTATGTATAAATAGGTGATAAACTCTGGTGCTGATAGTACATCGGGTTTCGATAAGTTGTGGACATATATCAAGGCTTGTAATGTTTATATAACATGTTTCTCTATAGGATGAGGATCTGGATGCAAAAGTTCTCTTATGTATACTTTCCAAAATCGGTTTTAATTAACCCATGTTTTTGGTAATATGTGGTTCTGCATGTTTTCGCGTGTCACCTTACAGTATGTGTGATGGCGGGGTGTCACAGTTGGTTTGGTACCAGAGTGATAGGTTCACTAAGTCTATAGGGATCTAGGATTAGGTTTGTGTCTGTTCTTATGAGATTTCCATATTTTCTTACAATAATCTTCTGCCCTCAGCGGAAGCAAAGCTCAAAGATGTCTGGAAACCATGAAGAACATGCTGCCAAGAGCTGTGAGGCTGCATCAGTTGATGGAGCTAGAGTGCATACACATGAAGATCGGGTGCGTGAGGTCCCCCAACTTGACCCATACATTCTTGAAAACCCTGCATATCAACACCTTATGGGGCAGTTGATGGCTACAATGAATCACATGGTGGAAAGAGTGCCAGTGCCTCTGCCAAGAGCACATGCTCCTCATGATGAATCATCAAGTATTGGGAAGACCTTCAAGTGGCTTCGCCGAGTCAGAGCTTCGGATTATGCTGGAACGGCTGATCCAGCGAATGCAGATTTATGTTTGATAGGTCTTGAGAAGGCCTTCCGGATCCTTGACATCCCCGAAGTAGACAAAGTCAAGCACGCTGTCTACCTTTTGAAAGGTAATGCTGGCCACTAGTGGGCCATCGAGGAGGAGAAGTGACCCAGTGAGGTGATCTGTTGGGAGGTTTTCTGATGGGAGTTTGTCAGCTGATACTTCCCGAAGACGTATCTGGACGAGAAGATCAACCAGTTTGAGCGTTTGTGCCAAGGATCGATGAGCATCACTGAGTATGAAGCCAAGTTTTTGGACCTGCTGAGGTTTTGTCCTCACATGAAGGCAATAGATGATGAGAGAATCAGGCGGTTTGAGAAAGGTTTGAGTGCTGAGTTGTCGACACCTGCTGCTGCTTTGGAAAATTGGGAGCGGTTTGCCACATTCGTGGAGTCCGTCTGCATGATTGAACGGTCTGTCAGGGAGTAAAGGGAGTCCATGACCAGGAAAAGGCCTGCTCAGTTCTAGAGACAGAGGTCTGATGGCTTCAAGAAGCCAAGGTATTCGACACCTTCCATGATGAGAGGTTCCAGTACACCATCACAATGGTCCCCGAGTAAGGGAAGAGGTTATGTTTCTTGACCATCGAAGGCACATAGTACAACTTCAGTGGCAGTGACAGGGCCATCAAGGCAACAGTTTGATGGTAAGACATGCTATCTTTGTGGACAGACTGGGCACTTGAGGTCAAATTGCCCAAAGAGAGATGTTGAAGTGAGACAATAGCTGAGGCAGAATCAACAAGGGTCAGATAGACAACAACCCAGTAGTAACAGAGGGCGAGGATGCGATCAAGGATCGCAAGTTGGACCGTCTTCCCAAGGAAGCATAGGACGTAGACAACAAGAAATGGCTCAATTCTACACTATGAGTCAGCTGGAGGTGATAGTCAAACCATGAGTTGTGACATGTCAGATGGAGTTATTTCATTCTGATTTGTCTTCTTCTTGCTTTATATCTGTTCTGGTTGACTCGAGTGCTACTCACTCTTTTATCGCACGAACTATGCTTGAAAACTGTCTTTTACCTGTTAGTTGTAAGAAAGATAGCCTGTTGTTAGAAACCCCTCTTGATGGTTCCTCGATGCTTCGAGAGGTGTGTCCATCTTGTGTTCTATCTTTTTTAGGACACATTATACAAGTGGATCTTATACCACTTGATATAAATGGATTCGATGTGATCCTTGGGATGGATACCTTAGAGAAGTATAAGGTTGTGTTGGACTGTGGTTCCAAGCAAGCAGTGTTTGATGACGATGGTGAAAGATGGATCTTCCAAGGTGATATGAAGATTCTTCCGATGTGTTTAGTGTCAGCGATGGTGGTAGAGAAGTTGTCGTGGCAAGGATGTAAGATGTTCCTAGCTCATGTTGTGGATACGAAGGAAAAAGGTCCTAGCCTTGAGGAGGTGCCTGTTGTCTGAGAGTTTGTAAATGTGTTTCTCGAGGAGTTTCTTGGTGTTCCCCCACCTCAAGAGATTGACTTTGAGATCAATCTGGTGCCAAGGACACAACTAGTTGCTCAGACACTGTACAGGATGGATCCAGCCAAGATGGCAGAACTTAAGAAGCAGTTACAAGAGTTGTTGGATAAACGTTTCATCAGAGTGATCACATCACTATGGGGTTCTCCAGTCTTGTTCGTAAATCTGAAGGATGGATCGATGCGTTTGGGCATAGATTACCAGCAGCTGAATAAAGTTACGATCAAGAACAAGCAACCGTTGCTGAGGATAGATGATATGTTTGATCAGTTGCGTGGATCTATAGTGTTCTCAAAGATCAATCTATGGTCCGAGTATCATCAGTTGAGGATTAAGGCAGATGACATACCAAAGTCAGCGTTTAGGATGAGGTATGGTCACTTCAAGTTTGTGGTTATGCCGTTTGGGCTAACCAATGTGCCTGCTGCTTTCATGGATCTGATGAACAAGGTGTTCCATTTATTTCTAGATCACTTTGTTGTAGTTTTTATAGATGACATCTTGATCTATAGTCGGGACAGTCAAGAGCATGAAAAGCATCTTCGACAAGCTTTGACTCTTCTTCGTCAGTTGTATGCCAAGTTTAGTAAGTGCGAGTTCTGGTTGAAAGAAGTGACTTTCTTGGGTCATGTGATATCTGCAGAAGGAGTCAGAGTGGACCCTAAGAAGGTGGAGTCTGTTGCAGAATGGGAGCAACAAAAGACGCCGACCGAAGTTCATAGTTTTCTGGGTCTAGCAGGATACTACCTGAGGCTTATAAAGGACTTTAGTGTGATCGCATTGTCGTTGACAAAATTGACCAGGAAGGATGTGATGAACCTGATTTTAGGATTATGATACCCAATATAGTGTTTTAAGACCATGAGTGTCATGTAGATGATTGATACCAAATTGAGGAATTGGTTGTTCAATCATTGTATATTTCCACCCAAAAAGTGTAACTATATATGCAATTGACAATTCGAATATTATTTGAGTTCAAGTATGATGAATAGGTTTGATTAAATTGATTTGGGTACATATGAGTCCATGGGACCTGTTTAGTAGTACCAATAACCTCAAGTGATATATTAATGAACTTTGAGGTATTAGTATCATAATAAGTGCTTCTGGACTTTTAGAATCAAGATTTTATGATTATTTGAATTGAATTCAAGGTAAATTTACCTTTTTATGAGGTTGGTTGAAGAATCTATATGCATGGATAAATAATAGACCTTGAGTCTCAAACTTTAATAGAATCTACTTTAGGTTTTTGTGATCCTATGTCAAAAAAATTAAGAATGTTTGGAGATTTCTATGAAGAGATGCAACTATTTGAAATTGAGGATATTGATGATATATTTTTTTAATCGGACTTTGCTCCTTTAAGTATCTAGTACCTAGGTCTGTGACATACTCATGTCATGCATCCTTTTACTGGTTGGGAGCCAGTGATCCAGAGAACCAGTCATCCCCAACCTCCATCAATTATAGATCAGGGGGATATGACCAGGCTGTGAATCAGTCGCACCAGATAGAGAACAAACAACCGATCAGTGTGATCTCCTAACCGAGAAATCCTCACCACCTCACTCCCACTCAACAACCTCTCACTCGAGGCATCAGGTGGCCATATGCGAGAGATCTAGCTACCTCCCATTTCTCCCTCTCCAAAGCGTTCTGCAGACACCTATTGACAAAGAAAGCTATAATGCCAGGTGCTCGCTAGAGAAGCTACAACTTATAGAAACCCTGCCTTGTGGTCATTCCAAATTCAACAAAACCTGGGATGTCTTCCTGGAGCATCGATTGTGTAAGACGGTGGCGAAGAAGCAAAGCCCCAATTTCACAGAGCTTCCTCCACCACAGATCCATAGCGGAGGTCTCGTGGGTCCATGATCCCTCTCCAGACGTCGAGGGTGCTCACAGTGGTGTGCCAATACCTAGAAGGTCTCACAGGACCATCATCTGATGACTAGAACATCGAGATGTGAAGGTGGCTCGTCAGGAGTCTGCTCCACGGCGGCGCCCTATTCTACGACGAATAGGAAGGATAGAGGGAGAGAAAGAGAGTGGGTTGAGAGAGATGATAGCTGAGGAGAAGCGAGGACCAAATCTGTGTCGAGGAGCTCCCAGCCGCTGCCCATGCCTTTCCGCTTCCTTCCTTGCGGCGGCGCTTACTTGGAAGGATGGTTCCACACGGAGATCGTGAAAGAGGGGATAGGAGATTGTAGGTCAAACCAGCAAGTAGATCCCAATCGAGTAGCTCTTGGCACCACCTTTGGGCGAAGGTAGAGGATGCTTGCCAGACGGAGTTCTTCTAGTGTGATGATGCTCACACACTCAGGAGACGGAGAATGCGAGAACTGAAGGAGAAGGGTCGATTCTGCGAGAAGAAACCCAGTGAACCTGTAGATCCAGTCCGTTTATCCCCTGAACCAGACCGACTTTGTAAAGATGAAAGGAGAGGGCCAGTTTCCTTGACTTGGCACTCATCCAGATCCTAAGCGCAAGATCTGACGGCTATGTTAATTTCAAACAAGGTAACTATCTCAGATTATATGCAGATCTTAGAAAATTCATTAAAAATTGCACCATTGGCCAAATAATTCCCCAAAAATATCCCTGGACTCAGAATAATGTCCTCTACATTATTGGATCCCTAGATCAGTCCTTTGATGCACATTTACTAATCTTATATTGTTTAGATAATAATACCCCATTTAGGTTTCATTAAATGAAATAAATTGTATAAAGCTGACATAAATTCTCAGAAAATTCTTATAGATCCCTAATTACGATTTTAATCCATTTGTGGGCCCTGAATTCAATTGTATTTCCTAATATTAGGTCTTTTCCCATTAATGCATAATTAGATGCTTTCAATCTCATATTAATGCTAGAAAATAGATTAAGCATCAGAAAATTATGAAATTTGGACCAGACCATAGTTATGACCTTTAGACCAGTATAAAAATATTAGAGGCAAGCTTAGGTCAGTTTAAACCTAGGTTTGACCTAAACCCTAACTTAAAACTAAAATATCAATGACATAATGGACCATGTATTAATGATGATTAATCTGTTATAAACCAGGTGATGACCAGATATCTAGATGAGCAAGAATGATTAAAAATCTCGGAACTCAGGTAAGTGGGTTTTATTTAAGTATATGACTATGGTTTTCTTGCTTGCTATCATGATATGTATGTATGCTCTCTTCTATTTGCAAATATTGGATGTAGTAGCACTATATAGTACTCGATGTTTTATCACTTATAAACATAAATGATAAGTAGATGCTTTGTAGTTATTTAAGGTGTTCATTATCCCCCTTACGAGGGAATGGATTAATGTTGGCTAGTACACCTCCCTAGAGCACACGGTGTATGGGGAGTTTCCCTAGAGTACTTGGTACACGGGGATGGGCCCAATATTTATGTTTTGGTACTAGTCCACCTTGATAATGCAATTCATCTAGGAAAATGACTTAAATTGGCGTATTTCGATTAATAAAGAAGTGTTTTCAATGATTTTCTTTCCTTTTGCAAATCTCTTTTTTCAAAATTATGAAAGCCATAAATACATGTATCTTTATGCCCATGTACACAACACCTTGTGTGTTGATTTGTTGTTTCACGTATGTTTTAGGTTCAGTGATAGCATGGGAGGAAAAGTACAGGACGTGAGCAAGTTGAACAGATTGTACCTATTGTGTAGATCCTAGTTTAGCATACATGTTCTTAGACTTGTAGAATATTCATTCAATATCTAAATGTAAATCATTTTGTAATAATTCATTTTGTATAAAAATACATGTTGAATGTTGAGTATGTTATGGTGGTATGTTCATGTATGCGCATATTGCTTCCGCATCGCTCTCTGATATGATTGGATGATGTTTTCGGATTCTGACATCTCATTCCCAATAGGGTTTGGAGAAATCAAAATCCGGGGACGTCACAGTTGGTATCAGAGCATGAACAATAGCTACACCTAACAAGTTCTCACCATGAAACTAAAACATAATTTCACCTTTCACTTTAAACCCTAGAAACTTAGTAAGTTGTTCTATAGAAATAACGTCTGACTTAGCCTTTAGGTTAGAACCTAGATGTTCGAGAACTAGGTTTAGACAAGTGTGTGAGACCCTTTCCGTATAACGCTCATATGTATGGGGTAGCTACACTAGTCTACATCTCGTTCTCACCATTTCACTAGGTTACATGGCACCAGACTATCTACTGTGTGTTGGACACTCGATTTTGCTGATTTGGTTTTGTTTTCCAATCGGCTCGAGCCTCGACAGTTTTCTCTGACGTCTCCTTTCTCGGAGAAAAACTATATAATATTTTGTTATATATATGTAAATATAAAAATATGTCCCTCACACTGTAGAGTAGTTAGTGTTCATGCAACCTAAGTGAAAGGGAGTGACAATAGTCTAGAAGAGAGAGTAGTCTAGATTACATGTCTAGAGCCTTATCAAGATATGTGATACATAGAGTAGATGATAGAACGATAGTTGAAATAAGCATGTGAAATCTTATCTAAGTTTGATATCTGATGGTATAAGTTTCCTTATTAAGATTTGAGTTATATATGAACCGAATCCACTCTTAGAGGATCTATGCTAAGTCGTGATGATGAAAGTACATTCCCTTTTCCTACTTAAGATAAGCTAAGTTAAGATAGAGATGCGTGTGCATGAGCCTCAAGCTCTTATACAAGGAGGATGTCTAGTGGTAGGACAAGATATGTGGTGAACTCTAGAGAGTAAGACCCACAGGGAGAAGGTCATAGGACCTAGACTCCAATATATGAGATATGTGTTAAAAAAAAGTCCTACACTAGATTACTCTTGAGTGTTGAGTTGAGTCCTTATGCATGATTCAAATCTATATGTGAGAATTGGGTAAAATAAAAGGATGGGTAGATGGCCCATATGATAAAGTCAATCCTTTGGCTGAGTTAGGTCCTAGCTTGAGTGCCATATTTTGTGGATTTCATCATTAATTGCAAGTGAGGTAATATATGAACTCTAGTTATGAGAGTATGATGCTTTGTGCAAAAGGTACTCAAAATACAATTCTCCCTTCTTCTTCTCTTTCTTAATATATGATGATAGAAACCTCACTTGAGCTATATAGATGATTTATATATGAGGAGTCACTCGTATAAGCTTGACCTATTCTATATTTTCCCCCTATATCATACATGTAGTACCCAAGATTGAAATCATGATAAGTTTGACTTTAAAATATTCTCTCCCCCTTTATATGAAACATGAAATATATGATGCTGAGATCATGGGATAAACTTAGTATATTCTCTATTTTTTCCCCTTCACATAATGCATGCAAGACATAAAATGTTGAACTCATGAACTTGATATAAAGATATCTTTGGATCATAGGATATATGATCAGAAATATAGTACATAACTTTGATCCTTCTCAATGTATGCTTCTAAGTTGAGTATGAATATCACGCCATTGGGTGAAACCCTAATGGTCAAGCATGTTACGTAAGCCCTTCTTATGTAGAAAAATCCCAGTGTCAAGAATGAAGATAAATCCCCTCTAATGTTGAAATCATTGTAAGATGTTGATAATAAAACATATTAATGATGCTAGATTTGAACGATCTGAATTTCATGGCATATAAACAAATTCCTCCCGAACATTAAAAGTATGAACAAAACATGTACCCTTAGAGATGATGTAACCCTAAGATATCATAATGTCATGTTATGGATAAGACATTAAGTGATGCTTCCACATATATAAGATGGGATGGACACACCCAATAATCTTTGGACTCTAAGCTGACAACTTAGAGTGCATGCAACTATGGTGGTCTTTGGAACCTAGAAGTGGTGACCTATATGAAGTTGAACTTTATGATTACCACTTAAGTATGAGATTAATTGAATTTCGAGGATGAAATTCCTTATAAGGTGGGGTGAATGTGATGAACCTGATTTTAGAATTATGATACCCAATATAGTGTTTTAAGACCATGAGTGTCATGTAGATGATTGATACCAAATTGAGGAATTGGTTGTTCAATCATTGTATATTTCCACCCAAAAAGTGTACTATAGATGCAATTGACAATTCGAATATTATTTGAGTTCAAGTATACTGAATAGGTTTGATTAAATTGATTTGGGTACATATGAGTCCATGGGACCCGTTTAATAGTACCAATAACCTCAAGTGATATATTAATGAACTTTGAGGTATTAGTATCATAATAAGTGCTTCTGGACTTTTAGAATCAAGATTTTATGATTATTTGAATTGAATTCAAGGTAAATTTACCTTTTTATGAGGTTGGTTGCAGAATCTATATGCATGGATAAATAATAGACCTTGAGTCTCAAACTTTAATAGAATCTACTTTAGGTTTTTGTGAGCCTATGTCAAAAAAATTAAGAATGTTTGGAGATTTCTACGAAGAGATGGAACTATTTGAAATTGGGGATATTGATGATATTTTTTTTTAATCAGACTTTGCTCCTTTAAGTATCTAGTACCTAGGTCTGTGACATACTCATGTCACACATCCTTTTACTGGTTGGGAGCCAGTGATCCAGAGAACCGGTCATCCCCAACCTCCATCAATTACGGATCAGGGGGATATGACCAGGCTGTGAATCAGTCGCACCAGATAGAGAACAAACAACAGATCAGTGTGATCTCCTAACCGAGAAATCCTCACCACCTCACTCCCACTCAACAACCTCTCACTCGAGGCATCGGGTGGCCATATGTGAGAGATCTAGCTACCTCCCATTTCTCTCTCTCCAAAGCATTCTGCAGACACCTATTGACAAAGAAAGCTATAATGCCAGGTGCTCACTGGAGAAGCAACAAATTATAGAAACCCTGCCTTGTGGTCATTCCAAATTCAAAAAAACTTGGGATGTCTTCCTGGAGCATCGATTGTGTAAGATGGTGGCGAAGAAGCAAAGCCCCAATTTCACAGAGCTTCCTCCGCCACAGATCCATAGCGGAGGTCTCGTGGGTCCATGATCCCTCTCCAGACATCGAGGGTGCTCACAGTGGTGTGCCAATACCTAGAAGGTCTCGCAAGACCATCATATGATGTCTAGAACGTCGAGATGTGAAGGTGGCTCGTCAGGAGTCTGCTCCACGGTGGCGCCCTGTTCTACGACGACTAGGAAGGATAGAGGGAGAGAAAGAGAGCGGGTCGAGAGAGATGATAGTTGAGGAGAAGCGAGGACCAAATCTGTGTCGAGGAGCTCCCAGCCACTTCCCATGCCTTGCCGTTTCCTTCCTTGCGGCGGCGCTTACCTGGAAGGATGGTCCCACACGGAGATCGTGAAAGAGGGGATAGGAGATTGTAGGTCAGACTAGCAAGTAGATCCTAATCGAGCAGCTCTTGGCACCACCTTTGGGCGGAGGCAGAGGATGCTCGCCGGCCGAAGTTCTTCCAGTGTGATGATGCTCGCACACTCAGGAGACGGAGAACGCGAGAACTGAAGGAGAAGGGTCGATTCTGCGAGAAGAAACCCAGCGAACCTATAGATCCAGTCCGTTTATCCCCTGAACCGGACCAACTTTGTAAAGATGAAAGGAGAGGGCCAGTTTCCTTGACTTGGCGCTCATCCAGATCCTAGGCGCAAGATCTGACGGCTATGTTAATTTCAAACAAGGTAACTATCTCAGATTATATGCCGATCTTAGAAAATTCATTAAAAATTGCACCATTGGCCAAATAATTCCCCAAAAATATACCTGGACTCAGAATAATGTCCTCTACATTACTAGATCCCTAGATCAGTCCTTTGATGCACATTTACTGATCTTATATAGTTTAGATGATAATACCCCATTTAGGTTTCATTAAATGAAATAAATTGTATAAAGCTGACATAAATTCTCAGAAAATTCTTATAGATCCCTAATTACGATTTTAATCCATTTGTGGGTCCTGAATTCAATTGTATTTCCTAATATTAGGCCTTTTCCCATTAATGCATAATTATATGCTTTCAATCTCATATTAATGCTAGAAAATAGATTAAGCATCAGAAAATTATGAAATTTGAACCAGACCATAGTTATGACCTTTAGACCAGTATAAAAATATTAGAGGCAAGCTTAGGTCAGTTTAAACCTAGGTTTGACCTAAACCCTAACTTAAAACTAAAATATCAATGACATAATGGACCATGTATTAATGATGATTAATTTGTTATTAACTAGGTGATGACCAGATATCTAGATGAGCAAGAGTGATTAAAATCTCTGAACTCAGGTATGTGGGTTTTATTTAAGTATATGACTATGGTTTTCTTGCTTGCTATCATGATATGTATGTATGCTCTCTTCTATTTGCAAATATTGGATGTAGTAGCACTATATAGTACTCGATGTTTTATCACTTATAAACATAAATGATAAGTAGATGCTTTGTAGTTATTTAAGGTGTTCATTATCCCCCTTACGAGGGAATGGATTAATGTTGGCTAGTACACCTCCCTAGAGCACACGGTGTACGGGGAGTTTCCCTAGAGTACTTGGTACACAGGGGTGGGCCCAATATTTATGTTTTGGTACTAGTCCACCTTGATAATGCAATTCATCTAGGAAAATGACTTAAATTGGCGTATTTCGATTAATAAAGAAGTGTTTTCAATGATTTTCTTTCCTTCTGCAAATCTTTTTTTTCAAAATTATGAAAGCCTTAAATATATGTATCTTTCTGCCCATGTACACAACACCTTGTGTGTTGATTTGTTGTTTCACGTATGTTTTAGGTTCAGAGATAGCATGGGAGGAAAAGTATAGGATGTGAGCAAGTTGAACAGGTTGTACCTATTGTGTAGATCCTAGTTTAGCATACATGTTCTTAGACTTGTAGAATATTCATTCAATATGTAAATGTAAATCATTTTGTAATAATTAATTTTGTATAAAAATACATGTTGAATGTTGATTATGTTATGGTAGTATGTTCATGTATGCGCATATTGCTTCCACATCGCTCTCTGATATGATTGGATGATGTTTTCAGATTCTGACATCTCATTCCCAATAGGGTTTGGAGAAATCAAAATCCGGGGACGTCACAAAGGATGTACCCTTTGTTTGGAATGATTGTTGCCAGCAAGCTTTCCAAAGTTTGAAGGAGAAGCTGACTAGTGCTCCAATGTTGGTGCGGCCAGAGCCTGGGAAGGGCTATGTTGTTTTCTATGATGCTTCCAAGAAAGGCCTAGGATGTGTGCTGATGCAGGAGGATCATGTGGTTTCTTTTGCTTCATGACAACTTAAGAAGCATGAGGAGAATAACCCGACACATGATTTAGAGTTGGTAGCGGTGGTGCATGCATTAAAGATTTAGAGACACTATCTATATGGGGAAATGTGTCAGATCTTTACAAATCATAAGAATTTGAAGTACAACTTCTCATAGAGTGAGCTGAACATGCGACTACGTCGCTAGATGGAGCTGATCAATGATTATGACTGCACCATTGAGTGTCATCCTGGTAAGGCGAACATGATAGCTGATGCGCTTAGTAGGAAGTCTTCTTTTCTTTCCACGAAGAATGCACAAATGAGCTCCATGGTATGCCATAGGTGGGATATGCTTATCTCTTTGCGGCAGATGAATGCGCAGTTGGAAGTTTCTTTGTTGGCAGGTTTTTTGGCATAGATGCAAGTCAAGCCTACGTTGAGACATCAGATCAAAGACACACAACAGGAAGATGACACAGTGCAGTTAATCAGGTCAGAGTTCGACAACAAAAAGCGTGATGGGTTCCATGAGTCTAAAGATGGACTAGTTTGTTATCATAATAGGGTGGTGGTCCCTGATGTTGATGATCTAAGAAAGCTAGTGCTCGAGGAAGCACACACATCGATGTATGCTATGCATCCATGTCACATTTATACCTAGAGGAGATAAGGTATACTGCTCATTCTCCAACCGACCACCGCTTAGTTGAAATTGGTACCATACAAGTTCAATGGAAGAGACAACTTCCAAGACCTCACCCATCTTAGTCAGTAGGAGACCACTAGTAGTGACATCATGTCATGCAACTAGCTTGTTGGGGTATAGCGACATCTTCACTATAGAGCTACAGCTGCAACATGCACTCTCTTTAGGGAGATCACACAGCAACCCCAATACATTTTCATTAGGGTGATCACACAACAACCCCGATATTCCTCGGGGATATAGCACAAAAATCCCTATCTGGACGTAAGGATATGTTCGTCTGTCACCCCCACATATTCAAAAATATGCACTTTGAGTTAAACTCGTTTCACCATTCAACTAATCTTGAAACCGAATGGATCAATGGCCAAGGCAACTACATGATAAGGTTCCACTTGATTAATTAGGTGCATTATAGTATCTTTTAGCATCAACCAAGTTACAAGCATGTAACATATGCTACAAAGAAAGGTGTAATACATTTATTAAGTACTTTCATAATCATTAGAACACATTGAATGCATAACACTCGAGATCTCAGTCCCTTATCACATTATTGGGAATTCTCATCCCTTAATATTATCATCATCATGAATTCTAGATCTGGGTATTCAAACCCTTAGTTCATCACTGAACATTGTCACCTGTTATCAGGTAACTATTACCTCCAGGTCCTCAGACCAGGTATACATTATACTTATTGCACAAGTATTTCTCATGGCTCATTTAATTTGTATCATATGAAACATCATAGCTCATACCTGGCTATGCTCATCATCTCATGATACCTGCATGGTTAGTATTTCATGATAAAAACAATATCAAGTACATAACATCACCATGCAATACAAGAGAAATACAACCTTCCCATTATTAGGGTTAGGGTTTCCCTTTCAAGCCGATTAGGGTTTCAAGTCGATAAGGGTTTCAAGTTCATATTATCAAGAATCAAAACCCTGATTCATAGCTCCACACATATTAGGAGCATCAATGTATGCTCATTAAATGATTATCACACAAAGTATGCGTTTCTCTCTCATCCTCACTAGGATATTTATTACATTATACTTTATTAAGTTGGCTCAACCCTTTTCTCAAGGTACAATGGCCTACACGTATCAAAATGCATTAAACTCTTTACATCTTAATGTATCATTTGACATAACACACTTCATGTGTTACTCAATAAAGTATATAGGATTGGAGGTGCTTACCTCCATATCGGGCAAGAGGTGTATGCTTGCTTACCATATCGGGTAAGAGGTGTATGCTTACTTACCATATCGGGCAAGAGGTGTATGCTTTGTTACCATATCAGGCAGTAGTGGTCCACACATTGCAAGAGGTGTATGCTTGCTTACATGAAGACATATCAGAATGAAACAATTCCATCTGACCTGTCATGACTCGTGGATTGACTACTACCTATGGATGATTCATAGCATAGAATCTTATCATTTCCTATTTCCGACTCCATGCTCTATTGTTTAGTGTAGATGAACCTACTTGGGACGCTAGTCCATGCCCTCATGTGCCACTACTGAACTGTTGCCTCTGAGAGCCTTGTTGACCTTGCCTCGGTGGTTGGGTTACCTCCATGTCTGTAACTGAACATTCTCTCTTCATATGTCCTGTTTGCCCACACTTGAAACAATTTATGTCCCATTGTGGTCTAGATGGTCCTGTTATTGACATTGATTCTGTACTATGGGTTCCACTTGGCAAAAAACTACGGCCTCTACCCTTACTTGACGTCCATTGCATCTTTGCATTGAACCTTTGTGGTGCTAATGGTGTAGGAAACCTTGTGTAAAGACCAAGTCTCTACTATAAACCATGGCAACCAAAATCATCAATTGTGTAGGAAACCTTGTTCGAAGACCAAAAGGGGGTGCGTGACAAGGAAAAATAAACGGAACATTGGCGTTACACATCAAATAGATGAAATCGATTAAAATCCATAGTTATACTTTATTAAAAGCTCATAAAATGGATTTGAAGGGTCAAACGAAGTCCAAAAGACACCAAATTTGGACCATAGGTTCATGTTAGCATTTAGAACGATGCTATATAATTAGATTTCATATTTAACCTCACTAAGGCTCATAACTCATATGTTGTCCATAATTACATGTATTAATATATTAAAAGAGGTGAAATAATATGGAAAACTAATTATTTGAAATATGGGAGTAATATTCCGAGGCAAGCATCTCCTAATTATTTCAAGAGAAATAACTCACCATATTATCCCATTTTCACACATTTTATCCACTTAAGAGGAGAGAGAAAATAAAGAGGTTAATATACTCAAAATTAATTCAAATGTATATTATTACTAATATATTTATCGAAAAAGCTCCAAATTAATATTATCTACTTATATCCATCCTTAATGACCAAATTACATTATTAACCTTCACTTATCTCCTTAATTGGGTTATTTGTGCAAACACCCCTTCATTAACATAAATGAGGGAAAAAGGTAATTTTAAACATTGAATTGTGCTCAAATTGCACAAGGGGTCCAAAAAGAATATAAAACAAGGGAAATTTATGAAAAAGGTCCAAATGGACTAGAAGACCAAGAAAAGCTCAAAAGTGGGTAAATTGCAGGAAAGACCCTGAGATTCAGTATGTTACAACACACCACCCCTTAAAGAGGATTTTGTCCCCAAAATCCCAACAAGAGGGAATAAAGGGTGGGTGTGCAACTTCCCAACCTTAAACAACTAGGTTATAACCCTTAATCTAGGGTACAACACAAAATCTACATAAGTCAGGTGTTACTAAGGTTTCCACAAAACCTATAGCCTTTTATCAAACTCAAATTAACATTTTTGCCTTATTAACATAATCTCCATCATGAAGAGGTATCATATTTATTATACTATCGCTTAGATAACATTTTATGCACATTGTTTTCAAAACAATTACATCTCAAAATTATATCATATATATTTCCCTCATCAAGGGGTTTAAGCACAATTATGGTTTATTACGCCATTTCAACATTAATTAATGTATTAGGTCAAAAACCTTAATAACATGAATTCATTTTTCCATTATCCTCTTAAAAATATCGTGTAGAATTATCACAAATTATTTTGTAGAAAAAGTTGATACTATCAGACAATTTATTAAACCTATAATAATTCCAAATAATGTTCATATTGCACATTTTCATATCATTTTTCATAATCATATTAATGACATCATTAATCATTTTCATCCATTACACTTCATATTATAAATTATACATATTTTACTTCACATAAGGCATTTTATGAATATTTATGTGAATCCAATTATTCATTATCATATTTGAGTCATTATATGCATTTTAGTGAATAGGATGTAACACATTAAATATTAATGGATTAATTCATATATCAAGTTATGATGAGGTGTTCATTAGAGAACAAGGTGATATACCTTATATATATTGATAACTTAGTGACTATAATCCATTTATATGCATTAAGGTATATTATGTGATGATGACACCTAATGTCACTAATGTATCATGAAAGGCATTAAGGGTATATATATGTATATGTTTTCAAGGCTATATGATTACATATTAGGGTTTAGGTCAACATGATCATTACATGTTAAAGCATCCATAGGGTGCATTACACATTTTATCATTAGGGTGGCATAGTCAACATTATGTATATTCACCATTAGTAACTTGTTTATTATGTGCATCAATAATATGTGAAGGTTCAAGCATATGAACTATCTCTATATGACTTACTACATATATATACATGTGTGAATAAACAAACAAGTTGAATTACAAGTATAATGTGTTTGGTAAATTCTTGTTTACATAAGTTATTATGTACATATGCCCACATAGATAGGGTTTCTAACTCTAAAGGTATTTGATTTTGCTTTTAGTTAGGATTCCATCCCCCTAAAAAGGGATTTAGTCTTCGAAATCAGATTTGCAAAACCAAATAGGGTACTAACACCATTACCCTTATACCACCCCTTAAAAGGTCAACTAAGTCAAACTAAGATAAGGGTGAAAGGGTACATAAAACCCAACACTAAAAGGATTTACTAACCAAACTTCAGAGTGTAACATAGGGTACACTAAACCCTAAACATAGGAGTATAAGGTATTTAAGGATGGTTTTTGTGTAAGAGATAAAATCATCACTTAAGGTTTTCCTAAGGTATTCAACAATTAGGCAACAAGCCCAAAGATAGACTATTTCGAGCTGTCTGTATCAGATCATGCCAGGCCAGGTCATATGAGCTCAGGAGTCCTCGCTACCAAGCTAGTGGGGCGGAGGAAAATATTGCCAGCCCCCAAGCTCTGACCCTTTCTAGACACCATCACTTCAACTTCTTGCTCTAGTAGCTTCTCAATAGACAATTCACCAAAAAGTTGACAAATTTTATTTCTAATTAATTATTATTATGATACTAAATCAAACTTTCATGCTACGTCAACTCTAAGGTGAAAAACTTACTAAAGGAACTATATACTCTAGGGAGACAATTTTGAATTAGTCAAGAATGTGACTACCTTGATGCTCTGATACCATGCTGTAAAGACCAAGTCTCTACTATAAACCATGGCAACCAAAATCATCAATTGTGTAGCAGCGGAAATTTAAATCTTGACTTTATGCAAAATGTATAAAGAGTACATTACAAAATTTTCCCAAAAGTGGTACATCTTTATACTAGGATCAAGGTAGAGGAAGACTTAGACTAATACAACATTGTATCCAAACAAAACAACTATTAACATAAAAGCAACTATGACCATGCAAGCTATATGTTCCTTTTCTTCTTGTCCTATCCTTAGCCTTAGGTTCACCACACTTCCATGCGCACTTTGATCCTAGCCTGGATAGTTGGGGTCATCCAACAAGAGAGAGATAAAAGGTATGTGTCAATAATAGGATAAAGGAAATCATAAAGCTAAGCATTTCATAACCAGAGATTCCACTAAGGGATTTCAAGAAGTGAGAGGAAAAAGAGTGAATAAGATTTTAGAAAACTGCCACATTTAAATATCAACAATTATCACATTTTCATGAATATAAATTATGACTCAAAATCCTCTCAATGTAGGGTGAGGCACCTACCGGACCTCACCAATGGCAGGGGGACTAAAACCCCAGTGCCTAAAAAGTGGCAGGGGGAGTGCCTAATATATAAAATGGCAGGGGGACTAAAACCCAGTGCCCGACAGGGGGACTAAAATCCCAGTGCCCTGTGGGTGGTTTGTACTCATGTACACTACATTGTCAATTGGCCAATAACTATATCATGCATAAACATTCACTTGGCAGTAGAGTGAAATATAACAAGATTGCAACATAGCATTGGGAATAAAACCCAAGAAATATATAAACCATCATAGGCAACAACAATATACAATGTTTCCAAGTATTTCAAAAGATGAGCCAACATAGGCAATAGCAAGATTAAGAATTTCCAAGTAAATGAGAAACATATGTAGTAGCAAGTTTCACATTATTCAAATGAATGAGCCACATTGGCTTTAGAAGCATAAAATAAGTAAAGAGACAATAAATGCAATTAGAAGGATGACAAGGCTAGCACAATAATGATTGTGGGGTTGGAAAAGACCCAAATGAAGGATAGGTAGTTTGCACAATTACATTCACATTCATCTTTGATAGGATTCATATAATATGATTCACATACATAGGATCCACATACAAAATAGGGTGCACATACACAAATAGGATCCACATACCTGTTTTAATTAATTACCATCATATTTACCAAACTGATTGTATCACCATCCATATATTCCCTAGTTATAAACATTATCATGTATTAATATATATAAAGACATAAAGCATAGGAAAAACCCTACTTTTCTACCTTGTAAACCAAAGCTCGATTTGTGACTCAAAACCTTGACCAAACGATTAGTCATATTCTCCTGATTAATAAAACATATTTTATTTTACAATTTGGAGTTAAAATGAATTAATTATGTATTTTAGAACATTTTACACCCTTAAAAAGGCACTCAAAGCAAACTTCGAAACAAGAATCCAAATCATGACTCAAAAACCATAAAATCGAATTCTACGTTAAAAATCCTTTCCATTGACTATTTATTTGCATTTTTCTTACAATGGATCGATTTACTATGAATTAAGTAAAATCGACCAATCATAATGCAAGAAAACTATAGAGTGACAAGTATTTAAATCAAAATACAATTCAATGTAAATAACGGATGAAATGACCAAAATACCCATTCTCGTTAAATCAATTTAATTAAGCAGCGAGGGCTGTATGGTGATTTGCATGTAACGAAACCTTACAAACGGGAAACATAACCCAAGGTGAAAATATGAGATTACCCCTGTATTGCAAAGTTGGCTGGTCAGAGGGGCGAGGGTTGCCTTGGTCATTTACTGACCTGGCTTCTTCCTCAGCCAGGCCATGGTGCGAGCAACATTTCCTGGAGCTTCGACTCTAGTGCTGACTCGCCTCATCATACCAAAGCTCAACTAAGGAACGATGTGAATGGGTCCATTGAGACCTGGCGGAGCCAAAGGAATCCTCACCACAAGGCGGGAACCTCAGGAGCGCACTGACTCGCCAGAAACATCCAGAGAGCATAGGAAACGAAAACCAAACCAAAAGTGTGAAAACGAGGAGAAAGGTCGAAGCTGGGCACTCCATCGAATTCACAGAGGAAAAATGGATCAAACCCTCCCCTCTATGCGGGCGGAGGAGCACAACAGAACGAGATGGCCAGGTGATGGTAGAGCTCGAAGGCGAGCTTACAGGATCCAACGTTCGGGGGCATCGCAAGGCAAAACAAAGAAGCGAAAAGGAAAAGGGGAGGTCGAGGATGCTCACCTAGGAGGCAATTAGTCCGAAGTGGTCGGAGGTGCAAGCAGCAGGTCGAGGTCGTCAGAGAAGAAGACTGAGTAGGTCGGGGTGACTGAGGGCAGCCTGGGGTCAATTGAGCATGGAGGAGATTTTCTCGGGGGCTGAGGGTACTTGACTCGGCCTTAAGTAGGCGCGAGAGTGGGCGAAGGTCCCTCTGTGTGGCCATGGTGGAGACGAATCGAGGAGGCACGTTGGGCGTTTTGCAAACAGACCAAAGAAGACAATGATCTAGGGCTCATTCGAACCGGTGGCGGGAGACAGAGCCAAAGGGCTTGGAATCATGTGAAACGATCCATCATAGAGGAAGAACGGTCTCAGGGATCCGAGGAGGCACAACTGTTGCTCGGACACACGAGTGACTGGAGGAAGAAGACGCATCTTCGGCCGTCCGATCATGCGGATGATCGAATATGAGCCATCAGATGGTTCACAGACCAAAAGGGGGTGCCTGACAAGGAAAAATAAACGGAACATTGGCGTTACACATCAAATAGATGAAATCGATTAAAATTCATAGTTATACTTTATTAAAAGCTCATAAAATGGATTTGAAGGGTCAAACGAAGTCCAAAAGACACCAAATTTGGACCATAGGTTCATGTTAGCATTTAGAACGATGATATATAATTAGATTTTGTATTAGCTCATAACTCATATGTTGTCCATAATTACATGTATTAATATATTAAAAGAGGTGAAATAATATGGAAAACTAATTATTTGAAATATGAGAGTAATATTTCGAGGCAAGCATCTCCTAATTATTTCAAGAGAAATAAATCACCATATTATCCCATTTTCACACATTTTATCCACTTAAGAGGAGAGAGAAAATAAAGAGGTTAATATACTCATAATTAATTCAAATGCATATTATTACTAATATATTTATCCAAAAAGCTCCAAATTAATATTATCTACTTATATCCATCCTTAATGACCAAATTAAATTATTAACCTTCACTTATCTCCTTAATTGGGTTATTTGTGCAAACACCCCTTCATTAACATAAATGAGGGAAAAAGGTAATTTTAAACATTGAATTGTGCTCAAATTGCACAAGGGGTCCCAAAAGAATATAAAACAAGGGAAATTTATGAAAAAGGTCCAAATGGACTAGAAGACCAAGAAAAGCTCAAAAGTGGGTAAATTGCAGGAAAGACCCTGAGATTCAGTATGTTACACCTTGGGCTCTTGAAACTTCTAGACCTCTGTCCCTAGAACTGGGAAGGTCCTTTCCTACTGTTTGTCAAATGTTTCTCAATCACAGACTTTTCTTTCCCCTTAACTGATTCCACAAAGGTGGAAAACCTCTCTCTATTCTCTAGAGCAGCTACAACTGTGGTTAACTTAGTGTTCAGACCCTTCTCAAAATGCCGAATCCTCTCTTCATCCATTGTAGGCATGTGTGGACAAAATCACAGAAGCTCCATAAACTTAGCTTCATACTCATAATCTTCATCGGTCCTTGTTTAATCCTCTCAAACTATGAGATTTTCTCATCCAAATAAGTCTTGGGAAAGTATCTAATGACAAACTCATGTCGGAATTCCTTCCATCCAACCTCAACACTAGGTCTTTTCTCTTCTTCAATGGCCCATCAATGGCCAGTGCTTCCTTTTAAAAGGTACACAATATGCCTAACTTAATCAGTTTCTGGGATACTAAGGATTCTAAAAGCTTTTTTTAGCTCAGTGAGCCATAAATCTACATTTGCTGGGTCAGCTATACCGACATATTTGGTGGCTCCTACCCAGCGTAACCGCTCAAAGGTCTTACCAGATCCATGTCCCTCACTGGGAACTGGTGCCCTAGGTGTTGGTGCTAGCATCCAGTCTGCCATATGCATCATTGTGGTCATGAACTGCCCGAAAAGAGCATGAAAGGATGGGTTTTCTAGCATGGCTTGATCAAGATGGGGATTCTCAGGCACTGATTCCTCTCTAGCCTGATCCCTTACACCTCCTCCTGGTGCAACAACACTATTCTCAATAGCACATTCTTCGTGTGCTCCAACCATCCTTCAGCTTTACTTCTTCTCCTATATGTGCACAAGTCACTATAAGATAAACTAGAGGACACTAGAATAGATTCAACAACCTTAATCCTATGTCTGTGTAGACTTAGAAAATCTTAGGCTCTAATACCAAAACTTGTGGTGACCACTATCAAACTGACAGTTAAATCATCATAGTAATTATGCGGAATAACCATTAGCAGCATATTAATGAAAATCACTAAAAATTAAAATCATTTTGCATGGAGATCCATTGCCAGGAAACTCTTAAAGAAAGAACCAAGGTAATATATACATCATGGTTCACACTGTACATTAATTGTACCATCTTTTCTCGAGGATATCATATACCAGTTGCTTTGCCCAACATATACATAAGCAACATAAAACCTCAAGGCATACAAGCCAAAATCTCAAATCGTTTATAAAACCATTACGTACTAACTCCCAAGGACCTGGGAGTAGAGACAACACATAGGACTTCTATCTACAATACATGATAGATAACACACTCAACCTGAGCTGTTACTACTGTCCCTACTTCTGTTCTCCTCCCTCTATAGTACAATCTCTACCTCCTTGTACGCGTCCACCTAAATTTTTTGGGACCAACGGGGTGAGACAAAAGTCCCAGAGAGAGATATAACTCTCTTCCAACAATATTATTATCACAGGTAAATAGTATCAAACTGAACAGAGGATCTTTTATATTAATAATCAAGATTAATCACTATTTATAAGTAGGACATAGTAATATCATCTCTTAAAGCAATGTATTTATCTAAGATAGAGCAATAAATCATCTATTCACTTTATAAGGAATATGAAGAACACATATAACACCTATCTATTTAAGATGTATAATAGTAATATAACATCAACCAATATTTCTGTATGCAATCCTTAAGAAGATATGCTACATGGCTGATTAAATATTTACAATCACAATTATGCCCACATGAGATGAGGTATACCGCTCATGCTCGAACCGACCACCACTTAGATGAAATCGGTACCATACAAGGTCAATGGAAGAGCTGGATGCTAAGACCTCACCTATCTTAGTTAGTACGAGACCACTGGCAGTGACATCATGTCAAATTGCAACTAGCTTTCTGGGGTATAGTGACATCTTCTCTATAGAGCTACTGCCGCTTCATGCACTCTCTTCGGGGAGATCACACAGCAACCCCGGTACATTTTCATCAGGGAAATCACACAACAACCCTGGTATTCCTTGGGGAGATAGAACAGAAATCCCTATTTGGACGTAAGGATATGTTTGTCCATCATTCCCACATATTAAAAAATATGCACTCTGAGTTAAACTCATTTCACCATTCAACAAATCCTGACACTGAATGGATCTATGGCCAGGCCAACTACAAGATAAGGTTCCACTTGATTAATTAGGTGCATTACAATATCTTTTAGCATCAACCAAGTTACAAGCATGAATTATAAGAGATGCTACAAATAAAGGTGTAATACATTTATCAAGTACTTTCATAATCTTTGGAACACATTGAATGCATAACACTCAAGGTCTCAGTCCCTTATCACATTATTGGGAATTATCATCCCTTAACATTATCATCATCATGATTGCTAGATCTGGGTATTCAAACCCTTAGTTCATCACTGAACATTGTCACCTCTTATTAGGTAACTATTACCTCTAGGTCCTCAGACCAGGTATACATTATACTTATTGCACAAGTATTTCTCATGGCTCACAAGGCCCATTTAATTTGTATCATATGAAATATCATAGCTCATACCTGGCTATGCTCATCATCTCATGATACCTGCATGATTAGTATTTCATGATAAAAACAATATCAAGTACATAACACAGCATGCAATATAAGAGAAATACAACCTTCCCATTATTAGGGTTAGGGTTTCCCTTTCAAGACAATTAGGGTTTCAAGCCAATTAGGGCTTCAAGTCGATTAGGGTTTCAAGTTCATATTATCAAGAATCAAAACCCTGATTCATAGCTCCACACATATTAGGAGCATCATTGTATGCTCATTAAATGATTATCACACAAAGTATGAGTTTCTCTCTCATCCTCACTAGAATATGGATTACATCTTATTTTATTAAGTTGGTTCAACCCTTTTCTCAAGGTACATTGGCCTACACTTATCAAAATGCATTAAACTCTTTACATCTTAATGTATCATTTAACATGACACACTTCATGTGTTACTCAATCAAGTATATAGGATTGGAGGTGCTTACCTCCATATTAGGCAAGAGGTGTATGCTTGCTTACCATATCGGGCAAGAGGTGTATGCTTGCTTACCATATCAGGCAAGAGGTGCATGCTTGCTTACCATATTGGGCAAGAGGTATATTCTTATCAGGAAAGAGGTGTATGCTTGCTTACCATATCGGGAAAGAGGTGTATGCTTGCTTACCATGTTGGGAAAAAGGTGTATGCTTGCTTACCATATTGGGCAAGAGGTGCTTCAACCTGATATCAGTTTGTGCCATGATGATGTAATCATCATCAAGCTCTAGACTTTCATTCCTTACTATCCTAGTTCATGGACAACAGTCCTATGCAACTATTAGAACTCATGGATTCAACAATTATTCTAGAAAACTTGAAATTGAAAGTAGATCATCAAGTATAGTAAGATTGAAGGTGAATAATAACATGATTAGGTTCAAGTTATCTAACCTGCCTTAAGAACAACTTCAAAGCTCCAAGATCCAAAGCTTTACATTCCTAATGTTGAGATGAACTTATCAAAGATCCAAGACTTGTTCACAACTCCCTTATATGCAAAGATTCCATAGATAAGAACTTGTTGAAGAAGAAAAGAAAGGAAGAATCACAACCCAAGATTCATGCTTCAACCTAGGTTGAAGATGACCATGGCTTCACCTTAAGCTTAAGTCTAGAGATCCTCCTTGCTCCACAACTACTATGCACGGTATCTAAGAGAAATAGGGTTGTAGGATTCGAAAAGTTTCACTAGTAGGTGAAAGGAGTGGTATATATAATTGAGGTTCATGAGAGAGAGTGTATAAGAGGTGTCATCATCTTACACTACTAGGCGACATGTGTCCGTGCATAATTGACATGTGTCCATGCATGCACACATATTTATATTGACATGAAAAACTCTTGAGAATAATATAGGGATAAGATTTTGGCCATTAGTTATCTTGTTGAGCAAGATATTTCAACCCAACATCACTTTATTCACAAATCGATACAAATTTTCCAAGGAAAGTTGTAAACTGATATCCATCACCTTCTTGAGGTGCTTAAATCATCATGACCTTTTCCAAGAGTTTAAAAAACGATATGGGACCTCATCTATGGCTCCTTGGCCGATAGGCACTCCCATATAACCTCTACAACTCAATACAACTCATATTAGGGTTTCAACTATACAACTCTTCTTGGTCTTTCATCACCAAGAATACCATCACTCAAATGTGATTCAAACATGGTTCCTCTTTCTTTCTATCTCCTATAGATGATGCTAACAGAGAGTAGGGACACTCTAGATGTGGTAATTTGCATGTCAACCCTACATTTTGGGTAAATTGCAAATTGCACCAAAACTGGTACACAAGGCACAAGCACTATTCAAACAAGCTCCAACTTGGAACTTAGGCTTTCCACAAGACACCCCTTAGCATCATTCTCTCTCTTATGATGCTAAAGAACTTGAAGAATTTTCAAAATGTGGCATATTGCAATATAAACCCTCATTTTAGGGAAATTACAAATTACACCCAAACTATCATATAATGCACAAACAGTTTGCAAATAAGATAAAACTTGAAAATTAAACTTTCCTTGAGTCTTAATTACTTTTCAAAAGAGTAAAACAAGTTTATAAATAACTTAATTAAGAAACACTTCCAGGTTTGTGCCATAACCATGGTCAGGGATGTTACAATTATCAACCCCTAACATGGATTTCATTCCCAAAGTCTCAATAGAAAAGAGAAGTGTACTTCCTCCTCATTTCTTCCTCTAGATCCCATGCAGCTTCTTCAACACCATGGTGATGCCAGAGAACTTTCATAAGAACTATGTCTTTCTTTTTCAACTTCTTGATTCTTCTGTCAAGAATCATCATTGGACCTTCCACATAGGATATATCTTCATTCAATTCTATCTCTACAAGTTGTAACACCAACTTTGTATCAGGATGAAACTTTCTCATCATAGATATATTAAACACTGGATGTAGCCTATGTAGCTCAGGTGGAAACTCCAACCTATAGGCTACCTTTCCAATCCATGCTGTCACTAGGTAAGGTCCCATAAATCTAGGAGCTAACTTACCCTTCTTCCCAAATATGAGAACACCTTCCCAAGGAGAGACCTTGAGATACACTCTATCTCCAACTTGGAATTCTAAAGGTCTACGACGTTTATCGATATATGACTTCTGTCTATCCTTTGAAACCTTCAACTATTGTTGTATTACTTTAATCTTTTCAATTGTCTGTTGTACTAATTCAGGACCCAGAAGTTGGTATTATGCTGTCTCATACCAACATAATGGAGATCTAAAACGTCTACCATATAATGCTTCATATGGTGCCATTTTAATACTAGCCTGATAACTATTGTTGTAGGAAAAATCTATTAAGCTCAAGTGTAAGTCCCAACCTCCTATAAACTGAAGAACACATTCCCTAAGCAAGTCCTCCAAAGTATGTATAGTCCTTTCCAATTATCCATCTATCGGAGGGTGAAAAGCTATGCTAAACTTAAACTGCGTACCCAAGGCTTTATGTAGTCGTTCCCAAAAATGACTTGTAAACTAGGGACCCCTATCAGACACAATTGTGACTAGAACTCCGTGTAACCGTACTATCTCATCTATGTAGATCTGTGCAAGTTTTTCAATAGTATAGGTTGTTTTAATAGGATAAAAATATGTTGACTTAGTCAACCTATCAACTATCACCCAAATGGAATCATGACTTTTGGCTGTTCTGGGTAGACCAACCACAAAGTCCATTGTCACGTGATCCCATTTCCACTACGGTATAGGCAAGGGTTGCAATGTTCCTGCATGCTTCTGGTGTTCTACTTTAACTTGCTAATACATTAGACATTGCATAACAAACTCATCTACATCCTTCTTCAAACCAGGCCACCAATACATATCTTTTAAGTTATGATACATTTTAGTACTCCCTCGATGCATTGCATACATGGATGAATGAGCTTCCTCCATAACTATCTTTCTTAAGTCATTGTCATCAGGTACTACCATTCTACCATGGTAATAGACTACCTCACCCTCTGACTCATCGAAATCGTCCCGTTGCTCACTACCATACTCTGACCTGATCTGCTGAATCATAATATCAACCTATTGTGCCTCTTTAATCTATTGTCTTAGAGTAGGTTTCACATGCATCTTGACCAACAATCTGACTAACAAAGATACTTTTAACTGTACATTTATTTGTCTCAAAGAGACAAACATGTACCATTTAAAACACATTAAAGAATTCAACTGTGCTTTATCTATGGGTGGAGATGAAGATTTTCTACTTAGTACATCTGCCACTACATTAGCTTTTCCTAGATGATAATCAATTGCACAATTGTAGTCCTTGATTAATTCCATCCAGCGACGTTGTCTCATATTCAACTCATACTGTGAGAAGAAGTATTTTAAGTTTTTATGGCCTGTGAAAATCTGACACGTTTCTCCATAAAGATAATACCTCCAAATCTTCAATGCGTGGACCACTATAGATAACTCTAGATCATGCGTTAGATAATTCTCCTCGTGTTTCTTAAGCTGTCAGGAAGCAAAAAAAACCATATGATCACTCTACATCAGCACACATCCTAGACCATTCTTAGAGGCATCATAGAAAACAATGTATCCCTTTCCTTGCTCAGGTAAAACCAACACAGGTGCATTAGTCCACCTTTCTTTCAACAATAGGAAAGAACGCTGACACTTATCATTCCAGAGAAAAAGAACCTCCTTCCTGGTTAACCTAGTTAGGGGTAATGCTACAGAACTAAAGTCTTTAATAAACCTTCTATAGTAACCTGCCAGACCTAGGAAACTACGAATCTTAGTTGGTGTCTTGGGCTGTTCCCACTCTACAACAGACTCGACTTTCTTAGGATCAACATGAATACCTAAAGCAGATATAACGTGTCCTAGGAAAGACACTTCTGACAACCACAACTCACACTTGCTATCTTAGCATATAGCTGGTATTGTCTCAATAAAGTCAAGGTTTGACGAAGGTGTTGTTCATATTGTTAACCATCTCTACTGTATATCAGGATGTCGTCTATGAAGACCACTATGAACTGATCAAGGAATGGCCAAAAGATTCTATTCATGAGCTCCATGAATGCAGCTGGTGCATTAGTGGTGCATTAGTTAGTCCAAACGACATAACTACAAACTCATAATGACCATACCTTATCCTAAAGGCTAACTTAGGTATGTCGCTCTCCTTGATACGTAACTGATGATATCCTGACCTTAGATATATCTTAGAGAACATTGTTGCACCATGTAACTGGTCAAATAGATCATCTATCCTTGGTAGAGGATATTTGTTCTTTATAGTCACCTTGTTAAGCTATCTATAGTCTATGCATAATCTCATAGACCCATCCTTCTTTTTAACAAAAAGAACTGGAGCACCCCATGGCGAAGTACTCGGTCAAATGAAACATTTATCAAGAAACTCCTATAACTATTTATTAAGTTCTACGTTCTTAGTAGGGGCATCCTATAAGGTCTTTGGGCTATGGGTTGTGTACCCAAAATTAGATTAATCTCAAAATCAATCTCTCGAGGTGGAGGAATATCTGGAAATTCTTCAGGAAACACATCCTTGAATTCCTTGATAACATGAAATTCAGAAAGACCAGGACTCTCTGCTTTGGTGTCTACCACATGTTCCAAGAATGCTTCACATCCTTGTCGCATAAATCTCTCAGCTAGCATTGCTGATACTAGATAGATTGGAAGAATCTTTCTGTCCCCCTAAAAGACCCATGTTTCATCACTGTCTATGAACACAACTTGCTTGGAACCACAATACATGACAACCTTATACTTTTCTAGGGTATCCATTCCAAGAATTACATAAAACCTGTGCATCTCAAGTGGTATAAGATCCACCTAAATGCTGTGTTCTGAAAAATAAAGAACACAGGGAGAACATACCTCCTGCAACACTGTAGATCTGACTAATATAGTTTCTAATAATAAATTATCTTCTCTACGACTGACAATCATATTACAGTCATGAATCACTTCTTGAGTGATAAATGAATGTGTATCACCCAGATCAATCAAAATAGATACAAAGCAGGATGAAATCATATCAGAATGAAAAAATTCCATCTGACCTATCATGACTCATGGATTGACTACTACCTTCGACTAATTCATAACATAGAATCTTGCCGTTGCCTATTGCCAACTCCATGCTCTATTGTTTAATGTAGAAGAACCTACTTGGGATGCTTGTCCACATCCTCGTGTGGCACTACTAAACTATTGCCTCTGAGAGCCTTGTTGACTCTGCCTTGGTGGTTGGGTTATCTCAATGTCTCTAACTAAACATTCTCTCATCATATGTCCTGTCTGCCCACACTTGAAACAATTTATGTCCCGCTATGGTCTAGATGGTCCTATTACTGACATTGATGCCGTCTATGGGCTCCACTTGGCAAAAAACTATGGCCTCTACCCTTTCTTGATGTCCATTGCATTTGTGCATTGAACCTCTGTGGTTCTAATGGTGTAAGAAACCTTAGTTTCTTGAAACTTCCGGACCTCTGTCCGTGGAACTGGGCAGGTCCTTTTGTACAATGCAGGTATAGATTTGTATGAAATGCCTAATTCTAATACCTTTTGTGGTTTAGCAATATGATTTTTATAAATGCATGAATGCATAATATCCTCTTCCTTGGATATTGATTAACAAAACTTTTGAATGTTTGCCATTCATCATGTTCCTTTGTCATTTTCCAATCAATAATTATTCTAGTTATAGATTTTGAATTAATATATGAAACTAAGTTTCCTTGTGAAAAATTAAATTATATTTTGAATTTTGATATTATTACTCATCATTATTGGTACTTTTAATATATAAAGTACTAGTGGTTGGCTTGAAAGATTAGTTTGTAGTCATTATTAGTGTCAATGTGTTGAATAGGAAGATTTTTAGTTTTAGTTTGTATGTTGTAGTTATTAATGTATACATGCTTATCAAGAAATTTATATATTAATATAACTTTCATTTAGGTGTTAGTAACAAATTTGTAAGGCATTCAAAGTACCTTCATTTTAACATAAATGTAATAGGAAACTCACTGAGAAAATTTATTTGGTGTCACAAAGTTATTAGTTACATTGGTTTCTTGGTGAGAAATATTTATTACTGTTATCTTTTGGTTTTATCTTGGTTTGAAAAAATTGACCATAATGACAAAAATATATTAATCTGCTTTTGGTATTATGTTTTAAATAATATGGTATATTTATGAAATAAAATTAGTATTGTGTATATTAAGTGTTAGTTCATCATTAAAAAATAGACTACAAGTGTTTATTGATATAAATACTAATAATAATAATAATAAAATAGAATCATATTCTGTACTAGAAAAACAACCTAAATATAAAAAGATATATTTTTTTATAATAAAGAATCGGTATGATTAACTACTACATGATATGTGTTGAGTAATAATTCGTATTGTTTGAAATGTTATTCATACTGGTACTAATCAAAATTGGTACTATAAATATAGAAAATGATAGACTGTGAAACATAGTTCAACCACTCTCCAAAACCTCCTAATCTTAAGAATCCATCTCTCTCTTTCTCCGCTTCATGATTTCTTATAACCCATTGAGATGACTCATCAACAACCATGACTAAAAAAGTCAACTCTAACTGCCCTCTAGACTGACGGTTTTTCTTACAACATCCATGACACAACTTCATCTCGATCTCTTTTCATTCCTTTGGCTCCAAGTTACACCGAGGTCATTGGAGCACACTCAGCTTGGGAACATCCCTGCATTAGGATGGTACTCTTTTGACTCACCTACACCTCAATTCCTTTGTCTAGATTGGTCTCCTACTCCAGAAACAACATTCACATTATAACATCTCCTTGATTCATACTTTCATCACATTTTCCTAGTATTCTTTCACTTTAAATCTTCAATAGAGGTGTCAGAAAATTAGTTATGAGCCGGTTCTAGGTCAGAAAATGAACATATTGATACAAAATAGCTCAACCCAGAACTGGCCAAAATAAACTTTTATACAAAGTAGTATGTCCGAATCTGAAACTTATTTCATAATGTATAACATAGAACCATATCTGGATCATATACCTTTTCTAATACACATGATATATAGTAATATATACATGATAAGAGCTTGTGTTTTCTAAATTTTTAAAACCAAATCCAGTTTTGGTTGGCAGAATCACTACCCAAAACTGACCTATTTTATTTTTATATATCAATGTCCAAACCAACAACCAACCCATATTGATAAAATCCAGAACCAAAACTGGTTTTTTTTGGGCCAACTAAGATTGGGTTCACGAGTTCAAACAAAAGTTTACAACCCTAATATTCAACATCTGGAATGTATATCGATAAGTGTATAATAGTAATACAATATGCATATAGGAGTACTCATATATCAATACCTCTTGAAAACTACTTACTTCCCTAATTGTTATAACCCAAACCTTGTTTTACATGACCTTTCAGAGTTTAAGATAATGCTGATGTTAATTACAACTTCAGAAAATACTTTACATCATTAGTTAGTTCATTTGCATTTCATCTTTGCCTAAACTTGTTCTTTGATAAGTTAAAGAAAGCATGTGTTGTGAATACATCAAGGTTTGGACCTTAGTTGATATAGTAATAACAAACACATGTTGGTAGAAAGAGATTGAAGAATATTTAGGGAATTAATAAAAAAATAAATAATTAGTCTATAATTTTATTAATTTATAGTTTATCAATATAAACGATTCAATTATGAATCTAAAGAAAAAAGTACAAAACAAACTATGACAATTTTAGTTTTCACACAAAAATACCTTTGGTTCAATGACTGAAAGCTCGACAAACTCACAAACTAGTAGCTCTGTAACTCAAAAATTCAAGTCCCAAAGGCTCAGGAGAATTACATACCAATGGCTTTGAGACTCATAAATCTAAGGTACAACAACGAAAGGCTCGGCAGACACATAAAATAAAGGCTCAGAAGACTCACAAACCAATGACTTGGTAGACTCACAAACCAAAGGGTCAATAATTAAAGGCTTGGTAGACTCACAAACTTAAGCTACATCAATTGAAGGCTCGAGAAACTCATAAACCAAAGGCCCCACAGACTCATAAATAGAAGGTTTTGAGATGCACATTGGCCATCACAACCAATCTCAAAAATGACCATAAGTTTTACTATATATATATGAGAATCTCATGAAATTTATTTTCTTGGATTTGTTTTTTGATCATCTATATAATTAGATATCTAAACCTATAAGTGGGAAAATTGGAGGGCGACTTCTAGTGTGACTTGGGGGAAGAAAATCAAAAACAGGAGAAACTGATGGTTCTGTCTTCCATCCGACCTAATAAGAAGGTTTTAGCTATAAATATTTCCTTCTCTTAATTTTCCCTTGTTTAAAATCTTTTGATTCTTGTAATGAATGTTTTACTTGACCTTTCCTCTTCATATTCTACATACAGAAGGCTTTGCTTAGGTCTGTTAATCCAACATCAGACTGAGCAGAGCTATTTCTTAGAGGTTTGAGCTCAAATCCAAGCCCATGTTAAACCAAAATTTGAGTTAGTTCAAGCTCGTGATTAGTAAGCTAAAAAACATACAAGTAAGTGGTGAATTACTTTTAAACCCTAACTTTATAGGAATCAAGCTTCAAAAGATCATTGATGTGCACTGATTTTTTTTTATCAATGATTTTATACTTTAAAGGTTTAGATATGTGATTTCAATTGATTTATTAAATGATTCAATATACTCATAATGTAATATTGATGTTCTTAGCCCTACATTAAGCTACATCAAGGTCATGGAAATTTCTAATTATGGAATGAGTGGTATCACTTATCCGGGTTGGCCCTGATTTCTACATTATTTTCATGTGTGATTAATCATGTCGCCATATAATAGTTGTTTCTAGCCAATGCATATGAAGTTCAATAATTTTTTTAATTGTTGTTATCAATATTCCCAATTATTAGTTAAAGTAGATTATTCATTAGAATCATTGAATTATTCTCTATCAGAATTCAATAAGTGAGAAGAGAAACCCTAAGTATAGAGATAAGGTAGGAATAACAAGATGAAAATATTACTTGTGATAACTAAAGAATAACTAGATATTAGATGCCATGAACATCATAGAATCCATCACCAAATGTCTGCACCTGGAAGGAGGAAACATTCCTACCGATTGGAAGAGTCCAAGATGAGGTAGTGAGAGCATACTAGAGGGGTACGAGTAAGCCCATGGAGGATGGTCTCATTAAAATAGTAAGGTACCCAATATTAACAAGAGTTTTGGTGGTACCTAGTGCGGTTTAGTTACTTAAAATATTGCTCAATAGGATAGTCATTGAGGAACCACTAATGCAGGTAGTTAAGGCAAATGTTTAGACTATCTTCATGAATACCCACGTTTAGTGGAGGATCCATATTTATGTGACTAGTTGTGTAGCCACCGAGAACAGATGTGGCGAGCACTGTTGCAGGCCGAGGAGCTAGGTTAGTAGAATAAAGTCTTGCGTCTACTCTATGTCTTGTGTTGTGACATCACATATCACTATGATATTTCCACATACTATGGAACACTTCATGTGGATGTAGGACATAATTTAGAGGAATAAAGGATTTAATAAATGAATTTAATTTTTTTTTTATTGTAGTCATTATCAAAATTGCTGTCATGAATTACTGTTCTTGTGTTCTTCTATATTTAGTTCTTTTAATAATATACATCTAAATGATCATGGTTTCTTGTTGATTTTTTACCTACTAAGCTAGTAGCTGACACAATCTGTTGAAACATTTTTCAAGCAAGGGTCCAACCCTATAGGAGGAACCATAAGTTAGCTTTCATCAGGAGTAAATTAGTCAAAGTCTTGACAAGAATAATTAGTTTAGTTAGATAGTATCATATCATTCTTTTAGATTCTAGAAAAGAGAGAGTGAAAAATCTCTTAGAAGTTTGTCACAATTTTTACTCGGCGTGTATTAAATGACAACTCTTACTTTTATGTAAGAATTGAACCATGTTGTAACCTTTTATGTTTTCCATAAACCAAGTCTTATATATTTTTTTAACAATGTTCCTACAACAAAAATTATTGAACTATTTGAGTTAGTATTAAAAGTGAATGGTTAGTCTAATCCCTTCTAGATGGACCTAAACCCTAGTTAGAGGGTATGGGTCATGTCAACTCTTAGTATCAGACCTTGGCTGATCTTATATTTGGGAGAGAGGTTGTAAGAGACCAATAGGTTAGGATGTTTTCCTCTTTGAACCACAACTTTCTAAAAGAGGTTTTCTATTATGGATATGCAAATGTCAGGAAGACGACATGGTAATGGTGAGGAACATGTTGAGAGCCATTATGGACCTCACCCTCATATGATAGATCAAGATGGAGATGATAGAGATGAGGCATCCAAGGTGTATGTATCTTTTTGGAGACAAAGGAAAAATATAAGATGGATAGGAGGGCTTCATCTTTTAGCAAGGCTATGATGAAATCCTATAAGATGGTGAAGAAGCTTGGTAGGATCGAGTTTCCTAGAGAAATAGACCCAACTAAGATAGATGTGTGGATCCAACAACTAGAAAAGGTTTTATGTCTAATAGAGTTATTAGAAGACAAATAGATCTACCATGCTATCTATATGCTTAAAGATGATGATGATTTATGGTGGCATGGATTTGAAGATAAGAGGAGAAATAAATATTGACATGGTAGGACTTTGTGGATGAGTTTCATCTGAAAGATTTCCCTCCTATCTTCCTAAGTGATAAAACCAGACACCTAGATAGTACTAGACATGGTAGTATGACAACTGGTGAATATGAGGCATATTTTATGAGGATGGTTTTCTGACCGTAGATTGTACCAGATGACATAGAAAAATGTAGCATGTTTCAAGTGGGCCTAAGACAAGAAATTAGACACAACATGTCAATAGTTGGTCGAAGGGATAGAGAAATTTTTGAAGAGTTTGTGGAGGCAAAAAGATGCATTAAAGAGTCAATTAATGTTAATAGACATTCTGAGGGTAGAAAATATCTGGAAATATTTGCAGAGGAGGACATATGCCATGAACATGATTTTCTTGATAGTTTGAGATCCAATATGGATTTATTAAGTCACGACCGATCTCTTTTTATTAGTTACAAGACGAGATCAATTTTATTTGAATATCGTTACTTTTGACAAAAAAATATGCCTGCAATGTAAATAAGAGTCAATAATATCAATAAACGACCTTTTCATGTATGTGAAGATGGTTAATGAAAATGATAAGTTGATCTTGAGTTTGTAAGGCAAAATATTTCAACTTATTTTTATATGGATCCAAGTGGATTAATAATGAATGAAGAGGTACTTTAGAGTCAAGATTATGATGATTGCATGCATTCAATTCAATATTTATACACTTATTTGTAAGGCTTTTGAAGATTTTAAGTAAATTACTGAATGCCCAAATGCAAGTCTCAAATTTGGTAATATTAGGCCTTGGTTGATGTGGGACCCATGGTTCAAATCCTATTTGATTTGAAGTTTACTAAAAGTTATTAGTGTTAGAAGATGCCTTTGATTATTTGTTTAATGGATGGTACTTTGGTCACAATTGATTTTATTGACCTTATGACCGTGACATTGATGTGTCACAGAGACAAAAATTCTTTGGGATGCCCTGTATGCTGTTCATCCCCAACCTTGGTCGGGATAAAGGCATGGGAAAGATTCGAAGCCCTCATTCTTGGGTTTTTGACTTCCCTGTCCACCATCATGTCCTATTGGGAATGCTAGGAGCTACTAAACCACCCTTGTAGAAGCACTTTTAAAGATAGTTGGGAGAGATCAAGCATGTTTCCTGGGCTCCAATCTCATTTATTGAGGCAGAGAACAGAGGTGAGTGAGGGGTTGGGAAGATAGGCTAGGAGGAGTCAGGGTAGGAGTTTCTCACCTAAAAGCATTACTGAATCATGGCATGTCCTCCCATATCCTAAGTAGATGTTGGGATGTCGAGGGGGTGACAACAACTAAATACACCTTGGATTAATAGTGGAGCTTCTTGGGAAGGGAGAAGGAGGCCTCACCACAACTTTCTTGGCCATGAAATCTAGGCACCTAGGTTCCTTGGTGGGCCTAAACCCTTGTAGTCAAGTGTGGACTTGCAAGGATGGTTACTTCCTCTCTAACACAACGTGCACATAAGCTCCTCACTATCCCTTAGTGACCTAGAGCAGATCTATGCAGATAGGGAGGTGGTAGATGAACCTAGGTGGTCTCCAGGCCATGACTCTAGCCCCCGAGAGGGCAAGGATGTTCCCCACCAACCAATGGTCTAGCCTCTCGCAGTGATGATCTGGGGAGTAAGGGGAGCACCGTCAACATGGATGTCCTCAGAATGTGAATACATGAAGAATTGTTGAGGGTGATATGAAATTGGATCCGCTCACCCATGTCCTCCCTGTGGGATCGGGCATCCCTAGATATTGATGGGTTGGGACATGTGGTTCCCATCCATAGTAGCATGTAGATATCTCACAACTCATGTTTTCCCATTAAGGTAAATACATATAATAATATGCAGAACTTTGAAATTTTATGTGAAATAAAATAGTTAGATATTACTTTTCATGCTAGATAACAATTGGTTTAGTTTGCAAGAAAATGAATGATTTAGGCTACATTTAACTGATATAAACTACATGATTGACGTAGTATCCCAAAAAATCATATTAGAACTCCAAATATTTTTGGAACACATTTATGAACTTTGTTTTGAACAATGTTGAACAACTTTGTCTCTTTTGCATCAAAATGCAATTAGTTACTTTAAATGTGTTTTATCATAGAAAATAGATTAATGGCCAGAAAGATATAAAATTTGACCTGAAGCCCTATAATGGCCTCTTGATCACTAGAAAAAAATTGTGATGCATTTATGTTTAGTATGAAGCTAAGAATGGTCAAACCCTAAATTTGGACTTAATAACCTTAAATGAAGTATAATAAATATGTAACTAATAGATCAATCATGTATGATCAATTCTAAGATCACATTAGTATTATAAACTACATATGCAATTCTAAGAATCAAAATGTTCCATCTTATTTATGATCATGTAATGATGGTGCTTATGTGACACGAAACCCATATCTTATTGATATATCAAACATTAGGGTAAATTGATAAAATGAGTTATTGAACTATAACATTCATAGTAATAGTATTAACCTATTATAAATAATGAATTAGTTTAATTGCATGATAATAAGATAAGTAATGATGTGAGTATCTTAATGAACCAACTAACCCTAAAATGGAGCTATCTAGCGTTAGTTATGAGAATCTAATGCATGCATGTGATCATGTTCTTAATAAGGTGATGTCTATGATCTAGATAGTCAAGGATGAGTTAAGAAAACTCTAAACATCATTTTTCTCAATAACTTTGGGCATTTGAGGTCCCTCACATAGAAACAAGGTCAGCAAATCCTTAACACCCTCATAGACCCTTCCGATGGAAGCTTGTTAGGACCTCTCTTTTGATCAACATAATTACCAACCAAGAGAGATAATCCCTAAACCTAAACCTAGATTGTGAAGCAAAATAACTAATTCTTAGCAAAAATGATTAATAAAATATATGAAAAACACAGATGATTTTTTTCCTTTTTCCTTCTCATAAAACCTCATAACAATGCCACCTCAATGACAACATATTTAATCACCATGAATTGTATTTAGCTTCATGAAAACCAGAATCAAGACTTATTACTAAGATGTTAAACAATTTACATCAATTACATGAATATGAAAGAACAAACTTGATCTACAACCCCTCCCGGGAAGGAGAGAGTACATGGACATTCTAATATATCTAGATTATTCTATTTACATATTCTTTGCCATGACCTCTTTGTTGGATAGTATTATGCCTAAAAACATTTGAAACAACCTCATGAGACTCACATAGAGCCCAGTGAGTGGATACCTCCCACTCAAGCTGAGTACATGCATTAACATCAAATTAAGTCTAATGAACTTAAAAGTAACTTGTAGGTATTGAGAAGTCTAGATGATAGTTCTATAATATAATCAAATCCAGTTTGTTATAATAATATAATCAATCAAAGAAAGTAAACATTTAGACCAAATCTAACTTTAAAACATCTTTTAGAGCACGTCTATGAACAAATCAATAGATGTTACTTAATTTGTATTGACAAACCATTAGTATGAATAACAAGTCAATATCTAAACGTGTATATCCCACTAGATATGTTGTGTCGTTCATCTTACTCTAGACAGATTCATCATGCAACACCCTCCCCCACCCCCCATATATATATATATATATATATATATATATATATATATATATATATATATATATATATATATATATATATATATATATAGAGAGAGAGAGAGAGAGAGAGAGAGAGAGAGAGTCAGGCTAGAATACACTCGAGTGTATTCAAAGTAGAATACACTCAAGTAGTTTTTCATGATGTAATATATTTTTTAAAAATGTAATCCATTGATATTCTTAAACATATTGTGAATAGCTCTTATACAAAATTTGATCCCATTTGGACATTTATAGGTCATGTTATGAAGACCACAAAAAATTTGCATTTCAAATTAGTTTCGTGCGTCAATTTTGTTGTCCTCGGATGAGTGACTTATACTCATCCAAATGGGCTCAAAATTTCTATGTAGCCTAATTATAGTATGACAATGAAGATCAATGGTTTAAATTAAAAAAAAATAGTCTTGATATGCAAACACAACTTGAGTGTAGTGTGCGACCCATACACTCAAGTGTATTCTAGCATGACTCTCTCTCTCTCTATATATATAAATAAATAAATAAATAAATAAATATATATATATATATTCCACTCCATTTCTATAGATGTGAATAAATCTCAAGCATAAACATGCATAGAACACTTAAAACTTCTCATTTACTATTTACCATTTTTAATTAGGGTTACTGTCCATCACGTGTAATTTCATTTGAAATACATAAATTTAGGTCATTCTTAGAATACAAGTGTCTACAGATAATTACAAACCAAACATGAATTCTTATGAATCAAATCACATCCTTGAACTTCATCTTGTAATTTAAACAAACTATACTTATGTAAATTCCTTAATTTCTCATTTTAGAACATAATTCATTATTGTGACATAGCTCATCATATTAGGGTTAGTGTTAGGATACTAGATCCAACTGTGAGTTTTCTTCCTTTTTCCTTCATTTTACAATCATTAGTCATAACTTCTTTCATATGATGTTCACTACTATTATTTGAATCAATCATTCTAAATTTACTTCATATATAAAGTTTCTCTCTCATTGAAACACTTTTTAATCTAATTTTTAACACATTTCATTCATTTAGATCATCACACATGTAAATCAAGTATATAGACTACATTCTTCATCACACACATGTCATTAGTTTCAATTTGAAGTTGTCATCACCATTCAGTCATTCTTGTCCATATCCTTTCTTGTAATTCGTTGAATGTACCATGTCATTGACTTCCAATGGCATTATTGAGTCCACATGGTGAAGACATGTAAGATTCATGCAAGAAGAGAGTTGAATGGGGATCAATGTAAAGAGGCAACATGAAGGTCAAAAGCTCATGCAATTAACCAAGATCATTACATCTCTTAAAATACTACTCACTTCAGCTTAAAGAATGGAATAGGTTACTTATTCTCACATCACAATCTCAATCATCCTTCGCAATTCATTATTATGCAGCTTGTATAAAAGGACCCACATTCATGTGACCATTTACTCATTATTTCATAAATCATACTAAAAGAGATACATTAGGATAAGATCATATTAATAAGACTCATCATCTTTAATTGAAGTAATGATACCTACACTTCAATATTTCATCACATTTACAACATTACATACATGTTCTAGCTATTACTCATACTCATCTTAATACTAAACTTCTAAGGTTTTTAAGAAGTGATATTAGTTCAAAACATCACAAGAATAATATTACTTATCAAGGTGTATATAGGTTCATTGAGTCTATTCAAGAGATGCAAAAACCCTAGATTCTATACCACACAATCAACCAATCATTTACAAGCATACAATGATTTATTGACTCATTTCAGTCCATCCCTCGACATTAATCATAGACATGATTTCCCTCCATATCAAACCTCATATACTTATCCTCATGCACATAATACATTTAATTTAAGTAAGGATTCGAAATTTCAGTTGAGCAACTCATGATTCATTGGATCAAGTAAGATTGCATTCATGTCCACATAATTTCCAAGCATATCGCCGATAAACTAGATTTTAAGAAAAATTGGTATAAACTGATACAATTGTCTATTTATTATACATTCCATATATATTGAATCAATAGACCACGAACCTGGAAAATACAAATTGAAGGAAAATGATCTAAATTAGTAGCCTTTATTTTCCCAAAAACATCCCAATTGATTATACAGTTGCATACAAGTACTAGAAATGATCTTGATTGTTTTAGCCTGATGTAATTAAGCACTCAACATGATTACAAAGATGAATAGAGAGAGAAACACTCACCTAAGGTGACATGCACCTTAAAAACGTAGGTAAAACTTTGAATTTCTAGAAATCCACATATGGTTCTAGCTATGGAATCCATTTCTTCCTCCTCTCAACATGGAAACCCTAGAAATGGAGAATAGGGGAGAAAGAGTGAGAAAAGAGGGAGATTTGATATGATTTCAAACCAAATCATAAGAGGAATGGAATATATACATGTGACATAAGATTGACCATGAAAGTCTATCCAAAGAAGCTAAATGTACTTGATTTCATCATTTCTCAAATGATAAAGCCCTAGGTCATCATCACCACCTTCATCCTCACTCAAACCCTAAATCTTTCTCTCTCTCTAGAAATTTGTTTCTCTAGAATGAATAAAAAAATATGAAAGATCCTTGGGTTCTAGGTTACTAGATCAATTAAGGTTCTTGGGTCGATTGCAAATTGACCCAACTTTCAACTTTCTTTAATTTCAAAAGATTTTTCAGTCATAAAATATGTTACTAAAAATCATTTTCTAAACATGTCAAATATCTTATCAAAATTATGAAAAAATAGCATTTTTTGTGAAACAACATTTCAAAGCTTTTGTAAATAATTTATATTAATCAGATTACCAATAAATAAATAAAAATCAAATACTAAACTGTTATACTTCATCCAGAATACATGGTCAACTGGGTTTGGAAAAACTCGACCGACACTCCTCTCTGCATCAATCTAACATCATATAAAAATTATGAAAACTTAACATAATATCTAAAATAGAGTTTCTAAACTACAATAAAAATTTTAGTCAATTGGATGTCCAATAAAAAGATAAAATTCAAATATGAGATTGCTATATTTTAGTCTGAATACATTGTCTGCTGAGTTTTTCCTGGGGTAACTCGACTAACACACAAGTCATAAGACTGCCAATTTTTTTTGATATTTTTCAAGAAAACTTATATTTGATTTGTCCTAAATATGATTAAATTCTAAGAAAATCATATTTGTATATAAGATACTAAAAATCATTTAATGTACAACTATACTTATCAAATTTTGTATTCATATGCTACCAAAACCCTAATTTTGTTTGATTAGACTTTCACTTCTCCAACTCTAATTATTTGAAATGAAAACATTTTCAGAATTTCTCATTGTGTTTAAAAAATAATAATTAGACTACTATCATTAGTCAATCTTACACAATGATCAATCTAGTTACAATCATCCAAGTGAACCCTAATTTGAAGGTTAATATGAAAATGGGTAGTTACAAGTTCTCCCCTCCTTTTAGGATTTTGTATCAAAATCCATAAAAAGATTAGGAAGAATATAATACCATCTAATCATTCATCTCTCTCAGATTCAATTTAAAATGATTTCCATTGTACCCTTCTTTCACATGACATCATTTTTTAGCATTAGATGGATATTTCAGCCTTTGTCATCATCATATCTCTCTTAAGGTATTACAAACACTTAACAATTCTTAGTGACACATCATTATTTGTTAAGTTGTGATTCACATCATCATTTATATTCTTTTTGGGACCATGTATCTCAAGGATCAGGATTATAATTCATTTTGTATTATTATACACATTCATCAGTTTTCTTCATAAAGAAGATCATTTATTCGACTTCATCCTTAGTTAGTAACCTTTTCTTATAATTTCAGATTCATAGGCCGGCTCAAATTCATTAGGGATTATCTTCATAATCCATTACACTTTCATCTTTCTCATATGAAATTTCATGCTTGTCTTATGCATGATATTGAATTATAAATTCCTTTCTCTTTCACCATTTTATCATGTTTCTCATATGAAATTTCATGCTTGTCTTATTCATGATTTTTTCCTTTCTCTTTCACCATTTATCATTTTATTACAATCCTACAAATACTTATACTCCCAAACTATCTTCATCTGAATGCTTGGTCAGGGCATCCAGAAGAAGTACACTCAATAGTTCCATACTAGCTTATGTCACTACCAAAATACTTGAACAGAGTATCAACATACTAAGTTCAATAAATATGCATATCATTCAGGTGATGTTCAACATACATATTATCATTTATCCCTAGATCCTATTGTCCTTGTAGACTCATCTAACCTAGGTTATGATACCACATTATTAGGACCTCTCTTTTGATTAGCATAACTGCCAACCATTAGAGAAAATCCCTAAACCTAAATGTAGATTATGAAGCAAAACAACTAATTCTTAACAAACAGAATTAACATAATAATACAAATAAATATTTTTCCTTTTTCTTTCTCATAAAACCTCTTAACAATGTAACCTCAATGACAACATATTTAATCACCATGAATCGTATTCAACTTCATTAAAACAAGAATCAAGACTTATTTCTCAGATGTGATTCAATTTCCATCACTTACATGAATATGGAAGAACAAACTCAATCTACAAACCATCTTGGGAAAGAGAGAGTACATGAAAATTTTAATCTCTCTAGATTATTATATTTACATATTCTTTTTCATGACACCTCCTCTAGATATAATTATAGCTAAAAACATTTGAAACAACCTCATGAGACTCATATAGAGCCCCAGTGAGTGGATACCTCCTACAAAAGCTAGGTACATGCATCAACATCAGATTAAGTATAATGAACTCAAAAGTAACATGCATATATTGAGAAGTCTAGCTGATAGTTCTAGAATCTAAAGTTTACATAATAATCTAATATATCAGCGAAGGTAAACACTTAGACCAAATCTAACTTTAAAACATCCTAGAGAATGTGTATGAACAAATCAATAGATGTTACTTGATTTAGATTGACAATACATTAGTATGTGTAACAAGTCAAGATCTAAACATTTAGAATCAATACATGATAATAACATCATCTTTGTGACACCCTAATAGCCAGAACAGAAACACATCCTATAGTCCTAAAGCTGAAGTACACATAAGACATGTCCACCAAACGATACTATCAAATGACAAACAATCCAAATCATATTCAAAGTGGATATAAATCCCAACATTTACTACTTGTCAATAAGACATCAGAATATGAAACAGATAATCTCAATAAAACAATGGTTATTTTCTACAATAAAAACATAATCAACAATGACAAATTATCAGATGGTAGTACAAGAATGTAACAAACATTCAAATCCTATTCTACACGACTTGTTATCTTTTATTCATTTCTCCTAAAACTACTTGGCTTGTACCTCACCAAGTAGAAGTTGCCACACCTGATTCTCATGAATGACTCACCATCACTATCTTAGGGTTTTTCCAGCCACCCTAAGATAGGAACAACATACCGTGGTCTACCAGAGGGTTTCCTAAAGAGGCTCATGTCCTCATATTGGGTACACGAGATAGGAAAAAATATCATAGTATCAGATATCATCATTGCATATCACATATCATCATATTTCTCATGTTCCACAATTTTAATTTCATCATAGTCTTTTCCTCATGGATATAGACTTTCATTGTAAGGATTTAGGGCAAGAACCACTCCAGATGACTCACTCCTAAATCCTAGTGGTCTAACCTTTAAGATATTTATCCACACTCTAGAAATTCTTCTCATAACTCTCTGATTACTACAAGGAGTTCTGTTTCATTTCCCCATTCCGGCACTCAGGGGAAACTCATGACGTTTAGGGCACCTAACTAGACATATCATCATTTCACTTGTTATCAATCTTTTTTACTCATCTTAAAGAAGATTCATCATCATTTATCATATGTGTATATTTTCATGAAATTATCATGTCATATAGAAAATTAGATTTATCAAGAGAGAAAATGACTAAAATAAGAATCACAACAGTATGTAATTTACAATATGTATGATTACTTACATTTCCATACCATTTCATAGCAATAATCATCAATGGGATTTCAGCCCAAGACATCATCTCATTATCCAACATTTACCCTCATCAGGGTTTCTCAAAAGTAACAAAAGCATGTAAGTTCCATATCAACATATTTCTTATACTTTCATTTCATATCATAGTTCTCATTCAATATTTACAAAGACATTATAACTAGAAAGAATACAAGCATCTAGACATATTGTGTCATTAATCATACTCATGAGAAATTCATCATACAACACATATATATTCCATAGTACAGTTAATACTCCTCATTTACTATTAACCAGTTTCAATTAGGGTTACTATCCATCACATGTGTAATATCATTTGAGATCAATGAGATTAGGCCATTCTTGGAACACAAGTGTCTACAGACAATCGCAATCCTAACATGAATTCTCATGAATTAAATCACATCCTTGAACTTAATCTTGTAATTTAAGCCTACTATACTGATTTACATTTCTTAATTCCTCATTTTACAACATAATTCATTATTGTGACATAACTCATTGAATTAGGGTTATGGTTAAGATATTAGATCCAACAGTAAGTTAATTTCCTTTTTCCTTCATTTCATAATCATTAGTCATAACTTATTTCATATGGTGCTCACTACTATTATTAAAATCAATCATTCTAAATTTACTTAATATTTAAAGTTTCTATCTGATTAAAAATCATTCTTAATCTGATTTTAATATATTTCATTCAAATTAGGTCAACAAACATGTAATTTAAATATATAGACTATATACTTCATCATACACATTTTAATAATTTCATTTTTGACTTGTCATTACCATTCAATAATTGTTGTCCATCTTCTTTCTTGTAATTAGTCAAGTGTACCATGTCATTGACTTCCAATGGTGTTCTTGTAATTAGCAAAGATCATTACGTCCCTTAAAAGACTACTCACTTTAGCTTAACGAATGGATTATATTACATCTTCTTACATCACAATCCTAATCATCCTTCCCAATTCATTGTTACAAATACTACTCACCTCAGCTTAAAGAATGGATTAGGTAATATCTTCTTATGTCAAAATCTCTAATCATCCTTCCCAATTCATTGTTGTGTAGCTTGTATAAAATGACCCACATTCATGTGGTGGTTTACTCATTATTTCATAAATCATACTTAATAAGATGCATTAGCCTTAGATCATATCAGTGAGACTCATCCTCTTGAATTGAAGTGATAATACCTACACTTCAACATTTTGTCACATTTACAACATTATATACATGTTCTAGCTTTATCACTCATACTCGTCATCATACTAAACTTATTCGATTTTCATGAATTCATCTCAGTTCAATGCGTCAAAAGAATCATATTATTCATTATTCTCATCAAGGTGTATATAGGTTCAGTTAGTCAATTCAAGACTCAAACAAACCCTAGATTCCACACCACACAATCAACCGATCATTTACAAGCATACAATGATTTATTGACTCATTTGAGTCCATCCCTCAACATTGACCCTAGACATGATTTTCCTCCATATCAAACCCTCATATACTGATCCTCACATACATAAAATATTCAATTCAAGTAAGAATTTGAAATTTCAGTTGAGAAACTCATGATTATTGGGATCAAATATGATTACATTAATGTCCAAAAATTTCCAAGCATATCACCTATTGATTGGATTTTAAGCAAAATTGGTACAAATCAATATAGTTCTATATCCATAAGACATTCCATATATATTGAATCAATAGAACCGGAACTAGCAAAATACAAATTAATGAGAAAGAATCTAAATCAATAGCCTTTATTTCCCAAAATCATCCCAATTGATTATACAATTGCATACAAGTACTAGCAATGATCTTGATTATTTTATATAGATAAAATTAAGATTTCCACATGATTATAAATCTTAATAGGTAAATAAACACTCATATAAGGTGACAAACACCTTAAAAACGTAGGTCAAACTCTAAATTTCTAGAAAACCACCAAGGTTCTAGCTATTGAATCCATTTCTTCCTCCTCTCAACTCGAAAACCCTAGAAATGGAGAATAAGTGAGAAAGATGAGAAAAGAAAGATTTGATATGATTTTGAATTAAATCATAGGGGGGACAAAATCTTGACATGTGAGAGAATATTAAACATGAAAGTTGATGTGCACAAATCATATCATCTTTTGGATCATGTTTGGTTGCATTTCCATGTTATTTTGACTCAATTATCACTCTCATTCATACTAGATTCTATATTTTTAGCTATTCTTACTTGTCTCATGGTTTGGATTGTAGGTACTATATTTTGCAATGAAATAATGAGGAATATATCATATTATATCTTATTGGATCACTCCTCAAGTATCTACATGTTTTGGGGTTCGAAACTATGCAAATACCACTTTTTACGGCATGCAATTCGGACCGACACGATGAAAGTTATGATCAAAATATACAACAGCCCAGAACAGCCAAGTGCACGCCGTGCACCAAAAATGCACACCGTGCACCAAAAATGCACACCGTGCACCTGGGAGTGTCAAGCAGATCAAAGTTTTTGGAAAGTTGCATGGCGTGCACCTGGGAGCTGAAAGTTTCTAGAAAATTACATGGCGTGCATTTCTTCAGCACACGACGTGCACCTAGGAGCTAAAGGTTTCTGGAAAGTTGCACGGCGTGCATTTCTTCAGTGCACACTGTGCACAATGCATTCTGGAGCAAATTGAAAGTTTCTGGAAAGTTGCACGGCGTGCACTTTAAGTGCACGGTGTGCACCTGGCAGTTTTAACATTTTGAAAAATACGAGTTTTTATTTAAAACGAAGTGGGAACTTAATGGGCAGTTATGCCCGGTCATTTGTGGAAGGTCTCTCGTCCTAGAGCAAGCCTAGAGCATAGGAGGGTGATTTGGAGGGAAAAGGAGGTGTTTTCTTGCCAAAGAACCCCCATTCTTCCTCTCTTCTTCTCCAAGCTTCTTCTCCAAGGTGCAGCAGAGCTTCTTCACTCCATAAAGCTTCTCGAGAGGGAAGTTTGTCCGGTTTGGAGCAGCTGTAGAAGTGGGATTTCATCCTCAAGTCGGAATTTTACCTTTCTTTGGTTACACCTTGGGATTGCTTAGCTTTTTCTTCTCTAAACCATGCTAAACTCTGAAATTTCTACACATTTTCTATTGTACATCATTATGGACGAGTAGACTCTTTTTCTTGGGCATGGGAGAGTAATTCCCATGTCATAGCTTGTATGAACATATGAATTTCGTACTAAATGTTAGTTTCTTGCATGTTCCAAGAGTTGTTTCAGATATGAAATACTTGTTTGTGTGATTGGCCATCATACTTGCATGTTTTATGCTTTCTTTCATAATCTGAGAAGATGTGTTTGAGAGTATGGAGTTACTCTTTTGGCAACTTGTTCTTGACCGCGAGAGTGGCTGGGATTATGTTGAGGAGCAAGGTTTGTGATTTGAAATGAAATACATACACGAGAGTGATGTATGGAGTTAAAATAATCATCACTTCATCGGGAGGTGAGTGATGACTACAAACCTCCTTTGCAAGTTAATTAACATGTTTAAATTCATATTTTAATATAAGCTATGTTGTGATAGTGAAATCCCAAGTCTAAGATCCTTCCAAATATGAATCTTAACCTTTCTTAAGTGATAATGTACTATTTTTTTGTAAATCTATAATTTAGTTGTTCTAATTCAATCATCTTGTGTACAACGATCTAGATTATTGAAAATCATAACTCTTGCGCCTAACTAACCAACGCTCGTTGTGTTTGACCTCGACTACAACTACTCTCGTATACTTGTGGGATATAGCTAGTTGAGTAAAAGATCATTCTTAGTGATTGAAACTCGTTAGTGTAAATAACCAACAAGTTTTTGGCACCGTTGCCGGAGATCATCAGTATTCCTGTTAGAGTAAGAGTTGTTGATAAGTAAATGAGACTAGATCACAACCTTCATATCCACCATCATATCCATAAATCATAATTCATCACGATCATCATAATTTGTTGTATCTTCCATGTTTGTTTTTGTATCTCACTCACCTTGTTTATTTGCAGGAGCATATGTGGTGTTCATAAAAAGATCCTTGAACCGTGCATATCTCTACATTTAGAAAATGAATACACTATTTGCAGCCCTCATGGAGTAAGAAGGAGTGAAATCCAAACATGTATGGAGGAATCACAACCCACACAACCATCATCCATGTCACCATCATATGAACCACCCTCATCCACACATCCTTCATGCACACCACCATCAATCACACCTAATTCACCGCCATCATATATACCACCAACAACCATACCACATTCTTCCACACCCTCATATACACCACCAACATCCATACAACATACACCACCACCATCTATGCCACATCTACCTAATCCTCTAGATTCACATGTAGAACTAGTCAAGGAGGATGACCTTCCTCTTAAGGACTACTTTGGTACAGCTACAATGCACATGAGTGGGCCTATTAATATTTCAGAATTTGAGGCAGAGGAGTTTTCTATCAGCCCATCCATCATACAATTGCTACAACTGAATGCATTTGGAGGGACACCAATGGAGGATCCAAACCTCCACATTGTTGAATTTCTGCAGTTGCTAAGAACCATAAAGATATATGGTGTTCCTACTGATGGGATACGCCTAATTCTTTTTCCATTTTCTCTTAAAGATAGAGCCAAGGCATGGCTTTATACTTTGCCAAAGAAGTCAATCAACACTTGGGAGGAGCTTCTAAAGGTCTTTTTGGCAAGATATTTTCCACCTAGCAAAACTTTGCAGCTAAGGAGTCAACTCATCAATTATTCTCAAAGGGATGGAGAGACCTTGTATGATACATGGGAGAGGTTCAAAGATCTTCAATATCTTTGTCCACATCATGGTCTAAGAAATTGGCTTCTATTGCAATCTTTCTATAATGGTTTGTGCTACAATACAAGGATGTCTATTGATGCAGCTGCAAATGGAGCTCTAATGAACAAATCTTATAGAGAAGCCTATGCTATTATTGAAGATATGACAGAAAATCATTGCCAATGGAGTCCGACTACAAGCTACCACCCATCCTTTTCACATACTACTTCCAGAAAGCAAAGGGAAGATCACACGGTTGGTGCTATAGACATAATTGTAGCAAAGCTAGACACTTTATCACAAAGGTTTGATAAGGTAAGCACACCGCCATTTCAAGCAGCCAATATTATTTGTGATGCATGTGGGTTGCTTGGACACTCATCTTCTACATGTTATGCTTCTTCTATTTATTCTCCAATGGGCTACACTCCACCGGACTTCTACAGCAATGCAAACCCAAATTTCATTCAGCCACAACAACCACAAGTAACTTCTAAATTAGAGTCCATGCTTGCAACATTTATTTCAACTCAAATGCAGCAAAATGAGGAGTTCCATAAAAAAAGACAATAAATGAAGGGTGCCATTTTCCAACTCTCTTCTAAGGTGGACGATATTACCACTCATGCACACATCTTAGAGAAACAAATTACCCAGCCAACTCTTTTTAGTAAAGAAGCATTTACACCTTTCTTGCCTAGTCCATCGGAGATGAATCCTACATATTTCAGGCCGGTGACATTGAAGAATGGAGTTGTTATAGAGGTATATCCTTCAAAGTATGATGATTTTGATACCCATGACGATTATGAAGTTTCAACTAAAGGGGAGAAAGCTACAACACATGCTCTACATGTTGATTCTTCAAGCAAGCCACATGTCCTTCCTCCTCACATTCTAGATGACACATTACTTTATAATGAGAACACTCTTCCCAACTCATATTTTGATGATGCTTCAAAGAAGAATGAAAAGACAAATAGTATTGGCATACAAAAGACTATTCTTGCTGCAGCTCATAGGTGCTTTCTCTTGCCCCAAATCATGAACATATTTGTAAGGAGGCATCAATCTTTAGCACAACAATTTCCAGCTTCAAATCAGAGCACCGGTCCTCCATGGACTTTGATGTTTCCATCATGATGAGGTACTCGGTTGCAACCTTTTTAGTTTGATTTATGCAGTGAGGACACTGCAGATTTCAAGCTTAGGGGGGAGCAACCGGATGGTAACCTAGTTCTTTTAGCTTTTCCCTTTCATGTTATTTGCTTCTTATCATTTGCTTTTATTTTGTGTTCACATTTCAGTCTTTTGTTTTCAATTCTGCTCTTCTTGTGGAAAATCTAGTATGATATGAGGTTTATCTTTTATATGTGGATAGAACTCCTATGATAAACTGATTGTCCCCTTTTGATGAGAAATATCATTTGGAGAAATTGTAAAAGGCATGCATTAATCAAATGAAACCTTTTGGCCATCAACATGTGCTTAACTCTGGTTTATGCTTCTAGCCTGAACATTCATCTTTCACATCCTTGATTGCTTAAAACATGTAATGGTTTCAATTTTTGTGAGTAAATCAACTTTACAACATCATTTGGAATACATGATGCCATTGTCAAACTCTTAGTGCATTTTCAACCACTCTTTCAATGAAAAAAAAAATCAAAACAAATGAATGAAATCTAGCTAATGTTGCAATTTAGTTGACTCTCCTATGTTTTGGAAAAATTTTAAAATTTCTTTTGGCTTATCTCATCTTTATACCCCATAAAAGATGGCTAAACTGCCCACATATCATGTTAGCCTAGTGTAAGTCCGATCTGGCCATGATGGTTAGGTGGTATGTCTTAAAAGAGGGTAAAATACCCCAATCGACATTCCATGTGTGAATAAGCCTACATTAGCAGCCGAGTGTTGGAACACATAATCCATTATCATATCATTTTTTTGGGAAAGAAGGAGAGTACATCCAAAATTGTCAACTTTAACTAAGATTTCATCATTTGTATCCTTAATAGTTGAGAGTTTGAGTTGTACATCCACTAATTGCTTGGCTTGGACATCCAAATTCTACTTAGTGTTGTTTAATTGATTGATTTATTTAATCATGACCACCCCTGATGAACTAAAAATCTCTTTCTTGGGTGTTTAAGTTGAATTGATGGCTATGAGCATAAACATGTTGATCATGGTTGGTTTGGTCTTATACACATCTTTCATTTCATTTGATCTATCTATGAACTTGACAATTCTTCATTTATGTTTCTATGCTCTTTTTGCTTGAGGACAAGCAATGGTTTAGGCTTAGGGGGATTTGATGTGCACAAATCATATCATATTTTGGATCATGTTTGGTTGCATTTCCATGTTATTTTGACTCAATTATCACTCTCATTCATGCTAGATTCTATATTTTTAGCTATTCTTACTTGTCTCATGGTTTGGATTGTAGATACTATATTTTGCAATGCAATAATGAGGAATATATCATATTATATCTTATTGGATCACTCCTAAAGTATCTACATGTTTTGGGGTTCGAAACTACGCAAATACCACTTTTTACGACATGCAATTCGGACCTACACGCTGAAAGTTATGAGCAGAATACACAATAGCCCAGAACAGCCAAGTGCACGTCGTGCACCAAAAATGCACACCGTGCACCAAAAGTGCACGCCGTGCACTTGGGAGTGTCAAGCAGATCAAAGTTTCTGGAAAGTTGCACGGCGTGCACTTGGGAGCTAAAAGTTTCTAGAAAATTACACGGCGTGCATTTCTTCAGCACACGACGTGCACCTAGGAGCTAAAGGTTTCTGGAAAGTTGCACGACGTGCATTTCTTCATTGCACGTTGTGCACAGTGCATTCTGGAGCAAATTGAAAGTTTCTGGAAAGTTGCACGGCGTGCACTTTAAGTGCACGACGTGCACCTGGCAGTTTCATCATTTTGAAAAATACGAATTTTTATTTAAAACGAAGTGAGAACTTAATGGGCGGTTATGCCCGGTCATTTGCGGAAGTTCTCTCATCCTAGAGCAAGCCTAGAGCATAGGAGGGCGATTTGGAGGGGAAAGGAGGTGGTTTCTTGCCAAAGAACCCTCATTCTTCCTCTCTTCTTCTCCAAGGTGCAGCAGAGCTTCTTCACTCCACAAAGCTTCTCGAGAGGGAAGTTTGTCCGGTTTGGAGCAGCTTTAGAAGTGAGATTTTGTCCTCAAGTCGAAATTTTACCTTCCTTTGGTTACACCTTGGGATTGCTTAGCTTTTCCTTCTCTAAACCATGCTAAACTCTGAAATTTCTGCACATTTTCTGTTGTACATCATTATGGACGAGTAGACTCGTTTTCTTGGGCATGGGAGAGTAACTCCCATGTCATAGCTTGTATGAACATATGAATTTCGAACTAAATGTTAGTTTCTTGCATGTTCCAAGAGTTGTTTCAGATCTGAAATGCTTGTTTGTGTGATTGGCCATCATACTTGCATGTTTTATGCTTTCTTTCATAATCTGAGAAGATGTGTTTGAGAGTACGGAGTTACTCTTTTAGCAACTTATTCTTGACCGCGAGAGTGGCTAGGATTATGTTGAGGAGCAAGGTTTGTGATTTGAAATGAAATACATACACGAGAGTGATGTATGGAGTTAAAATCATCATCACTTCACTGGGAGGTGAGTGATGACTACAAACCTCCTTTGCAAGTTAATTAACATGTTTAAATTCATATATTAATATAAGCTATGATGTGATAGTGAAATACCAAGTCTAAGATCCTTCCAAATCTGAATCTTAACCTTTCTTAAGTGATAATGTACTATTTTTTTTAATCTATAATTTAGTTGTTCTAATTCAATCATCTTGTGTACAACAATCTAGATTATTGAAAATCATAACTCTTGCGCCTAACTAACCAACGCTCCTTGTGTTCGACCTCGACTACAACTACTCTCGTATACTTTTGGGATATATCTAGTTGAGTAAAAGATCATTCTTAATGATTGAAACTCGTTAGTGTAAATAACCAAAAAAAGTCTATCCAAAGAAGCTAAACTTACTTGATTTCATCATTTCTAAGATGATAAAGCCCTTGGTCAACATCTCCACCTTCTTCCTCACTCAAACCCTAACTCTCCCTCTAACTATAGAATTTCATTTCTCTATAATGATCACAAAATATGAGAGCTCCTTGGGTGCTTGGGTACTCATATAGACCAACTAAGGTGCTTGGGTCAGTTGCAAATTGACCCAAATTTACACTTTCTTTTATTTCAATAGATTTTTTGAAAATTATATCATTTTTGAAAACATTTCAGATCTTTACAAAAATTTCAGATCAATCAGAGTTACTGACAAATAAATGAAAATCAAATACTAGACTATTACACTTTAGCCAGAATACTTGATCAGATGATTTTATCTTAGGAAAACTCGACCGACACCCCTCTTTGGATTAGTCTAACATCTCAAAGAATTATGAATATCTAACATTGTATCTAGAATAGTGTTTCCTAACTAATACTAAAATTTTAGATCAATTGGATGTATCAATAAAAAGATAAAATTCAAATACCAAACTTCTATATTTACATTGTTGGTTGAGTTTATCCTGGGATAACACAAGGCATTCAAATTTTTGATATTTTTCAAAAATAATTAAATTTGAGTTGTCCAAACCATATCTAAGAATTTAAGAAAAGAAGAGTTGTATATAAAATAATAATAATCATTTAGTGCACCAATATACTTATCAAATTCTTTATTCATATGCTACCAAAACCCTACTTTTTGCCAATTAGGGTTTTCATTTCTCAAATCCTAATTATTTGAAATGAAAGAATATTTAGATTTTCTCATTATGTGTGAGGAATCATCATTAGACTACCATCATTAATTAAGTTTAAACAATGATCACTCTAGTTAAGCATACAATCATCCAAGTAGACCCTAATTAGAATGTTAATATGAAAATAGGTCGTTACAAATTTGGTCAAATACCTTATGTTACATCATGTTGTTGGTATAATTGGAGTAAATTGACTAAAACATGTGTTCTCGATTTGCTAACTGATTGAATTTTTTATTTCTTATTTGTTTACTTATGCAAATGTTTTCAAATTATGTGAAGCTTATATATGTATCTTTCTTCCCTGTACTCAACACCTTGTGCGTTGACCCACATGTTTCACGTATGTTTTAGGTTTAGAGATAGCTTGGAAGTTGATTACTTGTGCGCATGTTCTCAGTTATACTTGTAGTAAGATCCTAGCTAGTGCACATGAGCAATCTCCTATAATTGTACTATTCAATACGTAATTGAAAGCATGTAACAAATTCATATTGTTAATAATATTTGTTGAATGTTGATGTTATGATGTACTTGTATCTTATTACTTGTTCATGTATGCAAGATTTTCATACTTTTGCATGTTATCTTTGGTATTATGTTTGGTTCATGGGGTCGATATTCCAACTCCATGATAGATGGTATCAGAGCATGGACAATAGCTACACCAAACATTGCTCACATGAAACATAAAATAAACTCAACCTTATATATGAACCACTAAAAATTTAATATGTAGTCCTTTGTGGACTAAGTTGATTTAGCCTATCAGTTATAAGCTAGATGTTTTAGAACTAGGTGTAGGCTTGTGTAATCCCTAGAACCTTTTTTTATCCTCATTCTATCATGTAGTATGGTATGTAGGTTTATAAGGATGATAAAAGGAAAATCTTATTGTAACCCCAAACATTTTTTCTTGGCATGTTCTTAGGATAGCTACACAAGTTTATACCAGGTTCTTGTTAATTTTCTAGATGTCATGGTACTAGACTGCCTAATTATTGTGGTAACTTGCTTTTTTTTCTTGGTTTAACTTTAATGGAGTATTATGGTTTCCATCATCCATTTCAACATTGGATAAACTTAGTTTAAGTATTAGTATATATGCATATGAAAATGTTACCACACATAGAAAGGAAGTGAGTGTTTATGTAACCTAAGAGAATGAGATGTAACATCAAGTCTAGATGAGAGAATTTATATGATACTTGTAGTGTCTAGAGTTTTCTAGATCCATGCTAAATATTAGGCTAGTAGTATCCTAGATGATATAAGTTGATGATGGTGATGATGATTAAATCTTGCTTTGATATGACCTAAGCTTGTTTTTGGAAGATTTAAGTATGTTTGATGACATGAGATGAGTTTTGACAATGCAATCCTAGATAATCTGGCACCGTGTATGGTATATGTGGCTTGCTTGACATGCTAGTGAGTTGGCATGCTTGCTTGTGACTAGTTTTGTTTATGTTGAGATATGGTTAGTAAGATATGGGTTGGGACCAACACATGCCTCAATCTCTTAACAAAGGAGGGCCTCTATCATGGACATACTAAAAGGGTGAAATCGTAATATAAGGAAACCTGATATGGGAGAAGGTCAACGTACCTAATCTCCAAAATATATGAAAATGTGAAATATGTGAACAATGAGATATGTGATAAAGGGTCCCTATCTAGACAATTACTGATTATATGAGACGAGTCACCTAGTCTATCATTCCCTTGATTATGTTGAACCTGTATTTCCTATGAATATATCTAACCTTAGAGGAAGATGCATTTGATATATGTATATTTCCCATCTAGGTGAGGGACATATCCCAAAACCCTACATGATGTATATGATGTGTGATCTCCATGATGTGACTCATACTTGGGTTAGTGGTCCTACATGAAGGAATGTAGTGGATGAACTCGTTCTTGAATATTAGGTAAATGTTTGGTATCGGTAGAGGTTCGTGGTTGACATGTTTTGTATTTACTTCTATAGGTCTTAGTTTGAGTGGATTAGACTTCTAAAGCTCTTTTTAGCTATAAGTGAGATAATACAAAACATCAATTTTCATAATGATTTTGTTCCTCAAATGATGTATGATATATGAAGGAATCTCACTAGAGTTATAAACTTGACATATGTATGGTAAATAACTCTTATGACCTAGTATGAGCCTATGCCACACATTAAAGTTATAAGTATGAAATCATGAACGTCAAATGAATATACCTCCACCCAATCCAAGGAAAGTTTTCTAACATAATTTGTCACAATGCACACAATTTTTGGGTGAAATGAAACCATGAAAGCAAGAAACAATCTATCTTAATGATGAAACAAAAGTATGATGTTAATCTTAATTGAAGGTTATGATAATGAATGTGTTCTCTCAAGTAATTAATGACTTGGATCTCGATACCTTTCCCAAATTTCATATATTTGAACAAATCCATCATACTATATATATAAGGGATGTAAATATTAATGTTGAAAGGATGCCATGTTAAAAATGGGCGCACCCTAGATGTTTTCAGACCCTAATATGACAATCTAGGAGTTCATACAATAGACATGGATGCCATCAAACCTACACATATGGTTCCCTATACATAGTAGAAAAAGATAAAAAAACTAGGTTATGACATCTTGAGTATGATATTAGTTGAATTTCAAGGACGAAATTCCACATAAAGAAGGTGGATGTGACAATCCTAAATTTTTTGAGAGTTTGACATACAATATAGATTCAATAAGTCATGAATGATCTCTTCTGGTTAATTACAAGACTATATGGCTTTTATTCAAATATGGTTACTTTTGACTCAAAACTATGACTACAATGTAAATAAGAGTAAATACTATCAATGAATGGCATTTTCATGTGTGTGGAGATGCTTAACGTGAGTTATAAGTCAATCATGAGTTTCTAAGAACAAATATTTCAATTGATAAATTGAATCAATTGGATTAATAATGAATCACGAGGTGCTTAAGAGTTAAAAGCAGTCCTAGATTTTTGATAAAAATTTGATTATTATGTGTATTCATTTTAAGGTTTATACACATATTCATAAGGTTTTTAAAGAATTTAAGTAAATGACTGAAGGAAGGTTTCAAAGTTGGTAATATGAGGCCTTTCATGATGAGGGACCCATGGTTTGAATCCTATTTGATTTGGAGTTTACCATGTATGGAACTTCAGTTATATTTGGTTTTACTGACCTTGTGACCATGGCGTTGATGTGTCACACACACAAAAAGTCATTGGGGATCCCTCTAAGCTATTTATCCCCTACCTTAGTTTGGATAGTGGCATGGGAAATATGGCAAAATCTCATTCTTGGAGTTTTTGAGTTCCCTACGCACGATCATGTCCTCTTAGGCATGCTAGGAGTTGCTGAATTTCACCCTTGTAGAGGCCCTTTTTAGAGATAGTTGGGATAGATTGAGCATGTTCCTTGGCTTCCCTCACATTCCCACACTTTGTCCTCACTCACGCACAAGCCAGGAGCAACTTCTCGACTGGCCACCAATCCTAGTACTACTTTGGATTGAGCATGCGTAACCACAAAGTTCTTTAGTGATGGGATTCCTTAAAAGGAGGTGCACCTTGGTGATATGGGTAGTGCAATCTTTCCTTTTGAGATCATTTTATCCAAGGCCTAAAATCCTGGGACGTTATGATCTCCCCCACTTAGGCTATTTATGTCCTCAACAAGGCTCAACTATATGGCCTCATAATATTTGCCCATTTTAGTGTAGACCCAGAATGACGCATGGAAACCTAGATCCTAATCATGGAATACCAGTGCAAGGATGGCTACATCACCATGGACAATCCTTTCCAACATGCCTAGATTGCACAACTCAAGTCTGGCATGCAAGATTCCCATGTGGGCCCTACCGACTAGAGGGGTTATGGCTCTGATACAAATTGTAATGTGCCAACCCACTACTCAAGGATCTAGTTGTAACACCCATCGCCACATAAAGCGAGATTACTCAAAATAAGCATGAATTTATCACCAACAAACCACATTACCACAATACATGGTAAATTAAGACTGATTACATCACAACATCTCAAGATGAAACATATCACATCTGAAGTCAACAACCACTTGTATTTCATACTGTTAAGAGATATTACATATTACTATTAAAGGTCAATCAAGCCACAACATGTTACATGTGATAACTTGTTCACATATACAAGCCATATATGTACAAAAATGGCCTACTGCCAAAACTCGTATCGATATAAAAGATCTACAAAACACCCCCAAGGACATGGGAGTACATGGATGACACATAAGACTCTACTACAAAACACTAGCAACATATCCAACATTTAAACAACTACTGCTCCTCTTGCTGCTCAGCCTCAACCACAAAATCTCTACCTCTTTGTGCACAACCACCTAAAAGATTTAGAAACCCACATCGTGAGACCAAACATCCCAATGAGAGATGTAACTCTCCACCAATGTCTATTATAACACAAAGAAAACTGAAGAGGGTGGATAACATTATGATCAGGTTGAGTAGATTCAACTAAATATGAGCAAGGAAATTAACACTATTTAAGAAATTCAAGCATCTATAACTGAGAAATAGAACATCTTATAACATTATAAGGAAAATGAAAAACATGTATGATAATTGATTTCTCTTACCATATTATAATTCCAGAAATCAGTACAAGAGATAAGGCAAAGGGTCATCCAATGCCAGTCATGTTTAACCCTAAGTAAATATACTACACACGTGTATTACATATTTTAGTTTCCCTAGGGATTTGAGTCGTACCATCCAAATCCAACTAACCACTACTAATTCGAAATCAGTGCCATACAAGATCATTAGAGGAGCTGAAATCCCTTCTCCTGTACTACTCGGTCAGTGCGAGTTAGCACCACAATGACATATAGTCAAACTACAAAATAACAACTTGTAGTCAAGCTACTGTCCTGTAAATAGAAACTCATAGTCAAAGCTATGGTCCTATAAAACACCTAGCCTAACTTGGTACAGGTCATGGCGCTAGAAACTAGGGTATCGATGTGTGAATTTCATATCTACTTTTTGCACACACACACAAATTCAGTTCATTTTGTCTTCCATTTAGCCTCTAATCATACTTAACTTGCCATCTTTTTGTTATTTTACTTGTTGCATGATGTTGATCATATGTACACATCAAAATAATAAAATGAATATAATCCAACCCAAATCCTACTCTAGTTGGATTCCCCATTGATTTGCAACTGATTCGAAGTTGATCTTGAAGAAACAAACAAGATATAGCATGTCTTTATTTGTACATGGCGTGTAACTTTCTAGAAAGGGCTCACAAAGCAAATAACACGTCATGTGTTTTGTAGCACATGGGTGTGTAAGTGTCCAGAGGCCTTCATCCCCTAACTACAAAGCAAAAGACACGACGTGTTGTCATTAACACACGACATGTCTACACGTGGAAAGGCCAAACATTTGACTTTCTGCCCAAGCACACAATTGGGTGTTTATTAACAAACGACATGTACAACTTGCTCAGGTCAACTTCAGTTGTAAGAACACGATGTGTATTCACTAGAACATGTCATGTACCTATTGTAAAAAAGTAATTTAAACATCAGTTGCTCTACGTCACATGATGTGTCTTCACAAAGACACGCCATGTCTTTATTAGTTTATGCAGATTTTAAAAGCAACCGCCCCTCATTTGCATCTACTTAGGGAGGTTATCACTTGTCATTCAGAGCATATTTCTACTAGAGATAGTTGAAGAGAAAAGGAGGGGCGAATTTGGAGAAGAAGAGGAGGTTTCTTGAGAGACAACCCTCATTTCTTCATCATTTCCTTCCCTTTTCTTCCATAAGGGTGTAGCGGCACTTCTCTACCTCAGCCAAGCTTCTCAAGAGGGAAGATAACTCGAGTTGGAGTTGTTGTAAGGGTGGAACTTTGTCCTAAATCTGGAGTTTTTCTCCTTCTACTTCATTCTTGGTTACTCTTGTGTTATTCTTCTCTCTAATCATGAAAATCACTAAAATTTCTATAATATACTTGTGCTTCTTCAATATGTACGAATAGACTCCTTTTTCTTGGGCATGGGAGAGTAGCTACCATACTATGAATCATGTGAACTCGTAATTTATATCATATGCTAGTTAATTGGCTTATCCATGCGTTCCTATGGTGTTTTATTGCTTGCATGCTTGGCTGGCCACCTTTTATACATGTTTTATGCTTCTTTATGCTATTGGGAGAATGTATGAGGAAGTAGGGAGTAGATCTCATGGCAACATGTTCTTGACCATAGGAGTGGTTGGAGGATGTTGATGGTACATGGTTGCATTTGGATCTAAGCATAAGCACAGGAGTGCTATGTGAAGATGAGAACCATTTCATGTCACCAGGAGGTGCATGATGACAAAAACCTCCTTGCAAATTAGTGGCATGTTTTAATTTCATAGTTTCACATGATGTGACAATATGGTAGAGAAATCTTATTTACAAGACATTCTAATATCCGATCTTAACCTTTAAACTTAAGCTTTTGTTGTTACTTGGTTTTTAATTAATTTCTATCAAACTTAACTGTTGTAATCCAACTTAGATTGTTGAAACCTAGTTGCTTTGTGCTTCGCTAGCCTAGCTCTCTGCGGACCGACCTCGACTATAATTGATCCCATATACTTGTGGGTGATTGACTAGTTGAGACCTATAAGAATTAAAACTCATTTCCCTTAGGCAGTCAACAAGTTTTTGGCGCCGTTGTCGGGGAGCTATGGTAATATCAATTAGAGTAAATGTGCTAGTTAGTATTTGAGACTAAGTCATCATTTTCCATCTTTCATATTGTGATACCTTTTTATGTTTGTGATTCTCACTTAACTATTGCTTTATAGGTTGCATTCATCACTCTAAGAGGGGTCTTGAGACATCAATCTTCTTGGACCCCAAAATTGAGAAAACTTTTTGTAGTCAAAGGAGTGAAAGGAAAGGTGATAACTCTACAAACTTCACTACTAAAGAACCTACCTTTAGTGTCGGTTATTTATGGCCTTTAGTGTCGGTTTCCGAGCGATGCCTATGTGGGCGACACTAAAAGGTCACCCATTACGCGTCGGTTCCAGAACCGACACCCAAACTCTTCGCGCACGCCCGAAAACACGCCATCAGGGGACTATAGGCGTCGGTTATTAGATAAGAAACCGACGCCCAAACCCTTCGCACCACAAAAAGGGCGCCATCTTGGGCACTATCAGTGTCGGTTATAAGCCAACAACTGACGAAATATGTCTTCGCGCCAAAAGAATATGTGTCGGTTACATTTAAATAACCGACACTGTAAATATGTGTCGGTTGTTTACAATTACCGACGCCTGTTATTGGCGCCAGCTTGGGCACTATCAGTGTCGGTTTGTATTAAGAAACCGACACCATATATGTTCGCGCCACAGGAAATAGGCGCCGGTTATATCTAAATAACCGACGCCTATTGGTTTTTTTTTTACAGACCTGCAAACCTGCTGTGGCATCGTAGGATGAGAAACCTGTAGTTCAGTTAGCTGAACTGCAGGTTTTACGACATCCATTGATATCAGCCAACAACAGGCCACAAACCTGCAAATTTAACAACAAAAATATTCACACATGCATTTAGCAATACAACCTGCAGTTCCATTTTATTTTCACACATTTTGAAACATTCATGTAGCTAGCAATCTGTAGTTCCATTCATTCACATTCACACATGTAGAAACATTCATATAGTAACCAACACTTTCATTCATTTTCACTCAGACACATGTAGAAACATCTAGACATGTAGAAACATTCACACATATTATAATTCAGAAATTCATTTACAAAATCCCCACTATTTGTATGGTTGTTGCCCATTCCTCTTACTTCATTTAATTCTCCCATCGTATAGGGAGCATGTACATCTGGTAAGTCCGTTCATGTAGTGGGGTCAGCTTTAAACACCTGTAAAGAGAATGATGTATATATATATAATTAATGAGCTATAAATAAGATTGATATATTTCATATTATCTAATGAGACTATATAATACCTGAGCAATACAATCGATGTCCATACAACATGACAGACTAACACATATATAGTAAATAACAAGAGCAGCGTCGAATTTACATACAACACTAGCTTAGTACATATATAGTGGGACTTATAAGGTGACGATCCCACCTGGTAAAACATGTTACCGACAACTACATGTTACGACTGGGAGGTCGTGATTCAGCAACATTATGCATTAGCAGGAGGACAAACAGATCACCATATGTTTGTCCTCATATGGTGATCTCTTGTCCTCCTGCTAATGCATACGTTGCTGAATCACGACCTCCCAGTCGTAACATGTAGTCGGTAACCTGTTTTAGCAGGTGGTATCATCACCTTAGTCCACTATATATGTACTAAGTTAGTGTTGTATGTAAATTCAGAGCTGCTGTTGTTATGCACTATATATGTGTTAGTCTGTCATGTTGTTATATGAATATGAATCTGAACCACTTGTGTGTGCTGCACTTTATGTATTGTATCTGTATCCTGCTTCTCTTCATTGGGGTTTCTTCCTGCATATCCTGCATAGCTATGTCATGTCCATCCTGCATAGCCTTCTTCCTATATTTATTTTTCAAAGAGAATACAAACAAAAATTATTAGTGTAGAGTTAGTGAAATACTGATCAATGTCTATAATTGGAATAGATCAAGAACCTACTCTCAGCATCGCGTATGTAATCTCGGGTGAGATTGGTCCTATAGTTCTTTAGCACCCTCCCACAATGTTTAGCATTTGTATTAACTAGAAGATAATGAAACATCAAATCAGAAAATGATATTGATATTAAAAAAGTAAACATTTAGCTTCAATAAAAAAATATAAACATGCATGCCTCTAAAATTGTGATCTTTTATCAATTAACAATCCTTCATTATGATCTCTGCGCACATATAAGTCATCATTAGCTTCAATATTTTCTGGAGTTGGCAACCCAACTGAGAATGGACTGGAGTCATCATATTTATCATAGAACTCTTCTTCATCTATAGGATCTTCAATGAACTGTCTTTTACCATGAAGAACAACCGACCATTTATCATTTGCAGGATCATCGATATAAAATACTTGTTTCGCCTGTGATGCCAATATGAATGGTTCAACCTTCTCGCCAATATTTTCAAAGTTCACTAAAGTGAAACCCAATTCATCCACTATAACTCCTTTGGTGTTATCAACCCAATTACATTTGAAGAGCGGAATTCTGAAATCTATGTAGTCAAATTCCCATATCTCTTCAATGACACCGTAATATGACATTTTAGCTTCATGTGGACTCTTATCCTTTGCACTTGCAAAAAACATAGTCGATGCTTGAAGGGTGACCCCACTGTTTTGGACGACACTCTTATCATCTTGGCGCTTTGTGTAATATGTGAATCCATTAATGTCATACCCTTCATAAGACATAACAGTCAACTTTGGTTTAAAGGCGAGGCATTTGATAGTTTCAGTAATATCATCTGGTGTTTGAGATAGTTGATGTAAGACTTTATCTTCAAACCACTTAATAAAAGTCTTGTTATGCTCTCTAGCAAGCCACATTGTATTGGCTCGAGGATATTGTCTTTTGATGAAATTGGTATGTTCCTCGATATAAACGTTCACTTCGTCCATGTTGTGTAAAATATACAAATGACCTTGTTCCAACTTCTCACGACTGATTACTTTCCCATGTGATCCCAAAACTCCTTTGCCAAATAGCTCGTCAATATTCTTGTCATTATCAGGAGTGTCATTACCACTGAGAAAGTCATTGCAGAAATCCATAACCTCTCTCGCCACATAACCTTCAATAATACTCCCTTCAGGCCGATAACGGTTTCAAACATCACCTTTAAAAATGCTCATGTATCGTTCAAAGGGATACATCCAATGTAAGAAAACCGGGCCCAAGATTTTCACTTCCCTAGTCAAGTGGACAACAAGATGTACCATGATATCAAAGAACGAAGGAGGGAAATACATCTCAAGCTGACATAGGGTAACAACCACTTCTCTTTGCAAATTATCAAGAGTCTCAGGGTCAATAACTTTGCTGCAGAGACTGTTGAAAAAGAAACAAAGTCTGGTGATTGCAAACCTTACATGCTTCGGCAATATAGATCGAATTGCCACGGGCAATATTTGTTGCATTAGAGTGTGACAATCATGAGATTTAAGTCCTATCAACTTCAGATCTTTCATTGATACCAATCTACGGATGTTGGATGAGTAACCATTTGGCACCTTAACATTTATCAAGCATTCAAAAAAAGCTTTCTTCTCTTTTCTAGACAACGTGTAACATGCGGGAGGTAAGTATGTTCTTTTACTACCCATTTCACGTATATATGTTAATTCTGACCTTATTCCCATTTCACGTAGGTCCAGTCTGGATTTTATCCCATCTTTAGTCTTACCTAGTATATTTAACAGAGTACCAATGATGCTATCGCAGACATTTTTCTCAACGTGCATTACATCGATACAATGTATGACTGTCAAAGAACTCCAATAAGGAAGATCATAAAATATTGACTTCTTCTTGAATGAAGAATTGTCACTCCGTGTAGTACCTTGTGATCTCTTACCAAATTCATTGACAAAGTCTTTTATTCTTTCATAAACAACCTCCCCTGGTATAGGTTTAGGTGCACTGCGTTCCTCATTCAATCCATTGAATGCTTTGCGCTTCCTACGATACAGATGGAATTTTGGAAGAAACCTTTGATGACCGAGATATACATTCTTACCTCCATGTTTTAGTCTTGTTGAATCAATGTTCTCTTCACATATAGGACACACTTTAGCTCCTTTGACACTATATCCAGACAAATTCCCATATGCTGGAAAGTCATTAATAGTGCAAAACAACATAGCATGCAAACGAAATGTCTCTCTTCGTGAAGCATCATAGGTCATCACACCTTCACCCCATAGTTTCTTTAAGTCATCAATCAGAGGTTCAAGATAAACATCGATGTCATTTCCAGGTTGTTTAGGGCCCGATATCAACAACGACAACATTACGTACTTATTTTTCATACATAGCCAGGGAGGAAGATTGTATATAACAAGCATGACTGGCCAAGTGCTATGTTGGCTGCTCAATGTCCCGTACGGATTCATCCCGTCTGTACAAAGCCCAAGTCTTAGATTCCTGACTTCTTCACCAAATTCAGGGTACAATACATCAATCTTCTTCCACTGTGGGGAATCAGACGCATGTCGTAGGATCCCATCATTAATTTTCTTAACATCTGCATGCCACCTCAAATTCTTCGCATCTATCGGATTGGCAAACAAGCGTTGAAACCGTGATATTATAGGTAGATACCACATAACCTTGGAAGGAGAACCAGTTTTGAACTCCCTCGAAGTCGTCAATTTATACCGTGACGCACCACATTTTGGACAATCTTTCAAATCTGCATAGTCCTTTTGAAATAATACACAATCATTAGGGCATGCGTGTATCTTCTTGGCATCCATTCCCATTGGGCACAACAATTTCTTTACATGGTATGTTGAGATTGGCAGATCGTTTCCTTCAGGAAGCATTTCTTTCAACAAAGACAGCAATGACGTGAAGCTTTTGTCGCTCCATCTATTGTTAGCTTTCAACTTATACAATCTCAACACAGCGTTAAGCTTCGTAAACTTAGTACAACCTGTGTATAACGGCATCTCAGCATCATGCACAATGTTTCTAAAAATGGGAGGTGGATCGGTGTGCTCTACCCCACAACTATCCAGCATCGCATCAACGATGTCTACTGGAACTGGTTCATTCACATCTACGTAATCGTAGGCAATTTCTTCTTCCATACAAGCACTGCTATCGACATCCACTGGTTTTGGGTTTGAAATCTCTCCATGCCAGTGCCATTCTGTATAGCCTTGTATAATCCTGTTGCACATGACATGAGTCATGATTTCGTCACCAGTGTTGACTTTCAAGTTGTTACCGCAATGTCTACATGGACAGTAGAACCTATCTCCAGGTTGTTTCATATGTTCCTCGGCAAATTTAATGAACTGGTGAAGACCAGAAATAAACTCTGGGGGTGCAGCGATTGCGAATGGACATCCATGATCTAGCCATTCTATGATCAAAGAGAAAACAAGTATATATTAGGACAAGATTAGGGTCTAGGGTTAACAAATACATGTGATGTCATTATTATATATAATAAATGTGTACCACCTATCCATTCTTGAACACCTAATCTCACTAGTAAGTGTATAATGTGTATTGCGTTTTCAAGAAAATTTCGGCAGCATTTCCCCGCTGTTTTCCAAGTACATATGTACTTAGAGAACAAACGGGGAAATGCTGCCAAAATTTTCTTGAAAACCCAATACACATTATACACTTACATCCTAAGCGAGATTAGGTGTTCAAGAACAGTCCCAAACCGGGGACTATCCAAGATTTACTCCTAATGAGTAAATCTTGGACGGGTTTCTAGGCCAACAAATAATGTATTGTCATTCTTATACCTAAAATCCTAGTTCTTCAATTTAGGGTGATTATTGATGTCTTTAAAAGCATGATTGGCAATTTAGGGAAAAGTTCATCATTTACATTCCAAGCATGTCACATGTGTGCATTACAGTTCATCATTAAGCAAGATATAAGCAAGTATGTCATATTAAAATAGACTAAACAATATGAGAAAATAGTAGTGTAATCATGCAAATGGGAACATTCATGGGAACACACACTTCAGTTATAAGCATTCATGTAGCAACTTTCAGTTCCATTCATGGGAACACACACTTCAGTTATAACAATAACTTAACAAAGGGGTTGGTGTACCCCTAAACATGGGCATAATTAAAAAAACTATTACTACAGACAAGTCTAGATAGATAGACAACTAAATACTACACCAACATGGTCCCGCATGCATCAGTAACTTCTTTTTGATGATGAAGCTGTGTCACGAAGCTCCTCACTGTATTTAGATGAATCTGAACTGACAGGGGCCTCAGATTCAGATTTGTCCGAGCTGATATGCGACGCCGTGCGCTCATACCGCAGAAGATGATCGGGGGTCTCGCAGTTGCTGTTGGTTATCCAAACTTTGATGGAATTATCGCCAACTGGACGGAGAAAAAGCCTGTTCCAACGGACCACATGCAGCTCTCGAATCCAATCATGCCAACCGGATTTTGATACAAGATTTCCCGCCAAATCATACTCAACCTCGATAACATGTGAATAATTACCAAAAGTTAGGGTCACTTTACCAGGCATGTAGTGTCTTCCTTTTAGAAAACACCAATGTTTGGGTATGACCAATTGGTTTAAGGAACGATCATCTAGGATGATGTCCAATTGTTCTTCAATAGGGAACGTTAACATTGACATAGAGGCCCAGTTCATAGTGACTGTTATGTGTGGACAGAGACTGCACAATATTAGTATTAACAAAGTGTAAGTACATATAACGATGTTATATATTTTCAGAAAAAGTTGTATAACATCAGTTAACCTTTTATTGCTTGTCATAACCAACTTTATTGTGGTAGACATGATAGCTTGAAAAGAAGTCTACAAATGTACTTAGAGAACAAATGAGGAAATGCTCCTAATGAGTAAATCTTAGACGGGTTTCTAGGTGCTTACTAAAATAGAACCATTATATGGAACTAATCCTACATTATACACATACTTTTCCTGAGTAAGATAATGTGCACTTCATGGAATTATTAAGATATGAATATATATAAGTTGTTTCTACCTACTTTGATGGGATTTTATAACATTCGAGTCTTCTATTTAAGGCATTAGATGCATATATTGCAGTCCATTGTGTTGAGATAAGAATCCCATGTGATACACATGATTGAGAATCTTTCACGATACTAGGAAAATACACAACTAGATATTCATTTAGGTGTTAGACATTCATTCCTGATAACTCGCAGGTATGCACAACTATAAAACAATAGACTTGTCACACATAAAACACCCTATACAACTATAAAACAAAAAAGTATTAAGATATGCATGATACAATAACTATTTTGCATCACATTACAGCAGACTTATCATTGATACCTTACTAACTTATTTCCACATTTACATATCATCACTTGATCAAAATTACATGTATTGTATAGACAATAGAGGATTCAACTCAGTAGAAGCACAAAATCAGTACCTAAACCCTAAACACAAATAAGTAAATAACTTAAAAAAAAAAATAAAAAAACGCCCAACAGCTGCTTGGGCGTGCCTTGGCACCGCCCAAGCAGCCGCCGGAGCAGAGGAAGAAGGAAGAAGGCAGGGCGGGCGGACATACCTTGAGGGAAGACGAGAGCAGCGGCTGGAGCACAGCAACCACCGGCGGAGGCGGCGACAAAGAGAGGAGAAGCGCCGGCGAGGACACGGAGCAGCGGCAGCGAGGGCAGGGAGCAGCGGCGAGGGCACGGAGAAGGAGCACGGACGGCCGCCGGTGAGCACAGAGGGCAGGAGCAGGAGCACGGCCGCCGGTGAGCACGGAGCAACGGCGAGGGTAGGAGCACGAGCACGGCAGTGGCGGCAGAGGAGCAATGATCGGCGGGGGCGAGCAAGAAATCGCCGGACCTAACTGAAATCGGGAATGAAACTGGGAAAGGGGGAAGAGTCGCTCGCGCTGGTGAGATATTAAGTTGACAATAAGCGTCGGTTATTCAAAATAACCGACACCTAAACCAACAGTGTTGGTTCCTTTCCAACAACCGATGCCTATACTTGATTATAGTCGTCGGTTTTTAACTAAAAGACAACCGACAACTATTCCTATCTCGCGAATAATCTTTGGTCGTCAGTTATTCATTTATAAACCGACGCCATATGTGAAATTTTGGAGGTAATTTTTTTGCTGGAATTTTGGTTTTGGCGGTTGATTTTAGGTGTCGGTTGTTTATTAATTAACCGACCCTTAATAAAAGCGGTACCCGTGTCTGGTCGACCTTCACAGATTGTATGTCGGTTTATGTTATAAACCGACACTGTAGAGTTTAGGTGACTGTTTATGTATACAACCGACACCTGGAAAAGTGACTTTATAAGCCATTTCTATAGTAGTGCTTGGAGGGATCACAACCATCATCATATCACTCAACACCTTCACCACCATCCTCACCCAATTGTTGTCAAGAATAGAAGATGGAGGACAACTGCCTGCTCAAAGAATTCCTATTTCGACTGCCATCAACATATGTGGAGCCATCGATCATCCTATCATTGAAGCTAATAATTTCTCCATCAGTCCCACTATAATGTAGATGATCTAGTAGAATCATTTTGGAGGAATGCCTATGGAAGATCCAAATCTTCACATAGCCTAGTTCTTACAGTACATGAATACCTTCAAGATCAATGGTGTTCGAGGTGGAGGAGTAAATCTACTCCTATTCCCACTCACTTTACGAGATCGAGCCAAGGCGTGGATCGAATCTTTGCCCAAGTGGTCTATTAAAAGTTGGGACAAACTATTGCATGCTTTCCTTACCAAATACTTTCCTCCAAGGAATACAACTCAACTGAGGAGCCAAGTCACCAACCTCAAGCAAAACAAAGGTGAGACACTTTATGATACATGGGAGAGACCATTCCTCCGTACTACATGCTGTCTTGTTGATTTTAGAGAAGGAAAATTGACTGTTAGAGATGGGGATGAAGCACTTGTATTTTCTATTTATGATGTTATGAAATCACCCAACTCTAAGGAGTATCTTTTTCTGATATATAGCATTGACACATTACTTGAAGAAGAAAAGAATTCTATTGAGACCATTCTTGACAACTTTGAAGAAGATGACAAAGAAGACAAATAAACCACCATCACTGAGAAGAATTCTGAAGTCTTGAAGAGTTCAATATGTGAGGAAGAATCAAAGGAGAATGAGGAAAGCAACACCTCAACTCAAAATAGAAAGGTAGAATCAAAACCTCTCCCACCACGGTTGAGGTATGCTTGCTTAGACTCAAATTTGACCTTTCCAGTTATTGTAAACTCTGAAGTGAATGAAGAACAAGAAGATGAATTGTTGAAAAAACTTAGAACCTATGAAGATGTGATAGGGTACTCAATTCATGATCTAAAATGAATTAACCCATCAATCTATATGCATCACATAGCTTTGGAAGAAAATGCCAAACCTTGCATAGATCCTCCAAGGGGACTAAACCCAAATATTATGAAAGTGGTTAAAAAGGAAATTTTCAAACTTAAAGATGCCAGACTTATATATCCCATTAGTGATACTCCTTGGGTGAGACCTATACATGTTGTAACTAAGAAGGGAGAAACTATTGTAATAAAAGGGGAAAATGATGAATTAATTAAAACACGCATTGTCACTAGATGGCGAATGTGTATTGACTATATAAAATTAATAAAGCCACTAGAAAGGACCATTTCCCCTTACCTTTTTTCGACTTGATATTGGAAAGACTTTCCCATCACTCTTACTTTTTCTATCTTGATGGGTGTAGTGGATTCTTCCAAATTCCTATCTACCCACACGATTGAGAAAAGACCACTTTCACATGCGCCTATGGAGCATATGCTTACAGGAGGATGTCTTTTGGACTTTTTAGTGCACCCACCACCTTTCAAAGGTGTATGATGGCTATATTATCTAATTATATTGAAAATATTATGGAAATATTTATGGAAAACTTTAGTGTTTGTGGCAACTCTTTGATGAATGCTTGCTGAATCTAACTAAAGTTTTGTAGAGATGTCAAAAAGTCAACCTCATTCTTAATTGGGAGAAGTGCCATTTCATGGTGCAAACAGTGGTTGTGCTGGACCATGTCATTTCAAGAAGAGGAATTGAAGTGGACAAAGAAAAAGTAGAAGCAATTGAAAGATGTTGACTCCAACAAATGTGAAATAAGTTCATAGTTTCTTGGGACATGCAAGGTTTTACAAAATATTCATCAAATACTTTTCTAAGATTGCAAAGCCTGTATGTTCCTTTCTAACCAAAGAATCTGAGTTTGTGTTCAATGATTACTGCCAAATATCCTTCTAGAGATTAAAGGATGCTCTGGTTTCAGCTCCCATCATCCAACCTCCATATTCTTGTGCTCCTTTTGAAATAATGTGTGATGCAAGTGACTATGCTATAGGAGCAATTTTGGGACAAAGGAAAGATAACAAACTCCATGCCATCCACTATGCAAGTAAAACCCTAGATGATGCATAGATCAACTATGCCACTACTGAGAAAGAGATCCTTTCTATAGTTTACTCTTTTGATAAGTTCAGACAGTACCTAGTGGGGTCCAAGGTTATTGTGTGCATGGACCATGATGTAATTAGGTATCTCATGAGAAAGAAGGATGCCAAGCCTCGTCTCATCCATTGGACACTGCTTTTGTTGGAGTGTGACTTGGAAATCAAAGCCAAGAAAGGGACAAAAAACAATGTAGCTGATCACCTCTCATGTCTCTCAACAAGTGCTGATGATAAGGTTCTAATTGATGACAATTTTCCCATTGAGAAGTTGTATGTGGCAAAATTTCTTTCTATGCCATGGTTTGCTAATTTTGCAAACTATGTAGCCACTAGATGCCTTCCCACTGATTTCACATATCAACTGAAGAAAAAGTTCCTTCATGATGTCAAATTCTATTATTGGAACGACCCCCTATTGTTTAAGCAATGTGCAAATGGGATTATTAGGAGATGCATTCCCCATGAAGAGATTGCAAGTGTGATTTCAGAGTGTCATTCCCCACTATGGTGGACACTTTAGAGTGGATAAGACATCGACTAAGATTCTTCAAGTAGGTTTCTATTGGCCAACTCTATTCCACGATGTGCACAAGTTTGTTAGAGCTTGCAACAAGTGTTAAAGAAATGAAGGGATTTCAAAGAAGGATGAGATGCCATTAAATTCAATCCTAGATATAGAGGTGTTCGATGTGTGAGGCATAGCATGTGACTATGTATCCAAGTGGGTAGAGGCAATCCCCACTCAATCATCAGATGCCAAGTCTGTGACAAAACTATTTCAAAAGACCATTTTCCCTAAGTTTGGAGTTCCAAGAGAAATCATATCTGATGGTGGAAGCCATTTCAATGAAAGAAACTTCAACAACCTACTCAGTAAGTATGAAGTGAAGCACAAGGTGTCCACACCTTATCATCCTCAAACTTCAAGTCAAGTGGAAATCTCTAATAGGAAACTAAAAGCTATACTAGAAAAGACCATCTCTAGCTCAAGAAAGGATTGGGCATTGAAACAAGATGATTCTGTATGGGCATACATGATGGATTTCAAGACTCCAATTGGTACTACTTCATTCAAGCTAGTTTATGACAAATCTTGTCATTTACCTATAGAATTGGAGCATTGAGCACTATGGGTGATCAAATTCCTCAACTATCATCTGAAGAGAGTAGGGGAGAAAAGATTGTTATAACTCCAAGAGCTCGAAGAACTCAGGATGGATGCATATGAGAATGCAAAGATCTATAAAGAAAAGACAAAGAGGTGGCATGACAAGAGAATCAAAGTCAAAGAATTCAAAGAAGGATACCAAATTCTGATGTTCAATTCTAAACTTAATTTTTTTCCAGGGAAACTAAGATCTATATGGTATGGACCATTCTTAGGCTTGAAGGTCTATCCCTACAGGATAATAGAGATACAAGGAAAACAATTAACTTTCAAAGTTAATGGACAAAGATGCAATCTATACACTGACGAGGAAGAGATTAAAAAGGGAGACTCTTGCTCCCTCCTAGATGCATGATTCATGAGCTGAAAAATCTCACTCTAGATTTTAAATGGCGGACCTCATGGGAGTTGACCCCCCATTAGGATATAATTCCTTATTTAGTATTACTAGAGAACTTTTTCATTTAGAAATAAATTTGTCATGGACAAATGTAATAATGTAGACCCTCGTAGACACATATCATCATCTCTGTAGTTGTTGACAAAAAAGAAGATGAATTCTATAAAAATTCAGAAAGAACGATGTGTCCTTATTTGAACACATTGTGTCCACCACTCAAAGATGGGTGATTAAGCAAAAAATCCAGAACACACAGTGTGTTCGATTTTTTACGCAATGTGCATGGACATAGAAGTCATCTACTGGAAACTCGCATGATGTGTTTTTAATCAAACACAGTGTGTCTTCTAGTCCATTGAAATGCAATATGTTTTTCTAGAAAAAAACACACAACGTGTCTTTATTTGCACATGTCGTGTCATCGCTAGGTTGAGAGTATTATGCATATATCTAGAAGTGTACATGTTGTATTTTAAATCAGACACGACGAATACCAAAGTTCATTCATATGCCTAATTTTCTTGGAGTAACATACGTCATGTCTTTATTTGTACATGATGTGTTGTTATTAGTTTGACAACTTCAACCTTGGATCCTAGAAAGTTACATGATGTGTTTTAAACAAAACATTCCATGTTCTCTTCAGTCAACACAAAATTTAAAAGGAGTAGATGATTTGAATATGGGAACATGATGTGTCTTTAAAAAGACATGCCATGTCTAAAGACGAGAAGTCAAGTTCTTAACCCTAATCTCCATCCACCTTTCTCACTTTCATTCACAATCAACCATGTTCAACAACTGTGTACACATCTTCAACAGCCGTGTGTGACTCCACCACCTCTGATCAGTGACGCAAGAAGCTCTGCCCTCAGGAGAAACTCTGCTATCAAGGAAACTCTACCGTCAAAGCAGCCCTAATAGTTATTCTCCCAAGAAAACTGCCTCTGTGATTCCGTCGCCACTTCAAACCCCTTCTTCGTCTCCACAAAGCAAAGCAACTTCCTCACTGCCGCTGTCGAGCTCTACTCCATCACCGATGAGAGAAGACACACCGTGAAGTGCCCCATTCACACCATGTGATTTTGTCCTCCTCTACCTTCATACGCCCCAAATCTCCAAGTACACGCCATTTACTCCTCAAGACATGCCATGTCCTTTACTTAATTTTTTAAGAATTCTGTCAAAAGACATGCCGTGTTCCAGGCCGTTTAAGAAAGTTCTCAGTTGTAATGGCCTCGGTCAAGCAAACACAAATAGCAAGCATGGAGCGAGCTTGTGCTCAACCCCTACCTTTGTCTCCACAACCCAGTTCAGGGTGACTGTAGAGGAAGACTCCACATACCAATTTCTTATTTCTCATGAGGTCCTCCCCACTCGTTTTGCTTGTGATCAAACCATGGAAGCCTTGGGATTTAAGGGTGAAGTTAAAGAGCATATGAAGGATTTGGGTCTCAAGTACATTTTCTGCACGGTGAGAAACACATACCCCCACCTTGTTTATAAGTTTCTTAATGCCCTAAAAGCCGAGGAGGATCCGAAGAACTGACTTGAACTGTATGATTTCATTCTCTTCTGTCTACATGGGGAGAACTACAAAATTACTTTCAAGCAATTCTGTGAACTCTTAGAGTTCCACTATGAGGGTGAACTAGCTTACCCACTGACCTTTGACAATGATGTATTCTAGAATGAAATCATGGATGAGGAGAGACATGAGGCCAAGAAGGCTAGGGAAATAGCCATACATAATCCAATCTTTAGATCCATCTATTGAATTCTCAGAACATGTGTCTTTTCTAAGAAAGAAACCCAATGCGTGTGCGGGAAACAAGATTTATTATTTCTGTGAGGTATGATATATGATTTTCAAATCAATGCAGGTTATTTCATTCTCACCATGTTCTTTGATATAAACAAGATGAAGAAGAGAGAATATGGTGGCATCATGTGTGGTGGGATGATCACACACCTAGACAAGAAGCTTGGGGATAATTTCACCAGTCTAGAGGCTGCACCAAGAAAGCACATGGTGGATATTCAATATCTTGTTTCCTCTAGTCTGATTGATAGGGTCCACAATGATGATACCAAGTTCAGACAATGTTTTGATGATGGTGTCAGTAGATTGAGATGCCTGACTTGGATACAGTGACCCTAACAAATAAAGACAACTGGAAATTCACTACAGTTGCCCATGATGACGATGCTCGTCAAGAGACAGATGATCCAACTACTCCTGCCACAACTGAACCGCCTCCCTCTACAAGCACTCATACTAAGTACACATGGGAAATGCCTGATGTTAGGCATCTCTACGACTATGCTCAGTAGTGTTTTGACCATTTGGATAGCCTCATTGATATGTTGGGTTAATAATACTCATTGATGCATGAGATGGTCCAAAGCATGGATATGTGGCACATCTCTCAAGGTCACTATCTAATACCTCATCCTCACTAGCCTCACCATCCGCATCTAGAGCCCACTCCACAGCCCATGCCGGTTGATATTCCCAATGAGGATGACTTGATGAGCTAGTACTTCCCAACTAGTCACATGGGGCACATGCCCTTCTCACTGATTTTCTCCATGACATGTAACCAATTGCTTCTACTTAGGTTTGATTATTGCAGCGAGGACACTGCAAATTTCAAGCTTAGGGGGGTGCAACCATTCAGAAATGTAGATGTAGTTGTTTAGTTGTTTTCATCATCTTTGCTCTAGTTCTTGTTTTTTAGTTTCTACTTTTCTCATGGAAAGTTTAGTATGATGTGAGGTTTATCTTGTGTAATGAATTGTTTTCCTCCTAGTTTGAAATGTCTTGTCTTCACTTATGAGAATTATCATTTGAAGAAATTGTAAGAGAACATGCATCAATCAAATGAAACTTTATGGCCACCACCATGTGCTTAATTTCAAATTTATGTTTGTAGCCTCAATTTTCATCTTTTTCATCCTAGATTGCCTAATACATGTAATTGGTAACAAACTTTGTGAATATGTCAACTTTGCAACACTACCTAGAACACGGGATGCCTTTGCCAAACTTTCAGTGATTTTACAACTACCCCTTTTGAGTGAATTTTTTTTCAAATCAAATGAATGGAATGTAGCTAATGTTGCATTTTAATTAATTCTCCTTTTTTTCTGGGAAAAATAAGTGAAACCCAAGACCAATTAAAATTCCCTTTCGGTTTAGTTCACCTCAATTACCCCATAGATGGTTCTCACCGCCCACATGTCATACTAGCCTAGTGTAGGTCTGATATGGCCATGATGGTTAGGTGATATGTCCTAAAAAGAGGGAAAAATACCCCAACCAACACTCCTCATGTACATAAGCCTACATTGCCGGCTGAGTGACGAAACTCCTAATCCAATATCATATCTTTTGGGAAAACCAGGAGAGAGCTAAAATTTATTAACATTAAATATGATTCTATCTTTTGCATCCTTAATTTCTAAAAACTTTTGTTATAGATTAACTAATTGTTTGACTTAGTCATCCAAGTTCCATTTAGTGTTGCCCAGTTGACTATTTCATTTAATGCATTGCCACCCTTGCTGAACTTAAATTCTCTTTCTTGGATGTCTAAGTTGAAATCAAGGCTATGAATATGAACCTGATGATTATGCTTGGCTTGGCCTCGTTTAGATCTTGTATTTCATCCGATCTATGCATAATATTAGCAATTCCTTCATTTTTGTTTCTATGTCCTTTTTTCTTGAGGACAAACAATAGTTCAAGCTTAGGGGGTTTGATGTGCACATTTCATATCTACTTTTTGCATAGATACACACACAGATTTAGTTCATTTTGCCTTCCATTTATCCTCTAATCATAGTTAACTTGCCATCTTTTAGTTATTTTACTTGTTGCATGATGTTGATCACTAGTACACATCAAAAGTGATAAAATAAAGATAATCCAGCCCAAATCTGATCCTAGTTGGATTCCCCATTGATTTGTAGCTGATTCGGAGTTGATCTTGAAGAAACAACATGAGACACGCCATGTCTTTCTTTGTGTACGACGTGTAACTTTCTAGAAAGGGCTCGTAAAGCAAAGAACACATAGTGTGTTATTTAACATACATGAGTGTAAGTTTCCAGAGGCCTTCATCCTCAAAATATAGAGAAAAAGACATGACATGTCATCATTAAGACACGGCGTGTCTGCACATACAAAGGCCAAGGAGTTGACTTTCTACCCAAACACACAACTGTGTGTTTATTAACACATGACATGTATAACTTTCCCAGGTCAACTTCAGTTGCACGAACACAGTGTGTTTTCACTAGAACACGTATTGTACCTATCCTAAAAGAGTAGTTTAAATCTCAGTTGCACTACGTCACATGACGTGTTTTCACAAAGACACACAATGTCTTTATTGGTTTCTACAGATTTTAAAAGCAACCACCCCTCATTTTAAAAATGAGTGTAGTCACTTGGGGCAATTATCACTTATCATGTGGAGCATATTTCGACTAGAGAGAGTTGTAGAGCAAAGGAGGCACAACTTTGGAGAAGAAGAGGAGGTTTCTTGAGAGAGAACCCTCATTTATTCATCATTTCCTTCCCTTTTCTTCCACAAGGGTGTAGAAGAGCTTCTCTACCTCGACCAATCTTCTGAGGAGGGAAGATAGCTTGAGTTGGAGTTTTTTTAAGGGTGAAACTTTATCCTCAAGCCAGAGTTTTACTCCTTCCACTTCGTTCTTGGTTACTCTTATGTTTTTCTTCTCTCTAATCATGAAAATCACTGAAATTTCTGTAATATACTTGTGCTTCTTCAATATGTACAAATAGACTCCTTATTCTTGGGAATGGGAGAGTAGATACCATGCTATGAATCATGTGAACTCGTAATTTATATCATATGCTAGTTAATTTTCTTCTCCATGAGTTCTTGTGGTGTTTTACTACTTGTATGCTTGGCTGGCCACCTTTTATACATGTTTTATGCTATTCGGAAGAATGTATGAGGAAGTAGGGAGTAGATCTCATGGAAACATGTTCTTGAGCATAGGAGTGGTTGGAAGATGTTGAAGGTACAAGGTTGCGTTCGGATCTAAGCATAAGCACAAGAGTGCTATGTGAAGATGAGAACCATTTCATGTCACTAGGAGGTGCATGACGATGACAACCTCCTTATAGATTAATGGCATATTTTAATTTCATAGTTATACATGATGTGATAGTATGGTAGAAAAATCTTATGTCCAAGACATTCAAAAATCTGATCTTAGCCTTTGAACTTAAGCTTTTGTTGTTACTTGTTTTTGAGTTAATTGTTATCAAACTCAACTATTGTAATATGACTTAAATTATTGGGAACTAGTTCTTTTGTGCTTAGCTAGCCTATCTCTCTGTGGATTGACCTCGACTACAATTTATTATGTATACTTGTGGGCAATTGACGAGTTTATACCTATAAGAATTAAAACTCGTTTGCCTTAGGAAGTCAACATGTATAAAACACAATCACTTAGGTACAACCGCAGTTGTCCACTATCACATCATATCACAAACTCCTAATCGAGACTCGATGCCAGTCATTCTCAAAACACTTAGAATCAAGATGTAAAGGATACCTAGTCCACTTTCACGTCGCATACTCAATAGTATGCGCTCTAGGTTTCTCTTCGGAATACCCGTTTCACCATCCAATAAGGTACTAACACTGAAGATGGATATCTGGCACATGGAAACTACATCATTAGGGTTTCACTTGATTAGTTAAGCCAATTGAGCATATTTTCACACTAATCAAGTTACAACATATGAGCCCTAAATAAGTTCTACAAATATAGGTGTATAATACAACTCTAGAAGATATAAAATGTTTGAATCATAAACTTGTCACATCACCACATGATACCACTACCATACAAGGCCATCACAATTCTCGCATTACTAAGGGATAGAAATCCCTCATGTCATCATTGGAGGATAACACCTCATACTAAGCATTGAGACTCTACCAGGTCATAATACTCAAACACATCATTCATGTATAACATCATTATCTCAACATGCCTTATAATGGCTTATAGCCATCACCTTGTGTCATATCACCATATCATTCACTAGATATGGCATACATTCCAATTGTAAGGTTAGGTTTACACAAGTAGGAGAGAGAAAACATAATCACATGCCAGTCACTTCGAGCTAACTCTACAAATATAGCATACCCTAGAATTAGGGTTAGGGTTTCACATGAGGGCAATTAGGTTTTCCAATTCAATATCTCATATAACCCTAGATACATCATCTCCCACTTTCTTGAAACACATTAGGTTTAACATAATAATCATGAACACTGTTACATGTAATAACCATGCTTAGTATGTATCGACAACACTTATGTATGGGTATCAACCACTCCTCACCCCATGTGTCGTGTCCAACATGGATAGCTCAACATGAGTAGCGACCGCAATGCATGGGTCAACGTAGTGAACAAAGCAAGCAATACAACATTGCGACTACAAGGCATTGTGATTGAAATGTTGTAGTGACCAAGACAAAGAAAAGCATTCATTGTGACCAACATGGAACATGGGTAGCAACCCATCACTCAAACCAAGCGTTTTGACCACAAGAGGTCACCCGAATCACCTGTTACGACCATGCACGGCATGGGTACCACCCGCTACCCCTAAAAACACAAATTTAACCACTCAAGCCAAGGTCAAGAAGATATTGCAACCTAACCGACCCAAAGCAAGTGTTGTTATCACAAAAAGAGTAGTGCCAACACCAACTAAAGCGAGTGTGTCAACCCCTTAGCTAGGGTTAGGGTTGTGTTGTGACCACAATAAACCCTCAACAAACATGTCGACCGGAGCACATCTAATGTAGAAAGCCCAAAAGCATGAGCACAAGAATGTATCAACCTAGGACACTCCAAAGAAACCATATGGCTACCAAAATAGGTGAGAAATACCAAGAAGCCCAAACATCACCATTCTCAACTCATGAAGGCATGAACAGATCCTACATCAAAGGATGGTGGAAAAATGAAAAAAACTTGAAAGAGATAAATGAAACCAACACTGTGTTGATTCTGAAATGCAAAGATCCAGCTACCATGAACAATTTTCGACCTATCAGCTTGTGCAACACCATCTACCAGATAATCTCCAAAGTCCTTGCTAACATAGTGAAGCCCTTACTCAATGATTTTATATCCCCCAATCAAAGCACGTTCTTTCCAGGAAGACTTATCACTGACAACACACTCATTGCTTTTGAAACCTTCCATTCTATGAAGAGAAAGACAAAAGGCAAGAAAGGGTAGATGGCAATTAAACTTGATATGAGTAAAGCATACGATATAGTGGAGTGGAGTTTTATTATGAGAATCATGGAAAAGATGGGTTTTGGATCTCTTTGGTGTAAGAAAATATGAATGTATGAGCTCTGTAACTTTCTCCTTTATTATAAATGGAAGTAAAAGGGGCCACATAACACCTAAAATAGGGATCAGCCAAGGTGACCCCATTTCAGGTTACCTCTTTCTCTTTTGTGCAGATGCATTCTCTACTCTAATCAATAGAGAAGCGGCAAAAGGCCAAATTACAGGGGCCCGAGCTTGTAGAAATGGCCCGTGTACTACCCACCTCTTCTTCATAGACGACATCATCCTATTTGCTAAAGCAAATCTCCAAGAAGCTGAAAGAATAGCCTCCATAATGAGCTACTACGAGAGGGCTTCTGGACAGAAAATGAACTACACCAAGACGGAGATTTCTTTAAGAAAAAATACCTCTGAAGACATGAAGAAGAGTATCCTTGATCGGATCCAGGTAAATTAGGTTGAAGCTCACGAAAAGTATCTAGACTTCCCCACCATTATTGGTAGATCAAAAAAGAAGGTGTTCAGTGAGCTAAAGAAAAAAATATGGAAGAAGATAACACGTTGAAAGGAAAAAATGTTAAGCCAAGTAGGCAAAGAAACACTTATAAAGTCCATCATCCAAGCCATACCTACTTACATGATGAGTGTTTTTCGCATCCCGGACAACATTATCAATGATATCAACATGATGCTAGCTAATTTTTGGTGGGGCACCCAAAACGGAAAAAGAAAAATGCACCGGAAGTCCTGGAGTAAGCTCTGCCTCCCAAAAAAGGAAGGGGGGTTGGGATTCTGCATTTCAAAGGTTTTCAATCATGCTTTTCTGGATAAACAAGCATGGAGCCTTCACCATGAATCGAAATCCAATGTCACAGTAGTTTTCAAGGCCAGATATTACAATAGTAATGATTTACTTACTGCAAACAGAGGTCACAATCTGAGTTACTGTTGGAGAAGTATTTGGGGTGCTAAATCTCTTCTTGTTGAGGGGTTGAGGTGGAACATAACCATGGATTCCAAAATCCACATTTGGAATGATATCTGGATCCCCAGAAAGCATAGTGTTGTGTCACAAAGTTCAAAGGACAACAGAGATTGACCTATCTGGGTGAAGGAGCTCTTGAACAGCTCGGATGAGTGGGACATTAATAGACTGAAGAATCTATTCTTAGAAGACATGATAAATGAAATCCTAAAGATTCCCATAGACATGTCGAGAAAACCTTCGCTCTTCTGGTATCCTACCTAAGATGGCACACTCACTATTAAATTAGCCTATTGGTTGGGCATCCTTGGCCATCATAATACCATTGATAGGGGAAGGTTTATCAACCATGACATGTGGAATAAAGTGTGGAATAGCTCAATGCATCCCAGGATGAAGCATTTTTTGTGGAGATGTATGCCACAGGCCCTCCCTACAAAATGTAACCTTCAAACCAGACACATCAGTGATAATAACATTTGTGATGTGTGTTTAAACTCAGATGAATCAACTATTCATATCATGACCCAATGCACTCATGCTGAGATGATTTGGAATGAACTCGAGAACAGAGGGTTAATCAATGGCACACCAACCAGTGACTTTGGTGATCTGCTCAACTGGATTCTAAACAAAGGGGACAATAGTACTCTTGTGGATTTCGCAGCCATCTGCTTGGCGGCTTGGATAAGAAGAAATGAGAGTATCTTCACCTGTAAGAACATACAACCGTGCTTGATAGCACACAACATTCTCCACTGGGCTCATAGCTTTGTGGACTTAAGACTCCAGGACAAGACTATTAAAAGAACCACAATGAACAGAAAAGAGTGTAGATGGAGAGTGCCACCTATGGGCTGTACAAAAATCAACGTAGATGCAACCTTCATAGCTGATCAAAGGGTGCGTCTAGCTACTATTTTCAGGAATCATAATAGTGAGGTGGTTGCTATGGCCACAAGAACATGTGAATGGAGATGGAGCCCATATATAGCTGAAGCCCAGGGGATCAAGTTTGGCCTTAAAATTGCAAAAGGCCTGAATCTCAACCTGATTGAAGTGGATACTGATGCTACAAATGTGTGGCAGAAAATCATGAAACAAATGGGGGGTTTAAGCCGAATTGAATTGCTGTTCAGTGACATAAAAATGCAGGCCAACATGTTCAGTTCAATTTTTTTTTACTCACACCTTAAAGAAGGGAACTCTATGGCACACTAGTTAGCAAAAATGGTCCTAGGAGAGGAAAGGGAATCCGTTATCACATGTAATTTCCCAGTATTTGCTGAAGAGCACATTGTATCATCTAGTGATTAATACAATGGTTCTGTTTTCATATAGAAAAAAACCTCATGAAAAATTGATCCAGAACCTCACCCAAAAAATGAAGGCCGAGCCACACATGGTGATGGAACCAAAGGTAAAGGTGCATGCAAGGAACATCAACTCATCGTTCACTAAGAAAGTTGGCTGCATGAAATCAGGGTTTAGGAAAGAGAGTAATACATTAAGAATACTTCAAAACCATAAACCCTGGGTAATGATAACATCATATAGCATCTTAATATTATGTTTTAGATCTAAAATTAGTAGACATGCCTCATATCTTGGTCTGATATATTTCTCTTGGCAGTTATTTATCTTGATCATCCCTTATTTTTATGCTTTTCTGTAGAACTTTCTATAGTAATACCTAGTTGTTATTTATTACACATACTCAAATATTTATATTTCCCTTCCTTTTATTTTTCCTCCTCCTGGATGTTGTCTTTCAATCCACCCAGAGGTGACACAACCTCAGATGTAGGACTTAGAATACAAGCAAGTTATTAGTGAAACAATAGAAGAGGGGAAAGTTATATAACCTACCTTAGGTTGAAGATCAAGCTGCAAAGCCACGAGCTCCAAGAGAGAGAAAGAAGCTCCAACTATAATCAACTCCTTGGCCACAAGATCACCTCAAGAAGAGAAGAAAACACCAAGGTCAAAGGAAATCTCAAGAAAAGAGGGTGAAAACCCTAAGACGAATAATAGAGAATAAAAAGGAGAGCTTCTTCTCACATAGGTACCACCATGGTTAATCCATAGTCTCTGACCTTAGTGAAGAGAAAATCCTCAAAGAATAGCCACCATGGTTGAAACATAGCCTCACCAACAAGAAAGGAATAAGAAAACTAGGATTTCAAATGAAAACATGATCAAAGGTGTAGAGTAACTTACCAAGAAAAGGATCACCAAGGATGACCACAAAGTATGATGATCAAGCTCAAGATCACCACATGCAAGGATGATCAGCCACCAAAGCTCCAAGATCATCCCTCTCAATCTCCACCAAGCTCTAAGGTCAGACAAGTAAGAAGGAGGAAGAAGAGAGAGCTAAAAGGATTGCTTGCATGTGGAGGAGAGAGATAATATACACATGGGGTAGGAGGGAGGTGACGATATGAGGTGTCAAGATGTTAGGGCATCAAAGGGACACTTGTCCACCAAAGGGTAGGCAATGCATGCATAAACACAAGACATGCAACATAAGGTGATGAGAACAAGGAAGTGTAACAACCACTAGGGTCCACTACACCCCTTCGATCAAAGCAAAGATAGGTGAGGGCATTGTAGCAACCATTTCACAATGAAACTCAACCCAAATAGTCGAAACACTAAAACACAACTCAAACCTAGCAACCAAAGCCAAGGGAAAAGCATCTAGGTAGAAGAAAACCATCTACCACCACTCAAGGGAAGCCATGCAAACGATGCAAACCCTAATGACATCTCATGATCCATTTCATGGACCAAGCCCTAACAAGGTGCCATTCAACATCATATTCTCTATAATGATGCTAAGGTACAAGAACACACTCTACATGTGAAAAATTACAAGATAAACCCTCAACATGGTTAAATTGCAAGTTGGTCCAAAATAAGCAAACACAACTCACATCAACCAAATTGAACCAAACTGAAAACACAGACATGTAACATGTTAGTAAGACATCTTAAGAGATTATATTAAGATCACAACCAAGTACTAAGTTAGGTTAGGGGATTTACACTAGTATAGGTTTAGGAATTACGACTAGCGCCACAAACCACTACTAACATTAACTGCACGCTTTTCCCTCACTCACGTTCAAGCCAAGATCAACTTACCAAATTGTCACCCCTCCTAGTACTACTCTGGGCTGAGCACACTTAACCACATAGGTATTAGTGATGGGCTCCTTGAAAAGGAGGTGTGCCTTGGTGATATGGATAATGTAATGATTCCTTTTAAGATCATTTTATCCAAGGCCTCAAATCCTTGAATGCTATAGAAAGGGGGTGCCCAACGACAAGCTCCACCTTGGATCAACGGTGAAGCTTCTTGGGAAGGGAGAAGGAGGCCTCAACCCAACCTTCTTAGCCATACAATCTGGATACGAGATTTCCTCAATGGGCCTGATGCTCAGAGTTGAGTGTGGAGTTGTAGGGACATCTTCTTTCCCTCGAACTCATCATGCATGACAACTCCTCACCAATCCCTCACCGATCTAGAGATTGGAGGATCTACGCATCTAGGGAGGTGGAGGATCAACCCAGCCAGGCTCCAGGCCTCACCTCCATCCATCGAGAGGGAAAGGAGATCCCCCACCATCCACTGGTCTATCCACTTTTAGAAGTACTCTTGGGAGCGGGGGAGTGACATTGGTGCGGATGTCCAAATGATGCGACTCGTTTGAAGAAGAGTTGAACGTTGTATGCAATCAGACACACTCACCCATGAACTCCTTACGGGATCCGAAACCCCTACATTTAAAGGATGGGATACGTGGTGCTCATTTGTAGCAGGGCACAAATATCTCACAACCCTTGTTTCCCATTAAGATAACTATATATAATAAAATGTAAGACTTCAAAATTCCATGTAAGATAGCCCCATTTTCCAAAAATGACCAAAATATATACTGGGACTCAAAAAGTCACCTAGTTTCTTGCGAAACACTTGGATCTTACTTTAATGCTAGACTTAGATTGAACTTTATTTTGCAAGATAATGAATGGTTTAGGCTACATTTAAATGGAACAATAAACACATGATTGACATGATTTTTCAAGACTCATAATATAAATCCAAATATGGTTGGAACACATTTATGAACTCTATTTTGAACAATATTGAATACTTTTTACTCTTTTGCACTTGTAACGACCCTCAAAATTTAGTCCCAAAAATTCTTGTTATTTAATAAAGGTGAAACCCTAAGTTGAATGAATCCATTTTTTTATATATGTTGATTTAAGTCAAGACCACACTTAATTCATATTACAAATTGAGTTAAATATGCTAGTTGGACCTCAAATTCAATCATTGTCACATCAATGTAATGTATAATGCACAAAAATCTAACCCTAATTATGCAATGGTGACTAGTTGTGAATTGAATGATAGTTTTGGCCCATATACATGTAAAATGTATCCCATTATTTTATATGTGAGTAGGTAATTGAATTTTATAGCTTCAATCAAATTTTGGCAATACAATTCATTTTCAATAACTATTAATGTGTTAATTACCTTAAGTAGCTAATAATGCAAACACATATTTTCCCTAACTCAAATACGAAATCTAATTTGATAATTGAATTCCTCGAGGTTGTTTTAGCCTACTTATCAATTTTGGTTGGATTTGGATAATCCTTGATGCCCCAAATGACATTAGGAATTAAATAGGAGATAATGACTTTTCCTTGGTTTATCAACTTGATAATCCCTGTGATTATCCTTTGATTTTCCAAAATCCGGGATAGATCTGCTTTACACACAACTTAAGAGAAATCAGTTCTTGGTGTACCGTTGGATCGACATCGGATGAAGATGGATTCGTCCTCTTCCTCGTGCTAAACGCGCGTGTGCCAGACAACGAACTGCAATGGATTCGGCGATCCCTTGCTCCCTCCACAATCCACGTATCGTCATTATCTTGCTACGAGCAGAACTAGGAGGTTATTCTGAGTTTAAAGAGCCCCCACTCGAACCCTAGATCTCCTCACATTGGAAACGCCCAACTGGCCTCCCTCTTCAGTCGACAACGCCACCATCTCCAAGATGTGAGGGACCATAGCACCAAGAGACAACGATCTAAGAAGCATACCCAGACATCGTTTGACTTTCCTCCACCGCCAATTTGGGGCCGGGCTCAACCGAGGAACCGCCGCAGACTCAATCTACCTCACTGGCACCGGCGAGCTCGAGCATAGGGCTCCGACCTTCCCAGTTCAATACAACCTCCGATAAGCATCCTCACCCCTAGTTCCAGCTTTTCTTGATGTCCTTAGCCCTCACGATGTATCCCAGTGTTGTACCAATGAGACCGTTTTCCGGTCAGTAAAGTACTCCTTACGACTATCACTCACAGTGGCTTCTTGCAGCAAAGACACCTGCATTAGACTCAGTAGATCATCCTAAAGTCAAGTCCATTTGTTATCGAACATTTTACTTTCATGATCTCTCTTTTCCAGTCGACCCCAATGGGACTCTGTTCTCCGCAAACTACAGTTTTTCTTTGTGGTTTCCAAGGATTTTTATGCGATGTTGTTTACATCATTGGCTTCTTACTGACCTTGCAAATAAAATGGGTGGTTTTCTTTGTGTTGCCGAGTGATGCCTAGATTATGAGACCTCCACCTGGTACTCCAGCAGGACCTTCGACGCCATTGTAGCAAAGAAGAAGCCAGGTGGAGCAATTACTCACCAACCCTCGCAAACCAAATCAAATTATCATATATCCAAAGGGGCATTTTTGGTATCTCACAAAGTTCATTTGATAACATATGCGTTTGAATTAACTGAGATTTTGACCAAGTCAGCCCCTGTCATGCTATGCTCAAAAAATACCTTGGTGGGCACATCGGTCTTTTCCCTTGCGTGAGGACTAGTTTCAGAAATCACATTTAAATGTTTATCTAGCTTTTGATTGGCCAGTTTTAACCTGATCTTTAATAAATCATAGGAAATAATCTAGAGCTCAGATGGGGATGATCCATATATGGTTTTTGATCAATTTTTCGAGACCTATCGCATGGTCCTAGTTTCAGATCCATAATCCCAACCTAATTCCCAAAATTAATTAGGGAATCATACACCTATGTTAATCATATGTAATTAATTAATAATTATGTTATTCACAGGATATTAGGATCGATTAGGACTTCATCTATCGTTAGTGTACCTCCTCAGAATCAGGTGAGTGGATCATGCACACTGAGCATAATTCTAGGGTTATGGGTTTACATTATTTGTTTAATGGTTATGATTACTCAATAAAGTGCAACTATGCTATTATTCAATTTATTCTTATGAAAACCATGCAAATACTATGAATTTATGTTTTCTACTGGTTTGATGAATATGATTTCTTTTGGAACACTACAAATCACTGCCATGTTAATTGATCAAGAAATCATGATGACTATGTTCAAGTATAATAATTCATGTTATGTTGATATAGTTCTCTCAATCATGTTATGTGAGCCTTAATTGGCCTTATCTGAGCCTTAATTGGCCTTATGAGCTCTGTGGGAGCATTACGTGAGCCTTGATTGGCCTTATGTGAGCCTTAAATGGCCTTATGAGCACTGTGGGTGCAAACCAGGAGAGAGACTTCATCAACTCAAATAAAAACCATCTTATTATGAAATCATGTTAAGTTAATCATGTTCTCATGCAATCATGTTAATTATGTTATGCAATTATATTCCAAGTTATTCCTCATGTTATTTGAATTATAAGCTATTTTCTTATATAACTACTCAGTGCCACTCACATAGTTTTACGTTGCCTTGCATGGGCTGGGGACGAGATGTCCGCAGACGAGGAGAAGAAGTAGACTTCAGGAACGTCAGCTCAAGCTCAAGAATAGTTCGTGAATCCTACTTGGTGGGGTGCCATTCTAGATAGTTGTCTTTCTTTTTAGTTATGTTATGTTGGAGTTTCATTCCTTGAACTTTTTATGTTGGACTTAGAGTCTTTTGTTTATGGTTTGTAATAAGGCACTCTGGTGGTTATCTCTTTCATTCTACAGATTTTGCTTGGTCAATGATATCAGTGTATGATTTGTCATGATCTCCATTATGTTCAAATGCTTCCATTCTGGTTGTGTTATTATTAGAAGGGAAGTCATGACAAAAATGGCATCAGAGAAATCCTAGAATGGCCACCATAGTAGGATCTTATGTGTATCCTAGAATGGCATAAGAGCAATCCATGTGCTTATCTAAGTCTCATTTCCTATTCCATATGGCCCCTAAGTGTCGCCATGAGCATGACAAGTCACCCCCTCACTCTGGTGGAGAGAGTGATCATGACTTTGAGCACGAGGAGAACCCCCATGGAGAAGACCCTCCCCTCTCATACAATATGTTGGTCAGAGCTTTATCTGATGCAATGGGAGGCCGTCATCAGAGGTGGAATGAAGTCACCTTAATAGACTTCCTCAAGGTGAAACCTGAGACGTTCGCGGGAGAGGAAGAGCTGGATGTTGTAGGTAAGGCTAAGGCCTGGATTCACAACCTGGAGCATTGCTTCCATGACTTGGACAGTTCTGAGGAGTCAAACGTCAGGCTCAGGACTCACATGCTTAGAGGACCAGCTCGTGTTTGGTGGGAGAACTTCCGTGATGCCAGAGACCCAAATGAAGAGCTACTCACATGGGAGGAGTTTGTATAAGCTTTCAAGGGCCACTATGTGTCATAAGTGATGATGGATAAGAAGGAGTTAGAGTTTCTTCACCTGCGACAGCGTGGCGACATGACTGTCACCCAATACGCAATGAAATTTTGCATTCTCCATAAGTACGGGACCGAGATGACTGAGCTGAAGAGAGCCAAGAAGTTCATTCGAGGTCTCAAAGATGATCTCAGCTACTCACTTTTTAGACGAGGACACACGACAATGCAGGAAGCTCGAGATGCAGCATTTGAGCTCGAGGATCACCCAAGGATGACTTGGAAGAAGAACTCCCATAATGGACAACGTCACCACCACGACTACAACAATCGGGACTGACACCACAATGGTCACAAGAAGCAAAAGGCCCCTGAGGATCTCCCAGTCAGGGATGCATGCACCAAGTGTGGAAAATCCCATGTAGGACCGTGTAGGTTGGGCTTAGGTGTTTTCTTTTACTATGGAGGAGAAGGGCACTTCAAGGACAAATGCCCTAGGTTAGCTGTCCCCCAGAGAAAAGGAAAGCTAGGGTTTTTTCTATGGTGGATGATGAAGGTAAGATTTAGTTTTCGAATTACATTAGCAACTCATGCACTCGTTAAGTTTTACCAGTCATGTTAGATATAATCCAAAGGTTATCCGTGTTAATACCATACCATGATTATGCTTAGTGTTGGCTTATGAAATGTTATGATCAGACAATAAGTTAGGGTACATATATGTGAAACCCTAAGGTGGGTAGTACCTTATTATGACATGAAAATTTCGGGGTCGAAATTTCTATAAGGTGGGTAGGTTGTAAAGACCCTCAAAATTTAGTCCCAAAAATTCTTGTTATTTAATAAAGGTGAAACCCTAAGTTGAATGAGTCCATTTTTTTATATATGTTGATTTAAGTCGAGACCACGCTTAATTCGTATTACAAATTGAGTTAAATATGCTAGTTGGACCTCAAATTCAATCATTGTCACATCAATGTAATGTATAATGCACAAAAATCTAACCCTAATTATGCAATGGTGACTAGTTGTGAATTGAATGATAGTTTTGGCCCATATACATGTAAAATGTATCCCATTATTTTATATGTGAGTAGGTAATTGAATTTTATAACTTCCATCAAATTTTGGCAATACAATTCCTTTTCAATAACTATTAATGTATTAATTACCTTAAGTAGCTAATAATGCAAACACATATTTTCCGTAACTGAAATACGAAATCTAATTTGATAATTGAATTCCTCAAGGTCGTTTTAGCCTACCTATCAATTTTGGTTGGATTTGGATAATCCTTGATGCCCCAAATGACATTAGGAATTAAATAGGAGATAATGACTTTTCCTTGGTTTATCAACTTGATAATCCCTGTGATTATCCTTTGATTTTCCAAAATCCGGGATAGATCTGCGTTACACACAGCTTAAGAGAAATCGACTCTTGGCGGACCGTCGGATCAACATCAGATGAAGAGGGATTCGTCCTCTTCCTCGTGCTAAATGCGCGTGTGCCAGACAATGAACTGCAACGGATTTGACGATCCCTTGCTCCCTCCACAATCCACATATCGTAATTATCTTGCTACGAGCAGAACCAGGAGGTTATTCTGAGTTTAAAGAGCCCCCACTCGAACCCTAGATCCCCTCACAGTGGAAATGCCCAACTGACCTCCCTCTTCAGTCGACGACGCCACCATCTCCAGGCTACGAGGGACCATAGCACCAAGAGACATCGATCTAAGAAGCATAACCGGACATCGTTTGACTTTCCTCCGCCGCCAATTTGGGGCCGAGCTCAACCGAGGAACCGCCGCGGACTCGATCAACCTCACTGGCGCCGGAGAGCTCGAGCATAGGGCTCCGACCTTCCCAGTTCAATACAACCTCCGGTAAGCATCCTCACCCCTAGTTCCATCTTTTCTTGATGTCCTTAGCCCTCACGATGTATCCCAGTGTTGTACCCATGAGACCATTTTCCGGTCAGTAAAGTACTCCTTCCGGCTATCACTCACAGTGGCTTCTTGCAGCAAAGACACCTGCATTAGACTCAGTAGATCATCCTGAAGTCAAGACCATTTGTGATCGAACATTTTACTTTCATGATCTCTGTTTTCCAGTCGACCCCCATGGGACTCTGTTCTCCGCAAACTATAGTTTTGCTTTGTGGTTTCCAAGGATTTTTATGCGATGTTGTTTACATCATTGGCTTCTTACTGACCTTGTGAATTCAATGGGTGGTTTTCTTTGTGTTGCCGAGTGATGCCTAGATTCTGAGACCTCCACCTGGTACTCTAGCAGGACCTTCGACGCCATTGCAGCGAAGAAGAAACCAGGTGGAGCAATTACTCACCTACCCTCACAAACCAAATCGAATTATCATATATCCAAAGGGGCATTTTTGGTATCTCACGAAGTTTATTTGATAACATATGTGTTTGATTTAACTGAGATTTGACCAAGTCAGCCCCTATCACGCTATGCTAAGAAAATACCTTGGTGGGCACATCGGTCTTTTCCCCTGCGTGAGGACATGTTTCAGAAATCACATTTAAATGTTTATCTAGCTTTTGATTGGCCAGTTTTAACCTGATCTTTAATAAATCATAGGAAATAATCTAGAGCTCAGATGGGGACGATCCATATATGGTTTTTGATCAATTTTTCGAGACCTATCGTATGGTCCTAGTTTCAGACCCATACTCGCAACCTAATTCCCAAAATTAATTAGAGAATCATACACCTATGTTAATCATATGTAATTAATTAATAATTATGTTATTCACAGGATATTAGGATGGATCAGGACTTCATCTTTCGTTAGTATACCTCCTCAGAATCAGGTGAGTGGATCATGCACACTGAGCATAATTCTAGGGTTATGGGTTTACATTATTTGTTTAATGGTTATGATTACTCAATAAAGTGCAACTATGCTATTATTCAATTTATGCTTATGAAAACCATGCAAAAACTATGAATTTATGTTTTCTACTGGTTTGATGAATATGCTTTCTTTTGCAACACTAAAAATCACTGCCATGTTAATTGATCAAGAAATCATGATGACTATGTTAAAGTATAATAATTCATGTTATGTTGATATAGTTCTCTCAATCATGTTATGTGAGCCTTAATTGGCCTTATCTGAGCCTTAATTGGCCTTATGAGCTCTGTGGGAGCATTACGTGAGCCTTGACTGGCTTTATGTGAGCCTTAAATGGCCTTATGAGCACTGTGGGTGCAAACCAAGAGAGAGACTACATCAACTCAAATAAAAACCATCTTATTATGAAATCATGTTAAGTTAATCATGTTCTCATGCAATCATGTTAATTATGTTATGCAATTATATTCCAAGTTATTCCTCATGTTATTTCAATTATAAGCTATTTTGTTATATAACTGCTGAGTGTCACTCACATAGTTTTACGTTGCCTTGCATGGGCTGGGGACGAGATGTCCGCAGACGAGGAGAAGTAGACTTTAGGAACGTCAGCTCAAGCTCAAGAATAGTTCGTGAATCCTACTTGGTGGGGTGCCATTCTAGATAGTTGTCTTTCTTTTTAGTTATGTTATGTTGGAGTTTCATTCCTTGAACTTTTTATGTTGGACTTAGAGTCTTTTGTTTATGGTTTGTTATAAGGCACTCTGGTGGTTATCTCTTTCATTTTACAGATTTTGCTTGGTCAATGATATCAGTGCATGATTTGTCATGATCTCCATTATGTTCATATGCTTTCGTTCTGGTTGTATTATTATTAGAAGGGAGGTCGTGAAAACACTAAAATGCAATTAGTTACTTTGAAAAATATTTTAATCCTAGAAAATAGATAAATGGTCAAAAAAATATAAAGTTAGAACCAGATCCCTATAAAGACACCTTTGTCATGAGAAAAAAATAATAATGTGTTTATGATTTATATGAAGCTAAGAATGAGCAAACCCCAATTTTGGACTTAATAGCCTTAAACGAAGTACTATAAGTATGTCAAAAATTGATCAATCATGTAATGTTAAATATTAACACCACATTAATATCCTAACTTTATATGGAATTCTAAGAATCAAAATGTTACATTTAATTCATGATTGAGTAATGACGGAGCCTAATGTGACACAAAACCCTTATCTTATAAATGTGTCAAACATTAGGGGTTAATTGATACAATGACATATTGAATTATAACATTCAAAGTAATAGAATTAAACTGTAACAAAGAATCAATTAGTTTAATTATAGGAAAATTGATGACTAATGATGGGAGTATCTTAATGAATCGACTAGCCCTAAGATGAATCTGTCTAGGGTTAGTGATGAGAATCCAGTTCATGCATGTGATCACGTTCTTATTCAGGTGATGTCTAGATCTAGATGGTCAAGGATAAGTTAAGAAACCTCTAAACTCAAGTATGAGATTTCAATAATTATATGATTATGGCATTCTTGCTTGAACGTTGATATGCATGTATGTTTGTTTACTTGTAGTATTGTACTTGATGCTTTGTCTTATTAATTTCATAATTTGAACACATAATATAGATCTCGTGTAGTATCAAGACAATGATACAAGGTTGGGTGTTTTACTTGAGTTTTCAAGATAGTGAGGACCATGTTGATTAATAGGGTTTTTCTAGATGAGTTTGGGCATTTGAGGCCCCTCACATAGAAATACGGTTAGCTAATCTTGAGCACCCTCAAAGACCCTTCCAATGTGAAGCAAGTCAATGGCCTTATGACACATGGTAATTTAGTATAATTAGAGTAAACTGAATAAAATAAGCATTCTCGTTTTTCTAATTAATTAACTTGTTTATTTCTTATTCATTTACTACTACAAATCTTTTCAAATAATGCAAAGCTTATATATATGTATCTTTTGGCCTTGTACTCAACACCTTGTGTGTTGACCCACTTGTTTGATGTGTGTTTTAGGTTTGCAGATAGCTTGGGAGTTGATGACTTATGAGCATGTGTTTAGGTATTTTTCGTAAGATCCTAGATAGTGTACATGAGAAGACTTGTATAATTGTACTATTCAATATTTAATTGAAATCATGTAATATCGTCATGTTATTAATAATATTTGTTGAATATTGAGATTATGTTGGTGCTTCAATATTGTTATTTATTCATGTGTGCTAAGCTTTTCACTCTTTGACACATTGTCCTTGGTGTTATGTTTGGTTCACAGGGTCAGGATTCTGACTCCATGGCAACAAAGTAGTGGTGGATATAGAGGAGGTAGTCTTTATTTTCTTTCAAAAATGAGATGGGGCCTTCGTTGTTTTAAAAGACAAGGATTTCGTTCAAGTGATGTTGTATCTTTTCATAGTAGGGAAAGATCTAACTCTAGAAGATGGAATGCAACACCAAGGTATGCATCCTTATTTAGACCTTTAGGATCATTAACATTAGTTAGAGGTCTGCAGAGATAGAATATGGCTATATGTGACACTTGTGGTAGAACACACTTTGGTCAGTGTTGGAGAACTAAATTCTAATGATGTCATTACTATAGATAGATGGAAAATTTAATAGAGACTATCCTAATCTTCAATTCACACCGGCACATAGCTCACAGACACAATTTCAAACTTCAAAGCGGTAGGCTCCAACTAAAGGAGCAGGTTCTTTAGAAACTTCAGGCTCTAAAGGGGGTGCACCTACGACAACGAGGACACCATTGTAGAAGGAGAGTTACACAACATTTATTTTTGATGAATCAATCTGAAGGAGCAACCTCGCCCTTAGTTGTTATAGTTGAGATGCTTCTCTTGAACATCATTTCAAATATAGTTTTGATAGATCCCAATATGACACTTTCTTTTATTCCTATATCAATAGTTAATGGAATAAATCCTTTTACTCAAGATATATCTTATGAATTTCTATAAAGAGTACTATTAGGTGAACCAATAGTTTTGATAGAAGTATGTATCAGATGTCTATTGATTTTGAATGGCTATACCATAGTGGTTAGTATCATAACCTTAGATATTAATTCATTTCAAATAATTTTCATTTATGGATTGCCTTGGGACATACCTTTTCCATTTTGATTGTTGTAAGAAAGAGGATACCATTCAACAAGGTTACTCTTCCTATGTCTTTACTAGAGATGGAAAAGTCTTACCCACATGCATAGTACCAACTGTTGTAGCTAATAAGATGATGAGAAAAGGGTGTGGGGTCTTTTTAGCACATGTGGTAGATGCAAAGGCAAAATAGAGAATTGTTAATATAGAGGATGTTCCAGTAGTGTGTGAGTTTCTATATGTTTACCTCCAAAGAGAGAGATGTTGACTTTAATATACAAATTCTACTTGATAGTCACCCAATATCATTACCTTACTATAGAATGACACCTATAAAGTTATAGGAATTAAATTTTCGATAAAACATTTACTAGATAGGAGTTTCATTTAACCCAATACATCACCTTGGGGAGATCTAGTGATTTTCTAAAAATGAAGGATGGAAAAATGTGGTTGTGCATAGAATATAGGTAGTTGAATAAGATAACCATCAAGAACAAATACACTCTTTCTAGAATTGTTGATCTGTTTGATTAGTTGCATTGAGCATCAATTTTATCCCTGATAGATCTCATGTCAAGATATCATCAATTGATTGTAAAGGCGTCAGATGTACGTAATTCAACCTTCAGGGTAAAATATGGATAGAGTATGTAGTCATGTCTTTTGGACTAACAAATGCCCATACAAATTTTGTGGACATGATGAATAGAATTTTTAGATTATATCTAGATTACTTTATAGTAATTTTTATAGATGACATTTCTATACATTCTAGAAGTATAAAACAACACTAGAAACATTTAAGAACAAACCTACAATTGTTGATACAACTTGAGTTATATGCTAAGTTTAGCAAATGTTAGTTTTAGTTGCCTAAAGTATCTCTTCTTGGACATATCATACCAAAAGAAGGAGGCAATGTAGACCCTAAGATAGTGGAATATGTTTTATCAATGGGAGAAGCCTACAACTCCTACTGAGTTAGAAGTTTTTTTATCTATATATGCATATTATAGGAGATTTATAAGGAACTTTAATGTACCAGTAGCAACCCTTACACATTTAATAAGGAAGGATGTGCTATTTGTTTGGTCCCAAACATGTGATAAAAGCTTTTGGCATTAAAGAAGAAGTTAAATACATCACCAATTGTGATTTTACCGGAGGTAAACAAGGGCTATGTTGTGTTTTGTGAGGCATCAAGGAGAGAATTATGATGTATTATTGTTCTAGAAGGAAATTTTTTGTAGACAACTCTAGAGGAATGAAGAGAATTATGCAACACATGACTTTGAGTCGGCAATGGCAATACATGCCTTAAAGACATGGCATCATTATCTTTATGGTGAGTCATTTCAGGTCTTTATTGACAATAAAAGTCTAATGTACATTTTCACACAAAAGGATCTCAATATGAGAAAATAATAGATGGTTAGAGATTATAAAGGATTATGATGTTACCATTTATTATCACCATGGGATGAACAATGTTGTGGCAGATGCTCTGAGTAGAAATCAACATCATATGTGAAAATGTTTCGTATGGTATGTGAAAAAACATACTTAATTGTCAAGATGAGAGTGATGCTTTAGATTTAACTGTATCAGAATAAGGTGAGATAATTTCACATTTCTCACATAAGATAAAAATGCCTAGAGTCCTACTAAAATTGCAGACACCTTGGATTCAAATTAGGCCTACATTCTATGAGAAAATCAAAGAACTTCAACATAATGATAGTGAATTAAAGTAGATCATGCACGACATGATAGAAAGGAAGAGGACAAAGTTCACATGTATAGATGATGAGATGTTGTATCAGTAGGACATATTGTGTGTGCCAGATGATATTGAGTTCAAGAATCATATTCTTGAGGAAGCTCACTCTTCTATGTATGTAATGCATCTAGAAAGTTCCAACATGTACACCAACCTCATGGAAATGTATTGGTGGTAAGGAATGAAGAGAGGTCTAGATGAGTATGTAGCCAAGTGTGGTGCTTTCCAACAAGTCAAGGTTGAACTCTAGAAGCCAACAAGTACCCTACAAGCACTCCATGTTCCAAAATGGAAGTAGGAACATATTACTATGGGATCTGTGGCTGGGTTACCAAGAACATTACATGGTTTTGACTCTATATGGGTGACAATGGACATACTAGATAATATCGCTCATTTCCTACATGTTAAGTTTATTAGATAAAATGACTCTATTGGGGGTGAATAGAGCTATAAACATTTGCACAAGAATTGTTCGACCTTTAAATTACTTGAAGTTAGGCACACTTGCAAATAGTGAATCTGATGGAAATCTGAACATGGATAGAAAGGATGAGAGAAATTGAAACAAGCACTTGAACAAGATGTTTTAAAGTGGTTCCACTCTCCAAACTAGGAGAGCCAGTCCTCTACCTAGAGAGGTCAAGTCTTAGGATTTTGCAACCTATGTATACTTATACTCCATCATAAGACATACAATTTGGCCTTCCTTTTCTAGGACAAGGATACCCAACTTCCCTTTGAGGTCAAGGGAGCCAACAAACTTACAACCAAGGACTTACCTATCCAGACAAGCTAGAGTCTTTTACCTCTACAAGGTCTTACCCACTCTTGCAAGTAGCTGGACATATTCACCAAGGAGATCCCCTTCTTGAAAAAAGAATTTTGCCTTGAAGGATTTACCCACCCTACTTCCATATCTTCAGACTTGTTCTCTTCCTTCACTCAGAGAAGCTTTTTGGACCTTCTTCTACATCTTGACGAAGCTTGCACCTTCTCCTTCACTTGGAGAAGCTTTCACGAACTTGATCATAAAGAAAGGGGTTGGGGAAGGAGAAGCTTTGATAGCTTTACTAGTATATGAACTCCAAGAGGTCCCATTTATAGTTGAGTATGTCCACCAGTGTCTAGGAATACTTAAGAACATTTTGTAGCCATTTGGGGTGATGCAACAGATATAATTTTGAGTTTCAGAATACTCCAATGGTTAGAATCATTTTTTTAGTGGTTTTCACACAATGTAGTTGGTCAAGTTTCAATAAAGGTAACTTGACCGATTGCACTATTCGACAAAAAATATTTGAAGCAACGGTCGAGTTTGTCCTGGGTGAAAGTTGATCCATCACTTTAAATTAGTTTTGCTCAGTGCAAGGATTGATCGAGTTTTATGCATAGGAAACTCAACCAAACCTAGACATTCTCAAAATCCATAAAGGGATTGGTCTAGTTTATAACTCGACCGATTACTAACTTGTAATGAATTTTGGAAAATTCCTTTTGAGTGATCAAATAGTTGAATTAAGGGTTCCTGATTTTTTTCTCATCTTAGATACAAGTCATATCATCAACAAAAATGGTTACAAAAATCTTTTAAGGTTATTTGAAGTGTTTTCCACGAAAGTGCATTTGCATTGCTTTTGACTTGAACTAGAAAAAGCTAGGGCTTGATATATTTGATCCTTTACATGTACCTAATACCTGAAATCAATTTAAAACAAACATACTAGATACATATAAATGGAATCGATAAGTCATTACCAAAATATGGACAATGTATAACTCTCAAGTCAACATTCTCCCCCACTGTGACAATGACAAAGCATTCAACATATTGAAAATGATATTAAAGTTAAACCTTTACCTTGTGAATTGCAAGGGGATACAAGGATGAACAATGTGAATCCCTCCCTCAATTTATGCTTACTCTTACTTGCATGGTTAGTCTTTACACGAAAAACTATAGCACATATATATGCTACATGGTCCTTTAGAAAGTCACATGATATTTTAGATATTTGACAAGAAAAGGATCATATAAGTAGTACAATAAATACGATTGAGATTACACTTCTCCCCCTTTTGGAATTATAAAAAAGGAAGGGGGTAGAAGACCTAAAAATGCATGTCTTCTCCACAGGCACAAACTAAAATAAGCAACCACATATATCATACAGTAGAAAGAGACAAAATAGAGAGAAATAAGCAACTGGTGTCATAATCAAAATATGGGATAACATACCATGAACTTATAAGATATAGTCAATCAAAGAGTTATGATGCATGAAAATAAGATTACATCACAAAGCATGTCCTCTCAGAGTAAGAGCTACAAACCAGTGAAAAACAATGAAATGATGAAATAGTATGCCTCAGATACATAGTGCCCAAATGTCTAATACATGATAGTCTACAAAAAGAGACATATATGAGAACTGTAAACACTATTGAACTAAACATCTAAAATATCTACTACATGAACTATGCTCTTTCTCATCCTCAGACTGATAGTTGTCGTCATCATCAAATGGTGTAGTAGAGACAACAATGGTAGCCTCACCATCGTCAATAGAAGAACCAACAAAACCATCATCATCCTCAGAATCCTCAACAACCTCAGCATTGTGGTTTTTACATCTCCATCTCAATAGGAGGTCCAAAAGAATGACCATGCCACTTGGCATTCTACGGAGCCCACATCGTGCCACATGCATGTAATGCATTTTCTTTCTAAAAAGAGGGAGCAGAGTCCAATCAAAACTAGAAAGAAGAGTGGCAGAGGGCCAACAAGGAGAGCCAGAAGAGGAAGATCACCAACGATAGGAACAAGTCCACCATCAGAAGCACATGGGGGTGCAGTAGAAACAACAGGATGTGGGGGGTTAGAGTAGAACTGACTGTATGTGTAAGAGGCATATTCAACATCGGGGTACGTCTGGTATGGAGGGTAGGAATGGATATAGGACAAGTTCATGTGTGACATTATCTGGAAAAGGTCTAGGTGAAGATGGTCCAAAACCCTAAGGTTATATCCTATTAATGAATCATGTATCTCATGAGGGCTTCATTAGATACAAAAAAAGAGGCATGGTCAGGGTGGGGTGGTGGTGGTGATGGTGCCTAGGTGGAGGTGGAGGATCCATGAGTAGTAGGAGAGGTAGGAAGAAAAGTCTTCTTGATTGTAGTCTCACTAATGCATACTCCTTTCCAACTAGGTATGTAATGGAGATCATGGAAAAGGGATGTCTCAGTCACAAAGGAAAAGAGACCACATATCAAGGATGGATAAGGAGGATGGGTGCCAGAGGTGTTCTTCCTGGAATGAAATCAGGTCATATGATAAAGAATGTAGAAAGACCACTTGATTCCGATATCTTTCAAAATACAATACATTATTATAGTAGTGTTTTCTACAATCTCCATTTGATTTCTCTTTGGATGGATATTTTAGTTTTCCACCTATGTAATTAGACGGGTTTTATGTCAAGGGAAGAGGATGGTAGGGTTGATTTCTTTCCACAAGGGACATTGGGATTCTTCAAAAACTTATGAATGTCAGGAAGTGTAAGATCATGGCTTTTGTAGAACGTCTCAGGGTCAAGCAGATCATGAAACTAGAGTAGTCACACCTTCATGAGTCGGTAATCTCAGTACCATTAAAATAGATTATTTAGAGAATCTTCAGAGATGGTAATTTTGGTACTGACTATCAGAGAAGTCAAAACCACTTGGGTATTGGGTGGTGGAATGACTGTGTTGTAGTTCCATTGGAGATTAGCATAAAAGTCATGGGCTGCCTTAGTTCTAGTGATAGAATTTTAGAAGAATAGGCATTCTACACACTATCTGCTAAGGTGATGGTTCCAAAACATCTCAACGACCTCATAGATAACATCACTCATTGTGAAACGATGTTCATCTAAATCTCAAAATAGAAAAGGATTCCTAAGAAGGAGTTCCTTATAGAGATTTAAAAATTGAGAGGATATGAAGGAGGCTCCATCATATGATATAAGGTGAGGAGCAGAGGAAGAAGATGGAACCTAGTTTGGGTAGATCTTTTCCTACGGTGTGAAACCATCTTAAAGTGGATGGAGATGTAGAGATCACCAAAGGAGAAAGAAAACACCATGAGAAAGTCACCTAGCCACCTAGGTTGAGGTAGGTAAAGGCAAGGAAAGTAAAATAGAGGTTGGGAAGGGTGTTGTTGGAAGGGAAGGTTGTGCCTAGGGTTCGAGGATGAAGGCACTAGAGGCCGAGATTGGTCGATTTTTCTCTAGTTGAGAGGGAGAAAAGTCAGCCAATGTCCTTTCTAATTTAGTCCAATTGTATAATCGTTCGAGCTCAATGAGTTGGAAACTCGACCGAATAGGTAGTTCAGTTAAGTCCTACAATGATCGATCAAGTTGTACTAGGACAAACTCGACTGAATGGTCAACCTATCCAAATCTAAGAAATTTTAATTCCAAGCCTCTAGGGTGCTATATAAATTTAGTTTTCTAGTATGTCATGTATTTTAGACATATTGAGGCACATTTCACTCATGTAGGGTACTATTTTGTGATATAACATTCGTTTGTAAAAAATACCAAAAAAAGTAAAACAAGGCTTGAAAAACATGTCAACTACATCACTTTAAGTCAAGAGATGATCAATTTTAAGCAATAAACATATAGGTATGATGACATTTAGCTAGATTACATATCAATATCATCAAGAGAAGTTATAAGTAGTTTTGATCTAACGAAAGTAAATTCCTCTCTATCTAGAGGTTTAGTGAAAATGTCTGCACACTAATAATCTATGTCCACATGCATGATATAAATATCATTTTCAGCAATGTGGTCACAAAGGAAGTGATGATGGACCTTGATGCAGCCCTATTTTAGGGCTCCATCCTGTGCCATTTTGTATTTAAGTTGCATCTAAACATGTTAGATTACAAGTATTTTCCCCCAATATGATTATCATTGCAAATACGCTTATGGATGCTCTTTGCACTGTATTTCAGGTACTTGGACCATGCTTAGATGGATGAGAGAGAGAGAGAGGGAGTTCTAGGGTTCCCCCACTCAAGGAGGGACCCAAAGAAGGCCCCAAAGCCTCCCTCAACCTACCTCCAGTGGCCAAGAATCGTCTCCAAGCAAAGGCATCCAAGATTTATGAAGTTTAAAGCCATGCTAGCATTAGAAGACCCCAGCATGGCCGTGGTGCCATGGAATGGCCGTGCTGGCAATTGAGCAAATTTACAGGTTGATCGACAAAATCACTGAAGTTCAAGCAAGTCAGCCACCACGGCCGTGTTGCCCAGCACGGCTGTGTTGGATGAAGATGGAACAGGCGTGTTGCTCAGAACGACCTCCTCCCAACTCCGCCACCACGGCCGTGCCACCCAACACGACCGTTCTACCTAGTACCCAACACGACCGTGCTGCCCAGCACGACCGTGCCACCAGCCTTCGTTTTCACCCATCAACCTGTTGATTTAACATTTACCTAACACGACCGTTCCCCTCCACCACGGCCGTGCCCACTCCTACCCACCACGGCCGTGCTTCCCAGCACGGCCGTGCTACCACCCCAAAACCTAACAACTTTTCACTGCTTTTCCCATTCTACCCCCACTTAACCCTAGCTCATATATAAGCACTAGTTGCTTCTAGGGCTGGGAGAAGAGCACTCCTAGCCGACCCTAGCTGCTGCTCTTGCATCCCTTTCTCCAATCCACCCATTTCCTTGCAATCTACCCCATTTCCATCCATTTTCCACTCATTTCCACCATAGAAACCTAGTTTCTCTAGGTTTCTATCCATCCATTCCACCATTTTCATGCACCCCTGCACCTTTGGAGGAGGGAGGTCGTCTACAGCTGCTTAGAGGTGAAGAAGGAGGCCACTACATCGAGCTTCATGGCGTTTTCCCTTATTCTACCCCTTTCTTTTCCTGTTTTCATGACTATGTCTAGCTAAGCCCCCTTGTGGTGGGCTGTTTGGGATTAAAATGTTACTTTGATACCATGTTGGGGGATAAATTCTTGTAATGAACTCAATTCATATTTATGATGATTACTTCTTGCTTCCATCTCTTTTCCTATCTTATTGCATGTGGTTTGTGCTTCCTGTATGAATTGCTTGTTTTGAGGTTTTTGATGACACTTCATTTCTAGGAGGAATTGGGGTGTATGTGGCAATCTTAGGAATGGCTCCTAGGTCCAATTAGTGGATCCCTAGCTAGCCCCCTTTGTTCCTACATACACTTCCTTCCCCCTACAAATGAGTGTGATATTTAAGTGGCTAGTGCAAGTGAGAGTGATGCAATTGCATAGGGCCTTCTAAAGGCTAGAGTGGCTAGTGGCATGAGGTTAAACCCCTTCATCTCCACTCCCATATCTACCCTCAACCCTCAATTGTCCACTATTACTTACCCTAGAAACCTAGATTTGACCAATCTCACTAGAACTACACCTAACCCTAGTCTTCTACTAGTAGTATAGGGTATGTTCTAATGGCATTGTCCTTGTTGTTTGGTTTGGTAATCTAGATATGAATTGAGCACCATGCATGTTTAATGAACTCCCCCAACTAAAATCAAAGTGACATTTCCCAAATGGCCCACCCACCTTAATCATCTTGCTTAAAACCCTAATCGCTTAGTTTGCTTGTTAATGCTAGCTTAGTTCAATTGCTTTAGTTTAACGTAGTCAATTGCTTGGTTTTACTCTTTAGTGTTAACTTAGGCTTTTGCTCTTGCTAGTGGTTAGTTTAGTTCGTTCTTGCTTCTTGGCTTGCTAGAGTAGTGTAACCCTTCTTGCTCCGGCTTAGTTAGTTTGATAACTTAGTTTGCTTGTTTGCTTGTTCTTTCATAATTTAGTTTCCTTTTTGCTTTTCATACTCACTCTCTTAGTTTAATCAACCAACAATCAATCTTAAAACCCTAAAAACTTTACTCTCTGCACTAGGAACGTAGCTCACGCCAACTAACTCTAGCACCCCCTCTATCTCCGCGGTTCGACCCCGTACTTGCCGCCTCACCTATACTACGACACGACCCCGTGCGCTTTCAGGCGTAGTGTCTTAGTAGACGTAGGTAGTTAGTGTGGGACCATACAAATTTCGAAAGCTAAGATCCCATCACATCTCGTGCCTCCCGACCTCATGGATTGCACTTGTTGCAAGCCTCTAGCGGGAGCGCACCAAGCTTTCTGGCGCCGTTATCGGGGATAGAGGCGCTCAGCCTAGTTGGATAGTGTAGCTTAGCCTTTCCTTTTGCCCTCACCATTGCTATTATTTATTCTTTGTGTTACTCTTGCATATTGGTTTGCTAACTTGGCTCCTTGTTGTTTGTTTGTGACTTGTGCAGGTGACAACTGTGCATGCGTAGCACGCGTTCGACTTGCACCGACTTGGTGGTTTATGACCCTGAGATTGGAAGAAGAAGGCGTCAAGCTCGCCGCAACCTACACTGAGAGGTCGAGATGGCACAGAACGAACTGCCACCGGAGGTTCCACCGCCACATCGCCCACTTCATGAGTATTTCACGCCAGGGAACTACAACCCCCCCATCGCCACTCTAGTTGACAAGATGCCAGGTCAACAGTTCTCCATCCCGCCGACACTCTTGGGGCTTCTCCCTACATACTTCGGTATGGAGAACGAGAACCCCTACCACCACATAGACGCATTCCTTGAAACGTGTTCTACCTTCCGCACGCCGGCCGCCACCGAAGACTCGATCAGGAGGATGCTCTTTCCCTTCTCTCTCAAAGAGAAGGCCAAGGAGTGGTACGTCTCGAGGCCAGAGCTCATCACATGGAATGAAGTAAAGAATGAGTTTCTGAAGAAGTTCTTTCTGATAGCCAAGTTATCCTACATGAGAAGGTGCATCACATCCTTCGCCCAAAAAGAGAACGAGCCCTTCCACGAGGCGTGGGAGAGGTTCCAGAAGCTGCTTCATGACTGTCCTCATCATGAGGTTCCGCTTTGGCAGCTAGTTCAGGCCTTCTACACCGGGCTTGAGGAGCAGAGCCAAAACAATGTAGATTCTTCCTGCGGGGGCACGTTCATGGCAAAGCCGCCCGAGGACTCATGGCCGCTGTTTAAGCATCTTGCCGAGAATTCTCGCCACCGAGCTTCCACTAAAGGGGGGCATTGCGGACGGAACTACACTCCTCCACCTTCCTCCGTGGCTCCCGCACACAATGCCACCGACCTCGACATGATGGCAATGATGACCGAGATGATGAAGTGGATGAAGAATCAAGCTGGCGGCCCTTCTAACCAGCCCACAAGGGCAGTTGATACCGTAGACGAGGAGGTCAATGCTCAATATTCCTTTGGTGGCCGCAACAACCAAGGCCCAATGTCCAACTCCTACACTCCCGAGTGGAGGAACCACCCGAACTTCTCTTGGAAATAACCGAATGAGGATGGTCAAGGACAGGGGCAGAAAAAGCCATGCTACAACTCAAAGTTCGAAGAAGAAGTACTCGGGAGACTGAGGAATCTAGATGAGGTAAAGAGAGATGTGTCTTCTCAAGGACAGAACATCAGCCGTCTTGAGCAAAGGCTCGACCCAATTTCTATCTCACTTGCTCTCCGTGAGGAGGGGAGACTGCCATCTCAACCTGTGACGAATCCTAACAACGATGGAAGTTGTGTGACTTCCAACCAAGCCGCATACATCCCACCACGTGGCCAAGCAACCTCACTTCCACAATATCAAGGACCACCGCACCCATATGCTCCGCCATCCCAACAACCCCCGCTAAACTACCAATACCCACCACTACCTCCACACACTTACCAACCTCCACCTCCACCACAACCAACCTGCATACTCCAAAATCCAAATCCTCCCCAGCAAAGACCACCACCACCTCCATCCTCACAAGCTCCTCCATCTGCACATGAGCAAGTGAGTATGATCACTATCATATGGGGTGAAGAAACTACTCAAGGTTGCGGAAAAGGGGAAAAGAAAGTGACTGAGGTTGGAAGCAAAGTCCCGATACGTGAGGGATCTAGCAAAGATAAAGAAGACTCCGAAGGAATTGCCGCCCAAGCACCACCATAGAATGATAGGTACACCCATATTGCTATTGTACCAGACACGAATGTAGAGGCACTCTCATTGGCGCCACCCTCATTCGGGGATGCAGAAATTATCATAGACATAGAAACATTTGAAGCCATGTCCTTATGGAAACCAAGATCTTTACATGATACTAGCGTCACAATCACCCTTCCGCAAGTTCCAGCTACTACAGTGGCGATAGTTGATGAAAACAGGAAGCAACCCCATGAAGGTTCGACTTTCCAAAAAGGGGCAGAAATATTATGAATCTCCTAGGAAACTTGAAGCGGGGAACACTAGGTGTTACATCACTCTTTTCATTGATGAAGGACATATGCATGGGAAAGAGAATGTTAGTGCTATTGCCGACCGAAGAGATTGTTGCCTCAAAATCTGTGAACTTCATCTATGACAATGGCTTCCCAGAAAAGAGAGGTGATCCGGGAGTACCTCTGATTTCTTGCTTCATTGGCACACAACCCGTCCAGCACACTCTCATTGACTTAGGTGCAGGAACAAGTCTCATGCCATGGAGCATGTACCTACGACTTGGCCTAAATAAAATGAAACCAGTGGAGTGCGCCATTATCTTGGGTGACGGAACCAAAAGGAAGCCCTTGGGAATCATGCAGAACACAATAGTGTCGATGGATGAAAGAGTGAACATTGCCTATGTGACCGATTTCTTGATAGTAGACACCACACCTATTGATGGAGAAGTGTACCTCATATTGGGTAGACCTTTCCTATATACTGCGGGAGCTGAAATCAACATCCGCAAGGGCACGCTGACGGTTACTTACAAGAGGAAAAAGTTTGACTTCTTCATGTTCAGCAAAAAAGAGAGAGATGAGCTGGCCAATGAAGACTTCGGCGAGAGTTTGTGCTATTGTGACCCTCTGGAGCTGTGGAGATCGAGCCCATACTTCTATTCCATGTACAGTCCTTGGGACGAAGCACATGTCGTAAGAGCGCTCGACAGGATCACCGTAGAAGAGAAGGAGGACACCGTGGGTGTCAATACATGATGAAAAAGAGCAACAAGCCCGGCTGAAGGCTTTAAATTTAGCGCTTGTGGGAGGCAAATCACGTGGTTTAAGAGTCTCGAACCTTATTTTACCATACTTTCTTTTGGTTTCCAAGAAAAACACACACACACACACACTATACTTGATAGTTTTTCTATTTGTGAATCATTTTAGCACATGCATAAGAAAGAAAAGATGAAGCTGAAGAGTTTAGCTGAGACGAAGGTCAAAGTGGAAGAAAAGATTGCAACTCAATGGAGGAGCTACAGGAAGAAAGCCAGAACGGCTGTGCTGCTCAAAACGGCTATGGTGGCCCTGTCCTGCTCACCTAAAAGTTACTTTGACCACTCCAGCTCTCGCCGGTTTCCTTTCGCAACCCCACACATTTTTACCCTACTAGTCTAAACTTCTATTTCATGATGAGGACATCATGAGTTAAAAGTTTGGGGTTGTAGGGCGGTAAGCCTTCTTTCGCCGCATTTTTCTCTATGTACCTTGTGCTGAATTTTTGCAAGATGATCAAACAGTTTGACTGATTTACCATACTCGATTACCCTAACCTTGTGTGCCTGCTTGCATTCACGCATTCATGTAGTTAACTTTTGCATTTTTGAGTAATTTTTCAAAAATTTTGCTTCTTCATACCATGCATTGCATTCTCATGTAGTTTTGATAATTTCTTGTGCATGTTAAGTAGGATTTGTTGCTTTATCTTTTTAAATTCCCTAAAGTAGGTTTAGATGTGACTTAGTGCAAATTGGAACCACTTTGGCCAATTTTGCCCAGATTTGAATATTCTTGCTCCGATAGGATGTTTTGACTTAATCTCCAATGTTTGAAATGAAATGGTTTACTCTTGTGACAAATGCATGCTACATTCTTAGATCTTATTAATAGATGGTCTTGTTTGTGACTTTTTACATGTGAACCACATCTCTTAAGCCTATGAATGCTTTGGTTGAATCATGAATTGAGCAAGCGACAAACGCTTAAAGCCAATGGAATCTCTTGGTAGAAATATGAATTTTGTGTTCATTCTATCATGTGGTGTGATATTACTTGGTGAAGTGTTGAACTAGCTTTCATGCAGGGAACCTTATGTTGAAAACTACATTGATGACCCCTCTTTGATCCGACTATTCTTCCACCATCTTCATACCCCTCCGCCTCATAAAAAGATGCCAAAGTGCACATATTAGCCGTGGCCACCTCCAAAAGTTTGGGGTGGCCACATCTTTATCTCCCCGCTTCACTCCATCCACCATGTGCCCTACCTACACCAAGGGCAAAGAAAAAAAAATAAAAGAAAAGCAAAAATAAAATAAAAGGATGCTCCTGTTTAAGAGCATTCAAATAAAGAAAAGAAGAGTGTGTAAAAGCACTCCAAATCTTACCGCAACCCTTTCTTCTCCTTTTATACCCACTGAGCTAGAAAACATCAAATCTAGCTCACTTTACCCGTTCTACAGCCAAGTGGATCATCTAGTGTGGTTTGAAGCATAAGAACTGAATGCATGAAAGTGAAACAACGCTCCTAGTCACCTGTGATTAACACCAACATGAAACGGTCTACCCGGAATAACATAAAGGACATATGGACAACTTGTGTTTATATGCTTTATATTTGAAGTTTGTATGCTCAGTGCTCAGTTCATGATTGGATTGTGAAAGAAGGAGAGGAGAGATGTGAGACACATGCACTTAGTCATTTCCAAGACCATATATTCAATAATTTTCTGTTGCTTTGCATTTGTCTTTTGTTTTTGTTGAAAAGAATGGAAAAGAGAGATTAAGTTGGAGCATACTTGAGGACAAGTATGTTTTAAGTTTGGGGTAGTGATGCAACCTTATTTTAGGGCTCCATCCTGTGCCATTTTGTATTTAGGTTGCATCTAAACATGTTAGATTACAAGTATTTTCCCCCAATATGATTATCATTGCAAATACGCTTATGGATGCTCTTTGCACTGTATTTCAGGTACTTGGACCATGCTTAGATGGACGAGAGAGAGAGGGAGTTCTAGGGTTCCCCCACTCAAGGAGGGACCCAAAGAAGGCCCCAAAGCCTCCCTCAACCTACCTCCAATGGCCAAGAATCTTCTCCAAGCAAAGGCATCCAAGATTTATGAAGTTTAAAGCCATGCTAGCATTAGAAGACCCCAGCACGGCCGTGGTGCCATGGAACGGCCGTGCTGGCAATTGAGCAAATTTACAGGTTGATCAACAAATCACTGAAGTTCAAGCAAGTCAGCCACCACGGCCGTGTTGCCCAGCACGACCGTGTTGGATGAAGATGGAACAGGCGTGTTTCTCAGAACGACCTCCTCCCAACTCCGCCATCACGGCCGTGCCACCCAGCATGGCCGTTATACCTAGTACCCAACACGGCCGTGCTGCCCAGCACGGCCGTGCCACCAGCCTTCGTTTTCACCCATCAACCTGTTGATTTAACATTTACCCAACACGGCCATTCCCCTCCACCACGGCCGTGCCCACTCCTACCCACCATGGCCGTGCTACCACCCCAAAACCTAACAACTTTTCACTGCTTTTCCCATTCTACCCCCACTTAACCCTAGCTCATATATAAGCACTAGTTGCTTCTAGGGATGTGAGAAGAGCACTCCTAGCCGACCCTAGCTGCTTCTCTTGCATCCCTTGCTCCAATCCACCCATTTCCTTGCAATCTACCCCATTTCCATCCATTTTCCACTCATTTCCACCATAGAAACCTAGTTTCTCTAGGTTTCTATCCACCCATTCCACCATTTTCATGCACCCCTACACCTTTGGAGGAGGGAGGTCATCTGCAGTTGCTTGGAGGTGAAGAAGGCGACCACTACATCGAGCTTCATGGCGTTTTCCCTTCTTCTACCCCTTTCTTTTCCTATTTTCATGACTATGTCTAGCTAAGCCCCCTTGTGGTGGGCTGTTTGGGATTAAAATGTTACTTTGATACCATGTTGGGGGATAAATTCTTGTAATGAACTCAATTCATATTTATGATGATTACTTCTTGCTTCCATCTCTTTTCCTATCTTATTGCATGTGGTTTGTGCTTCCTGTATGAATTGCTTGTTTTGAGGTTTTTGATGACACTTCATTTCTAGGAGGAATTGGGGTGTATATGGCAATCTTAGGAATGACTCCTAGGTCCAATTAGTGGATCCCTAGCTAGCCCCCTTTGTTCCTGCATACACTTCCTTCCCCCTACAAATGAGTGTGAGATTTAAGTGGCTAGTGCAAGTGAGAGTGATGCAATTGCATAGGGCCTTCTAAAGGCTAGAGTGGCTAGTGGCATGAGGTTAAACCCCTTCATCTCCACTCCCATCTCTACCCTCAACCCTCAATTGTCCACTATTACTTACCCTAGAAACCTAGGTTTGGCCAATCTCACTAGAACTACACCTAACCCTAGTCTTCTACTAGTAGTATAGGGTATGTTCTAATGGCATTGTCCTTGTTGTTTGGTTTGGTAATCTAGATATGAATTGAACACCATGCATGTTTAATGAACTCCCCCAACTAAAATCAAAGTGACATTTCCCAAACGGCCCACCCACCTTAATCATCTTGCTTAAAACCCTAATTGCTTAGTTTGCTTGTTAATTCTAGCTTAGTTCAATTTCTTTAGTTTAACGTAGTCAATTGCTTGGTTTTACTCTTTAGTGTTAACTTAGGATTTTGCTCTTGCTAGTGGTTAGTTTAGTTCGTTCTTGCTTCTTGGCTTGCTAGAGTAGTGTAACCCTTCTTGCTCCTGCTTAGTTAGTTTGATAACTTAGTTTGCTTGTTCTTTCATAATTTAGTTTCCTTTTTGCTTTTCATACTCACTCTCTTAGTTTAATCAACCAACAATCAATCTTAAAACCCTGAAAACTTTACTCTTTGCACTAGCAACGTAGCTCACGCCAACTAACTCTAGCGCCCCCTCTATCTCTGAGGTTCAACCCCGTACTTGCCGCCTCACCTATACTACGACACGACCCCGTGTGCTTGCGGGCGTAGTGTCTTAGTAGACGTAGGTAGTTAGTGTGGGACCATACAAATTTGGAAAGCTAAGATCCCATCACATCCAGTGCCTCCCGACCTCGTGGATTGCACTTGTTGCAAGCCTCTAGCAGGAGCGCACCAGACCTATATATGTTTAGCTCCACTAAGCAATATAGGATTCTATGACATGCTAATTACACTACTATTATCACAATACATAGGAGAATCATAAAAATCAATGTTAATTTCTCAGAGCATTTGCTTCATCCATATGACTTGGGCACAACAACTCCCATCTGCAATGTATTCCACCTCGATAGTTGAAAGAGCCACAATTCTTTGTTTCATAGAGAACCAAGAAACTAAGCAAGGTCCTAGGAGGAAGAAAATGTCACTTGTGCACTTTCTATCAATAAAAAACCTGCATAATCAACATCACTATAGGCAGTAAGAGTGAAGTCCCTTGACTTGGGATACCATAGTCCAAAATTTTGAGTATTGGATAGATACCTTAAAATCCTCTTAACCGCTATGAGATGTGATTTCCTAGGACTTGATTGAAAGTGAGTACAAAAGCCAACACTAAACATTATATCAGGTTTAAAGGCATTTAAATAAAGTTAACTTCCAATCATACCTCTATATAACTTCTCATCTACATTTTCTCCTTGCTCATCTCTATCAATCTTTGTGGTGTTTGACGTGGGGGTGTCCATTGTCTTGGTGTTTTCCATCCCAAAGAGCTTAAGTTGTTCACTGGTATACTTGCCTTGTTTGATGAAGTTACCATCTTCATTTGTTTAATTTGAAAGTCAAGGAAGAAAGTAAGCTTCCTCATCATTCTCATCTTGAACTAACTCTTCATAAGACAATTAAACTCCTTGTAAAGCTCAATATCGGTTCTTCCAAAGATAATATCATCAACATAAATTTGAATAATCAAGAAATTGCTAGAATTGTGTTTCAAAAAAAAGGTAGAGTTGAGTTTTCCCATGATATAGCCACTGTCTAGCAAAAAGTTGTTTAATTTTTCATACCAAGCTCTAGGGGCTTGTTTGAGTCCATATAGAGATTTTTGTAATAAATAAACATGGTTAGGAAATTTATCATGTTCAACGCCTAGAGGTTGAGCAACAAATGCATATGACTAGAAAAAGTAAGTAACATTCTAAATGACTCAAGTCTAGCTATAGGTGCATATATTTCATCAAAATCAATCCTTCCTATTGATTGTAGCCTTGAGTAACTAACCTTGCTTTGTTCCTTACCACTTTCCCACTTTCATCAAGCTTGTTGAAGTAGACCCACTTGGTGCCAATGATATTTCTATCACTTGGTCTTGGCACTAAGATTCACACCTTATTCTTCTCGAACTGCTCTAAATCTTCTTGCATGGATAAGATCCATTCATCATCCTTGAGATCTTGTTTGACACTCTTTGGCTCAAATTATGATATGAAGGTGTTATCGGCTTGTTCTTTGTTGTAAGCAACCATCATCTTCAACCTTTCAAAAGATTACCTATGATGAGCTCTTTAGAATGATTGTTTGCAAAGTGGGGAGTTGGATCCTTCTTTTCTTCTTCTTTCTCTTCTTAATCAACTAACACCTCATTTTTAGTGGCGCAAGTGTTTTGAGATAGAGTTGAGTAGAATGTCGGGTGGAGGCGGAGACGGGCTGCCTGTGGTGACTACGACGACAACTTCTTCCCTCAATCGAAGCTCCTCCTCAGCTACTACCCAGCAACCTCATCCATCTGTAATCACCACCAGCGTTTCCCCAAACACCACCACTACCACCACCCACATCCCCGACCCTAACCCCACCTCCACCACCGCCAGCCCTATTGCCACTTCCATTTCCGTTTCCGATCCTGCTACTGATGTTAGCAAGCCACCCCCTTCCCGTTGGAGTGCCCCAGGAGCACACGTCACCCTTGCCAGAGAGTGGGTGTCGACCCACGAGAAACCGCCGCCGAAGGTTCGGGGCAGTGTGGCCTCTGACCCGAAGAAAGGCTTCTTCAAGGAGGGAGATTCGAGACCTTGGACTCGATTTGAGAAGCCTGTGATCGATGAGATGGATGATTACCATAGATTTTCGGCAATCATCCAAGTATTGGGATAGGACATCAACATCAACTAGCTTAAAGGATGGATGGTCCGATCATGGAGGCCCAAGGGGGGAGCTCGAGGCCTACACGCTAGTCAATGGCTTGGTGCTTGCCAGGTTCACCAACGCCAGGGATCTGAATGCGGCGCTGCTTGGGGGTCCTTGGTTCTTTGATGATTGTCTAGTGCTGGTTAGATGCTGGACGCCTGATGCAGATATTAGAAGAATAGCTTTAAAGACTGCCCCGGTATGGATTTCCCTTCCAGACGTCGGCAAATACTGGTCAGCTCGAGCGATCTCCATCATTGCCAATGTGATAGGGGAACCTAGAGTCATAGACAGGCGAGCTAATGGATCTCTACTGGGATGCGCTAGAGCTTGCGTAGACCTATCGGCGGAAGAAGAACCACCCTCGGTGGTGATGGTGGAACTGCCATATGGGGAAGAGTGGGAGGTTAATGTCAAGTATGAGGCATTACCCGATCGCTGCAAGGCCTGCAAGGTTTTTAGACATTGCGAGGGACAATGCCCTGGTGATTGTGAGCCGACCATCAGGTTGTCTCCTCCCATCGTTCCACCTACCATGCCCCCAAAACGATATAAGAAGAAGAATACTAGCAAGAAAGACAGAGCCCCAAAGCCTTCCGAGGTGGTGGTTGTCGAACACGCAACAACTGAAGAAGGAGAAATCCAAGGAACTGAAGGTCACACAGCTGTAATCGAACAACAGATGGTTATTGCTGCTGCTTCACCTGCTGTACACGTTACTGATGGAGTGGCTGAAAGGAGGGGAAAAAGCAGAGAAACAATCAACACATTTCAGATACTGGACCATTTGGGAGACAAAGAAATGGACGAAGATGGAGGACACCGGAGTAGGAGTCCCAGGCAAACTAGAAGTTCCAAACAACCCAAGAGGGCAGAGAAGAAGAAGGCACATGAACCCAGTGGAGGGGGAGGGGAGACAAACGAGTCTTAATGTCCATCCTAGGATGGAATGTGAGAGGGGCTGCTCGTCCCTACTCACAAATAAAGCTGAGTAATATTCTGAAACAAGCTAAAGTGGATCTTTGTTTCTGTTTTGAAACCAAGATCAGGAGAGAAAGAAGAGACAATACCTACAACATATTTCCTAGTGGTTGGCTATCTCTCAACAACCTTGATGCTATTAATGGTGGAAGGATTGTGATGGGATGGGATCCAAACTCTTGGACAGTGGAGATCATAAATGCCACTGATCAAACGCTGACTGTTAGTTGCTTCGGCAAAGATGGGTTCAAATGCATTGCCATAGGCATTTGTGGCGATAATGTGGAGGTAGAAAGGAACACTATGTGGGATACCATTACAAGTACCGCACAAAATGAAATACCATGGATTGTCCTCGGTGATTTCAACTGTATTAGAAGACACTCTGAGAAAGTTGGAGGTAGAAGAGTTCCCAAAAGAATCCTACAAAAGTTCAATGATACCATTGATAGTGCAGCCATCCACGAAGTGAAGATGATAGGTGGAAAAATCACTTGGACGAATAAACAGAAGGCCAAAAGAATTGCAGCTCAGTTAGATAGGGTGCTAGTCAATGATAAATGGCTAGAACTCTTCCCCCAACAGGTGGTCAAGTTGGAGAACTACCCTTGCAGTGACCACATATGCATGAGAATAGAGTTGAAGGAGGCGGAAATTCTTAAGAGACCATTTAGGTTCCTTAACTATTGGTGTGACTGGCATGGATTTAATGAAGCTGTGGAAAAGGGCTGAAACACAGATGTTGTTGGCAATCCGATGTATGTTTTCCAGAAGAAATTAAAGAATACCAAGCTAGGGCTGAAGAAATGGGCGAGGGAGACCACTAATCTTCCAAACCTGATTATAGAGGCTAAGGAGAATTATGCTAAGGCTGCTCTTAATGCAAGGGAGAATCCATTAAACAATAACACCATTTTGGAGGAATCAATGGCTGAGGATAGATTGGTGAAACTTGAAAAAGCCCAAGAAGTCCACGCCTGGCAGATCAGTAGATTAAAATGGATCAAGGAAGGTGATAGAAATACCAAAACCTATCAATAGACTATAAAAAGGAGAGAAATTATAGAGGCCATCCACGAAATCACGGACAATAATGGTGTTATCAAAAGGGGTAGAGAGGATATTTTTAACACGATTGTGGAGTTCTTCCAAGGACTCTACAATCAACCTTTGTCTTATGAATACAGGTGGGACCACATCTTACCCAAAAGAAGAGTGACAGACCAAATGAATCAATTGTTGCTCAAAGATGCAAATGAAGAAGAGATAAAGAAAGATACCTTTTCCATTCATCCTTCCAAGGCTCCTGGTCCGGATGGGTTCCACAGTAGATTCTATCAATGTAAATGGGATCTGATAAAGAACGATCTTTGTAATGCTGCCAAGTGGTTTCTCAAAGGTGGAAATATGGTGAGGGAGGTGAATCACTCGTTCATCAAGTTGGTTCCAAAGGTTAAAAATCCTACCACTTTGAAAGAATATAGACCCATAGCGTGCTGCTCCATTTTCTATAAGATCGTGTCAAAAATTATAGCCGGAAGACTGAAAATCATCTTACCTGACATTATATCCAAAGAACAGAATGCCTTCATCCAAGGTAGGAACATAGCTGACTGTGCTCTTCTAGCCGCTGAATTCCTAAATGATTTCAGTATCAACAAAGCTACTGCTAAGGCGTGTATCAAGCTGGATATCACTAAAGCTTATGACTTCATTAGATGGGATTCTATCTGGAAGATTATGATAAGCCTGGGCTTTGATGAGGTCTGGATAAAGATAATCCAACAATGTGTGCAAACAACCTCGTTTTCCATTCTGGTCAATGGTGCTCCTGCTGGTCTTTTCACTACTTCTAATGGCATCCGCCAAGGTGATCCACTATCACCTCTGATTTTCTCGGTGGTGATGGAGGGGTTGTCCTGGGCCATCCATAAGGCGGAGAGTGAGAAAAAGATCAAAGTGTTCAAGGTCAAGAATGTTGAGGTGATGTCCCATCTTATTTTTGCTGATGACGTATTGATTTTCTCCGCGGGCCATGCTAAGAGACTCCATGAATACAAAAAGGTGCTTATTCAATTTGGCAAGCTCACTCGGTTATACATTAGTGAGATCAAATCGAGAATTTATAACTCTAAATCCTGCGATCATAGAAGAGGTAGGCTTAAAGTTGCTTTTGGAGTGAAGTCTGGGCGCTTTCCCACAAGATACTTGGGGATTCCGCTGACTTGTGGAAAAGGTCATAGAAAAGATTTCAGTATGTGCATAGAAAAATTTAAAGAAAAAGTCAATAATTGGAGTGGTATACACATTTCTCTTGCTGGATGACTTGTTCTTATCAGATCTGTTCTGCAAAGCACTATTAGATTACGGGCTTGCCTTAGTGAAATCCCTGGACCATGTTTGGATAAGATGAGAACCATCACTACTTCTTTCCTCTGGGGTGGTAAAGCACACAGAATTGCTTGGTCAGAGATTGCCAAAACTTTCAAAGAAGGCGGGATGCATCTCATGGATCCTGATGATATCATGGAGGAAAGAAGACGGAAACGAATTCAGAAATTCATCACTGAACCTAACACCACGTGGGTCAGATGGATGCGTCTTAGATATGGTAACCATATCAGGCTGGCAGCAAATAGTAACCCTTCACGAGTTTGGAGGGGAATGTGCAAGTCCTATGATAACATTTCTCGCAGATTTCAAGTTGATTTTCAAGGTGTTGGGGTCTTGCTAGACCCAACAACTCAGATCAACTTGAGCCCTAGACCTGAGGTCAGCTGGTGGAAGATTGTTTGGGGCAAGTTCTACTATCCTAAATGGAGCACATTAATTTACATAATTATCAAGAATCGTATCCCTACCAATGATAGACTGTTGAGGTGGGGGCTGATGGTGGACAGAGTATGTACACTTTGCTTGAAGGAAGATGAGTCTGCCGAGCATCTATTCTTCAAATGCAGCTATACTATCCCGCTTTGGAGAATAGCTTGCATTAGGAATGGATGGGGTGCAGACCTACCGTGTGAAATGGAGAATATTCTGCTTTGGTGCCAAAGCAAGTTTGCGGACCCTTGGGAGCTCTCGCTTTGTGGCATAGTGTTAGGAAGCATTTTGTTAGGGATATGGAAGGAAAGAAATACTAGAAGACATGGAGGATTACCAAAAGATTTTTTGATTCTGATGGAAGAGATCAGTAGGGATTTTAGAGCAGTGTGCGTAACCAGAAAACAACTCGTTGTACGAATGGGTTGCAATGCTAGAAAATGTTGGGGTTTTGTAGATAATTCCCACAATTTTCTATTTTAGTTTAGCTCTTACTTATACAACATGTTTTGTATAACCTGGTTATATGATGCTCAGCCGGGTATGGCTGCCATGTAAAGTTTAGCAAAGTTTTTTGGCAATACTAACTTTACCTATTCCAAAAAAAAACCAACACCTCATTTCCTTTATCAACATTGTTAAGCTCTTTCAAGTGAGGGATCACCTCTTCGATAACATCATCATCAAAAATATTCTTGGAAATAGATGGGTTAGTCTACAAATCTAAAATTAATAGATTCTTCTACTTTAGACAAATCAATGTTAAACACTCTATAAGACTTGCTAGTAGTGCTATAACCAAGAAAGAAAGCCTTGTAAGATTTTAGATCAAACTTGTCGAGAGAATCCTTGGTGTTCAAAACAAAACAAGGACAACCAAAAACATGAAATAAATCAATGGAAGACTTTGTACCATGCCATAGCTCATAGGGGTTTTTCCTTAAAGATGGATGAGTGAAAATCCAGTTTTTCACAAAGCATGAAGTACTAACTACTTTGGCCCAAGATTTCTTTGGAGTATCATACTCCACAAGCATAGTCCTAGCCAATTCTTGTAGTGACCTATTCTTTCTCTCTACAACCCCATTTGTTGAGGTGTTCAAGGCGAAGAAAAGTTATGTGCATACCCAGATTCCTCACAAAACCGTTCAAACAAGTCATTTTGAAATCCCCCCAATCATAACTATGGATAGAGACAATCCGACAAGAAGCTTTATTTTCAACTTGTTTTTGAAATTTCGAGAAAACATCAAGAGTGTAGTTTTTTGAAACGAGAAAAAAGTCCAAGTATAGCGGGAAAAGTAATTGAAAATCAGAAGGCGATACTTGCTACCATGAAGCGATTACATACACATCGGTCCAAATAGATCAATGTGAATAAGTTCAAAAACTCTTTTGTTACTAATGAATCCTTTGGATTTGAAGGAAGACTTGGTTTTCTTCAATTGGGTACAAGGTTGGCATTCCTCATCCTTTTCAAAATCCAATTCAGGAAGTCCCTTTACCAATTCCTTTTTTCTCAACTTCTTCAATTGACTCATATTTACATGTCCAAGCCTATAGTTCCACAAAGAAATATCAGTCATATTGGCAATAAGACATCTACCAATAGTGACATAATATAGTCAAGAACAATAACATAGAGATTACCATTTCTAGTTCCCTTACATATGAAATTATAGGTGAGGGAATCTAGAAGCAAGAATTCAATAGAAATAAATAGAATAATATAACCATTATCACAAAGTTGACTAACACTTATTAAATTGTGATGTAGGCCATACACAAGAAGTACATTATTGATGCATAGTGAATCACCTATATCACTTTACCTTTGTTGTTGTCACCAAAAGTCACTGATCCTCTTTTCTTCTTTGTGAATTGGTTGAAGTGGCTGATTTCACCTGTCATATGCTTTGAGCAGCCACTATCAACAATCCATTTTCCTTTTACCTACAAGAAAGCAAGATGTGAGTGCCCAATTTAAAGTTTGGGATCCGGTGTTAGCTTGGGGACACATTTCATCATTGGGTTGGTCCCCTTCTCTCTGTAAGGATAATAAGTAGAGTAATGATCATCACTCTTGCAATGCACACAAACCATGTGGTTCTTAGAGATAGATGACTCTCCATGGAAGATAGAAGGTCCCTTACTCTTTTTCTTACGCTTTCCCTTGATCTTGCTCTATGGAGCTCCCTCATATCCCAAACCACTTTTACCACTATGTTTGGTAGAGTGATCTAGAACTTCATTAAGGGACTTTTTACCTTTAAGGAATTTCTGCAAGGAAGATCTTAGTTTGTTATTATAATCATTAAGAGTAATGACAATAGAAGATAAGCTAGCAATACCGTCTTGTTCATGAAGTAAGTCAGCCTCCAAATAGAGGGCTTTAGTATGATAATAATCTTTTTCTAAAGCAAGACTAGCAACTTCATGAGTTGGCAATGAAGTTCTAATAAAAAGATCATTAACTTGAGCAAGCAATCTAGAATTTTCAATTCTATGCATAACAATCTCCTCAAGATAAATTCTATTCTCATCTTTAATAGCATCACAAACAACCTTAAGATCATCATTTTTAGTTTTAAGTAAAGCAAGCTCATCTACTCGGGCTTGGTTTTCTTCCTTAAGACTATTTATGTTCTTAAGGGGTAGATTCCATTCTCTACTTCACCTCCATTGTATTGGAGCTCAAGATCAATAAACTACCCTTGCAAGGAATCAATTCTATCAATATGCAACTTCTCATTTTGATCAAGAATGTCAATTTTAGCATACAAATCATCCATGATCTTCCATAACCTTTTCTTTTTAGGCTTCCATTCAGAATAAGAAGAGCGGGTAGCATTAAGCATAACAATAAGAGTTTCCTTAGATAACTCATGCAAGCTTACCTCACTCACCACACTAATATCTTCACTTATAGAGGCCATGACTGCAATATGGCATTCTCCCTCCCCCAAGCTTGCATCACTAGAAGAAGAGTCTTCCCATGCTGCATGGGTTGCATCTTTACTCCTTTTGTTTTTCTTGTCCTTCTTCTTGTACTTACCATCCTTCTTGTAGTAATCCCTTTTATTGGAGCTTCTCTTGTGGTAGGACTTCTTACCCTTAGGGAATTCATTCTTATAATGCCCTTTTTGTCCACATTCAATCACCTTGGAGTGGATGAGGAAGACTTTCCCTTGAAGTGCTTACACTAGGAGTAGAGTGATTCATGGTCACTTGGGGTTCATCTTCACTTGAAGAAGGAGAGGTATATTGGCATGCTTCTTGTTGTTGGAGAAGCAATGCTTCCATTTGAGATTTGAATGCAAAATCTTTTATCTTCTTTGATTCCTTCTCTTCTTTCTTGCTTTTCAAGACTTGGCTCATGAGCTTGAAGTTTTCCAATGATCTCTTTAGTGGAAATGTTATCAATGCTTCTAACTTCTTAAATGGAGGTCACCTTGGATTCTCATATCTTCTGGAGACACCTTAAGATCTTGGAGTTAGTGGTCCCCTTGTCCATGGTGTGGTCCAATTGAGAAAGTCCATTAATGACGGTGTTGAGCCTTGTGTGCATCTCCGCCACTCTCTCCTTCTTTCCCATATTGAAGTTTTCAAGGATACCCTTGAGCATGTAGATCTTGGGATCTTTCACTTGCTTTATGCCTTCATAGGTGATGCAAAACTTTTACCAAATCTCATGGGTTGTATCCGACTAAGAGATGTGGTTGAACTCAAAGGGGGTGTGGACTGCATAGATGATGCTATCACCTTTATACTCAATGGTGCCTTTCTGACTATAGCTTCATCTCAAGTGGATATCTCCCATCCCAACTCCTTGTATGGAATAATTACCACCTTCCACATGTCATCGTTCATCTCTTGAAGGTAAAACTACATCTTTCATTTACAATATAGGAAATTGGTTCCATCAAAGAACAGGGATCTCATGGAGAAGCCTCCCTCTAGGTTGAGAGACCCAATTATGTTTTCACCCATCTTTTCATCTTATAGGAGATGTGTTGGAGAAGTCCCTAGCTCTAATACCACTTGTTGGATCAAAGGGCTCTATAGGGGGGAGTGAATAAAGCTAAAGTACTTGCACAAAAATTGTTAAACCTTCAAATTACTTCAACTTAGACACAAATTCAAATAGTGAATTTGATGGCAATCTAAACATGCATAGCAATGATGATAGAGATTGAAACAAGAACTTGAACAAGATCTTTTTGAGTGGATCTAATCTACAAACTATGAGAGAGTTAGTCCACTACCTATATAGGTCAAGCCCTAGGATTTTGTAACCTATGTATACTTATAATCCATTATAAAACATACAATTTGACCTTCCTTTTCTAGGACAAGGATAACTAGCTTCCCTTTTAGGTCAAGGGAGCCAACAAACTTACAACCAAGGACTTACCTATCAAGATGAGCTAGAGTCTTTAGGTCTTACCCTTTCTTGCAAGAAGCTGGACACCTTTGCCAAGGAGATCCCCTTCTTGCAGAAAGTCTTTTGCCTTGAAGGATTTACCCACTCTACTCCTGAATCTTTAGCCTAATCCTCCTCCTTCACTTGAAAAATATTTTTGCACCTTCTTCTATAGCTTGAAGAATCTTGCACCTTCTCCTTCACTCAAAGAAACTTTCACCAACTTGATCTTAAAGAAAGGGGTTGGGGAAGGAGAAGCTTTGAGAACTTTACAAGTATACAATGAAGTAGCTCTCTCACACATTTACTATCTCACTCATATGGACAATATGAAGTGTACTAAAGAGAGAGAAAGGGGCTCAAGTAGACTAGATGCACTCAACTATAGCAAGTACCTTGAATATCATGAAGGAGCAACCTTGGAATGAACTCCATGATGTCCTATTTATAGTTGAGGATGTTCACTGGTGTCTAGGAATACTTAAGAATGTTTTCTATCCATTTGGGATGTTGCAAAAAATATAATTTTGGGTTTTTCAACACTCAAATAGTTAGAATCACTTGTTTTGTGTTTTCTATATAGTGCAGTCGGTCAAGTTTCAATAAAGGTAACTTGACCGACCACACTGTTCAATAAAGCAGATTTTAAGCATTGGTCAAGTTTGTCCTGGGTGAAACTCCACCAGTCTCTTTAAATTGGTTTTTCTTAGTGCAGGGATCAGTCGATTTCTGTGTATAGAAAACACGACCAAACCTAGACATTCTCAAAATCCATCAAGGGATCGTTCGAGTTTGTAACTCGACAGATTAACTGTCTGTAATGAATTTTGGAAAATGCCTTTTGAATGTTCAAACGTTCGAATTAAGGGTTCCTGATTTTTTCTCATCTTAGTTACAAGTCATATCATCAATACAAATGTTTAAAGAAATCATCGAAGGTGATTTGAAGTGTTTTTCACTAAAGTCCATTTGCATTGCTTTTGACTTGAACTAGAAAAATATAGGGCTTGATAGATTTGATCCTTTTTATGTACCTAATACCTGAAATAAATCTCAAAAAAACATATTAGATACATGAATGGAATGGTTAAGTCATTATAAAAATATGGACAATGTATAACTCTCAAGTCAGCAAAGTTAACTTGGGATGCACCATGACTATCTAAAGTCTACACAAATGAGATAGTTAGATTACATGGAATACCTACTACTATCATGCATAATAGAGACCCCAAGTTTACATCTAGAATCTAGAATCTACTACATCATGCCTTAGAAACATGCTTGAAATTTAGCATGACATTTCATCCTCATATAGATGGACAATCAGAGCGGACAATCTAGTCCCTAGACGACATGCTGAGAGAATGTGTTTTACAGTTCTATGGAAGTTGGTATAGTCACCTTAGTCTTATGGAGTTTTCCTATAATAATAGTTATCATTCCATTCTAGGCATGGCCCCTTATGAATTTATGTATGGCAGAAAGTGTAGATATCCTATTTGTTAGTAAGAAGTTGGAGAAAGATAGATTCTAGGTCCATATTTGATGGAAGAGACAACAAAAAGGTATATGTGATCAGACAATAGTTGAAGGTTTGACATGACAAAAAAAAAGTTATGCTGAGAAACATCACAAACCACTTGAGTTTGAGGTTGGGTATGATGTTTTCTTAAATTTTACACAATGAAAATGTTTACTGATGTTTGGAAAGCAAGGCAAACTAACTCCTAGATTCATTGGTCCCTATCAAATGATTCTAGAGAATTGGACTAGTAGCATATAAACTTGAGTTTCTTGCTGAGTTAGCCAATTTAATGATGTGTCTCATGTATCCATGTTGTTCCATCTAGGTACAGAGAAAATCATAGACCCAATGGTATTACAATTAAGAGAAGATATCTCCTATGTTGAAGATCTTGTAGAAATTCTAGAATGCAAAATTCAAAAGCTTAAAAATTGGGAGAAACCTTTAGTCAAGGTCCTTTGCAGGAATCATGGTGTACATGAAGATACATTGGAGTTAGATTCAGAGATGCGTAACAAGTATCCTTTCCTATTCTAGGAATTTTGAAACAAATTCTTTACCAGAGAGGGATATTATTACAAGTCATACCTTGTTTTACTAGAATTTTAGAGGCAAATATTATTTTGATATGATTTCACCTTTATAAAGTACTTTGCATTACAAACTGGTAGACTTGTGTTTCATCTTAGCTTAAACTTGTTCTCTAATAAGTTAAATAAAACATTCGTTGTGAATACATCAAGGTTTGGGCCTTAGTTGATATAGTAATGACATAAATATGTTGATAGAAAGAGATTTAAGTATATTTAGGATTTAATTAATAATGAAATTATTAACTGAGAATTTCATAAACTTTTACTTCATAATTGTAGGGAATTCAATTATTAATCCAATGCAAAAAGAATGAACCAATTTAGAGTTAGATGAGAGAAATATGACACTTCTAGTATTCATAAAGAAATTCCCTCAGTGTAACAACTGAAGCCTTGGTAGACTAACAAACCAATGACTCCATAGACCCACAAATCAAAGAGTCACGAATCGAAGGCTCGACAGACCAACAAATCAATAGGTTGTTAGACTCACAAAATTAAGGTTCAACAACCAAAGGGTCATTATATTCATAAACTAAAGGATCTACAAACTCACAAACTAATGCCTTGAAAGACTCACGAACTAAAGGTTCAATAATTGAAGGCTCGACAGACTCACAAACTAATGGTTTGATAGACTCACAAATTGAAGGTTCCACAACCAAAGGGTTGACAAACTCATAAAACAATGTCTCATGGGACTCATAAACCAAAGTTTCTATAACAGAAGACCTGACATACTCACAAACCAAAAGCTCAACAGACTGACAAACCAAAGGTTTTGAGCTGTGTTGCCACCCAACACAACCAATCACGAAAATTGTCATAACTTTTCTATATATATAGGAATCCCACGAAATTTGTTTTTTTGGATTTTTTTCTTTAATACTCTACACAACCATATCCCTAAACCTCTAAATGGGAAAAATGAAGGGTGGTTTATAGGGCAACATTGGGGAAGAACGTGAAGATAGGAGAAATCGATGGTATTGTTTTAGATCCAATCTGGTAAGTAGGTTTTAGCTGTAGATTTTCCTTATCTTTATTTTCCCTTGCTTGTAATCTTTGATTCATATACCAAAGGTTTTTTTTTGATATCATGTACCTCTAGAAGGATTCATTTAGGTCTATTCATTCGAATTTAGACTGATCAAAGTTGCTTCTTGGAGCTTTTAGATTGAATCCAAGATCAATAAATGAAAGTCTAAGTTTAGGTAGTTCAAGCTTGTGATCTATAACCTAGAACACATACAAGCGAGTGGAAAATCACCTTTTCCCCCTAATTTTACAATAATTAAGCTTAAAATGATGATTAATATGTGCAAATTTGTCTATTATTGAGTAATTTCAATCTTGATAAGTTTAAATACGTGATTTTAGTTGAACTATAAAATTATTCACTATACTCATGATGCAATATTGTCATTTTTAGCACTAAATTATGCTACACCAAGGTCATGGTGATTTCCAGTGCCAGGTTGAGTGGAATCTATATTCAGCATTTGCCATTATTTCTACATTAATGATATGTGATAAAATCCTATGACCTAATTGGTAGTTGTTGCTAGATGATGATATGGAGTTCAATGAATTTTTTTGATCATGCTTATCAATAGGATCAATTATTAGTCAAAGTAGATTTTTAATTGAAACTAGTGAATTATTCTCTATCATATTTCAATAAGTAAAAAGAGAAATCCAAAGTACATAGATAAGGTAGGAATAGCAAGATGAAAATATTACTTGTGGAAACTAAAGAATCACTAGACAGTAGATGCCCTAAACACTATAGAATTCATTAGGAGGTTTGTACTATGAAGGAGAAGACGTGCCTAAAACTCGGCAGAGTCTGAGATGAGGTATTTGGAGCATACTAGAGGGATACGAGGGACTAATCCCAGTGAGGATGGTCTCACTAATTTATTAAGGTTCCCAACATTAATTGTAGATTTAGGTGGTACTCAATGCACTTCACTTAGTTTAGATACTACTCAATAGGTTTGCCCTTGTGGAACCACTGATGTAGGTAGTTAACCCACGTGCTTTGACTCTCCTTCAGAGTACCTAGATTGAGAGGAGGAGTCATCTTTATCCATCCAGTTGTTTATCCTCCAAGGCTAGATGTAGCAATCCCTATTCCATACCATGGAGTAATTTGGGTAGACTCAAAGTCCTCGATCTACAGTAAGTCTTATGCAATGAGATATTAGCTTTTTGTGATACTTCCACATATTGTGGTACATTAATGTGGGTCTAGGACATACAAAAAGAATAAAGGATTTAATAAATGGTTTTAGTTATTTAATCATTGCACTTATTATCAGAACTATTTCCATGCTAGAAGATTTATAGTTTCTAATTGCTATGCTTGTGTTCTTATGTATTTGATTTTATTAATAATATACATCTAAATTATCATGTTTTCATGTTGATTTTCTACACACCGAGCCAATAAATCACACAATCTACTGAAACATTTTTCAGGAAAGGGTCCAACTCTAGTCAAAAACTAACTTTCAATAGGAGTAAATCAGTAGAGGTCTTGAGAGAAATAGTTAGTTGGTATGTTATCCTTATTCTAGATCCTAGCAGTGAGAGAGTGACAAATATGTCTAGTTTGTGATAAGTTGTATGCATTGTATATTAGATGAGAACTTTTACTTTTTAAGAGTCAAACCCTACGTTAACTTTTTTTGTTTTCCATAAATAAGGTGTTATTTCTTATGTGATGATGTTCCTACAAAAAATTATTAAACTATCAGAGTTTGTAATTAAAAGTGGATGGTTAGTATCACCCCTTCTTGATGTGCCTATAACCTAGTTAGTAGGTTTGTTTGTGTCACTAATACCCTCCAACATATCAGAATCATCACACATGTCAAGAAGAAACAACAATACAAATACTCTAAGGTACACAACCATGGATCAAATTTTAGTTATTTGAAAATACAAATAATATAAAAAAATTCAATAACATATCTAAACATATACCTAGATAACAATACCATAACCTACATCACTCTTCCCCATTCTTTGAGGTACTTTCACTTTTACATGGATCATGGACCGATCAGAATGATGGCTAGAAATAGAACATTGAACATCAATTTCTTTGAAGATGAGAATAGTAGATTTAAATCCTTCTCGAGATGAACTGAGATGATATCTCAAATGAGACTGGTCAAAAAATAGATCATCCACTTGCGACCATATGACTACAACACCCTATATATTTGGATATCGAACTATCAGCCAGAGACACCAACACATCTTGCTCCATACTACCCTAAGTCAGGTGATTATGAACTTCTCAGTACATACTAATAATATGATCATTTTTTTGTGAGAGATATATACCAAGCCCCCTAGACATGGTGGAAAATCCCCTCCATGTTGATTCATCCAGTATAATTGAATTTGAATCATCACTGCAAGATCCATTGACATCACTACCTTGTCATTTCCCAGTCAACACCACTAGAGGGAAATAGAAGACTCCATTCAAGTACCACACTTCAGACCCTCACTCCATTGATGATGTACATGTTCTTTCACACTCTAGTGTATATCCTTATAAGATAACTTCAGTATATCTATATATGATGATTGACTATCTATGCATCATGTTGTACACACTTTTCTTGATCATCTTCATCCCTTGAATGTGTCATATTTTTCCACTTTTCCTCCCTTTTAATCCTCTTCATACACCATCACTCCCTTTGCAATGGTGAAACAATACTTCTCCTCCATAGTTCCATCCTTACATGGACTTTGGTCATTGACAGACGCCAACCACCTCAAAAACCTATATAATGCTATAAGTGTTATTGATTTGGACATGCAAAGATCATGGCACTTTTGTTGCTCTCTTCTTTGCATGTAAGGGTTTTAGCCACTACTTATGTCCCAAATCAATCTACATGCCTGGTAACCATAGTCTATCTATCTCCATGCATATCTTACATAGTCTCAAGAAAGTCACAACCAACCAATTATTTTCTCATCATTAATCTTTTAAACCACCTTCAAACATTCCTGTTTTTCCATCCTCCCAAGGAAGTCCCAAATGCCCTTCTAGCCTCAAACCCTTTTGATGAATGCATATTGATCACCTATTCATTGTAGTTTTTAGTCCATTTATAATATTTCATTTGCTAATTGCATTATATTTTGTGTAGATCATCAAATTTTCTATTGTTTTATAATTACTAGGATTTTGACCATATTTCTTACTCTTTTATAGATGAAAGCACATATTTTAAAGCATTCAAGACTATCTTCACCAAGATCATATTTAATATTGGAGCAAGTTCACATCATTGTTGGAGCTAACTAGCACATTCAGGTGGGTAGATCAGGTGAGAAGCCGATCAACCTACCCATTCCAAGGCTTTTTCAAAATTCACTTCGGATCACATGATCTCTCTTACTGATCACTTGGTCAGAAAGTGTAACGTCCCCGGATTTTTCCATCTCGAGACTTAGAAGGCCCGAGAGGACAAATCTGAAAACATTAGCTAATTGTTTCAGAGAGCGATGCGGAAGCATAATACACATACATAAACTTTCAAATATAAGATACACCATGACATTCTCAACATTCCACATGTATATTTATACAACATGAATTATTACACAATGATTTACAATTCCATATTGAATGAAGATTCTACAATCTATGAACATGTATGCTAACATGAACTTAGACAATAGGTACAACCTGTACAACTTGCTCACATCCTATTCTTTTATCCCATTCTAGCTCTGGACCTAGAAAATATGAGAAACAAAATCATCAAAAAAAGTTGGTACATGGTAAAAGATACACTAGTAAGGTTACATAAAGGAAAATACTTGAAGAAGGAAGAAAGAGAGAAAAACCATTTCTTAAGGCAAAAATTAGGTAAACATCCTTTTTATTACATTTATTTGATGCAGTTGAACTACACTTATCTACACTTGACTTACATCCAGTATGGGCAAAAATGATATAATCATACATCTAACATGGTCCAAACATCATACATCCATGTTAGGCAACATACATCCATACTGGGCTAGGTGAACTAGTAGCTACAACCCATCCATATCCTTTTTTGTTATATTAAATTTTTGCGAAGTATAACTCATAATAGTTCAACCAAGAAATGAATATTCAAATAATAGCATTCATGATATTACATATCATAAGCAAGCAAGAAATCTAGTCTTATACTTATAAGACCACGTACCTGAGTTTAGAGATTCTTAACTTATCCTTGATCATCTAGAAGTCTGGTCATCACCTGATTAATAACAAATCAATCATCATTAATACAAGGTTCACCATTATTAATGGTATTTAAGTTCTCTTTAGGATTTTGGTCAAACCTAGGTTCAAACAAACCTTAACTGGTTTCTAATATTTTTATACTAATCTAAAAGTCATTATTAAGGTCTGGCATGAATTTCATAATTATATGATATTTTCCCTATTTTCTAGAATTAATATGAGGATTAAACATGTACTTAGGAAACAATGAGAAAAGACCTAAATGCTCAATAATATCAACATAGGAGTCCACATTTAGTTTCTAGATGATATCAGGGTTCAAACTTATTTTTATCAGGTTTAATTTCAACCATTTTCTAATTATACCATTTAAATGAAGTATTATCATATAAATTATATATAATCAATATTAGTGTCACGCCCCAATCTCACACTTGCCACAAACCACGAGATTAGGACGCGACAGGATGGGATTTACACATAAGCCAACCACTCTTCACTTTTTAAAACATTTTAAAGACATTAATAGGGTAATCTGATTTATGCTGTAAAATGAAGCTAAACAAACTGCGGAAGCATCTTTATTAAACTGACTAACAAAATAAACAGAGTCTACAACATATTACATTGTCCAACATAAAATAAAGCATAACAGACAATTTACATCATTATACACCTTCACTCTCTCACTCACACCTTGTCCCAAAGATCGAGGGGAAAGGACTAAGAGACCTCTAACTACTAACTACATATACCTTCTACAAACTAAGCGTTAGGATGAAAGGATCCTTCATATTCCTGCTGCTGATGATGACCTGAAAATGTTTTGAGTAGAGGTATGAGCCTACTCGCTCAGTGAATAGCATTTCACTTAGTTATCACTAAACAACTCATCAGGTTTATAAATTGAAATTAAACATAAATGCAGAACTAAGCAAGGCAGTTCTAATAACATAGCAGATATACAAATAATAATCACATTTCTAAGCATCAACAGATAATTCAGGTAAATAAACAGTTATATAAAATTACTGTGATCCTACTTGATTACTTATTCATATTATTATTATTATGCCCTAAATATATGCAGTGTACTCTGCATATAAAGATCCGCAACAAGTCCATGCTACGGTCCCACCGTACAAGACTTAGCGACACACCCGGAAAATGCTAAGTCTGACTGCTGTCCTGGTCTGCTACAGGACTCCCAGGCTCACACGGCCTCACTGCACTCTCAAAAGAGTGTACTCTAGACTCCTCCTTTAACCTGAGCACACAGGCGGAGAGTCTCACAGGGTTACCTTCGTGACACAAGCATGAATGGTGTTAGATAACCGTGTTTTCTTTTCTTTTCCCAGTGCCACCGTGACACACGCACGGATTATTGTTGAACACTGCTTTTCTGCCCTCGTGCCACCGTGACACACGCACGGATTATTGTTGAACACGAGTCACCGACCATCTAGACACACGCTAGTAGGTCGTTTCACCCCAAGGTGTAGACCTCTCGAGGGGTTCTACGGTGTTAGGGCACCTAAGTCTATTAACTTATTAACAAGTAAACAATTAAACAAGAATATTACATAGCAACTGTAAGATATAGAATTTCCTTTTTTTTTCATCATTCACATCACGCATTTCAAGTTCCAATAAACTTATCACACTAAAATGTACATGCTACACTGTTTAAAGGTCATATCAACTGATACTGAAGCAAATAAGCATTTAAAATGCATTAAATAATGATTTCTAAATGAACTGCCACTCACTCTTCTGGAACTCGGCCGACCAAACTGGGAACTCGGCCGATCGGCTGACAACTCGGCCGATCCACCCGCAACTTGGCCGATCCAAACCCTGATTGATTTCCTATAAAGGGAAACTCGGCCGAATCATACCAAATTCGGTCGATCGGAATGCTGACCCTGCAATAGAACAGAAACTAGCTTCTTACCCAAAAGAAAATCTAACTATGGTTCGATCAAAAGCTAAGTCTTAAGTTAACACTATGAATTCATGATCAAGACCTTATGCCGAAGTCAGAACTACCTCTTTTAATACCTTTTACGCCCAGGTTGACTCTAATCAAGCATGCTGCTGCAAGCAGCAGCTCCTTCACGCCCAGGTGAAAGAGAAGCTTGGTTGATAGCTAAAGCTTGGGCTGGGGCTACGAATTCTTGCACGACTCTCGGTCGAAGTCGATGGCGCCAATTCCAAGTGCTAGCTCGTGCCCAAGCTACCATGACCAAACCTGCTTCAAGCAAGCAGCAACGTACTGACTTTCGGGTTGGAAGAGAGCCATCGACTGGGTGCCTAAACATAGCTAGAAGCTGCGAATTTCGGTTGAGACCGCAAGGTTGGAGTCGGGGTTGTCGATTTGAGGTGTTGGCAGCGCTCATGAGAGCCCATGGCCGGCGCCCTGCTGCAACTTGGGCGGCCCCTGCTAGGCGGAGCCCTAGTAAGTCGCTGCTTAGTTGGCCGTGGTTAGGGCAAGGGGTAGAGGGGAAGAGGAAGAGGGAAGGTAGAGGAGCGGAAGACGAAGATCAATCACCGATTGAATCGCCCTAGGTTGCCCCAAAATTGACCCCTTTCCGCTTCTGTTCGGGCGCCACTTCAAAGCGGTTGCTCTGTTCTATCGGGGAAGAAGGGATAAGGGTCAAGGCCGCGGAGGGGGCCGGCTGCAATTTACCCAACAAAACAAAAAATTACAACTAGGTCAAAAAACACTCAAATGTCCATATCTTTTAACTCGGAAGTCAGTTTCGAGTGATTTTTCTTGCAACGGTTTAAGCACGGAATTCTCTATAACCTCAAAGTGCAAAACATACTAAAAGGACTATTTCACTGGATCAAAGCTCTAATTACAACTGTGATTACTTGATTCAACTTAATGTACTAAATAATCAACATTGACATTATTAATTGCCTCAGGTGATTCAATCTTAGCTATTAATTCGCATCTTAGCTTATCTTGATTATCCATGATGTTTAACTTGATACTCAACCCTAATTGAGGTGTTTTACGTAAATTTGAGGTATTTATTAGTTAATCATGGAGTGGGTCATAACAATTAGTGTCTCATAAGTCTGCTATAAGGGTTTCACAATAAAGAGGGTAGTTTTATGAGTTTAGTGGTTGTAAGGGGGCGAGATCACCTCCTTACTAAAATATGGTAAAAAAACTCATTGGAAAGAAGCAGAATAAAAACAATAACTGACTGTATTCAATTTCATAAAAGGTTTACAAAAATACATCAATTTCTCCCATTAGGGTTTACATCAAGACACACAATCAGGATCTAGATAGAGGGAAGTCCAAACTACTTCAAATCTTGTCTCCAAAGCAAAATCTCCAAGAGCTAGGTCCAAGCCAAAAGCTATATACTCCTTGATCTAACCTGGGGTTGGAAGCATACCCCAACAAGAAGAGAAAATAGATGACATCAGCAATGGCTGGTATGTGCATACTAAATAGGAAATTGAGCAATATATGGAATAAAGGACATCAAATATAAAAAGCTTCCCATAGAAAAGATAAGGACCATACAAATAGGTATCAAGAGAAAAGGAATTGAAATAATATGATAACAAAAGAATACTTTCCATTATTAAATAAAAGAGTGGTGCCACATAAGCACATATCATAACCATCATCCTGCATGCATGTGAGATAAGCATAACACTAGAATATTATAAAGACAAAGGCAGCCAAGTCTCATAAACTTGAAACTTGATAGAGAAAGGAATACTTCCAATCTCCCAAATATATAAAACATGGGCCAAGAATCACACATCTTGCCCTGGGTATGAGGTTCCTTTCCATCCCAAAAGAGCAAGAAATATCATATCTGCTCGGTAGGAAATAACACATCTTCCATAAAAACCAATGCAGTTACACTACTCTAGTGCTACTGAATCACATATCATGTTAAATGTAAAGGCAAGTAGAAAGTATAGTCATAATACATAAACTAGTCACCACATAAGTGACCAACATATACATCCACCTCATAAGTGGGCAAAAGACATCACATGTCATCTTTTAGAGTTCCATCATGAACAAAATATAAGATAAGATTTCAAAAGAATATCCATGATCACATGTTCAACATCAAATAAGGTATTTCACATGAACAATGATTTTCAAAAGAAAAGACATTGTGTATAGGCTAATGTCCATAGGACAAAGAGAATGAATAAGCATAGGTGAATTGCTCAACATAGAGGAATCGGGGATACAACATACATAAATAGGGATTTATAGAACATACATAGATAGGGATAGCACATACATAGATAGGAATATCACATACATCTTACTTAGAGTCCTATTAACCTCTTTTCCAAACCTTTAGTTGAAATTAGGGTCCACTTATCCTATTTCCAATTTCATATTCATGTATTAGAATAACATATATACATTAAAGAGTTGAAACCCTAATATATGAAACTTTTACACAAAACCTCGATTCAGACCTCAAAAATATCACCACTGACTTAGTTAGGTTTTTCTGATTAAGAAAACATATAATTTTGCATATATTGAAGTTATGAAGGTTAAAGTGTATTTTTGGTGATTTTTAGGTATTTAATTCATTTTCTAAAAACTCTTTTCGAAAAAACTGAAAACCAATACTTGGAAATATTTTTATTAAAAATAACATGTTTTTCTGAGTTCATAACATATTTTAATTTAATTTTTGGACAAACGAATCAAAAGTTATGAATTATTGAAAATTGACCAATTAGAAATCGACACATCGTCAATTTTTAACATAAGATCATGAGTTTTAAGCATGTAATAAGAAATATATGGGAAGGGGGTTATGAAGCTCATACCTAGGGAAGATAATAAGGTCCAAACAGAAATAATCCCGAGATTATAAGGTCTGGTTGCTCCATGCCTAGCTCCTTTCTTGAACAAAGATCTCCTTCTCAACTTAGAAGTGATAAACCCTAGAAAAAGAGCATGGAGATGACATGTTTTAGGGTTCTAGGTGGGGTTTCACCATGGAAGTCCATGGTTACGACCTGAAATAGGGTGTAAGGAAGACTAATAGTATGAAAATAGGGAAGGAAGGAAGGCAACTTACTAGTTTTGGTCGAATTCACCAAGGAGGAGCTTTAGAAACCTTAATAGAGCAATTTGGAAGCCCTTAGAGCCTTCTTCACCAAGGTAGGCTCCCTCTATTACCTTGGGGCAGCAACTTCGTGGACAAATACAGAAGGAACTATTATCTAATATAGAGGAAATAAAAGGAGAGAAAGAGTTTTCAAATTATGAGTTGGGAAGGGGTATACATGGCTATATATAGAAAGAGGTGAAGCATGAGGAGTCTTAAGGGACTTTCCATGTGTCTTTAGCCTAGGGATTGATGTCCATGCAAGAGGATAGCTCATAGAGGCTTCATGCATATACAAAGTCGGTCCTAATAGCCCATAGATTATTTTAGGCCATCCCCACCGTTTTGCAAGAAAGAAATAACCTACATTGGTTGATAGCTTTTAAGGATAAGCATCTTTATAAAGAGGGTAATCCCTATAATGCCCTTGAAAAGAAATGCCATCAAACCAAGGTGAAACTAGGTTCTACAATGGTTTAAAATCTCTTTAATGGTAAGGGAATATCTAAGGATTAAAATTCAGGAGATAATTTGCAAAGAAAACCTCCCAATTGGGTAAATTGCATAAAAGTCCAGAATGTACCTAGAATTGCATAACTTGCACAAACAACATCCAAATTGGACCAAACTTTATCCACAAGTTATCTTTGATGTGTATAATATGAATTTTCCATTATCTTCATATTTTGAATTTATAAAATCACATTTATTAATTACTTATGCCTTTTATTGATTTTCTCTCTCCTAAACTTATCCTAATATTTCAAGGTGGTCCAAATTAGATGAAATTTGACATGTAGGCTAATTTTGATATGTAGATTTTGAATTTGAAGTTTGTTTCCTCTTTGAGACTTATTTTTATGAGATATGTCTTATGGCCCATTAACAACCCATTATCTAAATTGTTCATCCAATTAAGTTTCTTATCTTCATATTACCACTAAAATGAGTTATGTGTCATATTTTATGTTTTCAAAACACATAAAAAAGTTAGATTAAGGTTTAGAGCACTTAATTTTGGTAATTAAGATTTCACTGAGGTATTTGTGCATAAACCCTTCCATTGGTATAATTAGTGAATAAATGTTTACTAGACCACTATAAATTCCATTAATTAAATAGAAAGGCCAATAAGGATAGAAATGAAAGTAAAAGATGGGAAAGAGGGTCAAAAGACAAAATTTCAGAATTCAGTATGTAGACCAATAACCCAAATGTAGACCAAGCTCACATACTTGCAGTTAAAAATGAGATAAAACATCTTCTTCACATTAATGAGACCATTTGGAAACAAAGGTCCAAAATCAAGTGGATAAAAGAGAGAAAATATAACACCAAATTCTTCCACAAATGTTGTAATAACAATAAAAGAAATAATTCTATCTATAGTCTCAATATTCTCAATCAAAACACCATCGACATACACATTATCAAATCATGCATTATAGAACATATTCGAAACCTTTTAAAAAACAAAAACAACATATTCTCACACTTTGAAATCCAATGGGACATCCTATGTCCATCCCAAATCACTGATCCAGATATCCGTACTAATATCTCACAGACAGAAAAAATAAACATGATGTTGACCATTTGGAGGTACACAAATCTCCTGGTCCAGATGGACTCAATTTAGATTCTATTAGTACATGTGAGAATATTTATGTTTTAATTTTCATAAGATATAACAGTACATACACCTATGTTACGATATTTCTCCTCGAATCACCATCCCCAATCAAACCCATATTTCACTTATAAGTAAGGTTGATCCTCCAAATATTGTCCACCACTGATCTATCATCCTCATCAGTGCATCGTATAAATAATTGCAAAAACCATCAACACTAGGATGGAAAGACACTTGAATGATATTATTGGACAACACCAAAGTTTTCTCTTAAAACACTAAAAATCCAAGGTGCATATATTATGGTCTATGAATCTATACATACTTGCCATCCCAGGAAAACCCATACTAGTCATCAAACTAGATTTTAAGAAAGAATTTGACAACAAAGACTGGATCTGTTTCATCGACTACATCAAAGGATATCATTTTCCTGATAGATGGATACACTAGATCAAATCATTCGTCAGTACCTACCACCTCTTGAAAATTATCAATGACATACCTTTTGGCCACTTTAATAGTACCAATGGTCTCTGCCAAGGTGATCCTCTATCATCTTACCTATTCATCTTCATCACATATATCCTTACCAACATTATTAAATTAGGGGTCCATTATGGACTTATTTAGGCACCCAAGTTTAAGTAAAACATAGTCCAATATGCAAACAACACAATGAATTTCATAATTCTATATAATTCAAATGTAATCAAAGAAGTTTATATCTTGCATCTTTTCTCAAAGATCTAGGGTCTCAATATCAATATGTAGAAATCTACTATTATTGGGACACATGTTGTTACTGACGACTTACAAACTTGCGTGATATTGCACAAATTTTTTTAATAGGGATGAAATCCATAGAGTTTACCTTTACTATCATACAATAGTCAACACACACAATCCAATGCATCTTATTGCAGTATAGTTCAGGATCAAATCCATAGGACAAATTGCTTAAGGGTACACTAATTAAAGTAACCACACAAGGACTAATACTTATCACAAAGGTTTATTTCTGATTATACTAAGGTTACAATAGTAAAACCTAAGTTAAGGATGGGAACACTAGGGTGGTACAGGTTTCACCACTATTACCTATCATTTTGCTCTCTCACTGTAGTATGTTAAGCATGTAAATATATATGTTGAGGATAGGGAAATTCCCCTCTCAGTGTTAGGATTAATACTGAGACAAATATCACTCTAAGATGGCTATCACATCACCTAGAGTTCATGTATATATCACCTCAAAAAACACCTATCCAAAGTTCTCATCAAGGGTTTAATAAAAGTCATTCAGCATCCTAGATCCTAGGTTCAAAGTTCTCTATAACCAAGATCTGATTGGCATATAAACATGATGATCAAGTAGGAATATAAGTATAAAAATGATTGATTCCAAACATATATTGGTTCATACAACAATATATGTAGTAAGGAGAATGAAATCGAGTAGCAGGGATATTCCTTGAACCCTAGAGAGGGGACTACTTGCTCATGGAGGCATATACAAATACAATAGAGGGAAGAAGAGAAGAAGAAGCCAGTCCTAAAAAAGAAGAAGAATTCACAATGTGGTGTAAAGAAGTGTGTATTTAGACTTGAGGACAATGTCATCAAACAAAGCAACAATGAAAACTCCTAGACATTTGTTGAAGGCCAACTGCTATGTCATCAATATTTCTTTTCTTATAGAATTGGACCTTTTGCTATGGAGACGAGACAAGTGGATGATGGATAGATGGTGGAGGGCGTCCTTTGTTCTAACTTCCTTCAAGATTAGAACTATGGATCTTTAGAGGAGGATGGAATCCCATCGAATGGTAGATCGATGAAAGCAGCCAATGGGAGGGGTTGACGAAGGTTGGATGTAGGTGTGGTGCAATGAAATCAACAACCTTTTGTTGTAACTTGTTGATCCTTTTTATGATTACTATGGTCTTCTATTTATAGGTAGGGGTTAGGGTTTGGAACCCTCCCCAACCTCTTTGTATAGTTGATACGAATATGAGAGGTAGGTGTCAAGAGGTATACAAAGGGTTGTCATGACCCTTTAGTACATACAAATCACTGTGGGGTGCAGAAGCCTTGTCAGGAAGGAAACTTATCGAGTTCGAATCTCATCAGGGGTCGGTCATTGGGATGGAGTGTAGGAGTCTCGTCAATGGATGGATTGTAGGATTCCCTTTGGTTAATGGTTTGCATGATTCCTATCAGGGGTAGGGAGGCAATAAACCCATCATGCAGAATTGTCATCGGGCGTGGCTTACTCATCGGGTAGGATTATCGTCAGAAGGTGAGTATTGGATTCCCATCGGGAAGAATGAAAAAATGCTGCCTGGTAGAGTTTCATTAGGCAGATTCTCATCGGCCCAACAAGATTCCCGAGTAAAGGAAACACCCCCCTGGGGGGTATTGCTATGGGTCGTTGCCCTTGTCAATGGGAACTCTGACTGACAAAACATGGGTCGACAATGTTTCTTGACAAAGGATCAAACCATCAAAAAGTCTGTTCATTTCATCAAAAATTTATTGGTCCCACTAGTCAGTTAGGGGGACCACCCCCTCTTACACTCCTTACATGTTGTGAAATTCAAGCCTGCAATGAGAACCCAAAATTGGGATTAAAACCTTATAAAATATCATAAAATTGAGAAAACCTAAATGCAAGCTAGTTCTAAACTAAATTGATGAAAATGAGTGCAAAACTATTCTGACAATGCAACTAAATATAGGATGTATATGCATTCATTACTTACATTGATACCAATCACTTCTCAACTGTACGATTGAGTCTTTCCTTTCACCTACTCAGGTCTCCCTATCTCACCATACACCTTGCTTGAAACAACTTGGGACCCTCTTATTTCTAGATTCAAAAATTGTCTTTCCTCATGGAAGACAAAATTGCTCAATCTTGCAGGAAGTCTCACTCTCCTCAATAGCTCAATCACCTCTGTTACAACTTAGTTTCTCATATGTGTTCCTCTCCCCTTTAACATTCTTAGTCCATTGAATGTATCAAAAAGACTTCCTTTGGAAACATACACGACACATAATTCATTTGTCACAATGTGCAAAATATATGTGATCCAAAAATCTATGCAGATTGGGGCATTCATCAACCTAAAAATCCATGCCTTATGGAAGATCCACAAGATCAATGCAATGGTAGGTTCAGATCGAGACTGTATTTGGAAAGCACTTGTGTAGACAAATACTATCAAAATAAAAACCCATGGTGAAAGATCAAACACCAAGGGGTTCACATGTTATTTATGGAAATTCATCGACTATAACTTATTCATTAATATAAATAACATCTATACCAACAACACTACAACAATAACATCAAATTCTGGACTAACCCCTGACACTGTGGGCTTCCCATCCAACAACATACCCTTTTATCAACATTTCATACACTTTATCACACATCAATTGATCAAGCTTTACTTATGACAGGAAGAAACCGTTGTAACTTCCTTAAAGGAACTCAGTACCATTTTCCTTCTGAAAATAGTGTTTGATATCCTCTAGCAACTTAAAACAAACACCAGCAACCGCATCACATGGAGATGGGGTAACCGGTACTCATGTAAACAAGCTTAGCTCTTTTACACATACTGAGGTCACATTTTCCAATAAAAAAGCATTTGAAAAGTTATATTCCTACTCAAACTCAAACTTCAACTTTGTATCTGCCTTATATGGTATGATAAAATCCTCACATACCACAATATGCACAAAAGAGGTTTTCAAAGCCCATCCATTTTCTATCTTTGCACTCAGCATGAAGAATACATTCTACATCTTTTTTCAGTTGTTCAATATCCAACATATTAATAGACTTCTTCTCTATTTCCAAACCTCTAGATGAAACTTCAAACATTCAACATATGTTTATAATAGCTAAGACAATGCATCCTGGTATCTATCAAAATAAAACTCCTTTGGCCTCCCTATTTTGAACTGTATGGAGTATAAGAAATAAGACAAAATTCAACAATGATATACATGACATCATTAGAGTTATTAAACATCAGAAGTACGTGGCATGGAGGCTCTGAATAAAGTTAACTAGAATATTTTGTCATAGTTTGGAGATGTCGTTGCCTCACAGAAAGCCTACGCTATTGAGGAGATTCTAGACGATACCAATGATTTTCAAAGACCACCTTTACAATAGAGGCCTATCTGCATCTGCACTTCCATGTCATAGTTTTTTTTATGTTCGCATGTTCCTTGGGTAGTGTAATCTTCTACACTTCTGGTGGTTCAGATTATATAATCTTTTATTTTATCACATCTATGTACTCGGACCAATACGCGGTATCATATTAATCCATTATAACTATTCAATGAACTTCTACATCAAAAAATATAAAAGAAGTTGTGGTGAGGTTCAAGATATCACTGCGTATTATATATCAGTTTCATGTTCTACATGATCAACTTTTTTGTTGCTATTTTGTATCTTTTTGATATTAACGTGTGTACACGCTTGTCACAATATTTATTTTCTAACAGAAACCATTGATTCAGTTCCGGGAAAGACAAATTTAATGAGTTCAAAGAACATTCTTTTTGATATAAATGTAACAGAAGGAATTGAGAACATTTATTTGGTAGTGTACCGTTGTTGTATTAGTTTCCAATTGGCAAACATTTATTACCATTTTAGTTCCTAGCATACATTGGTTTTATCTAGTTTAATCATTATGAAATAATATTGATATGTTTCTAACTTTGTGCTGTAAATATTATGGTATATAAAAAACAATTGGTATTATAGGTATTAGGTGTTTATTAATAATAAAAATGAGATCCAAAGAATTTATTGATGTTTAATATTTAATATTTTAACATATAAATACTACCAATAAAACTAATATAAAAGTGATCTAAACAAAAAATTTCACATCAATGTCTCAATATGGATTAATTATTATATATGTATTGTGGTAAGTTATGGTTAGTATTGTTGTGAATGAAATCTTTGTTATTATTGAATTTATTTTTAATTATAAATTTTCTCTAGAAACGTAAAGAAATTCAATGAGGAACACATAAGCAATAGTCAATTCGTCATTAGATATGAGATTGATATTTGATACTTTTGTGTCAACAGCTAAAGAAGCACATTGTACAGCATTTAAGGAAACAATATTTAGAGTATTCCACGATATGTGATACCAAATTCACTGGATATGAATCTATTTTAGACCTAGTTTCTAGAAATGATGAAAATTAAATGGCATTCAAGACTGGAACACTCGGTTAGAGTTTACCCCGAAATAGGTCAACATCATGCTTGACCTCCCCGCAATAGTATTTTTATAATATTTTTTATTAATATTCATAATAGTTATAATATTTATTTCACTTATATTGGTTTGTAATTTTTTTAGGTTTGAGTTGTCTTTTACATGCCGAAAGGTCAGCAGATTAACATAGGAGTATAAGGTGCGAATACTTAAAGGAGACCCGAAGGTGGCTGGTGCTGTAGAAATCCTAATCAATTGGTCATTAATGAAGACTTTAAAAGTAAGAGGTCCTCGTGGAGATTTGAATATATATTCTTCTATCTAGTTTTTTATATTTATGTAGTGATTTTATAATTCATAGAGTATTTTTCATTTAGATGGCAATATGAAAAGAGTTGATGGATTGATGTGGGCATAAATGATAAATAACGACCTGCATCTAGGGATGATGGGCATTTGTCACAGTAGAAAAATATATCTCAAGGGTTATACTGCATTGTTGATAGTATGCATATACGCTTCATTTGAACTGTATAACATTTTTTGTTTGAACGATTTGGTTAGGTGTATGAATTGGTATTGTTTTGGAGAATAATTGTATTGTAATTTCCCAGGTTTGGATGAGGGAATATCCAAATCTTTTTCCTAAAGATGTGCCAGATGCAATGTCAGACATGCACATAAATTTATGACTTCAAGTTTATCAAGTATTTGACAAGAAACAATGAAAGCATAGTTAACTTAGATGGTGTTTGTACCTATGATTCGTAGAAAGTTGGGGATTTGGAAAGAAATTATTTGTCATTGAGGTTAATGATGTTAATGATTACACGAAAGTCGTCAACATCACCAATATAAGGGCTGACAAAATGCAAGTGGAACTGGACTAGAAAATGAAACTGAATCATGATCTGGGAAGTGGAATATTTATAGGCAGAGAATGAAAAATTGACCCTAAATCTAAACACGTTAACGATTACTTATGATAGAAGCCAAAATTCATGTTTCCTACCGTGGGAAGATGTATATATATATATATATATATATATATATATATATATATATATATATATATATATATATATATATATATATATATATATATAGGATATCAAATCCTACGCTGGAGGATGGTGGAACGAAGAGAAATTCAACGAATGATAGAGATAGTTATAATAATGAAGATGGGAAAGAAGGAGAGACAAAAGGTACTATGGATGAAACTTTAAATGATAATCTGAAGGTACGCCTAGATGGTAATTTAAATCTCTATAATATAGCAGAGATGATTGTAGTATGTTGATGTTGATAACAATTTTTTTGTGGTGTGAAAAGAAAAGCTATTATGTCAGATGAAGAGAATGTACAATGGTGATACATATGTTCGTAGCGAATTCTATTATCTATATCTGTTTTATTAAATTGTACTGATATTTTATGTTGGATTTTTTTAATGAAAAAAAGGAATGTTGCAAGGATTGTACGTCTAAAGATCACTCGAGCAGTCTCAACTTCAACAATAAGTGGATATATGGAAGCTGTTGCCAACATGTCTCATGCATTATTGTTTGGTATATGCTTGATTTGAAAACGAACTTGAATAAATTGTATTTATAGATCATTATTGACGATTGAAAAATGTGATGTGAAAGTTTTTGATAAGGAAAAACAAAAAAGGGTTCTATTTATGTTAAGGTTCGAATAGTATTCTTGGTATTGGGTCGCCGATAACGCAAAAGTTAGTATGGTTTAGGTTTTTTTTTTTGTATTTTGTATGGTTATGTCTCGTGTATGTCTAAAAAATACAAGTAAAAATAAATATTAATATGCAACATCAGGATAAAGATACAATTCAAGAGAAAATGTCCGTTGGTTTAAATGAAGAGAAAATAGGTGGGAATGTTAATGATGATGTACATGTTACAAAAGTACAATTTATTATTTGGTATGGTATGATTTATGGTTATTTTAACAACACTAATTAACAAATTATTACTAATCTAAAATAAAAGGATAAAGGGACAAACGAAGCAGTACTACCTCGTGCTCAAATGTAGGAAAAATGAAAAGATGAAAATTTATTGTCAAAGAAACTAAGGTGGAGAATATATATGTTTTAATATCAATTGACTACAAAGTGATGTATTGACGAATTTATTTTGATTGTTAGAAAAGTGTACTCCCATGAGTTGTTAAATAGAAATTCAAGATCCTAAAGTTACACTTGAGTTTTGATGTTGTACATTAAAATAAGTATTATGATAGTCATAAATAAGTATCACTTGATGTTTATATTGGTCATAAATAAGTATCAATTGATAAATGAATATAAGAAATTTATACTTAAATTGTAGTGATATATTTGAATATCTGCAAGGTGAAATAGAATCATATCATAATATTTATGAATATATAATGTAGATTGGTGCATGATCAGGATTTAAAATTGTTGAAAAAGTGAGATTTTGATGGTTGTTTATTTAAATTTAGTTTTCAACTTCTGCTAAAGAACATGCAACAATGATTTGTGAAAATTTGTAAAATGATGGGTAAATTGGAAAACATGTGCTTCTATCTAAAAATATGGTATCATACTAAAACTTTATTGGTTGTGTGTAATTGCTATTATATAAATGTTAATTATGTGCAATAGGAAGGTAATTGATGAATGTCTATTCATTATATTTATTAGTTACAATTTAGATTTATCTTTACATATCACTTGAGATTTCACTTGTTATTTTTTTTAGTTATATAGGAAATTTACTTGCTCTGGGTATGAATCATAATACAGCTGATTGGAAAAGAAGGATCCATGTAGCGGACCCCAACATGGTTGGGATTGAAGCTTAGATGATGATGATGAAATTTACTTGATTTTAATTAGTTTTTATGTGAACTTTGTAGGTTGATGCAAGGAGAGGATGAGAAGTTATGAACTCCCTATTCAATTTCCAATAAAGAAGTCATAGAATTGACTAAAAAGATAAGAATAGAAGTCATAAACACTCTATGTGTTTCCATTAAATAAGACAAAATATCAAATTATCTCTCTCCAACTCCATCAGTTGGAGAGAGGACTATTAAAGCACACCATGTTAGTAAAATGGCTCCAGATTTCATGTCTTGTATCAACGTCCAAAGATTAGCATTGGATGTAAAATTCCAATACATCTCTCACGTTCTCTCTCTCTCTATTTATATATATATATGTGTGTGTGTGTATATATATGTTTGTATATATATATATATATATATATATATATATATATATATATATATTGACTACTTTCAGCTAAAGAACAAATCCTAAAAGTGCTAGTTTTGTGTGATTCACACATCTATGACAAACTGCTCACAAGACCTTGGATTACGTTAGATCAACTTGAAAGCTTAGAGTACGCTGTTAAAGAACCAAAGGAACATCCATATACAACATCTTATTCTATTTCTATAAAATATTTATCCACATCCATAGCCATCACCAAGTAAGGCTGAAGACGAAAGTCATCATCTTGACGTGGAGACGCGCTCCACAGAAGGAGATTGCAGTTGTTGTTGGATGGTGATTTTGCAAACCATGAAGCTTCTCTTCTATATCACTACCTTCTCCAGTAGCTTGTTCTTCTCTCTTTTCCTTATGTATTAAACATGTGTAGGGAATATATCATCTTATTGGGGCATGAGCATTAACCATGCTTCTTATATGTGTAATCTTACATTATGAACCACTACTTGTTTGAATTACTAGATTTTGATTAACTATTTAATGCATGTTTTACTGATTAGCTGTCCATCTTGTGTGTTTTCTACAATCTTAGGCCTAGAGACATGGAAACCTAGGATAAGAATACCAATTAATCATGATTGAATCCCAGGTACGATGAGGAAGGGTGTTCTTTAGGAAATGGATTTGACATGCATAGGTAATGAGACCTCAAACCTATGAAGAAATGTATCCTTGTGAGATTCAATAATCTAAAAAGGTATATACATTTCATAGTCCCAATTTGGTAATCTTGTGAGTAATTGATGCAATGTGACAGAGAAGGTATGTAGGGAATGGCGATGAATCTCGTCGCCATGATGATTTTATCATTTTTGAAAATTGATTCTTTCATAGTTTTATTTCATATCCTTTTGTTAATTTAGTTAACCAATTAAAAAGATCGATCAATTATACTTGTTAGATACTTCTTAAATATAATAAATATCCAATTGGTCATAAAAATTTGTCTTTCAGGTGTAGTCCTGAACTATACTAAAATAAGACCTATCGCTTGTGGCTAGTGTTTTTTTGTACTATTATATTGATATAAACTAGAGTTCCATATCTTAGTGAGTTTGTGAAGTATAAAAATATCATTTCAAATTTTAGCGCAATTGTTGGGGATCATGAAATTTTTTTGGGGTTTTTGTCTACTAAGATAAAGTTAGGGTCTTTTTTCTTTCTTTGTTTGATTTCATATTTTTAGTTTGATTTTTTTATTTCTTTTTTAATTTGTTATCTTGTTTTTGTATAGTTTGGTTTTGCTAACTCATTAATTTGTATTTATGCTTTTTAGTTTGTTCCAATAACTATTAGTTTCGTTCCATGATTTTTTAGGTTAGATTTTTTCTTTTTCATATTTTTGTAATTTATTATTTCTATTCTTTTGTAAAAAAATTAGCTTCATTGATTGAAGCAGTTGTTCTCTTTGAGCATGTCAGTCAATTTTTTACCTTTTAGGTATTAAATTAGTGGACTGTATGGAATCACAAGGTGTTTAATGCCAAATTTGTGGCAACTACAACCATGATGCGTGGAACTCCCGCAACTCACATCCACAATTAAATTCAATGCTACATGAACTGTCCCCAAGAAAGATGGCATGCCTTATTATTGTTGTGGATATGAAGTTGACTTCAATCAATAATGTTTTGGAGGTTTCCATGAGGAACCAAGCCATGTATATGATAATGCAATTGAGGATAATTACAACCAACAATATTTTGGGGGTTAAGATGAAGAGACTTACTATGCAAATCACTATTCATCCAAAATAGATAAGTGAGGAGATAGCCCCCTTGATAATATGCAAGAGTATTATGAATCGTTGCTAGATGAAAAAGAAGCCCAACAAAAAAGAATACATGCACCAGTAGATCAAATAACATTCTATCTCTCACAATAAGACAAAGAGTTAGAGGGTCTACCAGGTTGTTATCTAGAATAGCAGGAGCAACCAATGACAATGATCAATATAGAGGATGATATTTATGTCATCGTAGAAATAATGATACATGATGCTATGATATTGACACATGATGAAGAATAAGAGCCAGAGGTTTACATGTACACATGTATCCCATCATTCTCTACATTAAAGGCTTTGAAATGTCTATATCAAAAGAGTCAATGGGAGAGTGACCGTCACAAAATATCAAAACCGGAGGCTCCACCATCCTTCCATACTATAGTCCTAGATTTAGTCATTGAGTCTATAGTAGCTGAGAAGCAATCAACTTTTGTTGCATCTCTGGTTGTTTCAAATGATGAGATACAATCAAATCATGAGGTATACATACTAATGAATCCTCATTCTTCTATATCTTCTCATGTCCCTATCCCTAAAAAAACCTTGGATTATTTGGGTTTGTTTGCCTAAGGAGGATCTATTTCCATGTGTTGGTACTGTGAATGGCTCCACCACTCTTGTTGTTGGTGCTGATTTTATGGTAGACTAGGAGGATGTACAAATGCAAAAGAATATTTACCTAGCTAATTATATATATGAGGAAGATCCTCCAATACCAACATCATATTTTCCACATGTATATTTAGGTGATGAGAAGAAGCCATAGCCATATCCTCCACCCAATTTAGCATACTTGGCAGCATCAATTACATATGTGTTCCATACTACCTTACTATAAGAGAAAGTAGCCCACCTCCAATTTTCACATATGAGTAGATTTTGAGGTTACAAGAGAGGCACCACTCCTATTTTGTGCTACATATTGCAGATCTACACACAACTACGACGTTACCTCTAATGATATAGGAGTATTGGCAGATCGTACTAGATGGATTACAAGGTGAAAGCCAATACTACTTTAGGCATCCTAACAGTAGTTATGAGCTACCACAACCACTTGATAATATATTGTACCATAAAAATGCCATGTTCAATGTGTAAGCCCATGTTCATATTCCTTTTAGATGGCCATGTATCGAGTTTCTAGGACCACTTGGATGAGCATTCTTTCTATCCATATTGGGTTCAATGTTTTCTTAGATACGAAAAAGTTTTTAAGCTGAGGGTGAAGATTGGGTGGTACATACTCCTTCCCACCCAAACCTATCATCATCATCATCATCATCAACAACAACAACAACAACTAAGCCTCAATCCCAATCATGTTGGGGTCAGCTACATGGATCTTTCTTTTCCAATCATCTCTATTATGGGTCATGCTTTAATCAATATGTAAATATTCCAAATCTCTATTTATAATATATTCCCAAGTTAATTTAGTTCTACCCTCTACTTATTTTGGTTGAGTTTGACTCAATAACCTTGCTTTAAATAGGTGCATTTGTCAGTTTACGTTGCACATGTCCATACCATCCTAGATGACCTTCATACAACTTGTCCTTGATGCCCACTACCCCCACTTTGTTTCTGATATAGTCATTCCTCAAACTATCTTCTCTTGTCATCCCACACATCCATATCAACATACACATTTTGGCAACATTCATCTTGTTAAAACCTTGTTTCTTCACTGCCCAACATCACTCCCATAAAGCATGGTTGGTTGTATAGCTATTCTATAGAACTTTGCTTTTAATCTAAGAAGGATCTTTTGGTCACATACTACTCCAATTGCACTCCTCTACTTCAACCATCCTACTGTGATCCTGTGAAAAACACCATCTTGAAACTCACCCTCTTTTTCAATAATAAAACCCAAGTAATGAAATCTATCACATATTGTTACATCCATTGCACCAATTTGACCCCTCCATTCACAATTCTAGGTTGGCTAAAATTGCAATGAATATATCCAATTTTGCTTCTACTGATCGTAAATCCATTGGATTCCAATGTCTTTCTTCAAAGTTCAACCTTATCATTCAATATATCTTTACTTTCATCAATCAACATAATATCATTAACAAATAGCATGCACTAAGGGATATTATCTTGAACATACTCTGTCAACTCATCTGTAACAAGAACAAATAGATGCATGCTGAGTTCCAATCCTTGATGTACCCCAACAGTGATTGGAAAAGTTTGTGTCTCTCCACCCACACCTATATGTTTGTTTTTTTACTTATTTCAACATATTATACTTGCATGTAGATTACTTTCACTGTCTGTAGCTTAAATTCCTTTCATTTCAGTTCTTAGTTCTTACAATGTTACTTGAAGCCATTATCTAGTCAGCTTAGTTCACATTCATGTTTGCATATATAATTTTTCATACAACCTCCTTGTTTGAAGTAAGTTTTTGATGTTAACTATATTTTGAAAACATGCCAATGATAAAAAAGCATCCTTTGAAGCCAATAAAATAATATCATATTCCCTAGAAAGGACGACGATGTTACATGAACGAATAGGGATCAAGTACAACATCTCTCCTACTGATTAGTGAATCATATCTATGGAATAGACATGCATACCCTTATCATATCATTATTTAGGTGCAGTGAATTAGAAGTATAACCTGATATTTTTAATCATATAAAAAGTGTTGTACATGATCCAAACCCTCTTCTACATCTACTTTCATCCACCAAAACGAGAAAAAAAGAAAAACAATACAAAAAGTTTGCCAAACTCTAAGCTCAAAGTGGCATATCTTGCTTCTCTCTCTATTACTTCTTCCATACACATCTCTACATAATAGGGACGTATCAGACCTAAAAATGAAGAAAAGATGCCAATGTTTACAAAGAAAAAATAGATCAATATGTGGATTTGCACAAAAGAATGCAATCTCAAGTCATATAGAGGGGAGATGCACATTCTTCTTTCCATACCTCTGTTCATAAATTTTACACCTAGGGGCCCGTTGCATGCTCCATTGATATTATTAAAAATGCCCCCATGTTGGATGGCATGCATACTTGTGATTCTTTTGGGATTCATCATTTTTTTCATGAAATCCTTATATATGTGTGGTACTGGGGATGGCGGCGAGGAAGTTATCTTGTGAAGCAAAGTTGGGATTGAGAATATGGAAATTCTTGTTTCGTGAGGCTAGGTTTCTTGACATGTTTAATGGTAGGAATTCAAACATGATGTGAATATGAGGCACACACATTGGTTGAAAGTATTTATTTTTAGAGTATTTTTTATTTTGAATTAATCAAAGACAAGTAATGTTCAAGCTTGGGGTTGTGGAAAATGTATACTCACTATGTTTCTTAGTTGCATATTGGATTTAATTTTACGTAATTTAGTTGCATAGAACTTGAAATTTCACTTGTTTTATATTTTTAATTGTTTATGAAATTTATTTGGTATTTAATTAATTTTTGTGTTTAATTTATAACTTGATGCAAGGAGAAGATGAGAAGTCATGAACTCCTAATTAAATTTTCAATAAAGAAATCATAGAATCGATATTAAGGAGATGAGTAGAAGTCTTAAATACTCCAAGCATTTCCATTAAACAAACCAAAATATTAAATCCTCACTCCTCAAATACATCACTTGGAGAGAGGACCATTAAAGTATATGTAGTTAGTAAAATGGATCTACATTTAACATCTTGTATTGGAATCGAGTGATTAAAAAGCTATTGACAAAATACTATAATTATCTATAGAATGACTATATGACTATTGACTTTTTGGATGTGCCACACTCTAATTTTGATGATGAAAATATTCCCTTTTGTGTTACTAAAATGTGCATTTAGTGTTTTAGGTGATCAAAGAACTTAGTCAAGATCTCACAATAAATAATATATAATATTATATGTGTTTGGATGCTTGTAGGACAAGTTGTACCGTGTATATGTAAAAGTGCATTTTGTAGAACTTGATAGGAATACTAGAAGAATGAGAGATGAGCAACCCTATCCTATACTAAGATCCTTTTCACACTTATATCAAGTCTTTAGGATAGATAGTTGTCATTGGAAAAATCTTTTAATATTTTTATAAAAGTTTAGAAATGTATTTACACACACATTTTTGGTTGAACTACAGTTTGATTGAGAAAAAGCTATTGTAGAAAAACAACAATTGTAGAAAATAGGCATTGTGAATTTTAGGAGGAGACTAACTCTAGGTCGAATTATAGTTAGACCAAGATTGATCTTGGTTGAAGTATAGTTTGACTGAGTATCAGTCTATAGTCAAAATATATATTATTGTGTATCTGCTGTAACACATTTTTTGACATCTGAATGGCTAATTTAGCATTAAACTTGGACAAAACACTACCAATAGATATATCTATCATTTCTAAGAGTTTCCTATACATAGGAGTGCCTATAAATACTTAGTATGTACTCTTGCTTAGAATTCTATAACATGCTATATTTCTCCAAGCTTAGAATTCTACATTGCTATCTTCAAATCTAAGCCATAACTCAACAATAGTGTCATACTTCACCAACTATAGCCTTGCCTATCCTCGTGGAGAGTTAATCATAACTTGAATATCTTTATATTGTAAATATTATGAATAGTTGTAATTTCTTCTTCTTCTCTTATTCAATTTATTGTGCTTGGTGATTCTCACCTACTTGTTGAGATAAGGTTATGAATAAGCTTCTTAGAGCTAATACTTACAAGAAGACTACATCTATGGAGGGAGGATGATTGTGATCTATTCAGTTGTGGTTCTTACAATTACTTCTTGTAAGAAGGCTATTGGGAATCCTATTGGAGCTACTTATTGGGAGAAGGTTGTGTCCAAGATGGGATGTTGATTGCAATCTGCTCCATTGTGTTGCTTCCAACTACTTCTTGTGAGAAGGCTGTTGGAAAGCCTATTGGAGTGACTTCTTGTGAGTAGATTGTGACCATGCTGGGAAGGTGATTGTGATATAATCTCTTTAGCAAGTTGTCCTTGAGTTAGAAAACAAGGATGGTCTTGAGCCACAAAAGACACTGATTGATTTTATGTGTTTTAATTAGTTAACAAAAGGACTAACATACATGCTCGAAATCTTGGTTGGGAACAACCAGGTAATGGACTCACGTCTCTTGAAAAAACCACTATATATCGAGTGTATCTTGTAGTTTTATTTCACTGTCCAATTACTAGCATTACATTTCCACTACATTATGTTTTAGCCAAGTTGTAATCTAACCTCCATAGTGTTTGAAATTGCATAAAGTTTTTTTAGGTCAATTCACCCCCTTCTAGAGAACATAAGCTAGTATCAAAGCAGGCTTCAAGAAAATTTAAAAAGTCTTTAAGATGGGGGAAAATCTAATGGAACAACTTAACCTTGAAGGATCTTACGTAGGGCGAACACTGGTGTTTGATGGGGAAAATTACATATATTGGAAGAGAAGGATGGAATACTACTTCCAAGGCATCAACTTTGACTTTTGGAAAATGGTTGCCTTACCATACAAATCTCCAATGATAGAAATGGATAAATGGGATCCAGTTATGATATGAAAGGAAACTCTAAATGCCAAATAGTAGGTATTTTATATACTTATCTATCTCATAGTAAATTTAATACAATATATTTTTGTGAAACCAGACATGATATACAAAGAAAACTTATGGTTACACATGAAGGAACTCAACAAGTAAAGATACAAAGATTACTATGTTCAAACATAATTATGAATTATTTTCAAGACTAAAGCTAAAACTATTGCTGAACTGAATGCTAGATTTTACACTCAAATAAATGATTGAGTGCCTTAGGAAGAACATGTCTTCAAGATTCTCATTCTTGTGTTGGTACTCAAGGACTTGGTTATAGTCCTAAAAATGGTAAAAGAAAGAAAAAGGAAGGTCCTATGTTTATTTAACCAAAATCTAGCTATTCTATTCCTATTAATCATGTTACTTGTTATGTGTGTAGGAGATTTCATGATTATGCTTGTTCTTGCATATTTAGAAAGAAAACTGAAAACAACATAGTTTGGATCCCTAAAACCTCCCTTTAAATGAGGTTTGAAAGGTCACAAGTTTAAACGGATATCATTTTGATCTTGCTCATAAATTATTTTTTTGACAAGTTTATTGTTGCATTTAAATAAAACGTTTGATGGGTCTCATAAATTGACTGTAACAATTTTTCTTGGTTATTTTAAAAATTGGTTTTTAAGATACATTCCATTTCTTGATTTTTTGATTTTCAAATATAAATTATTGGTTTACATGTTATATATAAAGCTTTTGATTCTTAATGAATATCTCTATCATACTCATTAAGGGATTGTTTTGTTAGGGGTAAATTAATCGCATATGTAAATTTCAAAGTAGGAATTGAAAGAGCATGAAATGGACTTACTTGCTTGATCGTTGATAAGGGTGAGATGGTTTGACCTAATTTTTTTGGTTCAATGCAAAAATGAGGAGCAACTTTTTTACTATTTGCAACTTATTTCCTAGAGCGGTGACATCATGGAGGAAAGGAGTTTGCACAATAGAGGGCATTCTTATCCAGTGATGACCTACTACATGTGGTGAAAGGCGGTCTTCTCATCCTTATGGGCCCACTCCCTCCTCCATGCTTCCTATTTAACCACCGACTCAACTGATGATTCTTTGTCTTACCTATTGTTCAAAGGTATATCCTCGTTCACTTGTCTTACCTTTTGTCTTACCAATTATTAGTTTGAGCTCAATTTTTGACAACATGAAATTAAGGGGGTGATAAAACTTGTTTGTCATAAACTTGCAATCTATATCATTTTTGTTGTTAATGGCTTCTTAATATCAATATGGTCTTGACATCCCTTATATTTGGTCTAGAGATTCTTTGTTTACCTCTTTCTTTCTTAAAGACTTCTCTATATCAATATGGACTTAACATCCCTTATATTTGGTCTAAAGATTCATTGCTGACCTCATTTTGTGCTTAATAGATTCTCTATATAATTTCTAGACTTAACATCCCTTGAAAATGATTGAGATATAAGTTTTGGTTTTTGTCTTTGATTTTTATGGACAATCTATATATCACAGAGGTATTAACATTCCCTGCATTGATATTGATATATTCTTTAGAAAATAGGTGTTATTCATGGCATATTGATGCCATGATGGACTTAACAATCCTTAGCATTGACTTCGAGTATCTTTTTGATATTTTGTGCTTAATGTGATTTTTAATCATGAAGGACTTAACATTCCTTTCATTGACAATTAGAAAATTTTTTACGTTACTTGATAAAATATGATTTTTTGTCTATGAAATGTATCTCCTTTCAAAATGGCACATCCTTATATTTCCTTTGTTATATATGTTCCCTCTCCAAAATGACTATTTTCTTGAGGGAGAGTGTCTCCTTGAGGAAGATCATTGGTAACTTAAGTCCTTCTTGACTTTCACAAATGGGGAGAAAAATCCATGAAAATAATTTTGACTATCTACATAAATTTAAAGATGTGATGATCTAAATTGTATAATTTCAATATTGTCTTATGGAAATATTTGTCATCATAAAAAATGGGGAGATTGTTGGCTTTTTAGATATGCCACAGTTTATTTTTAATAATGCATATATTTCCCTTTTGTGTTACTATAATGTGCATTTAGTGTTTTATGTAATCAAGGAATTTAGAAAAGATACAACAATAAATAATATGAAATATTATATGTGATTAGATGCTTGTAGAACAAATTGTACCATGTATATAATTTGTGTAAGCGATTTTTTTGCAACTTTCTAGATATGATGTAAGAACGATAGATGACCAATGGTATCCTATCCTAAACCCTTTTTACACTTATGTCAAGTCTTTATGATAGATAGGTGTCATTAGAAAAATCAATTATATATTTTTGAAATGTTTAGAAATGTATTTATTGAAACATCTTTGATTGAACTACATTCCAACTGAGAAAAGGAATCATAGAAAAAGAGCCACTGTAGAAAATAGCCATTGTGAATTTTGAGAGGAGATTGATCTCAGTTAAAGTACAGTTCTCAAGGTTGGTCTTGATCGAAGTACACTTTGACCAAGACTTAGTGCGCAGTCAAAATATGCATGAATTTTCTATCTGTTGCAAACTCATTTTTTGACATCCAAATGCCTAGTTTAGTATTTAACTTGGTCACAACACTCCAAACAACTATATTGACTATTCTTAAGCATTTCCTATATATAAGAGTGCCTATGAACATTTAGTATATGAACTTAATCTATAGCATGCTATCTTTTTCCCATCTTAGAATTCTACATTACTATCTTTAGATCTAAGCCATATCTCAATAATAATGTCATATTGCACCAAATATCGCCTTGACTATCCTTGTCGAGAGTTTATCATCACTTGTTCTTAGAAGAGCTTTATATTGTAAATCTTATGAAGAGTTCTAATTTCTTCTTCCTCTCTTATTCATTTTATTATGCTTGGTTCTTATCACTACTTCTTGTGAGAAGGCTGTGAAGAAGCTTTATGGAGCTACTACTTACTAGAAGGATGTGTCCAAGGTGGGAGACTGATTGTAATCTACTCTATTGTGTTGCTTCCAACTACAGCTTACAAGAAGGATGTTGGCAATCCCCTTTGAGCTACTACTTGGGAGAACGATGTGTCGAAGGGTGGAGGTTAATTGTGGTCTACTTTGTTGTTTTTCTTCCAACTACTTCTTGTGAGAAGATTGTGGTCAAGGCGAGGATGATTGTGATCTACTACCTTGAGCAAGGTCTCTTTGAGATAGAAAGAGAGGTTTATCTTGAGACCCAAAAGACATGATTGATTTTATGTATTTTTTGTTAGTTTACAAAAAGTAAAAATATAGGTTTGAAATATTGGTTGGGAACAATCAGGTAGTGGACTTACGTCTTTTAATGCAACCACTATATGTTGGGTGTCTCTTGTGGTTTGCTTTTGGTTGTCTAATTACTTACTTTACATTTCCATTGCATTATCGTTTAAGAAAGTTTCAATCTAACCTCCTTAGTGTATGAAATTGCATAAAGTTTTCATTAGATCCATTCACACCCCGCTAGGGAACATCATTTGCTAACTACTTTCAACCAAAACATGAGCCCTAAAATCACTCATTTTGTGTGATTTTCAAATTTAAAACAAGCAACTCACAAGAAGTTGGATTATGTTAGATCAACTCGAAGCGTATGTCATGCTATTCAAGAACCAAAGGGTCATAAAAAGAGTACATCTCATTCCATTTCCATACATCATTCATCCACATCCCTAGCAGTCACTAAGGCTGAAGATAAAAGCCGCCGGCTTGACACAGATACATTCTACACCAAAGAAGATTGCAACTATAGTTGGAGGGTGGTCTGCAAACCACAAGACTTTTCATATACATCACCACCTTCTAAACATGCTTATTATTATCCCTTTTATCTTCTATCTTGAACTTGTGTAAGGAACAATTCACCTTATTGTGGTATGGGGATTAATTCCCCTTCTTCTATGTTAATCTTACATTGTGAACTACTCATTGTTTGAACTATTAGATTATTGATTAGTTGTTTAATGCATGGTTTATGAATTATTTATCCATATTACATGTCTATTGGAATATGAGGTGTAGATACATTGGAAATTAGGATTAGAATACTAGTTATTTGGGAACATAGGATTAGAATACTAGTGAATCGTACTTCAATTCTGTATAGGAACTTGGAAGGGTGTTCTCTAGGGTGATGGATTTGAGCTTCGTAGATACCAAGGCCTCAAGCCTATGGGGAAACATGTCCTTGTGAGATTCCATAATATGAAAGGATATTAAAATTCCTGAATCCCTATATAATAATCTTATGAGCGAGTGATGCAATATGAGAGAACATATATGTACGTGGTGGTCAAACTCATTGACATGTTGAAATTGTGCATGTAAAATGAAAGTGCACATGTCATTTAATACATGCATTTGAGGCCCGAGTGTCAAACTCAGGGAAAATTTACTAGAGACCACTCCTTATTAAATCCTAATCATCTAGTCCTAGAAAAGTGGTTGATTGGTTGTTTAATTATGAAGAAAAAGAAATTAAATCTGAATCAAAATTAATTGTGATCAAGAATGGATGGATTCCTCAGGACTCAAGTTTTGCGATGACATGTATTGCATTCAAATTTCATTTCATTAATAATTATTCACCCTTAACTCTAGACTAGAGACTTGTAGCAAATATTTCCCACTCATGCAACATAATACACTATCTAGACTAAAACAAACCCCACTTCAATAATATTTTGGAATTCATTAGGTGCATTATTGATATCTCTAGGTTGTTCTTTCATAGCTATATGCCCTCTCTAGAGGTGCAACATAGGCTACATGAATCTATGATTTATCGAATCCCTAATCCCTCTACCAAAGAAATTAATTGTTTATTACATTTATTATAGTGATCAAACCTAAACAAATTGATAAGAGATCATAGATTCACGTCCAGAATGAAGGAAATTTATTATAATTTGTATTATCCAAATACAAAACAATATCGAGTTACTCCCATGTCCTAAGTAATATGGGATTCAACCCCACATGATTTCTATCATCATACAAAGAGAAGAAGAGGAACAAAATCAATGTTCTAGCCACAAATTTGTGAAAACCCTTGAGAAGTCATCTCAGCGATCCCCTATGGTGAATACCTTGATCTCCAATGTTCTAGCCAAACATTTGTCTTCTATAAGTGCCTAGAGCATCCGAACCATGGCTATCTCCTCCTCTCCTAGATTTGTACTGTATTGCAACATGACTAAATGCGATCCTTTCTTTAAGCTACACTCTCCTTAGGTCATAACCGAGGCTTTGGCTGTCATTAAGTCACAACTATTGGATCTGATGTAATCTCAGATCTGAACTGGTCGCATAGTGTCGGTACCATCGAGGGTGTCAGTGAGACTGAGTTGTCGACTGACTTGTAACCCTAGAATTGTGTAGGTACTATCTACATGAGTGTAGATAGAACTAAGTTGCTTTTTTGTGCTCTAGATGTTTCTGTCAGTACCACTAACATTCTTATCTGTGGCACCAGACAATTGAACTTGACTTTGATGTTATGTGGATCTTAAGTTAGTAGGACTACTGCTTTCAGAAGCATCAACGACTATTTCTGTAGCACTGAGCATGCTCTTAGTAGCATCCAAATTTCTCAATTTCCCCTATTGAAATTCCATGCTAATCGGTACCACTGACATGCATGTTAGTAGCATGAAGCTATCATACAAGTGCTCCATTTACTTGAAACAAGGAAAAATAATATAAGTTTGATATAAATGATAATTTAGCATGATTTATTAGAAATACGTAATAATTTATGCAACAATGATTCAGAGGTTAAACATGACAAATGATGTAGAAACATATCTCAAATTGTACAAATATACTAAATAACCCTAGAAAATAGCATGCAAAAAGAAAATAAAAATCAATGCATCATAGTCCTCTAAGCTTGAATGTTACACATACTCGAGCAACACTACCTTTATATATATTTGAAAGAATAAAAAAAAGGACAAATCTCATGAACTATGTTTCTCAATTACCCCCACATGATGGTCCTGAATTGACTCTTACCAACCATTGAACAAATAACTACTCTGGAGTGACCAAAAATGTTCATTAAAGATGTCCACACTTAGATCAATGAAGCACTATTAATATACAGTAGTTAACATCATAGTCAGTAGGGCATACACTTGATGCACCATGTGATTTCCTATATAAATTTCTCTATTCTACCTCCATAACTATGTTGGAAGTAGTTCCATGTATAGGAATGAACCATGGGATTAATCATATGTGTGGCCTACCATACAATGCAATGGGTGGAAATAAAATACGTAGCTATAAACTAGAATCAAAAGTAACATCCAAATTATTTACGCATAAACAAAATATGACGTACCTAAAATATTAAGGGAATGAAAATGCATGACTTTTAATGCCTAATATTATGGTGGGATGATGAGTGCACTAAATGTCTCATCCTCATGATGAGTGTGGGTTGAAAGATGCATCCATGCTATCTAATTTCTCTTTACCCTAGAATAAAATTCAGATTGAGTTCAAGGCATCCTTTTCTCACTTTTCTTGATTTGTTCTTTTTTCTGCCCTATTATGTTAGCACGATTCATGATTAATGCTTGGGTTTCTTCACCATACATCATTTCTCTCTCTCTCTCTCTCTCTTTTACATTTGGAGGGATACAGATGTGGATACTGTCACTCTTAATTTGTGGAGAAATCTAAATAGATATATGTTGCACAATATGCAAAGTTATGCAAAAGTAAAATGCAATATACATGAAATTTATTATGCAACTAAAATCTGTCAATTAATGAAATGGTATGCACATATCTCTATTTGTTTCTAGTGCATGTGTAAGGAAACTAATACCATGATACCTGTTATGCTATGCCATGAACTCAAAACAAAATAATTGGATTCCTTGATCATCTTGTGGTGGTGAATGAGATATCATGACATGTGAGTGGAATCACATGACCATGAGACTATCCTTTTTCAATTATGATATATCCCACTCCTATCATCGCGTGTGCAAGGTGACCTTAGAGTTTCTTTCTAAAAATCCCATTTAATATCTCATTAATTGTTTGGTTGGTTTGGGATCAAACCTCATCATCATATATAAGTCCTAGGTAACATAGATTTTTATTCATACAAAGTGTCCTCCAGATGACTGACCCAAACAATTCTTCCAATATAATTTGTTTTACACTATGCAAATAATCTTAGAAATCTTTGATTTGTTTTACATTTATTCTAAGAGCACAAAACACGTTATTTTTAATGATAGATGCATTCATGATCAATGAAGCTTCACAATTAAACTAAACAAATTGTGGGTCGTATTACCTAGAAATAAGAAAAGTAAACAAGTTAGAATATAATGAAAGATAAAGTTGTTCCATCATCCCCTAAGATTGAACTTGACTATGTGCTCATAGTCAAAACTAAAAATAAGATATGAAATTGGTATCATGTGCTTAGTATGGTGGTGGTGGGTGGAATTTACCCAAAAAGATTTGTGGATCTAGTGGTTAGAAAGTGCAATGAATTGTGGAGTAGCTAGTAAAGTTTCCTTATCTCCAATAGGTGGTCATAGAGAAACTGTTGGTGATACTTGATATGCTGTAGGTGAGTGTGAATGTTCTCCTAGTTGACCAGGAGAAGAGACTTGTTGTAGATGGCCTATTTCTATTGAAGGAATTTCTCCTTAACACCTAGAATATGGGTCAAGGTGGATAACTGCTGCTACTGCCTATGCTGAATCAATTGTAGCATCTCGTACATGCCCTCCATGGAGAAAGAATCTCTTGGTGGTGGAGCTACAAAGCTGGATGCTGCATAGAGGCATATAATGTGGTCCAAACACTACCTCATCCTATAAAGCATGATAGCCTCCTTTTCTTATTCTTCCTACTCTTATTCTTCTCCCCTGCTATCTATGTCCTCTACATCCTCTAGAGTCCATCAAAGGTAGCTCACTTCCCATAGACAGAAGAAGGGGTCAACAATAGCCCTTTCCTTCATCTTCCCATCTATAGTGTAGCAACCACACACCCTGCCTTGGTACTTGGAGACAAGGTGGGCCCACTTGAAGTGCTTGAAATCAAGCATAGAAGACATCTTTAGTGCCTTAGCCTTAAAGAGGTCGAGGAGAAGATGTAACACAAGTGGTGTAAATAGTTCCTCAATGTGAATTTGGGGTTTCCTCTGGACTTACCTCTTCACTGTCATCATGTACTGAAGGAAGAATGACCCAAGGTTGATCTTCTTCTTCTCCTATGTAAAAGATGACCATAGAGCATAAAGGTCCATGTTATAACCTTGATTTTTTCATGTATTTATACATATATTTGAATGTAAATAATGAAACATTAAATACATATTAGAAATATTGGTATTTTATATGTCTTGTTCGAAAGATTTGGTTTGAGATTGTAAATTCTCCATATGGAATGGATTTCATGTGCTTCACTATTTTTAGTAATCCATTGATAAGTATTGACTAAAGGAAAGAGTGGAAAATCAATTAATAAAGGAACTACTGAAAGTAATGGACAATTTGGTATTTAGTAGGGAATTGTGTGGAAATTCTAAAAAAATATAAAACAAAAGCAACGAATAATATTTATTTGACCTTATATTGCACTCAATGAGAAAATACAATGAAATAGGATTGCTTACCAAGTTTGGTTGAGAAAAGGAATTATGTGATGCCTCAAATTAATAAAATAAAATGAATACTTAGAGACAAAGAAAAGTGTTATTAAATTTTGTATCTAGGTGCCCTATCTTGCCCACACCGAGATTTAATTAATAAAAGTTTTCCTTTAAATTTGTGATTAAATGGATAAAATGAGAGATATATGAGTTCAACTAGTTTTTATTAAGTGAAAGGGATTATGGAAATATATTAAATCTCATAGTTATATTTGTATTAGGAACATAGGGACCCGACCCCATAATGTAACACATGATCCCATCCCTTGGATCATGGAGTAGTGCTCAAAGGATTGTCCCTAAACTCCAGATAGTTTGAGAAGTAGATACAATGTCGCTAATTTCCGCTTTGATACCTCTCTCCCTCCTTAGTTTATATGAAACCTAAAAGTTATCCCATTGGAATCAAAAAAGTATTCTGAGCCTATCCATACTTGGTTTTCCCTACTTTGAAAGGCCATTGAAAGTTTCCCCAAATTATCGACTTAGTGGATGGTATCTATAAACCTATATAAACCTATATAAAGGGGTTGATACCCCTTGAAATAAATCCCTCTATGAGACCCTGTGAGACTCGATGCTTCCATCCCTACCCTCAATTCTGCTTCTAGCATGAACTTCGCCTCTCACCTCTCCTTCAGGCAACATAGGAAGATCACCCTCACCGTTCTCCCTTCTCTATCTCATATAATAAATTTGGTTCCATGATCTAGATCTATCTCATATTTTGAAAGTGCATAAAGATGCTAACTTTTATGTGATTTCATATATGAAAACCCTAATTTCATAAGGTTAATGAAATTGATGATCATAATTTGATTTATTGGACTTATTTAGTAAATACCAATATTTTCAAGTAAAAGGTGCAACTTGGATCTAAATTAGGTTAAAACTTTACAAGTTATCAAAAATAGGGTTTCCTGAGTTAAAATGTGAGAATTAGGGTTTGGGAAGTCGGACCCTATTGAAATCCTAACTTGACCCCAAAACCTTAAATTGGAGTCCAAGTTACTCCTAAAGGATATTTTGTGAACACAATAGTAATACTTGGGTGTTGTCCATTAATTATAGGTTGATTTCTTGATTGGTTGGATATGCTCCTGTTTACTTGGATATTAATTCTTCTTTCAGAAAGGTGCGTGGCTACATATATAACTACATGCCTTAAATCACTTCCATGGTTTTTTAAATGGATTACAATTAAATTAATTGCTTGTTTATTTACTTCTTGTAATCTATAAAGACCATATGAGTATCACAATATATATAGGTAACTTTCTCAAACCCACAATATTAGCTTTCAATAAATGCATGCATGTGAATTTTAGAATTTACCCCCAGCGAGTGGGTAGGACATTAAGTACTCCGAGTGAGTGATTATATGATTATGAATACCCCAGAGAGTGGATATGGAAGGGGATTACCCCTAGTGACTGGATACATCATTAAAAAAACTCCCAATGAATGTGTATGATATTATGATACCCCCAGCGAGTGGGTATGTTATAAAGAGAATAAAGGTGGGTTGAGAAGTTATAACAAAATATGCAAGTTTGATTTTGCAACAATGTTTTTTGCTATGGATGATTATGTTGTTACAAATATATGTGAACATTTTTTTTCCTCAACATACTCAGTATAACATGATATGCTGACCGCATTTTTGTTGCACTCCATTTTAAGTTAAATTGCAATCAATCTGAAAAATGGACATCCAGAGAAGAAGCCTCCATAAAAAGATCCTAAAAATTATCCTAGAGGATTATAGATAGTTATATTTATTTTCTATGGTAAACGATAGTTTTTCCTTTCCATGTAACTCCCTTGAGGAGATTCTATCTTCATATTATTATCAAACCCTTTTCCATTCAATGAAAATTTTAATTGTTATTGGCTATTTGCTAAAACTTTATGCTATATATATGATAATGGCCCTTGCCCTCTCAGTCCACCTTAATTGGGGATAATAGGGGGAGGGGTCATTACATTTGGTATTAGAGCCTGGTTTACCATTCAACCTTTAATAACGAGTAAATTTTAAAGAATTATGTAGAGACCAAGGGAGTTATTAAGGAATTTCTAATGGTAATGGTGTCTAGAAGGGATCACGACCCTAGGGGATGGAAAAACTTTCCTCTACATTTCTAGTCGGGCTTATGAGGACTCTTGGGCCACCTTACATCCTTCCTGGAAAAAGCTAGAAGAATTTGTTTGAAATTACCTCTGAGTTTTCTCTCATCTTATGATTCATACCTTCTCTACCCCCTACTTTCCTCATGAAACCCTATGAACCCAATACCTACTTCCTATACTCTTTTGAGAAATTGGGGTTATGATTATTAGGGTTATGACCTGGTTCACCAAATCATGAAGTGCATGTAACCAAGATATCATGGACATAATTTATAATTATTTAATGCCCTAAAACCAAAATTTAAGATTAAATTGTCTGCATGAAATAGTATGGCCCACACAGACCACCGCCATCCTTGATGAAACACCCTAGAACCACATCGAAGGAAGGCCCTCCTATAGGAGGAGGAGATCCTCAGAGAAAATGAGGAGGTCCATGGAGGAGGAGTCCACTAAGTAGAAGAATAGGGTAGAGGAGGCCTCCACTGAGGGAGGTTCTGAGCGTAAGCCCACCCCCTTTGACAATTTGAACCCTAAAGATGGTCTTGACCCCAAAGGTGAACCCACGTTAGAGGATGAGTCCAAGCCCAAGGATGACCCTGGACACACTGCTGGGTCAGGACCGATAGTTGGGTAAGTGATGGTGCATACCCCTGATGTACTCTGGCTGGAGTAATAGAATAAGATCACCAAGGACATTAGTGCCCTAACACTCAAATATGTTTCCATATATGAGAATGATGAACTCCTACATGCATGCCCTCATCTTAGAGCCAATGTCCTTGACTTTATCAAGATTAACATAAAAAATTCTGGGGTGAAGACAAGACTAAGGTCATCAAAAAGGTGGATGCCCAACTCCTAGTAGTGAAGAATGGCTTGCACATTCTGGAGGTACAACCCAACAAGAAGGTTTTGTTCGTCACTCACCTTCTTGAAGGAGAAATTAAACTTTGGTGGGAAAACTAAATGATTGACCAAAACTTGGTCATAGAGTCGATGGTCTGAGTGGATTTGCACACCATCTTTTTACAAAATTTATCCTCCACTCTACCACAAAGGAAAAGGAGAAGCAGTTCATGTTGGTCTATCAAGGCAACCTGTCAGTGGAAGATTATGCTTAGAATATTCACCTTATAGAGCACTTTGCCTATATGTTGATCGAGGAGTAGTGAGTGGACCACTTTCTGGAATGCCTACATCACCAGCTGAGACCACATCTGATGGCAAGTAAACCCCCACTTCACTGAGGCCCTATACTTTTCCATAGACATGGAGGGGACCGTAATGCCTACTCAAAACCATCCAAGGGATATCTAGGGTTCAATGAAGGTGCATCTACTCCAAGGAATCATAATAGAAAGGGATAAGGTCATAATAATAGAAAGGGTAGAAACGGACGAAAGGGAAAGCCCCATCAAGAGAATCGTCATCGTAAATGTTGCACCTATAAGAGAAGGTACTCTGGAAAATGTCTCTATGAGAAGAGAGTGTATTTTCACTTTCATCAAGAGGGACACTTCATGTCCAACTATCCCCTCCCTGACCCTTGAGGCCCAGACCCAGTGGCAACCCCACCGATAGATGCAGTCCAACCAGGAGTAGCCCCACCTTTAGGAGAGCACTGACATGCCCAAGTCTTCTCTATTGATAATGAGGAAGTTGGGGCCAATGAAACTGAGTCATATAAGGTAACCATACCTAGAGATCCATTTTCTATCCTCTACCATGAAATGCATAATAGTTTTAACTATCATCAATACACTGTAGGCATGCTTGATATCATGGGACATAATGTGAAAGCTTTATTCGAATATGGTTCTACCAATACTTTGATTTTGACAAACATTGCAACTATTCTTTGTTTGAAATTCAAGTACATAGGATATGTTTTAGAAGTCACTACCCATAGTGGTCGTATCTTCTCATCCCTCCTTAAGACACTGATCATCCTTGTTAAGTATATGCACAATGAAAATGGATGCTTTTGATGTCATTATAGGAATGGTTTGAATCTATAACCATAATGCAAAGATTAACTATAGGGAAAAGAAAATAAGGATAGAGAAGCAAGGGCATATATCCATTACCATTAGAGATAGGAAGGATTGCACCACCAACATAGGTGTATCATCCGTGAAAGTAGAATGTATGGTAGAGAAAGGTTGTCTGGTGTTCCTAGTTGTAATGATCGAGACATGATCTAAGGTGCAATCCTTAGAGGAAATAGAGGTGGTTAGGGACTATGTTGACGTGTTCCTAGACGATTTCCTAGGCATACCTCTAGAGAGAGAAGTGAAATTCTCAATAGAGCTAGCACTAGGGACAACCCCGATACCTAGGACACCTTATAGAATGGATCCCTCTGAGTTGCTTGTCTTAAAAGTAAAGGAACTCCTAGATAAGGGATTCATCCGACCCAACACGTCCCCATGGGGAGCACCGGTCCTCCTTTGTAAAGAAAAAGGACAAATCACTTCGCATGTGCATAAACTATAGAATGATAAATCAAGCTACTATTAAGAATAAGTATCCTCTATCCCAAATAGATGACATATTTGACCAACTAAAAATTGCCTGACTCTTTTTGAAGATTGACCTGAGATCTAGATACCATCAGTTGCGATTTAGGAGTGAAGATACCCGAAAAACCACTTTTCAAACCCTCTATGGCCACTATAAGTTATTAGTTATGCCTTTTGGGTTATCTAATGCTCTAAATGTGTTCATGAACCTCATGAATAGTGTGTTCTAGTGTTTTCTTGACACCTTTGTGATAGTGCTCATAAATGACATCTTGGTCTACTCTGATGACCTAGAAAAACACTGTGTCCACATATCTAAAGTCCTTGACATCTTGAGAAAGTAGATGTTCTATGGGATCTTATCGAAATGTGAGTTTTTAATTGACTGAGTTATGTTCCTCAATCATATTATATATGGAGGAACCATATTAGTGTACCCTACAAAAGTGATGGTCATCTAAAAATGGCCAACACTGAAAAATGCATTCGAGATTTGTTGTTTCTTGGGATTGGTCGGGTGTTACTAATGATTCATCTAGCATTTCTCAAAGATTTCTCTACCCTTAACCAAGCTCATTTGGAAGGATGAGAAGTTTGTGTGGTCTGACCTACGTTTAGCATGTTTCAAGAGGTTAATGAAAAGCTTACGTCCTCCCTCATTTTGACCATGCCTTTTGGTAATGATGGTTTTGTCATCTTTTTTGACACATTTAAAATGGGTTTAGGATAAGTGTTAGAGTAGAATAAGCATGTGGTCACCTTTGCTACCATACAACTCAAGCCCAATGAGTTGAATTACCCAACCCACGGCCTAGAACTTGTGACAATTGTCTATACCTTGAAGATTTGGTAAAATCACCTGTATGCGGCTACCTTTGATTTCTTCGCTGACCATAAGATCCTAAAAAAATTGTTGACTTAGAAGGAGCTATAGTTATGACAAAGGCATTGGTTGGAGTATATGAAGGATTTCATTTTCATCATAGCCTACCGTACCGGTAAGCCTAATTTAATATCTGATTCCCTCAATAAAAAACACCTCAGTTGTATAATTTGTTTGGTTACCTAGTAGAAGAGACTAGTGGACTTTGATATATGGACACCAAACCTTTGGCAGATAGAATCCGTCTGACCAATATCCAGATCAAGCCTTGACCTGTTGACTGAGCTTGCAGTAGTCAAATGAGTCATCATAGAGTTAGATAAGATGAAAGTTTTGATGGCAAAGCCTCAAACACACCTGTCAGATGGTGTGGATGGTGGAATCTGATATAAAAGTTGTATTTTAGTTCCTAAGATTCACCTTTGAAGGCCTACATCCTATAATAAGCACATTGATCAAATTACACTATACACCTGACACCACTAAGATGTTTAAGGTCCTAATGTGATACTTTTGGTGGCCATGAACGAATAGAGACATAGCCTCGCATGTGGCTAGTTGTCTCATGTGAGATATGGCAAAGGCTGAGTACCAGTGACTCGGTGGGTTATTTCAATCTATTGAGATGCCTGAGTGGAAGTGGACCAGATCACCATACATTACATGGAGGGTCCTCCAAAGAGGAGAAAATGACACGATGCTATATAGGTAATGGTAGACCGCCTAACTAAGGTAGCACACTTCCTTTCCCAAAAAATTACTACTAAGGTGTCAAACTTAGATGAGCCATACATTAGAGAAGTAGTTCGTTTACATGATGTTCCAAGTTCAATCATTTTTTTACCATGGCCCTAAATTCACCTCCAAATTGTGAAAACAAGTCCATGAAGAACTCGATACAAGGCTGAAGTTCAACACAGTCTATCACCCTCAAACTGATGGTCAGTCAGAAAGAATGATCCAGACCCTAGAATATATGTTGAGAGCATCTACTCTAGATTGGGGTGGATCATGGGTTCAATACCTACCCTAAGATGAGTTTTCCTACAACAATAGTTACCAGCCCAGTATCAGGATGCCTCCTTATGAATCTCTTTATCAGAGGTTGTGACAAACACTGATTCACTAGGATGATGTCAATGAGAGGACCTTGCTTAGGTTGGAGGACCTATTGTTATATGCTAATAAAGTCACTTTGATCAAGCAAAAGCTAAAGGGAGACCACGATCGATAGAAGTCGTATGCTGATGCAAAGTGGATATATTTGCACTTTACTATAGGTGATCATGTGTTTTTAGGTTCCTTGGGGCAGGGACAAGGGGACACTGGTGATGGATCCTATTGTGATTTAGGTCGGCCCCTCTGTCCCTGTTGTTCCTAGCAATGTTCAGAGTGGTACCTCTTCTACTGTTGCCGTGGTTACTAACCACGAGGAGGCTACTGTGATGACCAAAGAGGTTGATACTGGAGCTGGAGGACTGAAAACTGAAGATGGGTTCTCTTCTTCGGAAAAGGTGGCTACTCACAGAGAAAAACATAAGGAGAGGATGGTCGTGGAGAAACCCTTGGACACTACAAATCCTTTTGCTTTACTGGATAATCTAGGCGAAGACTGCAACCATATCCCGTTGACCCATAGTGCTGTGCGGGGAAGGATGGGAGGAGGACAATCTAGCTGGGGAAGAAGAGGAAGCTACACTCGTGGAAGGGGTGGAGCTGCGAGCTCAGTCACATGAAGGTGCTAGCATGGAATGTCTGGGGTGCTTCCCAACCGCACAAGCAAAATAAAGTCAGGGGAATCATCAAAGAGCTGGGCATCTCTATTGCGATATGTTTGGAGACCCAGATTAGAAGGGAGTATAAGGAGAAGACGAGGGGTCTATTCTTGAATGGTTTGGAGTACACCTCTAATCATGACCAGATTGAAGGTGGAAGGATTGTGGTGGGCTGGAATCCCAAGATTTGGGACATTCAACCAATCCATGCTATGGACCAGATGGTGACACTGAGCTGCATTAATACTGGTGGATTCCATTGTGTTATTTTCACCACTTACGGTTTGAGTGCGGAAGGATGTAGGAGGCATATGTGGGAGGTGCTTTCTTGTTCTAATCTACAAGCCCTTCCCCAATTGGTGATTGGCGATTTTAATCACATTAGGCAGTCAAGGGAGAAAGTGGGTGTCCTGATGGTACCAAATTTTGTGCTTAATAGATTCAATGAGGCCATTGATGCAACTAACCTTATGGAGCTGAATGTGAGGGGTGGTATTACCACCTGGCATAACAAGAGGTGCCCTACGAGGAGAATCTCCAGTTTTCTTGATAGAGGTCTTGTAAACTCTACCTGGCTGGACGTCTATCCAAACACTCCTATTTAGTTGGGTGCACATCCGAACAACGACCATGCATGGATGGTGTTGGATTTATGCTCCTACAAATATGAGCTTTGCCCTTTTATATTTTTAAACCACTGGACCACATGACCATCTTTTATGGGAGTGGTGAAAGAGGCCTGGGATCAGAGAGTGGATGGAAATCTTATTTTTAGAGTTATGACTAAATTGAAGAACACTAAGATTAAGCTTAAGGAGTGGTCTAGAGTGCTGATTGATCTTCCTAACCTGATTAGGGAGGCTAAGATGAAGTTTGATGTGGATGCTGAAGAACTGAGAATGAATCCATCCTATTCTCTTCTTATGGATAAGGAATCAAATGTGGCTGACTGGTTACTCCAGTTGGAGAAGGCAGAAGAGGTCTATCTGTGGCAGAGAAGTAGGTTGAAGTGGGTTAAGGATGGTGACTAAAACACTAAGGTCTACCATGTTGCTATCAGTAGGAACGAGATGCGTGATTACATATACACGTTGATCGATACTAATGGTGATATAGTTGATGTTCCTACTAAAGTGGTGGATCATGCGATGACATTCTTCAAGAATCTATATAATCAAGAGCCACTACCAGAGGTTGAGTGCCCTATGTTAGCTGGCTCTAAGGTCACTATGGACATGAATAGACTCTTGTTGAAACCTATGACAAATGAGAAGATTAAAGACACTGCCTTCTCTATTGGTGCCTCAAAAGCACTGAGACCTGATGGGTTCAATGGGAAGTTCTTCCAGGTTTGCTGGGATATTGTACGAGAGGACATTGGTAGAGCCGTTAGATGGTTTATGGTTGGCGGGTGTATCATGAGACAAGCTAACCATGCTTTTATTAGTCTTATTCCAAAATAGAATGATGCCTCTTCTATGAATGATTTTATCCCTATAGCCTGTTGCAATTTGGTGTACAAGATCATTTCCAAGTTTTTGGTGAGAAGGATTAAAGGTATCCTGCCTCAGGTTGTGTCTAATGCTTAAGGTACTTTTGTGGTGGGATGGTCTATTTCTGATAATGCCCTTCTTGCTGCAGAATTCCTATTTGATTTCAACGTCAATAGATCCACGACGAAGGTTTGCATTAAACTTGATATCTCGAAAGCTTACAATAATCTTAGATGGCCTACGCTATGGATGATTATGAGGAAGCTTGGGTTTGATGAGAGGTGGATTTCCATTATGCAATAGTGTGTGGAAACTACCTCGTTCTTTGTTTTGGTGAATGGTATCCCTAAAGGGTTCTTCTTGTCTTTAAATAGTTTGAGGCATGGTGATCTGATTTCCCCCCTTCTCTTCACTCTGGCAATGGAGGGGCTCACAACGTTAATTGATGAGGCGGTTAGACAAGGTGTTATGAAACCGTATAAGGTTCAGGGAGTTAATGTGCTACCACATATGATTTTTCTAATGACGTCCTTCTATTCATGGTTGGTTATATCATGTACATGAAAGGGGCCAGGGATGTGCTTGATTGGTTTGGGAAGATCACTGGTCTATATATTAGTAACATTAAGTCCAAGGCCTTCTTTTCTAGATCCTACGATGGGAGAAGAGGAAGGTTGAGAGATGTGCTTGGTGTTAAGGAGGGGACTCTTCCCATGAAGTACCTGGGGGTTCCCTTATCAGGTGGCATAGGTAAAGGGGAAAATTATTCTGTGGTTATTGATGCTTTGAGTGCTAGGTTCGAAATATGGACAGGGCTGAATATTTCCATGGCGGGTAGAGCTGTTCTCATTAGGAGCGTGCTTTGTTCCATGATATTTTTTTGGTGTAGGTAGGCGGCCTTGACTTGGTTCATCTTGGAGAAATGTAAATCTATTATGAGAGAATTTTTTTGGGGAGGTAGAAGCAATGTTATTTCTTGGGATGTGGTGGCACAACTGTTTGCTACAAGTGGGATTAACCTGAAGAATCTATCGAGGATTGATGTCTATGCTACTAGTAGACGAGTAGATAGACTACTCCATGATCCTCAGTGCATATGGAGCTCCTAGATTCGTCTAAGGTATGGTGAGTCCTACTTGGAGTGGGACATCAAGAGCCCCAACCTGTCAAGGTGCATGAGATCCATGATTAGAGCTTGGCCTTCTCTCAAATCGGATTATGCGCTTAATAACGGACACTGGATGCTACTTTCTGATGTGCGGCCGTAGAAGCTGGTTATTCACTGGCCAACTGTCTACTGGTCAGATCTCCTATGGCACAAAGGCCACCAGTTGAAATGGAGTTTCTGCACCTATAGGGCCATCTTCGGCAGGCTTCCGACAATGGACAAACTTCTCAAATGGGGTCTGAATGTTAACCCCACTTGTTGCTTGTGCAAACAGGTGTCAGAGTCCAGTAACCATCTTTTTTGGGTATGGGATTACACCAATTACTATTGGAAGAGGAGCATGTTGAAGTGTGGCTTGTGGGGGCGTACCTCCGTGTGAACTCCAAGCTTCCTTATTTTGGCTCCTGGATCTTTCTAAACACAACCATGGATTCAGAAGTTTTTGAGGGCTGATTCTCTCATCTATCATCTTTTATGTATGGGGGGAGAGGAATGCAAGGACTCATGGAAAAAGGGAGAAGGACCCCCTTATTATTTTTTATCTCATTGTAAATAGAGTCAGGTAGGTGCATTGTTCTAAACCCAAGTGGCTCAGGAGTGTGGATCTGATGGTGATTCACATGTGGATTGACTGAGGATGGTTGTATAGAATATAGGGTTTTACCCTATACTTATTTCTTGTCTTAATGAGAATTATTTACCTGATAAAAAAGAATAAAAATCTGACCCTATCTATAGACAAAAATATAGGACCCTAATATGTGGTCCATTCGAGGTTCTAGAACAGATTCATGAATCCACTTTTCGTCTATCTTTATCACCATAGTCTAATATGATGCATGACATGTTCCATGTGTCCAATCTAGAGTACTATGTGAAGGATCCTATTCATGTGTTGAATATTGAACCAATTTAAATACAAGAAAGGTTGTCATAGAAAGAGTCACATGTGAGGATCTTTGATTCCAATGTGAAAGAGCTCAAGAACAAAAAGATTGAGATGGTAAAGGTTCTATGGAAACACCGTGGTGAGGATGAAGTCACATGGGAGCTAAAGACGAACATGGGAAAGTCTCATCCCCAACTTTTTGGGTGACTAGTCACATTTTGAGGAAACAATTCATGGATTTATAGATATATTTGAATGCAAATAATGAAATATTAATGACATATTAGAAAACTTGTTATTTCATATGAATTGTTTGAAAGTGCAAATTATCCATATGGTATGGATTTTCTGTGCTTCACTATTTTCAATAATCTGTTGATAAATATTGACTAAAGGAAAGAGTGGAATATCCAATAATAAAGGAATTTCTAAAAGAAATGAACAATTGGTATTTAATAGGGAATTGTGTCGAAATTCTAGAAAAAGATAAGACAAAGTCAACTAATAAGATTTGTTTGGCCTCATATTGCACTCAATGAGAAAGTACATTAAATATGATTTCTTGCCAAGTTTGGGTGAGAAAATGAATTATTTGATGCCTTAAATAAATCAAATAAAAGGAAAACTTAGAGACAAAGAAAAGTGTTATTAACTTTCATGTCTTGGCTCCGAATTTTTCCCACACTAAGATTTAATTAAAAAAATCTTCCTTTAAGAATTGGGATTAGTTGGATAAAAGGAGAGAGATAAGAATATAACTAGTTTTCCTAAAGTGAAAGGGATTAAGGAAATATATTGAATGACAATGTTATATTTGTATTAGGAATATAGAGACCCGACTCCATAATGTAACATGTGATCCTGACCTTTCAACTGTGGATCAATCGTCAAAGGATCGTCCCTAACCTATGGCTAGTTAGGAAACTAGATACAATATCTTTGATTTCCTCTTTTATACCTCTCCCCCTTAGTTTATATGAGGACCTACAAATCATCCCATTGAATTTGCAAAAGGATTTAGAGCCTAACTATCCCTGGTTTTTCCTACTTTGGAAGGCCATTAAAACTTTCCCCAAATTGCTGACTTAGTGGATTCCTGAACCTCCATGGCCAGACCTATATAAAGGGATTGATACCCCCTGTGAACACACAACTCTCTCTGTGAGACCCTATGAGACTCGACGTTGCCATCCCTTCCCCCAATTATGCTTCTATGTAGACCTTCCCGTTTTGCATATCCTTCACACAACACATGAAGATCACCCTTGTCATTCTCCCTGCTTTGACCCTCCTGAGGTAGTTGGAGACCATAGCTAAGTCCAACAAGGCATGACAGATAGGAAGGTAACTATAGTTGCCACTCATGAGTCCCATAGCCTAGAGTCAACTAGTGAGTTGACTCGCTAAAAAAGCTTCTTCTGAGTTTAGGGTTGAATACATCCATGGTGGAAAGATCATCTAGGACCCAAGACCGCCTTTGTTGGGTAAGGGATATACCTATCCTTTTCCTTTCCTTTTTTCACCTAAGCCAAGCAAACCCGATACCAGCATGACACAAGCTGATTGGTGCAGTTGTGGCCCAGCTCTAGCATGCCTTGGACCAGTCACCCACCTATGTGGCAAGCTGTGATTGGTCCATAGGGTTTGAATTCACAAAAATCCTAGAATTTGATTGGTAAGTCCAAAACCTAGTACATAAATATATAATTTTTATCAGAAAAATCTAAGGAATAATAAATTTGGTTCCATGATTTAGATCTATCTTGAATTCCAAAAGGGAATAAAGATGCTAAGTTTAATGCGATATCATATTTTGAATCCCTAATTTCATAAGGCTAATGAAATTGATGATCATAAGTTGATTATTGGACTTATTGATTTCAGACTAATCTTTTTAGATAAAAGGTGCAACTTGGATCTAAATTAGGTTAAAAGTTCACATGTTATCAAAGTTAGGGCTTCCTGAGTTATAAGTCATTAAAATGTGATAATCAGGGTTTGGGAAGCCTAGCCCTAATGAAATCCTAATTTGACCTATAAAACCTAACTTGGAGTCTAAATCCGTCATAAATGATATTTTGTGAACACAATAGTAATACTTGGGTGTTGTACATTAATTATAGAGTGATTTCTTGATTGGTTGCATCTACTTCTATTTACTTGGATATTAAGTCTTATTTGAGGAAGGGAATATTAAGTCTTCTATAAGAAAGGTACGTGGCTATGCCTACAACTACTCACCTTAAATGACTTTTGTGGTTTCTTAATATTTTTTAAATGGATTGCAATTAAACTACTTGCGTGTTCATTTACTTCTTGCAATATATAAATCCCCTATAATTTTCATAATATATAGAAGTAACTTTCTCAAGCCCAAGACATTACCTATGAATATATACATGCATGAAAATGTTAGAAATTACCCTCAGTGAGAGGGTAGGCCATTATGTACTCCCAGTAAGTGAGTATGAGATTATTAATACCCCCAATGAGTGAGTATGGATAGGGATTACCCCCAACGAGTGGGCACATCATTAAAATGCTCCCAATGAGTGAGTATGATATTATTAATGCCCCCTAAGAGTGGGTGATGTAGCCCTATTTTAGGGCTCCATCCTGTGCCATTTTGTACTTAAGTTGCATCTAAACATGTTAGATTACAAGTCTTTTTCCCTAATATGGTTATCATTGCAAATATGCTTATGGATGTTCTTTGCACTATTTTTCAGGTACTTGGACCATGCCTAGATGGAAGAGAGAGAAAGGACTTCCAAGGTTCCCCCACTAATGGAGGGACACAAAAAAGGCCCCAAAGCCTCCCTCAACCTACCTCCAATGGCCAATAATCACCCCCAAGCAAAGACATCCAAGAATGATGAAATTTGAAGTGAAATCAAGCTATGCAACCTCACCACAGCCGTGGGCACTATGCCACAGTCGTGTCTTTTTTAGTAATATGACACCAAGTTCAATAGGGAAATCGCACAGAATTCCACAGACGTGGCCCTATTCCACGACCGTGGCCATTGAAGACACCACGGCCGTGGCCATCAACACGGTGGTGGTCAGTAGAAAAGAAAATGGCCGTGGCACCCTGCCACGGTCGTGGGAATTAATTGCCAAAAGTTCAACAACGTTTTTGCCCAAGGCACCATGACCATAGCCACATGCCACGACCGTGGCCGAAGAAGCTCAAGACGACCGTGGTGATTCTCCATGGTCGCCTCCTCCTCCAAAACGGTCGTGTCACCCAACACGACCGTGGTTCCCCTAACCCACCATGACCGAGGCATCCCGCCACGGTCGTGGCTACCACCATACTTGACCTTTGTTCCAATTTATTCACACCACGACCATTTCACCACTCCATAGCCGTTCTTCACCACCCTCACCACGATCGTGGCACACCACCACGGCTGTGGTGGTCCACCAACCCTACCCTACTTTTCACTACTTTTCCTAAACTACCCCTACTTACCCTAGTGCGTCCACCACCACCTATATATACATGGGTGGCGGCCATAGCACTAGGCTAGATGCTCCTACAGTTACTCCAAGCTCCATTGTCCTTCCTTGAGCTTTGAGTGCAAAGCCTTTGGATTTTGGCTCACCATGCACCATTTCCACCCTCATTCCACCATGGAATCCTAGTTTCCTAGGTTTTCATCCATAATCCCCTACCATTTCATGCACCCCTGCACCCTTGGAGGAGGGAGGACGTCTACAACAAGCTTGGAGGTGAAGAAGGAGGCTTCCACATCAAGCTTCATGGAGTCCCTACTTTTTCTACCACTTTCTTTTCTTGTTTTCTTGATCATGTCTAGCTAAGCCCCTTGTGGTGGGCTGTTTGGGATATAAATGTAACTTTGATACCATGTTGGGGGATAATTTCTTATAATGAACTTAATTCATATCTATGATGATTACTTATTGCTTCTATCTATTTTCCTATCTTATTGCATGTGGTTTGTGCTTCTTTTATGAATTGCTTGTTTTGAGGTTTTTGATGACACTTAGTTTCTAGGAGGAATTGGGGTGTATGTGGCAATCTTAGGAATGGCTCCTAGGACCAATTAGTGGATCCCTAGCTAGACCCCTTTGTTCCTACATACACATCCCTCCTCCTACAAATGAGTGTGAGATCTAAGTAGCTAGTGTAAGTGAGATTGATGTAATTGTCTACGACCTTCTAAAGGCTAGAGTGGCTATTGGCATGAGGTTAAATACCCTCATCTCTGCTCCCATCTCTACCCTCAACCCTTAATTACTCACTATCACTTACCCTAGAAACCTAGGTTTGGTTAATCTCATTAGAATTACACCTAACCATAGTCTTCTACTAGTAGTATAGGTTATGTTCTAATGGCATTGACCTTATTGTTTGGTTTGGTAATCTAGATATGAAATGAGAACCATGCATGTTTAATGATCTTCCCCCAACTAATATCAAAGTTACATTCCCCAAACAGCCCACCCACCTTAATCACCTTGCTTAAAACCCTAATTGCTTAGTTTTCTAGTTCATTCTAGTCTAGTTTAGTCACTTTTGCTTAATCTACTTAATTGCTTAGTTTTGCTCTTTAGTGTTAACTTAGGCTCTTGCTCTTACTAGTGGTTAGTTTAGTTCTTAATTGATTCTTGCCTTGCTAGAGTAGTGTAGCTCTTCTTGCTCTTGCTTAGTTAGTTTGTTAACTTAGTTTACTAATTTTGCTTGCTCTTTCATAATTTAGTTTCCATCTCGCATTTCATTTCTGCTCATTAGCGTAATCAAACAATCAAACCTTTTAAAAACCCTAAGATCCGCAAAAGGAACATAGCCCACTCTGTCTAACTCTAGTGCCCCCTCTATCTCTGTGGTTCAACCCCTTATCTTGCCAATCACCTATACTACAACAATACCCCGTACGCTTGCGGGCGACCTATTTTAGTCTTAGTGATCGACTCAGTTAGGGATAACATAAATTTCAAAAGCATAAGATCCCATATCCTGTGCGTTCTGACCTCATGGGGGTGTAAAAGCACCACTAGTGGGGACACACCAAGCTTTCTGGCACCGTTTCCGGGGATAGATGCGCTTGGCCTAGTTAGATAGTGTAGCTTAGCCTTTCCTTTTTCCCTGACCATTACTATTATTTATTCTTTGTGTTACTTTTGCATCTTGGTTTGCTAACTTGTCCTCTTTTGTTTGGTTGTGCCTTGTGCATGTGACAAGAAACCCTTTGGATTCAAGATGGTAGACCAAGATGTGCAAACCCCTTCAATCTCTCAACCGCCCTACATGATGAAGATGTTGGAAGACATGGTAGATCTCATGAAAATTCATGTGGGAGGTTCTTGTAATTATTCCACCAACTCCATGGTGGCTCTTTGTGGAGACATGGTACTACAATCCTATGGCATGCAGAACAACCAAGGCCCCATGTCAAGCTCATACACTTCAGAATGGAGAAATGGCCCAAACTTTTCATGGGAGGAACAAGGAGTCCAAGAGTAAGAAGATAGATCCATGTTTGAAGAAGAAGTTCTAGAAAGGTTAAGAAGCCTTGATGGAGTGAAGAGAGAGGTTTCCTTTCATGGACAAACCATTGAGCGGCTTGAGCAAAGGTTGGATGAGATTTCCCTTTCACTTGCCCTTTGTGAGGAGGGAAGACCCCTTTTCCAACCCATGCCCAAACCCCAACAATGCTAGTAGAACCATGCATTCTCCTCAAGGTGCTTATGTCCCACCACATGGCCAAGAACCCACTCTCCAACAACACCAAGGCCCCCTAGCCCCTATGATCCTTTGCAACCACGACCACCATTCAACTTCCAACACACCTCACAACCACCACCACAATATCAAATACAAAAACCACCCCCATGCCAACCACCTCCACAACAACCAACCTACTTCCATCAAAATCCTAATCCACTACACCAAAAACCACCACCACCACAACCATCACATGCCCCCCTCCTCCCTATGAGCAAGTGAAGAAGGTTTCAATGTTGAGGTGTGACAAGGTTGTTGAGGAGATCAACAAGGGAGGGAAGCAATTAGACGAAGATCATGATGGAGAACCCCTACCACAAAGTCCTTGTGAGAGTGCCAAGTGCACTAAAAATTCTAAAGTCCTGGTAGATTTTGAGAGGATAATATCTTGTGTCCCATCTTACTTTGATATGACACCACCAACTTCTCCCATTGTTGATCCAAGACATCCCAATGTGATATTTTTAGGATTGCAAGTGTCCAACAGGATGAAAACCCCTCTCTTTTATGCCTATGAAGACCCATTCCTCAAGGGAAGGCAAAACTGTGGCATGAAAAGTTCGAAGGTCTTAAGATTGACTAAGGCAAACACCTCATTGCTTGCCATCATCAAGAAAAGTCCAAATTATGTAAGGTTCCATAAGGGTGTTTCACCTTCAAGAATAAGATGAGAGGGAAGATGCCTAAGGAGTCCATCTTAAATGAGCTAAAATGTTTTTTTTGATGAGGATTCTTACTTTGGGACCTATGATGATGACCCCAGAGGAGATACAAATGAACAAAGACACTCGAGAAACTCACATAACCCTTGGGAGACAATGAAGGCATTTGAGAGGATTGCGTATGATGAGGAAGAAAACATTTTGCTTTTGGACAATGGTTGATTGATGAAAAAGAGCAACAAGCTCGGATGAAGGCTAAACATTTCGTGCTAGTGGGAAGCAACCCACATGGTTTGAGATTCTTGAACCTTACTTTTTGATACATTTGTTTTTCTTTACACAAACACACACACACACACTTGTGCTTGATAGTTTTCCTTTGAGTTTTGATGCTATGGCAGGTAATAGACAAGAAAGAGAGAGAGTATAGAAGTTAATCATGGTCATTTAGTCAGATATGTGGCCAAACAACAAATAAAATTGAAGTGCATGTTTTGAAGTTAGAAAACTGAGGAGACAACCCCAACACGGACGTGGAGCTTGACCATGACCGTGGTGCATGTGGCCAAACATGACCGTGGCACATGGCCACGACCGTGGGAATTATTGCACAAAGTTGGCCGAAGTTACAGGTTGTTTGCAAGAATCGCCATGACCGTGGTATGACATCATGACCGTGTTGAAGGAGATTGCCCACGAGCGTGGTCCTCACCACGGCCGTGTTGAAGAAAGCGGGCCACGACCGTGGCAACCTGCCATGACCGTGGCAACCTGCCACGACCATGGGAATTAATGCATCTAATTGGCCGAAGTTACATGTTCTCTGCAAGAATCGCCATGACTGCGGGATTCAACCACGACTGTGTTGAAGAGATACGACCACGACCGTGGCACCGTGCCACGACCATGGTGAGGTCAAACCGGGGAGTTCTTCATCGACAACACGACCGTGGCACCCACCACGACCGTGCTATCTGACCCTGGCCACGACTGTGGCCATATGCCACGACCGTGGCCGAGCCCAGTTCATCAAAAAAATATATATCTTTTAAACACCAAAACCTAACTCCCCTCTTCATTTGCTCGCCTTCAAGCTTTAGACCTCGACCGTGGCGGCGGAAGACGACCCCGTGGTCCTCCAATCTCCACCTCCAACCACCAAAAACAACCCCGTTTGACCTCCAATCAACACCAAATCGATCCCCAGCCATCCCTCTACCATTTCCACCGAAAAATCTCTCTCAATCACCCCTCCATCTCCACATCCCTCTCCACATCCGCCCAACAGCCACCTTCACCAAAACTCCATGAAAACCCTTCAATTTTCACCCAAATCAATAACCAATCACATTTCCAACATCCATACATCACTATCCTTCCATTCCACCCACAAAACCACATCCATACCACTCTCCACATAAAAATCCGAAAATCACCTCACCTCCACCATGAAAAAGATTGGAAAGGACATAAACAAGGGAACCAACATTCTCATTGGAGGGAGGCGGCGTTCCCAAAATGCCTCCTCCGATGTATCCGTGCCATCTCATACACCTTCACCTACCACCTCCACCCACCATTCCCTCTGCCATTCACAATCAGTGAGCAGATCACGCTCCCGCTCATCTGATAGCCACCAAATCACCGACGCCACCTACGAGGGTGAAGATGATGAAGATGAGGAATCAATGGGGGTCGATTTGGACCACCTTGTTGATGATATCGAGCCAGCGGCCGCAAAAAGAAGTCAAAAATATAAAGCGTCACCGTCCTCATCCCGACTACCACCGAAGCCTACACCAGCCCGCCACTCGACGTCCCAGGTGACGACGAGGCGTGGTGTGCAACTACAACCCTCGCGGCAACTACAACAAGATGAGGAGCAGTCGGCCCACTGGTATAACTTGGATACTAGCTCAGGGTCTCAGTCCTACATGATGGAGGAAGAAGATGGTGACAGCGAGGAGGATGAGGTAGAGCTTAAGCCTGAAGGAGATGATGTTCTGACATAGCTGGAGGCAGACAGAGTAAAGACCCTGGGCAAAGCACCGGTGGGGGTGTCCTATGGTAGAGGACACATGCAAAATAAGGTTGATCTTATCTACCCTGAGTGCATGACAAGGAGAGTCTTCGCCACCAAGTACGAGTCTCAGAAAGTGATTGATGATCTAGGGGTCAAGGAGGTAGTGGAAGAAAACTTAAAGAGAATAGGGTTTTAGGATATCCTTTTCACACCCCAACCAGCCTACGTCGCCTTGACCCGAGAATTCTTTGCCACTCTCAAAAGGACGAAAGTGAGAGGTTGTGACGCAATCAAGTTGGACATAATGGGCAACGTGCACACCCTCACATCCATTGAGATTAATGGGATATTCACTACGAGTCCTAAAGAAGCCATGAAAATGGATGAAAGCTTGTTAGAGAGGGAGAAAGAACTTGATTATGCCTATTTCTAGGAGACAATCACAGGTAGCGGTGTGTACGATGCAGGAAGATAAAAAACAGCTGCCATAAGCAACCCGATGATCTGCTATGTGCAGAAGGTCTTGGCAAATACAATTGTGGGGAGGTATGATAATCAAGGCTCCATTTCACAAAAGGATATGTTTGTCTTGATAATGATGCACCTAAAGAAGTACCTAGACCTTGGCATTCTATTGATTGAACATATGAAGTCCATACCCTACAAGAGCTCAAAACCCTTTGTTATGGGGGGGGGTTGGGACTTCAATTGCACTAGCATTAAGGTATGATCTCTCTGGGTTACAAGACGGAATTGAGGCGGAATTTGTTGACCTAAATTACCTGGTGCGCTCACACACTATTAAGGTGAAGGATAAAAAGATGATATATCTTACTACTAGTGTGCTGGACTTCGAGCTTGAGATGCCATACCACGCGGTGCCTCTTCTACCCGCGTTGGAAGTTCTCTTTAAACTGAAAGAAAAACTTTTGAAATGGAAGCAAGAACACCCAAGAGAGACATATACCAGGGACGCCATTGCCGTACATGAAGACATTGCTAAATCCAATGTGTAAGGATAGGATCAAGAAGATGCAGAACAAAGGCAGCCCCGAAGAATAAGAAGGAGGGATGAGGGGACATCCCAGCTGCAGCCACCCTTAGGGAACGCCTATGACATGGCAACCATCTAGGAACACCTTAAGAGTATTCAGAAGACCCAAGGTGACATGCAACTTATCCAGCAGTACATGTGGAAGAATCAACAACAGATGCACCATCAGATCAACCACTTGTATCACTACAACCATGCCCAAGCAACACGAAACCCCGAATGGGGTGCAGATTTTCGGGGTGGTTTCACTTAATATCCAGAGACGTACCCTCCACCCTAGGATGACTACTGGGGGCATTATTACCAACATCCCCCATCAGGATCAGCTCCATCCTCAGCTCCTCTTCCAGATCCTCCGCAGATGCCAGACCAGCCACCGTAGCCATGACACTTCCCCTATCTCCCCTAAGCTATAGTTTCATGCTGAGGACAACATGATTCTAAAGTTTGGGGTGGGTAGGGCGGTATGCACCACTCTGCCTCTCATTTTGTCATTTTGTTATCACCTCTGCCATTGAGTTTAGTTTTATTGTTATTGCACTGTTCATTGCATGACATGTAGTTGATTTCTGCATTTTTGTGTAATTTTTCAAAAATTTTGCTTGTTTTGCTTTTCCATATCATGTATTGCATTCTCATGTAGTTTTTGGTAGTTTCTTATGCATTTTAATTACATTTTGCTGCTTTCCTTTTTTTTAAATTCCCTAAAGTAGGTTTAGATGTGATTTAGTGAAAATTGGCACCATTTTGGCCAATTTTGCCCAAATTTTAGATTTCTTGTCTAAAAAGTATGTTTTGACCCAATCTCTACTGCTTTGAGTAAAAATGACGACCTTTGACTAGTGCAAGTGAAATGTCATGCTTTAGTGCCAAGTGGTATCAATATTTGACTTTTTACATGTACATCACCTCTCTTGTGATTGTGATTGATATGGCTGAATTGTGAACTTGAGCAAGCTTTGAACGTTTAGTGTTTGTGGAATCACTTGTTTGATATATCAATTTCATCTTGTTCATTCATGTGGTGTGATATCTAGGATGAAGTATTGGATTAACTTTTATGTAGGATGTCTTATGTGGAAAATCATACCAATGACCCCTCTTTGACCCGATTCTTCTTCCACCATCTTCATACCCCTCTGCCTCATAAAAAGATGCCCTAGTACACATAATCAGCCTTGGCCACCTCCAAAAGTTTGGGGTGGCCATATCTATATCTCCCCGCTTCACTCTATCCACCATTTGCCCTATCTACACCAAGGGCAAGAAAGAAAAGAAAATAAAAAGAAAAAGAAAAGCAAAAACAAAATAAAAGGATGCTCCTATTTAAGAGCATTCAAATAAAGAAAATATGAGTGTGTAAAAACACTCCAAAAATCTTACCGCAACCCTTTCTTCCACTTTCATACTGATTGAGCTAAGAAGCATCAAAATTAGCTCATTTTTCCTTTTTCCGCAGCCACGTGGGTCATCTAGTATGATTTGAAATATAAGACTGAATGTATGAATGTGAAACAACACTCCTAGTCATCCTCGATTAACACTATCATGAAACAGTTTACTCGGAACTTTATGGAAGAAGTATGGATAACTTGTGTATTCTACACACTATATGTGAAGTTCATGTGCTTTGTGCTCTTTTCATGATTGGATTGTGAAAGTAAGAGAGGAGAGAGGTGAAATGCCTGCACTCAGTCATCTTTGATCCCACTAAGCAATAATCATTTTTTACATTGCATATGTCATTTCTTTTTGTTGAAGTTTTGTAGAGAGATTGAGTTGGAGCATACTTGAGGACAAATATGTTTTAAGTTTGGGGTGGTGATGTAGCCCTATTTTAGGGCTCCATCCTGTGCCATTTTGTACTTAAGTTGCATCTAAACATGTTAGATTACAAGTCTTTTTCCCTAATATGGTTATCATTGCAAATATGCTTATGGATGTTCTTTGTACTATTTTTTAGGTACTTGGACCATACCTAGATGGAAGAGAGACAAAGAAGGAGTTCCAGGGTTCCCCCACTCATGGAGGGACCCAAAGAAGGCCCCAAAGTCTCCCTCAACCTACCTCCAATGGCCAAGAATCACCCCCAAGCAAAGACATCCAAGAATGATGAAATTTGAAGTGAAATCAAGCTATGCAACCTCACCACGGCCGTGGGCACTATGCCACGGTCGTGCCTTTTTTTAGCAATATGACACCAAGTTCAACAGGGAAATCCCACAAAATCCCACGGCCGTGGCCCTATTCCACGACAGTGGCCATTGAAGACACCACGACCGTGGCCATCAACACGGTCGTGGTCAGTAGAAGAGAAAATGGCCGTGGCACCCTGCCACGGTCGTGGGAATTAATTGCCAAAAGTTCAACAACATTTTTCCCAAGGCGCCACGACTGTGGCCACATGCCACGACTGTGGCCGAAGAAGCTAAAGATGACCATGGTGATTCTCCATGGTCACCTCCTCCTCCTCCAAAATGGCTGTGTCACCCAATACGACCGTGGTGCCCCTAACCCACCACAACCGTGGCATCCCGCCACGACTGTGGCTACCACCATACTTGACCTCTTTTCCAATTCCTTCACACCACGACTGTTTCACCACTCCACGACAGTTCTCCACCACCCTCACCATGGTTGTGGCACACCACCACGACCGTGGTGGTCTACCAACCCTACCCTACTTTTCACTACTTATCCTAAACTGCCCCTACTGACCCTAGTGCTTCCACAACCACCTATATATACATGGGTGGGGACCATAGCACTAGGCTAGATGCCCCTATAACTTCTCCAAGCTCCATTCTCCTTCCTTGAGCTTTGAGTGCAAAGCCTTTGCATTTTGGCTCACCATCCACCATTACCACCCTCATTCCACCATGGAATCCTAGTTTCCTAGGTTTTCATCCATAATCCCCTACCATTTCATGCACCCCTGCACCCTTGGAGGAGGGAGGATGACTACAACAAGCTTGGAGGTGAAGAAGGAGGCTTCCACATCAAGCTTCATGGAGTCCCTACTTCTTCCACCCCTTTCTTTTCTTGTTTCTTGATCATGTCTAGCTAAGCCCCTTGTGGTGGGCTCTTTGGGATTTAAATGTAACTTTGATACCATGTTGGGGGATAATTTCTTGTAATGAACTTAATTCATATCTATGATGATTACTTCTTGCTTCTATCTCTTTTCCTATCTTATTTCATGTGGTTTGTTCTTCTTTATGAATTGCTTATTTTGAGGTTTTTTATGACACTTAGTTTCTAGGAGGAATTGGGGTGTATGTGGCAATCTTAGGAATGGCTCCTAGGTCCAATTATTGGATTCCCAACTAGCCCCATTTGTTCCTACATACACATCCCTCCTCCTACAAATGAGTGTGAGATCTAAGTAGCTAGTGTAAGTGAGATTGATGTAATTGTCTAGGGCCTTCTATAGGCTGGAGTGGCTAGTGGTATGAGGTTAAATACCCTCATCTCTGCTCCCATCTCTACCCTCAACCCTCAATTACTCACTATCACTTACCCTAGAAACCTAGGTTTGGTTAATCTCATTAGAATTACACCTAACCCTAGTCTTCTACTAGTAGTATTGGGTATGTTCTAATGGCATTGACCTTATTGTTTGGTTTGGTAATCTAGATATGAAATGAGAACCATGCATGTTTAATGATCTTCCCCCAACTAATATCAAAGTTACATTCCCCAAACAACCCACCCACCTTAATCACCTTGCTTAAAACCCTAATTGCTCAGTTTGCTTGTTCATGCTAGTCTAGTTTAGTCACTTTTTCTTAATCTAGTTAATTTCTTAGTTTTGCTCTTTAGTGTTAACTTAGGCTCTTGTTCTTGCTAGTGGTTAGTTTAGTTCTTAATTGCTTCTTGCCTTGCTAGAGTAGTGTAGCTCTTCTTGATCTTGCTTAGTTAGTTTGTTAACTTAGTTTACTAATTTGCTTGCTCTTTCATAATTTAGTTTTCATCTCGCATTTCTTACATGCTCATTAGTGTAATTAAACAACCAAACATTTTAAAAACCCTAAAACCCTAAGCTCCACAAAAGGAACAGAGCCCAATCTATCTAACTCTAGTGCCCCCTCTATCTCTGTGGTTCAACCCCTTATGTTGTCAATCACCTATACTACAACAGTACCCCGTACGCTTGCAGGCGACCTATTTTAGTCTTAGTGATCGACTCGGTTAGGGATAACATAAATTTCAAAAGCATAAGATCCCATATCCCGTGTGTTCCAACCTCATGGGGTGTAAAAGCACCACTAGCGGGGACACACCAGTGGGTATGTCACAAAGATTGAATAAATGAGGGTTGAGAACTTATATAAAAAATGCATGTTCGATTTTATAACAATATTTTATGCTATGGATGATTATATTGTTACACATATATGTGAACATTTTGTTTCGCCCATATACATAGTATATATTAATATATTGACAACGTTTTTGTTTCACAATATTTTAGGTTAAACTATAATTAATGTGAAAGACAATAATCCATAGAAGAAGTCACCCAAAAGAAAAGATGCTTAAAGTTATCCCAGAGTATTAAAGATAGTTAGATTTATTTTCTATTGGAAACAATAGTTTTTCCTTACCATGCAACTCCCTCGTGGAGATTATATTAACAAACTCTTTTCCATTTAATGAATCTTATAATTATTATTGGTTATTTGTTAAACCTTGATCCTATCAATATGATAATGGCCCTTTCCCTCTCAGTCCATCTTAATTGGGGATAACAGGGGAAGGGGGTTGTTATGATATGCATGATGGACCTTCTCTTGCCCCTAAGTGGACGAGGAAAATATGGTGTTCACCTTAGTGTTAAATTTGGGTAAATGGGTGCTCTATGTCCATCACAAACAACTAGTTCTAGCTGATGACAAAACCTTGAGGAAGGGTTGTCATCTATCTCCATGTTAGGTTGAAGTCTAAGTCACTCAGCATGTAGCGTACCTCACCCATAGACCAATTGTATATTGAATTGAATTCTACAAGGGTGAGATAGTGCTCACCGTTATACAACTTGAACTTGACCCAACTTTCCTCCCAACCTTCTCCATACTTAGAGATGCAACACACCTCCATTTGTTGTTATGTATGCCCAGAGATCCAATCATATGTTGATTGTAATGGCGTATCTTATAAATGATATTATTATTAAATAAGGGAATCTTCCAATTTCTTCTATTTATTCAGTTCTGAGATGATGATGTGACATAATAAATGTCTACCGAATGATATTACTCAATGATGTACGTCTTGGGCTTGATGACCTGAACAATGAGATCATACTGATGCCAGGAGTATATACATTCTTGCTCTGTCCCTAGTCGGATGTTATTGTGAAAGGCTGATAGATAAAAACAACACATAAGACTAGAGTGTGTGTTGGTTGATGAAAAAATCTCATCAATCAAGATATGTGATATCAAACCAAACACATAGTGTAACACCCAGATTTTTATATCACATGAGCGGAAGCAATTTTTTTTTTCTGGGAGTGTCACAAACATGATAACCATTGCAATAAAAGTAAATGAAACACTTTGCAAAACTAGTAAAACGGATTCATACATAGCTTTTTGTCAACATAAAACTACATCATGTTTATGTATAAGTTCATAATAAAAAGATGTCAATACTCAGGATCATCTAGGTAGATGGAACCCCACTAGGCAAGCTTGAAAGTCTCTTAGGCCTTTACTGGTCCCTTTGTTCTTCAATTGCTCCAAAACCTGCGGACATCGCATCCCCAACCATGCATTGGGAAAAACAGTCATTAGAGTAAGTGGCATGAGTATTCTAAAATATACATTGCTAAGGAATTGAAATATTACAAAAGATTCTTGAACATCATAAATATGAAACGACCTTTTAACTATGATTAAATCTAGAAACATATTATCTCTTATTACTCAAACTCTTATTTTCTATTCTTTCTTTTCTGGAGACCTATACTCTGGGTCTCATGGCCTACGCCAAAGTGTCTGGATCATAAATATCTTATCTGAATTCCTCTCATCACACTCGTGGATGAGATTATATACATGCTCTAATCTTAAGTATCTTTTACTTAAAATTTTTAATCTATTTGTGGCCACCATTATACAATAAGTCCTCCTCTGTTGACACTGAAGTGTCCTCTATGGTGCAACGCACCCTCTGTTGGCACAACGTGCCCTCTGTTGACACAGAAGTGTCCTCTATGGTGCAACACACCCTCTGTTGGCATAACATGCCCTCTGTGACACCCGTAGTGTCTGGCGCAATGCGCCCTCTGAATCATCCCAGGACTCTCTGGTGAGGACTTATTATATAATGCATTATGTGAAGGTTTTGAATTAATTATCTTAAGTCTATCTTTACTAAACTCTGAATCTGAACTTATCTGAAACTGAGTACTCAACACGTACTTAGTTTTGAATCTGAAATCTGAATGTGAATCTCTGCTCTTTAAAATCTGAATCTGAATCTTTGCTCTTATATTATGCACTAAATCTATATCTGAATGAAAACATGTACCTCAATTACTACATAATTGAGAATGGGTCCATAACCCTTATCGTGTATCTTTATTCTATATCAGTCTACCCCTACAATGAGTAGTCCAAGTCTGACTCTAAACCTGATGTTCTCATTATATGGGTAAAGTTTATTCTGGAACTCTGAGTTGGTCAAATTACTTTACTTATACCAATTATATGATAAATAAATCTAATGTCTTATGAGAAAGGATCTGAACTAAATATGGATATACAAAGTATATGAGAGTTCTCAAGTATCAAATATCTATAAGAATGTTATTTCTGACAAGGTGACTCAATTTCTATAAAATCTCATTATGTCTGATCTTAATACACTCGTATAACTTAAATCTTAAATCTTAAAGTAGAAATCATATAAAGTCTCATCCTACGATCTTAATCATGACTTAATGTCTCATAATTTGATAATATCATCATAAACTCATGTTACAACATATTCAGATCCCAATAGTACCTTTATCTTGAAAATTGGGCCATGGTCTACCATGTAGATCACTCATATTCTCACATGATATTTAACTTCTTAAACACTAATCTTGCTAAGGAATCCATTTCACTGTTTAATTCTTATATCGCTACATATATAAGAAACCTTGATGACATGTTCCTACTTGAATTCTTATCAAACCATTATATCTATTAATGAGCAGAATCTTAACAATATGTTCTACTTGAAATCTCAATACCTGATTTACATATATGTATATATAAGGGACACTACTAACATATTTATACTTAAAATCCTAATACATGGTTATATCACATAACCATGGGAGGGTGGCAGAATTATTTTTGTTTCATATCTCGTAGTCTTGAGTATCCATATGGAATATATTTAAGGAATATGATAGAAATATATGCTCTTATCCTTCTTATGAACTTAACTCGTGATCTAGAATCATTCCGTGAATCATCACTACTTAAGGTGTTGAGTATATGAAATTCTACAATCATCGGGACATAAAATCTTTCTTACATATTTAACGTAGAATGTAGGGCATGAAGGTCTTATCTAAGAAGCATGTAAATGTACTTTGTTTGATAAACATAAATACTCATGGGCATGAACCACTTACCTCTTGTACAGATGGCATCGATAAGGAAGTCTCGACTCCAAGTTCCATAACTTTAATAATCTGGATATCATCATAGTTTTATCAGTCCAAGCCTATATTCTCTCTTTCTATTTCCAAATCTCAAAACCCCATCTTCCTAACTACATATACCAACTTAGGTTTCTTATTTAGACTAAAAATAACTTTAATCTAAAATCACCATAAAATCTTGGCGTTAAAATAAAATAAAACTCATATTATATAATAAGTATTATCTTTATACTCAAATAAGACATAAATCGTCTTAAGCACTAATATGAACATATACTTCATATAATGAGAATAATTCTCAAACATAGTCACATATTCTAAACTTACTGACTCAATTAGGAAATACAAGTAGAATACCATCACATTACTAATATCAGGCCGAATTGGCCATACATATATCACTTATAGTGTTAGGATAATCATTTATTATTCTTTCATAATGGCTACTCGTCTAAAAGTAAATACTAATATTATAGCACAAGAAACTTCATCAAATCTCTAGAAAAGTATTCATATAATGTAGGAATGACCATGTGTTAAAATATCAGGTCATTTAAAAATCATATCATGGGTGAAATACCCAAAATACCCTTATTAGGGTTTATATCAAAATCTCAATAAAACTTCATATAATAGAGATCAGACTTTGAAATCATGTTAAGAATATCATAATACACATTCAATAAAATGTACATGAATTACTAAATTTGTTTGCTATTTTTAAGTGACAAAACATCAAAATCATTTAGTTTTAGCTACCCAACACATAATAAATAACATACGTCTAAAACACATCCTGGAGATATTTTTAGAATATAGTACCTTCGAAAAGCTTTCTATTGATACCTTATATGTCCAGAAAGGATAATGAAATCTCAAGTTATGATTTTTTGAATATGTTACCTCATCATCCATTCTTGGCCTTCGGAAGTCGATCCAACGGCTTAGGGGAATCAGCAAATTTCCTCAGCCCAGGCGGATCCGCCTTCTTCACCCGATGGAATGGGGGCATTTTCCCCTATTTCACGCCCAAAACAGAATGGCGGTTTGGAGAGCCCGGCGGCTGGTGACCATGGCATTCGTGCGCGAGGTGAAGCCCTCTTTGGCTGCGGCTTGGCTCGCTTGGATGGGTGGCGCCGCCGATGGTAAAGGAAGGGGGCACGATCAAAGGTCAAAGTGGAAGAATCGATAGCCGCCACCTATAGTCAGGCTATCCATCCCCCTCCCTCGATCTCCTTTTCTACTTCACTATTTTGTGTTAAACCCTAGATCTAGGCGTGTGACAGCCTACCCTAGAGATTTGTGCTGTTTTTATAGCCTCCGATCCGAAGACGGTTGTGCGGATTCCTCCCTTCAAGGAGGCTCTGCTCAGACCCTGAAAACAGGGGTCGCGGCCTCCAGTCCGCGTGGACTGGGGTCGCCCCCTTTTTTTATTTTCTTCTTCTTTTGCATAAAAGTCCACATTAAAGAAATAATTATTATGTCCACATACTAATTTCATTTGAGTCCAAACTTTGGAATTGAGATGGTCTTTTCATTATCTTTCTTTGAGTATGAGATTAGGTCAAAACTAAATAGATAGACACTCCACATTTACTTTTTAATTAAAAACTAGATAAATACCAAATTAATTACCTAGGTCTCTAGATAATTTAAAATCATTCAAAATTTTACTGATAACCTTACATTTTAATTCTACATCTATGAAAAATATCTTGAGCATTTATCATGACCATGAAGCACTAAATCTCCAAATTTGCACTCCAAGGACCCATATGTAAGCTATGATTGGCCCAAATGAGCTAAAATTGGACTCTCAGGCACATGGCACATTCCATGGTCTTACAAAGGGTCCATGAGCTTAATTATATTCCAAATCATGAAGATAAGTCTTAAATCAATATAATTTCTCAATTGAAGCTTGAGTATGACTGGGGTGAGATCAATATCTCTTTAGTTACATAACATGAAGACCTAAGCTAGGTCTAAGGCTCAAACCATGAAATGGACTCATCATATTATATATTTGTCGCCTTATTGTTCATAGGAATAATTCATTTGTATTCATATACAACCGACTACAATCATACACATTTAAGTCATTATGTGTATATTGGTTGATGAGATGGCTTGTATTACACATTTTGTGAACTTAATTACGTACCTATCTATGATTATGTTCATTACATCCCTTGGCATGCCTTTACGAGAAAACCCCACATTAAAGGCTTACTTTAGCTATGAAATTGAGGATGTTACAATTCTACCCACCTTAAAATAAATTTCATCCTCGAAATTTCTCTAGGCTACTACCCACCTTAGGGTTCTTCTTACCTCTTAATTTATTGTAAGTCACACTTATGTTCAAACTTTTGCATGAAAAGGGATATGTAATGTATTTCACTAAATGATTATGTGAGCATTATTTGTTACCTTGGCCTATTACTCAACTCATACTTAAGGTCTATGAAGCTGAACTGGTCTCTACACTTAGGGCATCTGACTCAACCTTGTCATGAATTTCAAACATTAGTTGCACATGACTGTCTAATCTAAGGTCCTTTAGGTAACTCCTACATTCCTAGATATGTGGTGATCAGGCACATACCTAGAGATGTGGGATCCTGAGATGCTATCTCTCACTCACCCACTGATACATGTGTCCCATACCACATGGACCAGTAAGAAATGAGAGATGCATAAAAGTCTAGTGCCTATGATATTCCTCTTCAATTCTCAATTGGCTGGCCATAACCATTGAGGATGGAGAAGCAACATCATTAGCTAGGGTTAGGTTGAAAATGAGGCCTAGAATATAAACATTTCTCTTGGACATCTCTATTTCTCCTAAGGTGAAAACTATTGGTCATTCTAGGTCATTGTATCATTCTATGGGAATCTATCCCTAAACTCTAATCTCTTATATTCATCATAGGGTGACTATGAGAATCATATTCTGCCTAGTGGCCATTTACCAAATTGCTCTGATACCATATTGTAACACCCAAATTTTTATATCACATGAGCGGAAGCATTTTTGTTTTCTAGGAGTGTCACAAACATGATAACCATTGCAATAAAAGTAAATGAAACACTTTGCAAAACTAGTAAAACTGATTCATACATAGATTTTTGTCAACATAAAACTACATCATGTTTATGTATAAGTTCATAATAAAAAGATGTCAATACTCAGGATCATCTAGGTAGATGGCACCCCACTAGGCAAGCTTGAAAGTCTCTTAGGCCTTTGCTGGTCCCTTTGTTCTTCAATTGCTCCAAAACCTACAGACATCGCGTCCCCAACCATCATTGGGAAAAACAGTCGTTAGAGTAAGTGGCATGAGTATTCTAAAATATACATTGCTAAGGAATTGAAATATTACAAAAGATTCTTGAACATCATAAATATGAAACGAACATTTAACTCTGATTAAATCTAGAAACATATTATCTCTTATTACTCAAACTCTTATTTTCTATTCTTTATTTTCTGGAGACCTATACTCTGGGTCTCATGGCCTACACCAAAGTGTCTGGATCATAAATATCTTATCTGAATTCCTCTCATCACACTCATGGATGAGATTACAGACATGCTCTAATCTTAAGTATCTTTTACTTATGATTTTTAATCTATTTGTGGCCACCATTATACAATAAGTCCTCCTCTGTTGACACTGAAGTGTCCTCTATGGTGCAACGCACCCTCTGTTGGCACAACGTGCCCTCTGTTGACACAGAAGTGTCCTTTATGGTGCAACACACCCTCTGTTGGCATAACATGCCCTCTGTGACACCCGTAGTGTCTGGCTCAACGCGCCCTCTGAATCGTCCCGGGACTCTCTGGTGAGGACTTATTATATAATGCATTATGTGAAGGTTTTGAATTAATTATCTTAAGTCTATCTTTATTAAACTCTGAATCTGAACTTATCTGAAACTGAGTACTCAACACGTACTTAGTTTTGAATCTAAAATCTGAATGTGAATCTCTACTCTTTAAAATCTGAATCTGAATCTTTGCTCTTATATTATGCACTAAATCTATATCTGAATGAAAACATGTACCTCAATTACTACATAATTGAGAATGGGTCCATAACCCTTATCATGTATCTTTATTCTATATCAGTCTACCCCTACAATGAGTAGTCCAAGTCTGACTCTAAACCTGATGTTCTCATTATATGGGTAAAGTTTATTCTGGAACTCTGAGTTGGTCAAATTACTTTACTTATACCAATTATATGATAAATAAATATAATGTCTTATGAGAAAGGATCTGAACTAAATATGGATATACAAAGTATATGAGAGTTCTCAAGTATCAAATATCTATAAGAATGTTATTTCTGACAAGGTGACTCAATTTCTATAAAATCTCATTATGTCTGATCTCAATACACTCGTATAACTTAAATCTTAAATCTTATAGTAGAAATCATATAAAGTCTCATCCTACGATCTTAATCATGACTTAATGTCTCATAATTTGATAATATCATCATAAACTCATGTTACAACATATTCATATCCCAATAGTACCTTTATCTTGAAAATTGGGCCATGGTCTACCATGTACATCACTCATATTCTCACATGATATTTAACTTCTTAAACACTAATCTTGCTAAGGAATCCATTTCACTGCTTAATTCTTATATCACTACATATATAAGAAACCTTGATGACATGTTCTTACTTGAATTCTTATCAAACCATTATATCTATTAATGAGCGGAATCTTAACAATATGTTCTACTTGAAATCTCAATACCTTATTACATATATGTATATATAAGGGACACTACTAACATATTTATACTTAAAATCCTAATACATGGTTGTATCACATAACCATGGGAGGATGGAAGACTTATTTTTGTTTCATATCTCATAGTCCTGAGTATCCATATGGAATATATTCAAGGAATATGATAGAAATATATGCTCTTATCCTTCTTATGAACTTAACTCGTGATCTAGAATCATTCCGTGAATCATCACTACTTAAGGTGTTGAGTATATGAAATTCTACAATCATCAGGACATAAAATCTTTCTTACATATTTAACGTAGAATGTAGGGCATGAAGGTCTTATCTAAGAAGCATGTAAATGTACTTGGTTTGATAAACATAAATACTCATGGGCATGAACCACTTACCTCTTGTACAGATGGCATCGATAAGGAAGTCTCAAATCCAAGTTCCATAACTTTAATAATCTGGATATCATCATAGTTTTATCAGTCCAATCCTATATTCTCTCTTTGTATTTCTAAATCTCAAAACCCCATCTTCCTAACTACATATACAAACTTAGGGTTCTTATTTAGATTAAAAATAACTTTAATCTAAAATCACCATAAAATCTTGGCGTTAAAATAAAATAAAACTCATACTATATAATAAGTATTATCTTTATACTCAAATAAGACATAAATCGTCTTATGCACTAATATGAACGTATACTTCATATAATGAGAATAATTCTCAAACATAGTCACATATTCTAAGCTTACTGACTCAATTAGGAAATCAAAGTAGTATACCATCACATTACTAATATCAGGCCGAATTGGCCATACATATATCACTTATAGTGTTAGGATAATCATTTATTATTCTTTCATAATGGCTACTCGTCTAAAACTAAATACTAATATTATAGCACAAGAAACTTCATCAAATCTCTAGAAAAGTATTCATATAATGTAGGAATGACCATGTGTTAAAATATCAGGTCATTTAAAAATCATATCAAGGGTGAAATACCCAAAATACCCTTATTAGGGTTTATATCAAAATCTCAATAAAACTTCATATAATAGAGATCAGACTTTGAAATCATGTTAAGAATATCATAATACACATTCAATAAAATGTACATGAATTTCTAAATTCGTTTGCTATTTTTAATTGATAAAACATCAAAATCATTTAGTTTTAGCTACCCAACACATAATAAATAACATACGTCCAAAACACATCCTGGAGATATTTTTAGAATATAGTACATTCGAAAAGCTTTCTATTGATACCTTATATGTCCAGAAAGGATAATGAAATCTCAAGTTATGATTTTTTGAATATGTTACCTCATCATCCATTCTTGGCCTTCGGAAGTCAATCCAACGGCTTAGGGGCATCAACAAATTTCCTCAGCCCAGGCGGATCCGCCTTCTTCACCCGATGGAAAGGGGGCGTTTTCCTCTATTTCACGCCCAAAATAGAATGGCGGTTTGGAGAGCCCGACGGCTGGTGACCATGGCATCCGTGCGCGAGGTGAAGCCCTCTTTGGCTGCGGCTTGACTCGCTTGGATGGGTGGCGCCGCCGATGGTAAAGGAAGGGGGCACGATCTAAGGTCAAAGTGGAAGAATCGATAGCTTCCGCCTATAGTCGGCCTATCCATCCCCCCCTCGATCTCCTTTTCTACTTCACTGTTTTGTGTTAAACCCTAGATCTAGGCGTGTGACAGCCTACCCTAGAGATTTGTGTTGTTTTTACAGCCTCCGATCCGAAGACGGTTGTGCGGATTCCTCCCTTCAAGGAGGCTCTGCTCGGACCCTGAAAATAGGGGTCGCGGCCTCCAGTCCGCGTGGACTGGGGTCGCCCCCCTTTTTTTATTTTCTTCTTCTTTTGCATAAAAGTCCACATTAAAGAAATAATTATTATGTCCACATACTAATTTCATTTGAGTCCAAACTTTGGAATTGAGATGGTCTTTTCATTATCTTTCTTTGAGTATGAGATTAGGTCAAAACTAAATAGATAGACACTCCACATTTACTTTTTAAGTAAAAACTAGATAAATACCAAATTAATTACCTAGGTCTCTAGATAATTTAAAACCATTCAAAATTTTACTGATAACCTTACATTTTAATTCTACATCTATGAAAAATATCTTGAGCATTTATCATGACCATGAAACACTAAATCTCCAAATTTGCACTCCAAGGACCCATATGTAAGCTATGATTGGCCCAAATGAGCTAAAATTGGACTCTCAGGCACATGGCACATTCCATGGTCTTACAAAGGGTCCATGTGCTTAATTATATTCCAAATCATGAAGATAAGTCTTAAATCAATATAATTTCTTAATTGAAGCTCGAGTATGACTGGTGTGAGATCAATATCTCTTTAGTTACATAACATGAAGACCTAAGCTAGGTCTAAGGCTCAAACCATGAACTGGACTCATCATATTATATATTCGTCGCCTTATTGTTCATAGGAATAATTCATTTGTATTCATATACAACCGACTACAATCATACACATTTAAGTCATTATGTGTATATTGGTTGATGAGATGGCTTGTATTACACATTTTGTGAACTTAATTACGTACCTATCTATGATTATGTTCATTACATCCCTTGGCATGCCTTTACGAGCAAACCCCACATTAAAGGCTTACTTTATCTATGAAATTGAGGATGTTACACATAGATACTTGTTAGAGAATAGTTTATCGAATAGACTCACCATGAGAGTGACAGACAAAAACCATTTAATGGTAGTCAGAATAATCTCTCTTATATCTAAACTCACTACACTCATCACATGTCGTTCAGTGTACTTTGACATCATCCACAGTGACCTTGAATAAGGGTTGCCATAGAGGTGATGATCAGATGCATTATGACATGTGGTATGACTATGAGTTATGTAAATGGGATTTATCCCTCATATATGAGTATGATATCTTGGCCACTTGATTAGTGAGAATGAGAAATGCATGGCCATCTACATGTGAGTCAATATGTGATATTGAGCTTTCATATATTTTAGACAGTCTGCTCTTGTTTAAGGAACAAAGATTCAATGTTGAAGAGGATGACAATCCCATGCCTCGATTTCAATCTGGATATCATTGATAAAGGACATATACAAACACTTTAACACCAATCACAACGTTGTAGGTTAAAGTTGTTCTCCAACTTTCCAATTACTTGTGTAGAAATTATGTGTTGCTATATATCACTCATTTATTGTGATGTCATAAATTTTTTATGGACATAAACTGCCAACGTAATATGGAACCTATAGGGTCACACACATAGGATACACTTGTAATAGGTATTTGATTGATTACTAAATGTGTTTAGGTATTTGATTTAAACAACAATTGAATAACTGGACTTTGAACTGACAACTTCATAGAGTGAAATGGTCGATTAGAGTGTTAAGTTGATTGTAAATTGCATTGTCTGAATTCTAGAGGAACCAAGGCTTGAACTAACTGGTTCACTAAGTGAATCGATCCACTCATTGTGCCAAATGACAGGTTCATGTGATGAGCATGCAGTCCAAATGATCAATTCGATTGCATCAAGGATTAAAGTTGACTTCATGTGATGCATTAATTGCAAATTAAATATCCAATACAATTATGATTGGAAAAAATGTTGAAAAGATCGGTTCAAGGGTTCAACCGCTCACATGTCAACCGATCAATTCACTTGCGAACCAATAATTTTGCCTCTTGTAGGGTGCAAAACTTTGTGAGATTCCAGTCCCTTCCACTCCCACTCAGACAGGAAACCCTTACCCTAACCCTCCTATAAATACAGGGGTATTGGGGCTTCTCAGGCACATCAACTGCCTTTGATAAATGTTGTGTTCTCTGGTTGTTGTAACTAAGAGAACCCGAGCAAGTCCTACCGAATAAAGGGAGGGATAGCAAGGAAGAACAATTTTGACAGAGCAAGATGGTGCCAGTATACTAACAAGAAGGGGCAAATCCTTCTCGTCTGTTCTTCTAGAATGACAAGAATTCCCAGTGGTTTGTGTGGACTACTCTAGAGGCGAGGAGCTTTTATTGCTAGTAGGAAAATGCCAACCTGCTGTCTGTGGTGATCAACTGGGAATTTCAAAAGACATTCTTCGAGTGTGACTTTAGGAAAGGAACATTCTACAATGAGGAGATTATCATTGGACTTGCTCTAGGACTAGTTGTATACTCAAAATCATCCTTCCCATTTTATAGTTGTTAATGTGATCTACTATTATTAAGGGGAATATAGTAGTTAATTTTTTGTTACCGTTGCCTACTCTGCTGCCATATTTTCCTACAGTGGTATCAGAGCCACATCAATTTACTATGTTTTGTGATAATCAACGTGATCATATTTTTTATTTTCATTGTTTTTTTATTCCTTAGAAGTCAGGTGGTCATCTTATTCATCTTGCCCACCTCGTGCAAGCAAAGTTAAAGAAGTGTTACATATGGTGGATAAATGTAAAGAAAGAAATGTGGTAGTACTACTACCATTACAATGGGGTGTTTGACCCGGGTCAAACACAAAAGTAGGGGGGGTTTTATAGAGAGTGTAATCACTACTTTGATTCATATGAAATTTAGCTAGGGCATCAGCTTGAGAGTTGTTCCTCCTGTCAGTATGGTAGATCTTCGTGGTCCTCTTCTTGATAAGATGAACACCGCGTATTAGATTAGCAAATCTAGGATGATTCCAGTAGTCATCGTTAATCATGTTGGCAGCCTGCTGACAATCAGTGATAACATTCGCTCTCTGAATATCGCACATCTTCACAATTTTGACTGCCAACACAATGGCCATGATTTCAGCTTCCAGAGGGCTGTCTGCTTTGATCAACTGGCCTACTCCACACGACCATTGATCATTTCCCTCTCTTATTACAACCGCAATGGCACCCTTCCCCTTCTTCCAAGCTGCGTCAGTGCTGAGCTGAATGATGTCAAGGGTAGATGGACTAGGTGTCATAGATCTTCGAATCTGCTCTTTACTGGTTTCCACTTCCTTCCAGGCTTTGGAGTTTATAGATATTTCCATTTGAATCATGTGTATTTGGTGTTGTACACAATTATCCTTTCCTTCAAAGATCCAGAGGTTGCGTTGCTTCCATAAGCTCCAGCAGGCGATAAGAAAAAGAGTTTGGTGATTGTCCGGAGTCTTAATGTTCTGACTCAGCCATTGATCAAAGTTCTCTGTAGTCCAGAATTGATGGGAGGCATGGAGCTTCAACAGTTCATTCCACACATTCTTAGCCTTAGGACAATCCCGTATAGCATGTAGGATGGTCTCATCCTTCTCATTGCATCTGGGGCATGTTGGATTAGATGTCATATGCCTGCGTTTCCTGTTGCAGTTCGTGAGCAAAGCTCCATTAGCAGCAAGCCACATGAACAACTTTACTCGCATCGCTACCTGTGCGTTCCATATACGGTACCAATTACCTAGCCTTCTTTCTTCGGTTTCAGTTCGCAGCGCATGGTAAGCTGTTTTAGCAGTATAGCTACCCGCTGTGGTTAGCATCCACACCCTCTTATCCTCCCCGTTAAGGTCTGTAGGGGGGGTAAGATCGCAGATAGAATTTGTGATATCAGCTGGAAACCAGTGCTCAAGAAAGCTGCGGTCCCATTGACCCTCCAAATTAACCAGACTACTAATAGTCAAGTCGTCAAGGTCATCTGGAATAGGATGTAGGACAAAGTTTCTTAAAGGACCTTTATGCGGAATCCACTTATCGTGCCACACATTGATGGATGTACCGCTCACTGGACACATATATGTGTTGCTATCCATAAACGGTTTAGTAAGAACAATGTTCCTGGACATTCGAGAAAGATGCTGAGTAAATCTCTGTGTATTCTTTAAGATTATCTTGGACATGGCCTCACTCCATATGGTTTTCCTTCTACTGTAAATGTCCCAGCTGTTCTTCATGAGAAGGGCTTGGTTCCACTCTCTCATGGATTTATTGAATATGATGCAAACACTTAAACTGATTAATGTGCATATCTGGTTAAATACCACATACAACCCCAAACTATATATATATATATATATATATATATATATTATGGGGACCCATTACACTAAATGAGATTACTCAAAATATAAAATACAATCGATCACTAGTTAATCACATACCCAAAAATATGGGTAAATTAAAACTGATTTCAATATCAGCACCCGCTCAGAAACATTTGCGTAAGAGCCCAACATCTTTCTTTTATCCATACTAGGCCAAGAATTTGATACAAATGTTCTATTTCCTTCTCCACAACATATATACACATGATAATAATATTTTTATATGCCACACAAACAAGCATTAATATGCTAACAAAAGTTTGATTCGTTTGATACACCATATATAAACTTTTCCTGTTCGGACCTGAGAGTACAGGGACGACTCTAGGACACACTAAACATCTAATCAACTTTATCAAAGATTCATTACTATAGATTCTCTTTGCTACCACATGTTTGTTTTCATCACTTCTGATTACCTAAAAAAAATGTGGCGAACCACAAGGGTGAGACCCATGTCCCAGCAAGAGATATAACCTCCAACAACGTTTATTGATTACAATATTTTTAAGTAATTAAATAGTTAAGCAGTTCAATCAAATATAACAAATAAGATCAACAATATTTATGATTAACAAAATATATAAAGGAGCAGATGATAACTATCATCATTAAGCAGACTATCATCCTTTATCTTGTTAACAATATAAGCAATTCAGTAGCATATGCAGTTCTAGCATCATGAGCAAGTCTAGTAACATAGCATAGCTAACAACTTGAGCATGTCTAATTAGTTCAACACATCAACATTATAAGAAGAGATAACAACATAAGCACAACTACCTAGATAAGCATGATTAGCAGTATATGCATCTCTAGTTACAAAGGAATGGCTAGCATGCTAAATATAACTAACAACATGAGATATCTAGCATCATGATTATAATCAACCATAGCAGTATGGTTATCAACAAAAGCATAGCTACTGTGTATATGCATCTACAATCTTAAGCATATCCACAACCTAAGTATATCTACTATCTCTTAATTGCACTAAGCATCATCTTTATGTAAAGATAAAAAACAAGGGTTATCATCCATTGTGAAACGTCATGTATAACCCTAAACAAATATACTACATGACTGTATTACAACTTTTATTATGCCCTAGGGAATTTGAATCGTACCATTCAAAGTTCAACCGACCCCTGCGAAGGGATATTCGGTTCCGTTCAAGATCTAGGAGTGTCAGTATCCTAAGATCTCTTCCCCTCGGTTAGTACGAGTAAAAAGGTAATGACATATCAGTCAAAGATGCCACCACAGTGACATATAGTCAAGCTGAAAACCACTAGCCCGAGCTTGGTACAGGTCACGACACTAGAAACCAGGGTATTCAAACCCAATCAATGAGGTACAACCACAATTGTCCTCTAATCACATCATGTTATAATCACTGAGACACGACCGCAACCGTTCTCAATCACATTAGATGTATGAGGCATGACCATAGACAACCTCCACAATCTGTATTATGGATGACAAGGATATATCCTCAACCTTACACCCCCACATGTTCAATAGTATGCACTCCTAGTTTCCCTTAGGAATACTTGTTTCACCATACAGTACGTTCTGATACTAAAGATGGTTCTACAGAATAGGGCACTACATGATTAGAGTTGCATTTGATTAGTTATACCAATTGGGTGAATTAAGGCTGCATCAAACAAGTGGACATACAAACCCTAATTCACTTCTAGCAAGCATATAAATATCACAACTTTGAAAAGATATAAAATGTGTGAAACATAATTTCTCATCTCATCATCACATGGTATGATTCACTTTCCATTCATTAGACCATACTAGTCATCATACTATCACAAGATAATAATCTTTTTTCACAATATCATTGGGTATCAACCCTTATCAACATAAAAGGATTACACCTCATTCAGGGCTCAACCATGCCCAAAGGTAATTAAGACCATCATACTATTCCCTGCAAGATCATCATTATCTTTGCATGCCTTATAACAAGGCTCAACAACATCACTTACATATAATACACTGGATCAACACAATATTGCATTTATGAGTTAGGAGATATTCATAAACAATCATAGAAGGGTTATATTAACATTAAGAACATTCCTTTATTACATCAACATGAAAGGAATCTAGATATGATTAACTCTCACCATATTCATTATGCACATGTTTAGCATAAGAAAGTATCAACCATGTGGCTATAATAACCACCAATTAACATATCAAGGTTATGATCATACTAAGGAGGTTATTCTACCATTATTCCATCATATAAGAATGTTAAAACATGAATACTCATCTTTATTTAATTGCATTAGAGTTAGGTTCAACATGATAAATTATATCAACGTTACTAATCAACACTCATACCCAAACCCTAACTCTCGGCATCCCCATTGGATAATGGATGCATAAGGTGAAGCATCACCATCACATTCCATACTATTCTCAAGTATGCACCTACACATAAAGCAAGGTGTAACCATCATGTTGTAGCATACTAGGGTTTCAACAATAATAGAGTATTCCATGATTGAATTATTCATTCAAGGACTATTCATACCCAATTACCATCATTTAGTTATATTAAAGCTATGTATAACAAGTTGTACCTCATTAGGGTTACATATCAACACAATATGGTTATCATACTTTCTATTCATATGAGTGAATATGTAAGACTAACTTATTAAGGGTAACCCTCTATTTGTTCCATCATCATTCAACCCATATCACCATACCATAATGTCACCCAGAACCATTGGATGTTTAAAAGATAAGATCTTTGGTTGTTTACATAAGTAAACACATTAGATAAACCACCTATTAAGTCCTTGATTTGTGCTTTTAAAAGAGTCACCATATAATCCTAGACATCCCTTGATTAACAACACAGAAAGTTCCATTGGAAGTAGGGTAAAACCCACAATCAACTATTTATTTAGAACTAGCCATCCATTGTCAACAAGTAAGTTCCTTAAGTTGATCATATAAAGGAAACCATTTAAATCACATTATTAGGACCAACATATTACATTAGCCATCATTTCAATTTATTGGAGGAATAAACATTAGATCTTGACCATTGGGTCAAGTTCATATGCTAAAACCATCAATTACAGTATAGGTCTGACCATTACATCAAGTGACCCAAGAAATCATTGACCTAAGGCATAATTGATGCTAAAACTACAATGCTTGACTCACCATAGGTTGTAGAGACCTGATCCACCATCATTAGTGACCATTAAGTCACCATAGGTAGTTAGATCAACACTAATTCATTAATCAACATCAAATATTAAGCTAATGTCAACATTAATTGATAACATCAGTAGGGTACTTAATGGTTGATCATTAAACTTCTAATTGATCCAAAACCTGACCTAAGGGGGTGAACATAGGTTGTCATCATCATTTGAGACCCTTGATCACGACCATCAGTTGTTATGAATACAACACCATAGGGTTGTTGCAATGGTACCATCATCGGGTCATGATTTATAGACAAAATCAGCTTAAAACCCTAAAATTGACCATTGTTTGATTGGTGCTTAGCACCATAGGTTGTCAAAACAACCTGATCCAAGTCATATAATACCTTAGGAATAATGTACACATGATCACATGTTCATATATAGCTGAAATCAGAACATGAAACATTATAAATATTGAAATCCAAGTGAAGCATAGCTTTTTAGTGCATGGATCATCATTTTCAAGCAAGAACATGATCTACAAAGCTTATGGTAAGAAATAAACATGGAGCAAGTTATAAAACTTGCCTCTAATGAGAACATGTGTGACGTCCCCGGATTTTATAAATCTCAATCTGATGTGTGACGTCCAAATTGAAACCTCACCTCAGCGAGAATCCCAATTTAAACATCCCACATGAGGCTAAGAAGAAGAAGATCAAGGGAGTCAGAAGGAAACAATCAGTAGCACATGTACATGAACAATAATAAAACCATAAACCACTTGTTCACTATTCAACATATAATTACATAATGAATTGTTACAACATTTGATATTACATATTGAACAGAAAACTATAACATATACATGTACTACAACTAAACAACAGGATCTTAAGACAACAGGTCCACCTGTACATCAGCTTGCCACACAACTCTCACTATCCTGGATCTTCAACAGCATAGCCACAACCTAAACAAAAGATTACATGCGGTACACGTCAGCACAATATTTCATGAATATTGTACTGAGTATGCCTATGTGTCTTTTTATATACCTCCCATCATATCTTGGCAATAAGATAAAACTAATATACTTGGCAGTAACAGAAGAATACAAGAAAAGCATATACTTGCACAAGGATATTCATTAACAAAAGAGAACACATATTTTAAGCACATTTTCCATTATATCATCCATGCATTTACTACCTGAGAGTTGAATGCATTAAGGCCTTTATGATCTACTACCAAAGAGTTGGATCATTTCACAATGTGATCTACTACCAAAGAGTTGGATCACTTCCAAGTACTTTACTACCAAAGAGTTGAAGTACTTATTTCCAACACTTTACTACCAAAGAGTTGAAGTGCTTAGATATAATGGAACAGATATTTTATGTTTCATGTGTTCATAGCAATAAGTACGGAAAATCTTGCAACATATCGTACAAGAACAATCATTTCATCCAATATCATATGCCAAGTATTTTACTACACATATAACACAAGCATATTGTATAATAAGCCAAGCAAGAGGTAATGGCGTACCTTCCAAAGAGATATCCTAATCACATATTCCTCATGTCAACTCTAACCTTGGTTAAACCTGATCAAGACAAGACCACATACTATCATCAGGTTCTCATCATCTTACATCTCATTTTAACCCTAATTATGTCAATATTAGGGTTTGCTCATCTCATTATGATATATACATTATTACTTGTCTTATCTTCATCCTTATGTGGGATTTATGTTACTGATATTATGTTCCAGATTAGGATACATAATCTAAATATCAGGTTCCATATAATTATTTATACATATTAACCCTAAGTTACATGTATTACTCAAATTAGGGTTTCATCACATTCTTCAAGGTTCATCTTCATATAACATGGATTTTGTGAATCATCATGATCTCATAATTAAAACTGAGGTTCTATATACTGATAGAAGCTACTCTGTAAACTTTCATCAATTATTGAGCATGTATGTATTTATTACATTTTATTTAGTCTTATTAGCCCTAATTAGCCATATAAAGAAAAAATACATAATTTAGTGCATCAACATGATCATAATTGACATCAGGTGCATTATAAACAATATTATGGAGTTACTGACATTTTTCCATAATTTTATATCATCATTTGGTATTTATTACTCATTAAACAAGCATTCAATATCTTACATGATATCACTAATATTAGTATTTGACCAATCCATTCCATGTTTCAAAGAGGTATAAAACATACGACATTGCAATCTCAATTATATGAAATCACTTATCCTACTAGGTCCAAAACCTTAAAAATCCACTCCATAACATCCTACACACCTTAAGAGAAATTTCGACCTCGAAATTAAGCCAGAAATCCAGTCTTTTACATCATATACATCTTATAAAAACTTTCGTCATCGAAAGTAAACCATACTCATACTTTTAGGGAAAACTTTATCTTGCTCTCATCCACATGTAGGCACCATTCTATGTGTAACATATCCACAAAGGTTACCTAGAACCATGTATCCAAAGTACTATTAGGAGGTTTACAACCATCTTGGATGCACAAACACTCCACTCAACGTTAAACTCAAGGTTTAGAAACTTAGATTATGTCATGACATATCTCATATATCAGGGTGGCGTCCTTATCTTAACCCGTGCATTAGGGTTCCCGCATCATATTACCATGTTCTAAAGGAGTTAATTAGAATTAACTCATACATCAAGGTGTCATCAACATTTTATTTAGTTCATTGTTAGAACATGTTCAACATTAACAAATGCCTTTTAGGAGGGAGTTAACTAAAGTTAACCCACTTTATCCATTTAGATCATATCAAGGTGTCATAATCGTTATGTTGTGCTAACTATCAAACTATATTTTTCATCTTTATCAAGCACTAAGATTAACACCTCATGTAACATGTTTCATTTATATGATCTTATTTCATTGTTTATAATCAATTACAACATTTACTAGTGATTTCATCACAAGATTAACCAACAATATCACATTATCATCATTATTCTTGTATATGGTTAACCATTTATGCATTGCCATCTATTAAACCATCTCTAGGTTTCCATCTTATCATGTCTATATATCGTGTCTTGAGATTAGATCACATCTTAAATATATTATATCATGGTTGTGCTAAACAAACTTATATAAGTGGCTCGTGAAACATATATCAAAACTTTTATCTAGTCCAACTGAGGTTCTTCTAACCCATACCACGAGGGTAGTAACATGCTTAGTCTCTCTAAGCTAACTCAACTCTACGAGTATCTCATTAACAAAAACTTATCTTCCCTCTCATAGTCTAGGGTTTTCATGTATACTTCATTGGCACTAGGGATAGCCATACAAGCAATAGCCACATAAGCACAAACCAAAACATGCTATGACATACTCTTCATAGGTTCTCACCACGAAACATCATACCCAAATCTCTCTTATATACACCACTAGATTCCTATGTGGGGAACCACCAACCCGAGCATGAGGCTTCACAGAAACTAACATAGCTACCTCCTCCAGGGTCTTGGGCTCTCTCCCTCACCCAGATGGCAGACACTCATATCCATGTTCACATATGCACATATATAACTAGCCTCTCCCTGGCTCTAGGGTTTGGTCCTCCCAAGGACATCTAGGGTTCAGCAAGACTATAGGAATCATGCATAAAGCGACTCAACTCAATCACTCAGAAGTAGTCTAGTTTAGGACATATCATAACACATATCTCAGAATTCTGATATCTTGGAGTTTTGGTTCTCTGACCTTCTCCCTCTGGGTTGCGCTCTCTCTTGAGCTAACCCAAAAACTGGTCCTAACAATAGAGGTCCTCCTTTGTAAAAAAATCTTGAGGCTCAGGCTGATCCACTTCTTGTCTTAACTTAAGACATATCTTATCTCATAAAAGCCTATTTACTTGCATCATCAAAACTTATCTCAAAACTTCAAAACTGAACTTAAGTCCTCGAAAACAACATATATCATCACAACTATCTTATATCATCTATATAAGACTTACATCATATCATCAAAACTTATTCTATCTATTCCATCTATCATATACTCTAACAAGGCTCTAGACATCTAATCTAGAACTACTCTCTCTTCTAGACTGATGTCATTCACTTTCACTTAGGTTGCATGACCACCTCCTACTCGTACATGTGTGGGGACACATTTTTGTAATACATATACATAATAAAATATTATATAGTTTTTCTCCAATAAAACATGCGTCAGATAAAAATATCAAGGTTCGATCCGATTGGAATCCAAAATCAAATCCAGAAAATGAGTGTCCCACACATACTAGAGAGTACAGTGTCATGAAAACTAGTGAAAAGGGTGAGAACAAGGGGTAGACTAGCGTAGCTACTCTAGACAACGTGCGCAATATGTCTAGGGTTTCTCTTCCCTTGATGCACGTCATTTCTAAATAGTGCAACGTCTCATACCGCTGCACTACAAGGAAAGAACGACATCTAAGGACTTGCTACTCAACAAGCACTAGTCTAGACCTAGTTCTCAGACATCTAGGTGCTAACCTAGAGGCTAGGTCAGATCTAGTCTCTAAAAGACAACTAATCTAACCTTAAAGAAACATAAGGAGCAAGAAAGGTAGGGTTTTAGAGCTTTAGAGCAAATTCTACCATGGAACACTTTTTTGGTTGTGCACTACTAATTTTAGCATTTAACAGAGTAAATTAGGTTTGTTCAATTATGTAATTTCACTAATTCACATCGCACACATATCAGTCAACTAATTAGCATCGACCAAGCGTTAATAATATAAACGTGCAAATTAGGAGTCGAGCAGTGCCGACACTGCCCGGCACCTGCGTAAATGCTGATATCTGCGAATAACACTGCTTTTAACTGAAACGTCTTATTATTCGAGTTAAATCGTGTGAATGGGAGTGAGATTCTACTCACCGCGATTCGAAACATCCAAATTCGACTGGGAACACATCCATACGCCTATTTCCGAGCATCAACAGTTCATCTTCAACCTCCAAACAACCCTGGTTTAGAACCTGCTCCACATACAAGTTCGAAGGAGGGCTAGCTGGGTGCTGCTCGTGGCTATTGGCTGCAAAATTGTGCTTAGGCACCAAGGCTGAACTCAAGGACGACACTTAGTGCTACTACTCACACGCAATCAACCCCTAACCGCTACTTCTTGCAGTAGTTGCTATTGCTTGCTGGGGCGCCACCCCTAGGGCATGTTTGGGATGGTGAAAGTGAAGGGAAGGTAGAGGAAGGAGATGTGCAGTTGCGCACCACTGAAACGGCCCTCCCAAGGCCCTACTCAGTCTTCGCCATTGCTTCTTAGTCGACGCAACACTTCTAGGTGTCGCACCTGCAACAGGTCGGCTGCCCTAGCAGGTCAGGCTGCTGTTGGGCCCCTGTAGGGTGAGCTAGAGGATGAAGAAAGAGAGGGCGCCTGCAGATTGAAGCTACCAAGCCCTAAATCAGTTATGCGTTGCCCCCCTCTATTGCTGGTCTATCGGGAATTTCTCTATCGGTTCTGGGTGTCGCTCATTTTGGGTAAGAAAGGAGATAAGGAAGAAAGGAAAAAGAAAAGAATTATAAAGCCAAAAACTGGGAAATTTGCATATTTGACCCTAGAAATTGAAAAAGGCATAACTTTCGCCTCGTAGGTCCAAATCAACTGATTTCTTTTGCAACATTTCAAACGCGAGATCCACTACAGTCCCAATGGCATGAAAACATGCTATTTATCTTGTCTCAGATAATCAAAATACTAATTGCATCTTAAGCACTTAACTTAGCTTAGTCAACATATCAAGGTTAGATTAAGGTTATAAGCATTCAATTATGGTAATTAAGCTTATTCAACTCATTAAGCAAGTTTAGGGGCCTTAAAACTATAAACCCCTAATAGAGATTTTGACCCCGAAATCCAAGGTAAACAAAGATGGGTACTTCCTTTGCACCTCATCCTATTACCTTCACATGCTTACTTTCATTTCACGGTAATGTCACATCATTCATACATATCTCATCTTGGGTCAGCACAAAAACACTCACATAAGAAGACAGATCATGATCCCATTAAGAAATTTAATCAACCACATCTCACTCTTGTTCAAATTGTTCTCATAGCTTTTGCTGCTTCGATAACCCTAAGGTTTTTGAAGAAATATTGATCATATATATGACCATATTTGAAATAGTTTGACATGTCATCATTCAAAGTTTGCTACAACTTTTAAGACATTACTTGAACACTTTGTTCCTTCTATTCATAAATTCTATTGGTACATTGGTTAGTTTAAACGACATAACTCTAAACTCATCATGGTCATGTGAATTATGTCATCCAATCTCTAACTCTTATGCATTGATATTTGATCATAGGTTTATCTTAAGGGAACATGGTATCACATATTTATTAACCAACAAACCATCTATACTAGATAGTGGTCTTTCCCAGCTATCACTGAACCATACACAACATTATGGAATCACTTTTGTTTTTCCTTACAAATAACATTTATAGGATCATTATCAAATATCTCTCTACAAGAGAGGAATACTTGGAATGTTCATTTAATAAACATCTCCAAGCTTCACATATTTCTCATACTATTGATGCGTCTTGGATATTGGGTTTCATTACCTTAGTATCCACCTCATGCACTATAAGGAACTCACATCCTTATCTCATCTACTTTTACCAACATAACAAATTTCAAAACATATAAGAGGAGTCTTCCTAATTATTGGAAGGATCAAAAGAAAAATCATCACAAACTTTTTGATCGTGGAACCATAGTCCAAAAAAACTTATTCTATAATAAGATATCCATCCTCATGTTTAGAATGAATCCAGACATACCAAGTGGCAATGGTCTACTTGAAAGATGTGCCCTAGAAAGGAAAGACACAAAGGGAAACACACTTCCCATACCATAGCAACATTGTTTTGGGTCACTAACAAAAAGGTAACCAATTCTATTTTCATTATGCATATTACAACTTCTTATGTATCATTTTACCTTTTCATTTTTGGTTCCTTGCCATTAGCATAGGAATCATCATGATTAACATATCTCAATACTTCTTCCTTGATGACTATTTATCACACTTGGGTATGTTGTCTTATTTTATTATGTTTTTCAACCACTTATCAACCAGTAAATCATCATATTTCACTTTTTCTTCATTATACATGGATCATCTCCCTTAATTTCTTTCACATGCCATGCTGATTTTTCATTAAAAGTTTCTTACATATAGAGGTTTGTCTGAGATTAACTCAGGTTCACCTTATTTATTTTCCATTGTTCCCATTCATCTTCTCATTTTGTACTTGTTATAGGAGTTCTCTCTATCTTATGTGGATTTCATACCTTGATTCACTTTATAAGCATAGACTTATCTGCCTTTTACTTTATTATCTTCTTGAATCATATCTTCAAAAACTCCTCTTTTCCTTATTTTATTCAGATTTAGATTTCATGGTGTTGTATCATTCTCTTATATTAACCAAACATTCAACTTTTGATAGATAATGATGCAATTCTCATCTTCTTTAAGGTAGGATTTAGATATTCACACCATGATTTCTTATTCGTTATGCTCTTTAGATTGTCTCAAAATGACTACTTGATCAGAGTAATCATAAAGATAATAATCTAAGAGTTCCATACTTACCCTTTCTTCAATAATTGAATACCTGGCTAGGGCATCAAAGCACTGAGATTAGGCAGTATGCACCATGTTTTTGTGTCACATTCCTAACTTAGACATCATACTAGTCTTAATTCCTAGTGTCCCGATAGACTCATTGAACCTAAAGCTCTAATACCAAATTGTGGGGATTCGTTACACTAAACGAAATTACTCAAAATATAAAACACAATAGATCACTAATTAATCACATACCCAAAAAATATGGGTAAATTAAAACCGATTTCAATGTCAACACCCTCTCAAAAACATTTTCATAAGAGCCCAACATCTTTCTTTTATCCATACTAGGACAAGAATTTGATACAAATGTTCTATTTCCTTAACCACAACATATATACACATGAGAACAATATTTGTATATGCCACACAAACAAGCATTAATATGCTAAGAAAAGTTTGATTCGTTTGAAACACCATATATAAACTTTTCTTGCCCGGACCTGAGAGTACATGGACGACTCTAGGACACACTAGACATGTAATCAAATTTATCAAAGATTCATTACTACAACTCCTCTTTGCTGCCACATGTTTGTTTTCATCACTTCTGATTACCTAAAAAAATGTGGTGAACCACAAGGGCGAGACCCATGTCCCAGCAAGAGATATAACCTCCAACAACATTTATTGATTACAATATTTTTAAGTAATTAAACAGTTAAGTAGTTTAATTAGATATAACAAATAAGATCAATAGTACTGATGATTAACAAAAATATATAAATGAGCACATAATAACTATCATCATTAGCCAGACTATCATCCTTTATCTTGTTGACAATATAAGCAATTTGGTAGCATATGCAGTTCTAACATCATGAGAAAGTCTAGTAACATAGCATAGCTAACAACATGAGCATGTCTAATTAGTTGAACATATCAACATTATAAGAAGAGCTAACAACATAAGCACAACTACCTGGATAAGCATGATTAGCAGTATATGCATCTGTAGTTACAAAGGCATGGCTAGCATGCTAAATATAACTAACAACATGAGATATCTAGCATCATGTTTATAATCAGTCGTAGAAGTATAGTTATCAACAAAAGCATAGCTACTATTTGTACACATCTACAATCTTAAGCATATCTACAACCTAAGTATATCTACTATCTCTTAATTGCACTAAGCATCATCTTTATGTAAAGATAACAAACAAGGGTTATCATTCAATGTGAAACGTCATGTATAATCCTAAACAAATATGCTACATGGTTGTATTACAACTTTTATTATGCCTTGGGGAATTTGATTCATACCATTCAAATTCCAACCGACACCTACAAAGGGCTATTTGGTTCCGTATAAGATCTAGGAGTGCAAGTATCGTAAGATCTCTTCCCCTCTGTCAGTACGAGTAAAACGACATATAGTCAAGCTAAAAACCACTAGTCCGACCTTGTTACAAGTCACAACACTAGACACCAGGGTATTCAAACCCAATCACTGAGGTACAACCACTATTTTCCTCTAATCACATCATGTTATAATCACCGAGACACGACCACATCCGTTCTCAATCACATTAGATGTATGAGGCATGACCATAGACAACCTCCACAATCTATATTGTGGATGAAAAGGATATATCATCAACCTACCACCGCCACATACTCAATGGTATTCACTTCGAGTTTCCCTTGGGAATACTCGTTTCACCATCCAGCAAGTTCTGACACTGAAGATGGTTCTACGGCATAGGGCACTACATGATTAGAGTTGCACTTGATTAGTTGTGCCAATTGGGTGAATGAAGGTTGCGTAAAACAACTGGACATACAAACCCTAATTCACCTCTAGCATGCATATAAATATCATAACTTTGAAAAGATATAAAACATGTGAAACATAATTTCTCATATCATCATCACATGGTACTATTCACTTTCGATTCATGAGACCACACTAGTCATCATACTATCACAAGATATTAATCTTTTTCACAATATCATAGGGTATCAACCCTTATCAACATAAGAGGATTACACCTCATTCAGGGCTCAACCATTCCCAAAGGTCATTAAGTCCGTCATACTATTCCTTGCAAGATCATCATTATCTTTGCATGCCTTATAACAAGGCTCAACAACATCACTTACATATAATACACCAGATCAACATAATATTGCATTTATGAGTTAGGAGATATTCATAAAAAATCATAGCAGGGTTATATCAACATTAAGAACATTCCTTTATTACATCAACATGCAAGGAATCTAGATATGATTAACTCTCATCATATTCATTATGCACATGTTTAGCATAAGAAAGTATCAACCATGTGGCTATAATAACCACTAATTAACATATCAAGGTTATGATCATAGTAAGGAGGTTATTCTACCATCGTTACATCATATAAGAATGTTAAAAATGAATACTCATCTTTATTTAATTGCATTAGAGTTAGGTTCAACATGATAAATTATATCAATGTACTAATCAACACCCAGACCCAAACCCTAACTCACGACATCCCCATTAGATCATGGATGCATAAGGTGAACCGTCACCATCAAATTCCATACGATTCCCAAGTATGAACCCACACATAAATCAAGGTGTAACCATCAGGTTATAGCATACTAGGGTTTCAACAATAATAGTGTACTCCATGATTGTATTAGTCATTCAAAGACTATTCATACCCAATTACCATCATTTAGTTTTATTAAAGCTAGGTATAACAAGCTATACCTCATTAGGGTTACATATCAACACAATATGGTTATCATCCCTTCTATTCATATGAGTGAATAGGTAAGGCTAACTTAGTAAGGGTAACCCTCCATTTGTTCCATCATCATTCAAACCATACCACCATACCATAATGTCACCCAGAACCATTGGATGTTTAAAAGTTAAGATCTTTGGTTGTTTACATAAGTAAACACCTTAGATAAACCACCTATGAAGTCCTTGATTTGTTCTTTAGAAAGAGTCACCATATAATCCTAGGCATCCATTGATGAACAACACAGAAAGTTGCATTGGAGGTAGGGTAAAACCCACAATCGAATATTTATTTAGAACAAGCCATCTATTATCAACAAGTAAGATCCTTAAGTTGATCATATAAAGGAAACCATTTAAATCACATTATTAGGACCAACATATTACATAGCCATCATTTCAATTTATTGGGGAAATAAACATTAGATCTTGACCATTGGGTCAAGTTCATATGCTAAAACCATCAATTACGGTATAGGTCTGACCATTGTATCAAGTGACCCAAGATACCATTGAACTAAGGCTTAATTGATGCTAAAACTACAATGCTTGACTCACCATAGGTTGTAGAGACCTGATTCACCATAGGTTGTTAGATCAACACTAATTCATTAATCAACATCAAATATTAAGCTAATGTCAACATTGATTGATAACATCAGTAGGGTACTTAATGGTTGATCATTAAACTTCTAATTGATCCTAAAACTGACCTAAGGGGGTGAACATAGGTTGTCACCATCATTTGACACCCTTGATCATGACCATTAGTTGTTATGAATACAACACCATAGGGTTGTTGCAATGGTACCATCATCGGGTGATGATTTATAGACGAAATCAGCTTAAAACCCTAAAATTGACCATTGTTTGATAGGTGCTGAGCACCATGGGTTGTCAAAACAACCTGATCCAAGCCATATAATACCTTAGGAATAATGTACACATGATCACAGGTTCATATATAGCTGAAATCAGAATAGAAAACATTATAAAAATCAAACTTCAAGTCAAGCATAGATTTTTAGTGCATGGATCATCATTTTCAAGCAAGAACATGATCTAGAAAACTTATGGAAAGCAATAAACATGGAGCAAGTTATAAAACTTTCCTCTAATGAAACCCCACACAGAAGAAATCTCGAGCAGGTAAGGTAGAAAATCCAAGGGTAAGCTATGAATTCGTCCATCTAGCACCTTTCTTCATCAAATGAGCAAATCATAAGCATAAGGAGCAAGAAAGGTAGGGTTTTAGAGCTTTAGAGCAAATTCTACCATAGAACATTTTTCTGGTTGTGCACTACTGATTTTAACATTTAACAGAGTTAATTAGGTTCGATCAATCATGTAATTTCACAGATTCACATCGCACACATATCAGTCAACTAATTAGCATCGAGCAAGCATTAATAATTTAAAGATGCAGATTAGGGGTTGAGCAGTGCCGACGCTGCCCGACACCTGCGTAAACGCTGACATCTGTGAATAACACTTCTTTTAACTGAAACGTCTGATTATTCAAGTTTAATCATGCAAATGGTGGTGATATTCAACTCACCGCAATTTGAAATGTCCAAATTCGACTGGGAACACATCCAAATGCCTATTTCCAGGTGTCAGCACTTCATCTTCAACCTCCAAACAGCCCTGGTTTAGAACCTTCTCCACGTACAAGTTGGAAAGGAGGGCTAGTTGGGTGCTGCTCGTGGCTATTAGCTACAAAATCGTGCTTAAGCGCCAAGGATGAACTCAAGGATGACGCTTGGTGCTGCTACTCGCACCCAATCGGTCCCTAACTGCTACTTCTTGCAGCAGCTGCTGCTGCTTGCTGGGGTGCCGCCCCTAGGGCACCTTTGGGCTGGTGAAGGTGAAGGGAAGGTTGAGGAAGGAGATGCGCAGCTGGGCGCCACCGAAACGACCCTCCCAAGGCCCTAGTCAACCGTCGCCATTGCTTCTTGGTTGACACAACACTGCTGGGCGCCACACCTGCAACAGGTCAGCCGCCCTAGCAGGTCAGGCTGCTGTTGGGTGCCCCTTGGGTGAGCTAGAGGAAGAAGAAAGAGAGGGCGCCTGCAGATCAAAGCTACCAAGCCCTAAATCACCTGTACGTTGCCCCCCTCTGTTGCTGGTCTATTGGGTGTCACTCTGTCGATTCTGGGCATCCCTCGTTTTGGGGGAGAAAGGAGATAAGGAAGAAAGGAAAACGAAAAGAAATATAAAGCCAAAAACTGGGAAATTTGCAAATTCGACCCTAGAAATTGAAAAAGTCATAACTTCCGCCTCGTAGGTCCATATCAACTAATTTCTTTTGCAACATTTCAAACGTGAGATCCACTACAATCCCAAGGCATGAAAATATTCTATTTAGCTTTTCTCAGCTAATCAAAACACTAATCACATCTTAAGCACTTAACTTAGCTTAATCAACATATCTAGGTTAGATTAAGGTTATAAGCATTCAATTATGGTAATTAAGCTTATTAAAGTCATTAAGAAAGTTATGGGCCTTATATATATATATATATATATATATATATATATATATATATATATATATATATATATATATATATATATATATATATATATATAAAGAGAGAGAGAGAGTCAGGCTAGAATACACTCGAGTGTATTCGGAGCAGAATACACTCAAGTAGTTTTTCATGATGCAATTTTTTTTTTCAAAAATCTAATCTGTTGATCTTCTTAATCATCTTGTGAATAACTCATATAAAAAATTTGAGCACATTTGGACATTTATAGTTCATGCTATAAAGACTGCAAAAATTATGCATTTCAAATTAGTTTCGTGCGTCGATTTTGTTGCCCTCGGATGAGTGACTTACACTCATCCAATTGGGTTCAAAATTTGTACGTAGCCTAACTATAGTATGACAAAAAAGATCAATGGTTTACATCTTGCAAAAAATACTCTTAATATGCAAACACACTTGAGTGTATCTGTGCGATCTGTACACTCAAGTGTATTCTAGTCTGACTCTCTCTCTATATATATATGTATACATGTATACATATATGTATATATATATATATATATATATATATATATATATATATATATATATATATATATATATGTGTGTGTGTGTGTGTGTGTGTGTGCAATTTACACACATCACCCTAAAATCAGTTTTGATGGTGAATATGTAGCATGGTTATGGCCAATAACCCTAAATATCTGTGCATGGTGGTTACATTTGTTTATTCCTATTTTTTCTCCATTGCATACCAAGTCTCTACTTCATATTCCAATTTTAAATGTATTATTCATTCCTACCTTTTCTCCCCTCAAATGTAACTTGAGGATTCTCTATTATCATGTAATAAGTAATGGCATTAGGATATTTTATATCTTGTTACTATGAAGATGCCAAGACAACCGAATGGAGGACCATGGAGGTAACATGATTGGGGAGACAACCAACCGACTGACTAGGAGGAGATCTGACCGGTTCAAGGGTTGAACCGATCAAACCAACTTGTCAAGAACATATCTTCATCAACAATGGATTTATACATGAGATGTAGACCCTAGGTGGTGCTAATTCCTTGAGGCTCCAAGGAATTATAATAGAATGGCCATAACCATCACTTATGTTTTACTGCATGTTTTTGTTTGTGGGATATTCCATGTATACAATATATACTATAAGTATGTGGTGGTTGGATATGTATATGTATTTATAAATACAAAAATCCCTCAATAACATATTAAGTATAAGATTCTTTCCATTAGAAACACACTTGAAAATCTTGATCGACTATGTGTGGGCACGCCAAGCATGGTGTGATGTCCATCTCATGGAAGTGTGATGGTAGTTATGTGGGCCTACCAAGAGGGGTGCATTACTATCATGTTGGATTTTGGGTCAGGCTTAACAGGGTGTCCTTAATGAGATTAAGCACTTAGAAGCATGCATATGGCTAAGATTTTGGGTCAGGCTTAATAGGGTGTCCTTAATGAGATTAAGCACTTAGAAGCATGCATATGGCTATGGAAAAGAGTTCCACATATCATATATCCAAGAATTCCATAAAATGCAATTAGAAAATGTTGCCTACCTTAATAATTGATTATAGACGTTGTCGTTGGTCGGGTAATGATTCAGTTGTTTTGGATCTTGACTCACTAGAAGGTTGTACGCTACAATATTCTGAATTGATATGTGAGGGATATCAATTTGAATAAAATAGCGAGAGAAATAATTAATTAAAGGCCTAATAAAATACAATCAAATATTTTTCAAATCAAATCAAAAGTGTTTTGACAAATGTAAATTTTCTCTTGTAGAATCAAATGACACTTAAATCATAGTTGTAGTCTGTCCTTAGGAAGGACAAACTTAAAGCGACAAATTCCCATGACTGATTTGGGACTTCGAGAAGGGTTCTCAGTGATGAGCATAAGCTCTATGTCCTAGAAACACCCGTTCCATAAATACTTTCTCCTGATCTGCTTAGGGCTAAGGTGGATGCTTACTAGAAGCATGCCAATGATACCTTGGACATAAAACACCATATGCTAAGTTGCAAAAAGCAGTGTGAAGACACAGGGATGCTTGAGACGATAATACATCTTAAGAAAATGAACCATAATCATGCAAACAAAAAATGTACAAAGTCTCAAAAGTGATCTTTGAGTGTAAGATGACAGAGGGAGACTCAATTGAGACCCATGTTCTCAATATGATTGGACATGTGGAACATATAGAAGAACTAGGATTCTCTTTGACCCAAGAGTTCACCATAGATATGATTTTGCAAGCATTTCCTTAACCATATAGCCATTTTATCGAGGTCTACCACTTCAATAATATGGTTGGACCATTGTCAGATTTTCTTGGCATGCTGATTAATGCCGAATCAAGAATGAAGAAGGACAAATCCATGACGATGATCAGTGGAGTGAAGTCGAAGGATGAAAGCAAGGACATGAAGTATTCTAAGGATGATCGTAAATCCATATCTTTAACACTCAAGATAAGGAGAAAGAAAAGTACAAGAGGAGTGTTTACTTTGTACTTGAAGGCATTCAAGAAGAAGAAGATGGAGATAGAGATCTCCACTTTTGGTATATATGTTATTGAGATAAACTTATCTATTTCTTCATCTTGGGTACTGGATACTGGATTTGGACCTCACATGTGTTCGAATATTCTTGATCTAAAAAGAAGTAGGCCTTTAAGAAAGGGTAAGGTCGGATAGCGAGTTGCAAATGGAGCAAGAGGTGCTGCTATTGGAGTTGGATACTATAATATATCTCTACCCACTAGGCTTGGAATAGAGTTAATGAACTTCTATTATGTACCTTCAATAAATAGAAACATTATTTCTATATCTTGTATGGACAAGGATGGATATGAATTTCATATTAAGATTGGTCAATGTTATATTTCTAAAGATAATTTTTTTTTATGATAGTGCCCCATTGTCTTATGGTCTTTATTTCCAGGATGTAAATATAGATGCTTATAATGTATATACCAAAAGAGTAAAAACACAACAATTCAAATAAAACATATCTTTGGCATTGTCATCTAGGTCACATAAGTTAGAATTGCATATCTAGACTCATAAAGATCTTTATCTGGACTCTTTTGATTCCGAATCAATAGAGACATGTAAATCTTTTTTATTGGGAAAGATGGCCAAAGCCCTTACATTGGTTGAGAGGGCTAGTGATATATTAGGATTCATACATATTTATGTATGAGGCCCTTTTAAAACAATCTCTAGAGGTGAGTATTAGTACTCCATTACCTTCACTGATTTCTTCACTATGCCTACGTTTACCTGATGAATCATAAGTAAAACAACCTTGAAAAGTTCAAGGATTTCATGAATGACATAGAAAAGCAACTTGGCATGAGTATTAAAGAACTTCATTCTGATCAAGGTGGAGAATACTTAAGCAAAGGGTTTGAGGACCTTCTGCAAGCCCATGGTATTGTATTACAATGGACTCCACCTGGAATACCTCAACATAGTGGTGTATTAGAAAGAAGGGATGACATATGGCTAGATATGGTGTGATTAATGATAGTTTAGCTGAACTTTTGACTGCCTTCTGGGTTTTTTCTCTTGAAACCTCAGTGTTTACACTAAACTGGGCACTAACTAAATTGAGTCAAAAATACACCATATGAGATATGGTATGTGAAGCATCCCAATGTGTCTTTTACAAAAAATTGGGGTTGTGAGGCTTATATGAGAAAGTAGTTTCATAAAATGCTTGGACCCATACATGATAAATGTTATTTTGTTGGATATCCTAAGGAAACCAAATGATATTACTTTAATTCTCTATATGACAAACAAAGTGTTTGCTGCCGGAGATGCCGCATTACAAGAAAAGGAATTTATTTCTAAAGGAATCAGTGGGAGGAAAGTAAAACTTGAAGAGGTTCAAGACCAATAAGAAATCATTGAACTGTTAGATGTACAAGAGGAACAAGGATAATCACAAGTTGTTGTGGAATCTCAAATTCCTCAAGTAACATAAGAGCCTCATAGATCTAGTACGACACACTTTGAGCCTGAATGATTTGGATATCTTGTGACACCAGAAGGTAGTGAGATGGTCATAGACAATGAGCCAACAACCTATCTAGAAGCTACTAAGGGACCATAGTCTAAGAAATGGCTTGAGGCCATGAGATCTAGGATGGAATCCATGTACAACAATAAGATATGGACCTTGGTGGATCCACTTGAAGGAGTAAAACCTTTGGGGTGAAAATGGGGGTTCAAGAAGAAAACCGACATGGATGGTAACGTACAGACCTATAAGGACAGATTGGTTCAATGGGTTTCAGAAAAGTTCAAGGTATTGACTATGATGAGACTTTTTGTCCATTTGTCATGGTTAAGTCCATCAGGATCATGCCTACCCTTAAAACTTATGATGACCATGAGATTTATAAGATGGATGTTAAAATTTCATTCCTTAACAAGAATCTTCTTAAAGATGTGTACATGACACAACCTGAGGGTTTTATAAATCCAAAGGATGTAAATAAAGTCTGCAAGTTGTTAAGATCAATCTATGTATTGAAGCAAGTATCTCGGAGCTGGAATCTTTGATTTGGAGAAATAGTAAAAAAAGTTTGTCATTGTCAAAACTGAAGATGAACTTTGTGTGTACAAGAAGGTTAGTGGGATCATGATTTTATTACTCATATTGTACGTAGATGACACATTATTGATGGGGAATTTTATCCCAAATTTACATATGGTAAAGACCTGGCTTGGAAATATGATCTTAGTGAAGGACTTAGGAAAAGCATCCTACATCTTAGGAATCAAGATCTATAGAGATAGATCTAGAAGGCTTCTTGTACTAAGTCAGAGCACATACATTGACAAAGTGTTGAAGAGGTTCAACATGGAGGGCTCAAAGAGAGAAAACCTTCCCATGTCTCATGGAGTTGCCATCTCTAGAGCTCAATGCCCCAGTTCTTGTGAAGAAAGGGAACATATGAGTAGGACTCCATATGCATCTACAATTGGATCCATGATGTACACAATGTTATGACTTTATTCTGATATCTCATATATCTTGAGAATATTGAGAAAATATCACTAAGATCCAAATGATTCCTACGAGATAGTCGTAAAGAACATCCTTAAATACTTGAGAAGAACTAAGGATCAGTTCCTTGCCTACGATGGAGAGGAAGAGTTGGTGGTAAAAGGTTACACAGATGCAAGCTTCCAATCTGACAAAGATGATTATCAATATCGTAATCAGGATTTGTATTTTGCCTCAACAATAGAGTTGTGAGATGAAAGAGTTCCAAGAAAGAGATAGTTGAGAATTCAACAACAAAGGCCCAGTAAATTGTTGCATCAAATGCAACAAAGGAGGTTGTTTGGATCAAGAAGTTTGTCTCAGAACTTGGGGTGGTTCCAAGCATCTGTGATGTAATTGACTAATATTGTGACAACAACAGAGCTATTGCACAAGATAATGAACCTAGATCACATCATCATTCAAATCATATACAAAGGTGTTTCCATCTCATATGAGAGATTGTACAACAAGGAGATGTGAAGATTTGCAAAGTGCCAATCGAGAACAATGTGGTAGGCCCCTTAACAAAATCACTTTCACAGAAGAAGCATGATGGTCATGTTAGATCACTTGGAATCAAATTCATGGGTGATTGGTTCTAAGTGTAAGTGGGAGTTTGTTGGTATGTATACCCATAGAGCCAATCATATAATGATTGTAATGAGAAATCTTGTAAATGATTTGATTGTTAATAAAGGCAGTCTTCCAATTGATTCTATTTTATTTAGTATGAGATAATGATGTAACATAATAATTGTCTAAATAATGATAGTACTCAATTATGTATGTTTTTGCGTTGATGACCTAAATAATGAGATCATATGAATGCCAATAGTATATACATTATTGCTATGTCCCTATTCATATGTTATAGTGGAAGGCTGATAGACAACCATAACACATAAGACTAGAGTGTGTACTGGTTGATGATAGAATCTCATCAATCATGATATGTGATGTTAGACCAAACACATACATACTTATAGAGAACAATGTATTAGACAGACCCACCATGATAGTGACACACGGAAACCATTACATGATATTTATAATAATCTCTCATAGTGTTGATGGTGATTATGGTAATTATGCCTAAAATCACTACACTTATCACACATCATTCAGTGTACCTTGACATCATCCACTGTGACCTTGAATAAGGTTTGCCATAAAGGTGATGATCAGATGCACTATAATACATGGGGATGACTATAAGTGATGTAGATGGGATTTGTCCCTCCTACAGGAGTATGATATCCTAGACACTTGATTAGAAAGACTAAGAAATGTGTGGCCATGCACATGTGAGTCAATATGTGATATTGATCTTACATATAACTCAGAAAACAAGGAACAAAGTCTGAATATTGAAGAGGATGACGACTCCATGCCTCAATTTCAATCTAGATATCAGTGACAAAGGAACTATACAAACACTATAACACCAAGAACAAGATTGTTGGTTGAAGTTGTTCTCCAACTTTCCGATTACTTGGATACCAATGATATGTTTCTAGATACTACTCATTGCTTATAATGTCATAAATTGGTTATTAATATACTCTATCAATGTAATATGGAACCTATAGGGACACACACATAGGATACACTTGGAATAGGAGTTTATTCATGAAATGCATTTAAATTGGTTACTAAATATGTCTGGGTATTAGATCTAAACAACAATTGACTGAATAAACTCTGAACCAAACGATTCATAGAGTGAAACGATCGGTTGGAGTGTCAGGTTGATTGGAAATTGCAATGGCTGAATTATGGATGAACTAGGGCATGAAACGAAGGGTTCATTAAGTGAACCAATCATCTCATTGTACCAAATGACTAGTTCATGTGATGAACCACTCAATTCAAATGATCAATTTAATTGCATCAAACATTAGTGTTGACGTCATGTTATGCATTAATTGGAAATTAAATAGCCAATACAATTGTGATTGTGAAACATGACAAAATGATTAGTTCAAGGGATGAACCGACCAGTTCGCATGCCAAAGAATCTTCTTCTCCGCTCATAGGATGTGAATATTGGTGAGATTCTGGTCCCTTCCACTCCCACTCAGACTGGGAACCCTGACCCTAACTCTCCTATAAATAGAGCGGTACGGGGGTTGCTTAGACACATCAATTGCCTCTAACAATTGTTGTCTTTTCTGGTTGTGGTAACTGAGAGAACCAGAGCAAGTCCTACCCGATAAAGGGAGGGTTAGCAAGGATGGAAATTGTGGGAGAGCAAGTTGGTGCTAGTACACCAATGAGAAGGGGCAACTCCTTCTTGTCTATTCTTCTAGAATGAGAAGAGTTCCCTGTGGTCCGTGTGGACTACTTTAGAGGTGATGTGTTTTTCTTTCTACGAGGAGAACATCAAGTTGTTGTATGTGGTGATCAACCAGGAGCTGCCGCAAAAACTATTCAAGTGTGAATTGATGAAAGGTGCATACTTTGACGAGGCGATTGTCACCGGAATTGCTCTAGGATCATATATATCATCAAAACCATCTTTCCCATTATAAAGTTTTTGACATAATCTACTATTATTAAGGGGAATATGCTAGTTAATATTTTATTTTTGTTTCATGTTCTTCCACCATATTTTCCTACAATGGTATCAGAGCCACATCAATCTTTATGTTTTGGGATAATTGATATGATCATATTTTTGGTTTTCATCATTTATTTATTGATTAAGATGCAAAGACTTAAACTAATTAATGTTCATATCCGATTAAAAATCACGTACATTCCCAAACTAATATATTATATATAATATATATTATATAATATGATATGTATTATATATATATATAATATGTGTCACCCTAAAAGCTGGTTTTGGTGGTGGATATGTAGCAATGCTATGACCAATAACCCTAAATATCTATGCATGGTGGATGTGTTTGTTTATTCCTATTTTATCTCAGTTTGCATATTGAGCCTCTACCTTATGTTCCAATTGTGAAAGTATTATTTTGTCAAACCTTTTATCCCCTTAAATGTAACTAGAGGTTTCTCTATGATCATGTAATATGTAATAGCATTAGGATAGTTTTACTCTTATTACAGTGAAGATGTCATGTTGACTGACTAGAGGACCATTAATGTAAGACGACCAACCGATTGGCTAGGAGGCAAGTCGACCTGTTCAAGGGTTGAACCGATCAACTCAGATTGGAAAGAACAATCTTCATCAACAACAATTTTGTGCAGGAGATGCAGACCCTAGGTAGTCGTAATTCCTTGAGGCTCTAAGGAATTACCATAGAATGTCCATAACCATAAGTTATGTTTTATTGCAATTTTTTGTGGGACATAGCATGCAATGACATGTACTATAAGTATGTGGTGATTGGATATGTATATGTATTTATAAACACAAAACTCCCTCAATAACATATTACATCTAAAATGCTTTCTATTAGCAACAGACTTGAAAAGCTTGATCGACTATGTGAGGGCATGCCAAACATGATGCACTATCCATCTTGTGCAAGTGTCATGGTATTTATGTGGGGCCTACCAAGAGGGGCGCATTTCTATCATGTTGGCTTTTAGTTCAGGCTTAACTGGGTGTCATTAATGCGATTAAGCACCTAGAAGCATGCAACAGACTATCGTAAAGAGTTGCACATATCATCTATCCCAGAATTACATAAGATGCAAATGGCAAACGTTTCCTACCATAATAATTGTTTATGGATGGTGGCAATGGATGACTTTTGGGTCAGGCTTAACTAGAGAATCTTATTGGCTAGAACTTTGAAAACCAAAACTTTTTCCTAGATTATCCAAAAATTACAAAAAGATATGTTTTAGAATCTTGATAATTTTCTCTACATTTTATTTTAGATTTCATCGCCTGATTCACAAGTTCTAAAGATTATTTTTATGGCTTTAAATCTTTGTAATGTCACATTAAAATTTAAAGAATGTTTTAAAAGATAAAATTGAGATCTTGAAGTCACATCCATGGTCAGTAACTCTGAACATTATCTCTAAGATATAATCATGTGTAAATCTAGGTTTTTATTGAAGATTTGAGTTTTACACTTTTGTTTTCAGATACGATCTTAGAAATAACTAAAGGTGACATCAGAATTAATAAAATGGTGATTTGGGGTCAAGATTTCTTCAAGAATCTTTAAACTCATTGTTAGGTCTTTGACATGAGCCGACCTAGGGTTTAACTGATGGATTTGGATTTATATGGTTTTCTAATACATATACATAAATCCTAACTGATGGATCTAAACCTATATATAGTTTGGGTTCACTATAGACTTGGAGGGTTTGAATTCAATATCTGATTTAATAAATAATGTTGAGGTATGTGCATCATTCTTGATTATCTAGGAAATACCATACTGATTAATATATTTTCGCATATGAGGCATTACTTGTTTAAATTTTGATTATACTTGAGCATATCTTCTAGTTTCTTGCTAGATCATGAATTATTTCCGGTGTTCTCATTTGAGGTACTCTGACCTATTTTGTGACTTGGATGATCTCATACTCTATGATCCCATCTTCAATTATTTAATATTTATTATGATCAAACATGAATCTTGCCTTTACATTGATGTGTGTGTGAAAATGGGCTAGATTTTATTTATTATAGTAGTACATCTATACTTTCATATTATACTGGACATGTTTATTTTTTCCTGAGTGTGCATTTTTCACTCATATATATTATAGGGGCGTATGTATTCCACCCACGGTGTGCGTCTTCCACCCAATATATATTTAGGCTTGAGATTTATGGGTTTTCCTACATAAATAAAAATGGTCTAATTGTTTACATGCACTATTTAAGAAATTATTATTGTTGATATATGGTCGGATTATCTTTATACCATGTATCTCTATTATTATAAAGCCTCATTTTTTGTCCTTTTAAATCTTCTTAAAACACTTTAATTTGAGCTCTTCTTTAAATTGTTACGTGTCTTACCTTTCAAATACCTTAAGTATTGTCTAGATGTAATTTTTGCACATACTTAGTGTTCACTGATGTCCTTTCCTTTTTGTTTTTATTCTACCCTGGGTGTTGCATTCAACCCACCTAGAGGTTGCACGACCTAAGGACCAAGAGATAGATGGTGATGTTAAAAAATAGCTATTGAGGATTTCTGATATGGAAAGGTTACTCACCACAGACTGACCCGAATAGTTTAAACCTTAAATTTAGTTAGAAGCCTTCTCTGGCTCATTAGATGAAATTTGTTGACAATATCATGTAATAGTTTGATTTAAATTTCCATTACAAATTGACTATGTTCATGTTGTCATTTTGTTTTAAAAAATATTGTGAACCTAATTATTTGATTAGCTTTAGTTTGTGGGATATGATGTATTGAGGAATTTTACAATTATTTCATTAAATTTAATTAAGGAGTGGTCCCTTCCATGCCTCATTCCTTACAAGAATGGTATCAAAGCCAGGGTTGTGCCTAGTAATATAACTATTTTAGAAGTCCTTACTTAGGACGTATGCTTTACTCGTTAAACATATATTTCAAGAGATCCAACCTGTTTGGTGATACTAGTAATACCCCTAATTCTGGTGTTTTGGAAGGATTCTCCACACCAGAGAACCCTCATTTTAGCATGGATCCCCCTCCTTGGAACATCTCCAACTCTGCTCATGGGTTCGTCAACACCACCACCTCTACTTTAGCTGACCTCACCCCTGAGCAAGAGTTAGCCTTCCTATGATAGTTTCTCAACACGACTATGGTTGCAAAGTTGAACACCCCTCCAATGCCAGAAAAGTTGAAGGAGTACCCTCTGGCTGACTTCATGAAGATGCAACCCCCCTACTTCAAGGGTGAAGGGGTATTAGACATATTCAATAAGGCAGATGGTAGGGTTTTAGAAATGAAGAAGACTTTTGAGGATATGGAATGACCTCCTCACCAGAAGGTCAGGTTCACTTCATATGTACTAGATGGACCAACACGTGTATGGCGGAATGGGATAACGTAGACTCGTGGCATCTCTAATTTGACCTGGGAGTAGTTGTTGGTGCCATTCTGAGAGAAATACATCTACAATGCTGCTCTTAAGAAGAAAGAAGTGGAGTTTTATAGTCTAAAACAAGGATCTCTCAATATCCCTGTGTATGTGCAAAGATTCCTACTTCTAGAGCGGTATGCAGTGTATGCAGTTGGATTAACTGAAGAGCAAAGGGTTGATCTATTCTTTCAAGGCCTCAATTATCATGTGGGTCAATGCCATAATCCCTCATCTCCCTCTGACCTTTCAACAAATGATGGATAAAGCCCTAGAAGTGGAGTCTTATCCTAGATTTCAAGCTCCAACGTAGAACAATAAGAGGAAGAACTCTTATTGTGATCAACTTCGGGAAAAGTGTAACCATTTCTACCACCACCATCCTTGTGGTAAGTGCCAACATTGAAAGGTAGTTGTACTAAGAAATGATTGACCTATAATATGCCATGAGTGTGGACACGTTGGACACTTCAGACCCCAGTGACCTCGACTATAGCAATGTCAAGTTCCTGCCCAGCAGCCTACCAATTAGCCTCAGCCTAACCTGAATCTACCTCCTAGAAACAACCATAACAAAAAGATCCCACAAGGTTGACATCCTATAGTAGAGCATCATGTTGGATGTGTTTTTTCAATGGATGTTGCTGACATTGGTGATGACAATGAAGTAATAGAATGTATTGTACACCTCTATATACAACCCATACAAGCTATGTTTGATTTTGATTCTTTAAATACCTTTATATATTCAAAGCTTGCCGAGATGTTAGACATAAAGCCTGCATATATGAGCTATATTCTTGAAGTTCAAACCCCATGTGGTAAGATATGTTCTTCTTATCCAAAAACCACACCCGTTGATTTATGTATATCTAGAAAGATGTCTACAATTGAGTTCATATTCTTGAATATGATGGATTTCAATGTCATCTTGGGTATGGATTGGTTGAAAAGTTTAAGGTAGCCTTGTTATGTGATGATAAGAAGGTTAGCTTGCTTCACCCAATTGATGAATGGTTTTGCATAAAAGGCAGAAAATGTGAGGAAAGACAGTTCATCATATCGGCCATGAACACAAAATTATATCCCATGGATGTTGTGCTTATTTGTCCTCCATTGTCTTGGACCCTTTACCACCTTAGTTAGAAAATATTGAAGTGGTTCGAGACTTCCCTGATGTGTTTCCTGAATCGTTACCTGATATTCATCCTTATCGAGAAGGTCGAGTTCACCATCGATCTCGTACCGAGTACCAACCCCATATCAAAACCACCCTATCATATGGCACCCATGGAACTTGTAGAGCTTAAGAAACAACTAAAAGAACTTATCAACGTGGGGTTTGTTCGCCCTTGTGTATATCCATGGGGAGCTCATGTTATGTTTGTAAAGAAGAAGGATGGTTCTTTGAGGATGTGTATGGATTACAAAATGGGAGTTAGATGACTGTGAAGAACCGATATCCTCTACTGTGCATTGATGATCTATTTAATCAGTTGAAGTTTGATACAATTTTCTCTAAGATGGATTTGTAAAGTGGTTATTATCAAATGCGGGTAAAAGATGAATACATACCAAAAACAACCTTCCATACTCACATTGGGCACTATGAGTTCCTAGCGATGCCCTTCGGGTTGACTAATGCCCCTGCCACTTTATGGAGTTGATGAATTAGGTTTTTTTTCCATATCTTGATGACTTTGTGGTAGTGTTCATTGAAGACATTCTCATCTACTCCAAGACAATGAACTAACATTGAGAACATTTTTGGATTATCTTGCAGACACTTTTTGAAAATCAACTATATGCCAAGTTTTCTAAGTGTGAATTCTGGATAAAGGAAGTGATGTTCTTAGGTCATGTCATATTAGTGGGTCACATAGCTGTGGATTCAGCCAAATTTGAAGTTGTGACTAAGTGGCAACCTAACAAAATCCCTCTGATATATGAAGTTTCTTGGGCCTCGTTGGTGATTATAGACAATTTATCAAGAAATTTTCTGAGTTGGCTAATCCTCTAACCAAGTTGACTCACAATGACACCAAGTTTATCTTGTCCACAGAAGGTGAGAAAAACCTTCTAGTACTTAAAAATTGTTTGACATCTGCTCCTATTTTGGCCTTACCTGTAGGAGCAAAGCCTTATGTTATCTTCACTAAGCGTCTAGACAAGTCTTAGGTTGTTTTCTTATGCAGAAAGGATGGGTTATATCCTATGACTCCCTCCAATTGAAGCCTATGAAGAAAATTGGCCAACTCTTGACCTTGAACTCACAACTATTGTTCATGCTCTCAAGATTTGGAGGCATTATTTTTATGGAGTGAAATTTGAAGTTTTCATAGATCATAAAAGTCTTCTCTATCTTATGATGCAATTAGATGAAATTTTTGAAGGATTATTATTTTATGATCACATATCATCCTGGAAAAGCCAATGTAGTTGTCGATGCTCTTAGTTGTAAGAAAGATGTTGTTTGTGCATCTCTAAGTAGTTTTGTGTGAAAAAACATGGAGCATGTTTCTAGATGGATACCTGAGTTGAAGGATAATGTAGATGATGTTGTCATAGATAAAATGTGTCTGCACATGGAAAGTCTCTCAATTACTATGTCTTGGATCTCTAAGGTTATAGCGATACAAGTAGCTAGTCCTGACCTTAGGGTGATGAAGACGATGACATAAAGACCACTATTTGATTTCTCTATTTGTGTTGATGGTGCAATACATTTTCATCACCAATTGTGGATATTGGATGTGGATGATCTGAGATAGAAGGTGTTGAGTGAGGCACATGGTTTGAAATATACAATTCACCATGGCACTATAAAGATGTATAAGGATCTACAAATAAGTTTTTGGTGACAAAATGTGGAGAAGGACATCTCTACTTTTGTTGTGAAATATTTGACCTGTCAGCAAGTAAAGATTGAACATCAAAGGCCTGGTGGACTTTTACAACCCCTTGAAATAACTGAGTGGAAGCGGAAAAATTATTATGATAGATTTTGTGACAAGATTTCCTAAGTGCGGAGGTGGTAATGATGTTGTCTAGTTGTGATTGATTGACTTAATAAGTCTGCTCATTTCTTTCCTTTTAATACTACATATAAGGTTCCTAACATGGTGTAGATTTATGTAGACTTGATTGTGCAACTACATGGCATGACAAAGTCTATTGTGTCATACAGAGACCCTAAGTTTACTTCTCTCATATGGAGACATATTTAAGAGGACACGGGTTCAGATTTATGCTTCAGTTTTTCTTACCATCCCTAGACCAACTGATGTGATGATTTTGAGTCGCATTTATAGACCTGTTTCATATGTGTTTTATGCTTTAATTAGTCATTTCTATGGTTAATATCGCATAATTCATCCACTTAGGTTTTTGATGCTATTTTATGTCAAATCCCCTTTATTTCGTCATTTTGAGAATTAATTGTCAAAATATTATTATTTGTGTGAACTTATTTGGTTTCATGTTTGAATTTTAGGAAAAACGAGTATCTGCTTCCGTCGATACCATCGACGGAAGTCGATACCATCGACTTGATCACAGGTCGCCAGCTGAAAGGAGCAGCAAATCGTCGATACTATCGACTGGGGAGTCGATGGTATCGAGTCACATTCAGGTTGCCGGTGAAGAAGCAGTCGATAGTATCGACACCCAGTCGATACCATCGACGCACGGAGGCTATAGCGACGCAAAATGACAAAAACTGACGCTTACAGGAAGTCGATACCATCGACCTACATCGATGGTATCGAGACTACATCAGAAACTCAGACAAAAAGAAAGAAGGGCTGCCGCTACCACACTGGGTCGATACCATCGACCCGCGTCAATGGTATCGACACCGTCAGATATGCGTTTGATTCAGATTGTTCCCAATCGGAAGGTCATGGTTAATTAGCGACCTAATGAGGGATTTATACCTAATGATGGCCGCCCAGACGAGAGGATCATCTCATTAGACATTGCACAAGTACCGAGGAGCGAGAGAGAGGAGAACGGAGGCTAGAAGCTCATACTTGTTGATCCGGGGGCCGAAGAAGACGGATTCCACCACCGAGAGGCGGTAGAGAACGCATTCTACACCAAGGATCAACTGGTTCTTCTCTGTTCAGGGGTTTTCCCTTTCATTCCATGTTTTTCACATGTTTTCCCCTATTTCTACCATGTACTTGTGGGAGATGAACATGCGGGGCTAATCCCCTTCATCTTTAGGACCGGGAGTAGCCCGGCAATTCTTTGTATGACAATTTTATAGTAGTGAATCCTATTTTATCTCTTAAATCCGTGGTATGGTTTCGTTTTCTCAAAGTATTGTTATGCTTGATCACCATGATAATAATCTAATGCCCTTAATCCCTTTGAAAGAAGGATTAACGGTTGAAAAGAAATGAAATCTACATTAATCGATAAATCCCTTGAACAAGGCGGTGTAAAATTAATGGTGGAAACTGAGAGATCGTTCATAATGCACCTAGTTTAGGGTATAGGTTACTACGACGGTGGAACCGACCTAAACCTAGGTAGTGATTTGCACCACGACAATGGGTAATTCTGTTTTCAGGCCACTACCAGGATAGAGAGATAAAATTAAATAGCGATATAGAATTTAATACAATGAAAACCCGCGGTGAAACCGCAATCCTAAAGATACCCTTTTGAATTGATTAAACCAACATTTAATCGATTGCTTCTTTTGTCTTGTTTTTATTTTTCTTTTATTTTTAACAACAACTCTCAACTTGTTAATCGGCTTAGCTGATCGCGAGTGGTTAGTAGGAGTTTCCGACGATTGCACGTATCCCTGAGTTCGACTTGGGCCTCACAAAGGCCTGTACTACTCGACGTGTTCACTTGCGTTTATACGCACGGTAAATTTGCGTCAAGTTTTTGGCGCCGTTGCCGGGGATACGACAATTTGTTGGAACTTTGAGTGCTACGAGAGGCCATTCTAGGCCACATTTTTTTATTTTAGTTGAAATCATTTCAAATATTTCTAAATTGTTCGATAATTTTTATACTCGTCATAGCACTGTACTGAACTCGATTTTTTTTTATTTCAGGTACTGTGCATGGTGCAAATGCGTAGTACTGACTACGCAGGTCGTGCACCCAAGGTTCCGCTATTGGGACCTGAGGACGAGCATAATCACGAGCAAGAGCACCAAGAAGAGGTAGATTCTGAATTTGAACAGGAAGAGATGGCTGAGCCACAAACTATATGGGAGAAGATCAAGGCTTCTTCCTCATCAGCTTCCAAGGGGCCTATAAAGAAGCAGGCAATCAACATACCGACATATAAGATTGATCCGGCGTTGATAAATCTGGTGAAATCAAATGCTTTTCATGGGCTGAAGAATGAGGATCCTATCGCACACATCAGCCAGTTTGTTGAGAACTGTGACATGGTAAAAATTGATAGGTTTCCACAGGATTCACTGTATCTCAAGCTTTTTCTGAGTTCATTGGCGGGAGCGGCATGAGAGTGGTTACACAATTTAGATGATGAGTTCGTGGAGTCCTGTGACCATATGGTGGAGGTCTTCTTCGAGAGGTTCTTCCCTCCTGAGAAGACTAACGACATGATCCGAAAGATTCACAATTTTACCCAACAGGCCGGAGAGACATATTCTGAGACCTGGGAGAGATTTCAGGTCATGCTGAGGAGGTGCCCGCATCACGGGCTGGATAAAGAGACGTAGGTGAAGATCTTCTATTTCGCTCTCTCTGAGCACGATAGGAGTAATTTGGATTCAGCTGGGTCAGGGTTCTTTCTGAACAATACGAACACCAGATGCTGGGAGATACTAAAGAATATGGCTAGAAAGCAGTCATGGGGTGAGAGAGAAAGAGGCCCGGTAGAGCAAGTTCGAGTAGCAGGTGAGTCTAAGGCAATGAAAGAGATGAATGAGAAGATGGATCTTCTCGCAAAGAAGCTACTAGAAAAGGAGGATATTGAGTCCGGGGATGAGGCTCAAGTCAAATACATGAGACAGCAGCAAGGTTATAGGAACAATGATTATTTATGGAGAAAAGACAAAAAGTTCTCGTGGAAGGATCTGAACAATTTTCTGCAGGATCCGGATGCCAAGCCCTCGCCAGTAACAGAAGACAAGAGCACGGAGTTGCTAAATCAGGTTATAAAACAAAATCAAGAGCTAATGAATACATTTGGCCAGCAAATCAAGCACCAAAGAGAATACATGAATCAATTTGGGCAAACATTACAGAGCCATGGGGCTGAAATGAGGACCATTGAGACATCCATGGCACAGATGGCAGCTGAGATCACCAGTTTGAAGAAACCGGCACATCTGGGTTTTCCGGGGAATACCAATGTTCCCGGGGGAAACCAACAAGCAAAGGCTATTCTGCTTAGAAGCGGTAAGAAAGTGTTGAATCCAAGAGCTAAAGAAACAAGCACACCACAAGCTGAAGGAGAAGGTGAAACTAATGAAGAGCAGCCCGCCCCATTCATAGGGCAGGTTGAAGACATAGCCATGGATGATACTAAAGAGCAGGTTGCAGAGGAGGAACCCCCAAAAAAGACACCTTATGTGCCACCTCATCAAAGGGCACAAGCTATTCTGGTCCCGTATCCAAATAGTGTGAAGGCAAGGAAGGTCGATGCACAGTTCAAGAAGTTCTTAGACAGTTTTAGGAAGCTTTCAGTAAATATTCCTTTATTGGAAGCCATTGAGCAAATCCCGTCTTACGGGAAATTTCTAAAGGACGTCATTACTAAGAAGAGGAAAATTCCGGATACGGAAGTTGTCATGCTAAAGGAGCAAGTGAGTGCCTTCATCATGGGTACTTTGCCGACAAAGAGACAAGATCCAGGGTGTTTTAACATTTCTTGCTATATTGGGAAGGTTAAATTTGGTGAAGCGTTGTGTGATTCAGGGGCATTCATCAACTTGATGCCCCTTTCGACTTTCAAAAAGCTGGGATTGAAGGAGTCACAGTCAAGCAATATGACGATTCAATTGGCGGACAACTCTGTGGTGAAGCCTTATGGAATCTGTGAAGATGTCTTAGTAAAGGTGGATAGGTTTGTCTTTTCGGCAGATTTCGTGGTCATGGAGATGCAGGATGAACATGGCAACGAGCTGTTACTTGGACGTCCTTTCCAAGCTACAGCCGACATGATTTTAGAGATGGGGAGAGGTCGCTTGACCTTGGGAATAGCCGATGACTGCTTTGAGATGGTCATGCCCTCTAGTACTGTGTCATCTAAAGCAAAGGAACAATGCAATATGGTGAAACATATGGATAGTAACATCTCACTCTGTCTTGGGAAGCCATTTCTGGACATGGCTCATGTGATGAGCAAGATGGACAATGGAACTTTGGCTGTGGATATCATGGATCAAACCAAAGTAGTTTCTCTGTGCAAAGCTATAGGATTACCGAATGATGATGCGGAGGACATTCCGCCTTCCATGGAAGATGATGTTATTGCTATTTCTATTCTTGATGCATATCTGGAATTACCATTAGAGGCTTGTTTGGTAAACATTACACATGATTGGATGAGGAGAAAATCACTCAAGGAGTGCGTCAAGATGCTACAGATGCTTCCATGCTTCTATGCGAGGCATTATGAAGATCTAGGTGAACTTCCCCCGCCACTTCAATCATCTTTGATAAGTCCGCATGATTTAGAATTAAAGTCGCTTCCCCCACATCTCAAATATGTCTTTCTAGCTGAGGAAGACAAGTTACTAGTGATCGTTTCTGCTTATTTGAGTGCGGATGAGGAGGAACAATTGTTGATAGTGTTGAAGAACCACCGGGGAGCTTTTGGATGGTCAGTTACAGACATCAAGGGGATTTCTCCTACTCTATGTCAGCACAAGATTCGGCTCGAGGAGGGAGACAAGACCGTGATTCAACCTCAACGACGTCTTAATCCGATCATGATGGAGGTTGTGAAGAAGGAGGTCATTAAACTTCTTGCTGCAGGTATTATCTACGCCATATCAGACTCGACATGGGTGAGTCCCACACAGGTAGTCCCTAAGAAGGGGGGAATTACTGTCACTCAAAATATGTTAAATGAACCTGTCATCACCCGATTGGTAACCGGGTGGTGAGTTTGTATTGATTATTGTCGTTTAAATGCCGCCACGCTAAAGGATCACTTTCCTTTACCTTTCATTGATCAAATCCTAGAGCGTCTTGCCGGTCGATCCCACTTTTGTTTTCTAGATGGATACTCGGGGTACAACAAGATCTCGATTGATCCTTTGGATCAAGAGAAATCTACGTTCACTTGTCCCTATGGGACTTTTGCTTATCGTCGAATGCCGTTTGGTTTATGCAATGCACCGGCGACGTTTCAACGTTGTATGCTTGCCATATTTTCTGACATGGTGGAGCGCTGTCTCGAGGTTTTTTATGGATGACTTTTCGGTGTATGGTGCATCGTTTGATGAATGTCTCTATAACCTAGACAAAGTTTTACAGCATTGCGAGGACACACATTTGGTCCTCAACTGGGAGAAATGTCACATGATGGTGACTGAGGGGATAGTGCTAGGACACAAGGTGTCTAGAAAAGGTCTAGAGGTGGATCCGGTCAAAATTGAGGTCATTTCCAAGTTGCCCCCACCAAATTCTGTAAAAGGGGTAAGAAGTTTTCTGGGACACGCCGGGTTCTATCGGTGATTTATAAAAGATTTTTCTAAAATCACGAAACCTCTATCCGAGCTTTTGGAGAAAGACATTGTTTTCGATTTCAATGATAAGTGTCTACATGCGTTCGACGTTTTGAAAGAAAAACTGATTTCTGCACCGGTTGTTCAAACGTCGGATTGGAAAAAACCTTTCGAATTAATGTGTGACGCTTCGGACTTTGCAGTAGGAGCCGTATTGGGGCAGCGGGTGGACAATAAACCCGCCGTGATTTTTTACGCTTCAAAGACTTTGAATGACGCCCAATTAAATTATACAACTACTGAGAAAGAATTACTCACCGTTGTGTTCGCTTTTGAAAAATTCTGGCAGTATTTAGTTGGATCTAAAGTAGTTGTATGGACTGACCATGCCGCAATAAAATACTTGATGGAGAAAAAAGACGCAAAGCCTAGACTCATTAGGTGGATTTTGCTCTTACAAGAATTTGACATCGAAATCAAGGATAAATCTGGGATTGAAAATGTTGTTGCTGATCATTTGTCTAGGTTAGATAGGGTGGACAAAAAAGATCTACATATACCCATAACCGAGACGTTTTCGGATGAACATATTTTGAAAATTACTTCTAAGGATCCTTGGTTTGCTGAGATTGTAAACTATTTGGCTTGCGGGATCATCCTGGAAGATTGGTCATATCAGGAGAAGAAACGATTTTTCCATTCCTTGAGATGTTATTTTTGGGATGATCCAATTCTTCTTAAGCAATGCAGGGACGGTATCTTGCGCAGGTGTGTTCCTGAGGTGGAGTATGAGAGCGTTCTCCGTCATTGCCATGCATCACCTACGGGAGGACACCATGCCAGCTCGCGCACGACAGCTAAGGTTTTGGAAAGTGTCCTTTATTGGCCAACTTTGTTTTGAGATGCCTACGAGTTTGTGAGGCAATGTGATCCTTGTCAGCGAGCAAGTAATATCTCAAAGCGACAAGAGATGCCCCTGAATGTGTTTCAGGAAGTGGAGGTATTTGATTTGTGGGGCATAGATTTCATGGGACCCTTTGTGTCCTCAAACTCAAATTTGTATATTTTATTAGCCGTTGATTATGTGTCGAAGTGGGTGGAAGCAACACCCACAAGGACTAAAGATTCCACTATAGTGTGCAGGTTCGTGAAAGAACACATTTTCTACAGGTTTGGGGTACCCCGGATGATAATCAGTGATGGGGGTACACATTTTAGGAATCAGAAGTTCTCGACCTTATTGAAGAAATATGGGGTCAAGCACAACATAGGTACCCCATATCACCCGCAGACCCAAGGGCAGGTGGAGGTCTCCAATCGTGAAATTAAGACGATTTTGGAGCGTACGGTGGCGTCCACGAGGAAAAACTGGAGTGCCTTACTGCCGGATGCTTTGTGGGAATACATGACGGCTTACAAAACACCTATAGGCACCACACCTTTTAGGTTGGCGTATGGCCGGGCTTGTCACCTACCGGTAGAGTTGGAGCACAAGGCCCATTGGGCGCTTAGAAGGCTAAATTTGAGTTATGTTGGAGCGGGGAGAAAGAGAATGCTTGAATTGAATGAGCTGGATGAGCTGCGAATAACGGCATATGAGAACGCACAGATATACAAGGAGCGCACAAAGATGATCCACGACCGCCACATCCAATTGCGTACGTTCAAAAAGGGAGATAGTGTTTTGTTGTTCAATTCACGACTCAAGTTGCATCCCGGGAAGCTAAAATCCCGGTGGAGTGGACCGTTCATGGTAGAGGAGGTCAAACCACACGGCGCGATCTTAGTGCGTGATGGTGATACCACGTTCATGGTAAATGGACAAAGGTTGAAGCTCTATTTTGGTGAGAACTACAAGAGGAAGGTGAATGAGGTCAAACTCATTTCCATTCCGGATGCATGAGGTTCCGAAAGTCATCTAGCCTAAGACGTTAAATAAGGGCGCTTGTTGGGAGGCAACCTAACCACTGGTACCGTAGTTAGTTCATTTAGATTCGTAGTTTAATTTGTTTTTACTTAGTTTTTCATGTAAAAAAGATACCGTGATCGTGTTGTTTGATGTGTAGGCTGGGGCAGAGTCGATACTATCGACGCACTGGTCGATGGTATCGACCATGGAACATGTAGATGACTGCCGATTTCGCACTGTGTCGATACCATCGATGGCCTCGTCGATGGTATCGACAGACCTACAGGCAGATCGCAATATTAACGTCGATGGTATTGACATGCCAGTCGATACCATTGAGATCTCTGAAGATTTACAGAAAAAATCGACTCAGTGAAGTCAATACCATCGACGGGCGTGTCGATGGTATCGACATTTTCAAGTGAAAAAGGCAGCGGCCGGTCTAGCGAGGATTTACCCTAATCTAGATAGTCGATACTATCGACCCTCATCGATGGTATCGACCATCCACATCACTAATCCGCGCGAACGAATCAACGGCGATCGCGGTAGCCACGTCATCGATCCGGGTGAAGCGTCTATACTATCGACCCTTGTTGATGGTATCGACACGTCAATGATTCGGGTTTCAAGATCCAGCCATCGACGACCGTCGATACTCGCGAGGGGGGCGGATAGCATCGACAAGTGTCAATACCATCGACTCGCGTCGATGGTATCGACGGGCTAACACTGGCGCCGGCCAAGTCTATATAAGGAGATTCAATACGTCATTTGACGTCACACCTTCAGAGTGATCTTCTTCCTTTGTGCCGAGCACTCTTCCGAGCCATCCAAGCCGACGAAGAGCAGCACCGAGTGAAAATCTTCACCGAGCGGAGATCCGATTCTCCAATCTTCACCGAGCTCTCCTTCTCTAATCTCATTCTCGTCGCAACCATGGTGCATACAGCCGGCGCTTCTTCCTCGCGCGCTCACATGATTGACATCCCCGAGTTCATGCCACCGCCGCCAACGTCGGTCGCACGTCCCTGACTCGTCCATCCTTCCTCGTAGGTCCGAAAGATCTACGAGGAGATCATGCAGAGGAAGATCGAGCCCACCCGGTATGTGGACCGGGAGATGATCCGAGATCTCGGATTCGAGGCCAACTTGGCCTATGTTCTTAACAGGCAGGCCCGTCACACACCAATAAGGCCTGGTGAACTGGAATTTCACCAAGATGGCCAGCCGTTCTTTGGTGACTGGCCGACGTACAAAGAACTGGTAGCAGAGTTCATGGCATCGTTGGACGTTTGTTTAGTGCCCAACGACATCGTAGCGACCGACCGTGAGTGGATACAGGGCCGGGTGTGTTTCTGGCTGTTTAACATCGACTACACCCTCACGTTGAAGCAGTTCAACATGATTTTTAACTGGAACCATTCACAGTATGACCACCGGCGGCCGGACCATCACACCGATTATGACGCAATCTTCACCGAGCTGGTGACGGTGCCACCGAGGAAGTCTGTGAGCTACCACAATGCTGCGGTAGCCGATTTCGAGCACCCTTTCGTCCGAGTCTTTCACCGGATGCTCAGTTCCACAGTTTTTGCTCGGGGTGATCTCACCCTCAGCAAATTTCAGGGGTCGAACCTTTTCTTTCTATATAAATTCCTGAAGAAACAAGAATGCAACTGGGGTGCTTTCTTTATGCAATGAGTTTTGGATGTAAAGAGTAGTACGAGGAAAGCGCCGATTCACTTTGGTGGGCTCATCACCAAGATGGTTTCGTACCTTGGCTTGAATTTCCAAACTCTCACTCCTCTATCTACTAGAAGCAAGGTAAACTTGCAGCATTTGCACAGGTCCAATCTGCTACTTCTCCGAGATGGCGTGGCATTTGCAAATTGCCACGTAAATCAAGCATATCAAGAATGTTCTCTTCCCGATCCCATTTTCAACATCGAAGGTGCACCACATTTCCGGTGGCCAATCATAGCCATCGCAGACTCCGATGAAGAAGGCAGTGATGACGGAAATGATGATGAGGCTGCGGAGGACGAAGAGGCATTTACACCTCTTCAAGCACGAGTGGCACCACGAAAGCGTCCTCGGATGCATCCGGGTGCATCTTCATCATCTCAGCCTACTCCGCCACCACCACCGCCCTCGCAGCCAAGCGAGGATGCCTATTCCATGCAAGGCATGTACGCGATGCTGCAAGACATCCAACAGACCCAACATAGCCACACCACCACTTTTGCCGGTATTCAAGATACTACCAACCGGCTCTTTGTCAATCAGCAGGCGATCTTCGAGAATGAGCGCCTTTTGTTCGAGAATCAGCAGAACATCCATGATCGGTTGCACAGAATGGAGGTGCAGCAGCAGCCGTTTTTCGATCATTACTGGAGCCAGAACTATTTTGGGGAGTATCCACAGCCTCCTTCGATGCCCCAATATGATCCGACTTTCCAGGCGCAATACCCATCTTGGGACCCCACGGCGCCGCAGTACCCGCCTCCACCACCACAGGAGTGATCCGGTATCACTGCTCCAATCTTTAAGTTTGTTTTTGACTATGAGGCCATAGTCAATTTCAAGCTTAGGGGGGGGTAGTTGGAACAACTTTATCTCTTTTATTATTCTTAGTTTTTAACTTTATTTGTTTTTGTTCTTTTAGTTGTTTTTGAATTTTAGTTTGTTCGTAGGATCCACATGCTATCTAGTATAATCGTGGATGTCATAAAGTTTGTGTCATCTCTATAGTGTGCATGGGAAAAATCAAGGGAAATTGGGTATGTCTGAAGAGCTGTCTTGTTTCACCTTGTGCAATTAACCTACAAAAATGATTGGTTTTGTCAACTTTAAAACAAAATTTCACAACTGTACTCCTAATGATTCATGAAAGTGGACGGAAATGGTTGTTTGAGCCTAATCTGACCAAATGGTAATGAGACTCTAATTGGATGTAAGAGAGAGAGAAACTTCTTAACTACTACATAGGTCAGTAAGAAGGGACACATAATATTTATCTAAGGTTCAGTCACCTAGTCTTGTGATCCTTCCACCTTTTCGCTTTTAACAATCCACCGCAAGAATTGGAAGTATGCTATAGTTTTAACCTCTTTGACTGCATTGCATGTAGATAGGGCTTGCATTAATTCTTTTTCCATATGTTTTGCATAAAAAGAAAAAAAAATGAGAATAGTGATACATGCACATTACCCTTAGGTGCATGCCATGTAATTGCATTCATAATTTTCATGCATAAAGTATATCATGTATCTCAATTTTTCTCTAATGGTGAATAAAATTGTTCCATACCTTCTAAATAGTGAAAATTTCTGAGTATGAAGAAAATAAGCCCAATAAAATATTCATTATCAATTATGGATATGAGGGTTGAGAAAAAAAATCTACATAATGAGAAAAAAAGAGAAAAGAAAAGAGTTATGTAGAAGCAACACGAATAAGAAGGAGAAAGGAACATAATATCGCCTGCAATTCAAGATAATTGAGTACATGATGTAGCTTAATTAGATGTTCATCTCGTTTCGAGATGGATGGTTAGTACATGCATCATTTCACCCAATTTTAGGCATTAGGGCATTTCTCATGTGCATTTGCATCATGTAGGACATTTTTGTATTATGCATGTTGAAACAGTACAATACATCCACTTTCTTCCATGAACCACCCATCTTCATCCACGCGTTGCTCGGATTGGTAGGCCACTATGAATTTCTCCTCACTAATGAATATCAGGAGAACTTCTTCCATGTAGATGGTAGTTAGGGCGAGCAACGTAGTATAGGGGATCACAAGATGCACTAAGTCTGAACCAGTGAGTTTTATTATGTTAACTGCCTTATGTGATAGTGTTCATCAGTTTTGAGGTCAATTCCTTTTATTGATGGTTACTGTCGCCTTCAGGGTAATTACCGTTTCGTGGTTAGAAAGGGTCGGTATGTGAATGTCCAGTGGGAGTCATATGGGATGTTGGTTGTGGTGTGTTGTTCTTCAGTTGACATTAGCAATTCTATTCTAAGGATTTGTTGCTCGAGGCGAGCAACGTTCAAGCTTAGAAGAGTTTGATGCGATGATTTTGAGTCACATTTATAGACATGTTTCATATGTGTTTTATGCTTTAATTAGTCATTTCTATGGTTAATATCGCATAATTCATCCACTTAGGTTTTTGATGCTATTTTATGTCAAATCCCCTTTATTTCATCATTTTGAGCATTAATTGTCAAAATATTATTATTTGTGTGAACTTATTTGGTTTCATGTTTGAATTTTAGGAAAAACGAGTATCTGCTTCTGTCGATACCATCGACGGAAGTCGATACCATCGACTTGATGACAGGTCGCCAGCTGAAAGGAGCAGCAAATCGTCGATACTATTGACTGGGGAGTCGATGGTATCGAGTCACCTTCAGGTTGCCGGTGAAGAAGCAGTCGATAGTATCGACACCCAGTCGATACCATCGACGCACAGAGGCTATAGCGACGCAAAATGACAAAAACCGACGCTTACAGGAAGTCGATACCATCGACCTGCGTCGATGGTATCGAGACTACATCAAACACTCAGACAAAAAGAAAGAAGGGCTGCCGCTACCACACTGGGTCGATACCATCGACCCGCGTCGATGGTATCGACACCGTCAGATATGTATTTGATTCAGATTGTTCCCAATCGGAAGGCCGTGGTTAATTAGCGACCTAATGAGGGAGTTATACCTAATGACGGCCGCCCAGACAAGAGGATCATCTCATTAGCCATTGCACAAGTACCGAGGAGCGGGAGAGAGGAGAATAGAGGCTAGAAGGTCATACTTGTTGATCCGGGGGCCAAAGAAGACGGATTCCACCACCGAGAGGCGGTAGAGCACACATTCTACACCAAGGATCAACCAGTTCTTCTCCGTTCAGGGGTTTTCCCTTTCATTCCATGTTTTTCACATGTTTTCCCCTATTTCTACCATGTACTTGTGTGAGATGAACATGCGGGGCTAATCCCCTTCATCTTTAGGACAGGGAGTAGCCCGGCAATTCATTGTATGACAATTTTATAATAGTGAATCATATTTTATCTCTTAAATCCGTGGTATAGTTTCGTTTTCTCAATGTATTGTTATGCTTGATCACCATGATAATAATCTAATGCCCTTAATCCCTTTGAAAGAAGGATTAACGGTTGAAAAGAGACGAAATCTACATTAATCGATAAATCCCTTGAACAAGGCAGTGTAAAATTAATGGTGGAAACTGAGAGATCGTTCATAATGCACCTAGTTTAGGGTATAGGTTACTACGACGGTGGAATCGACCTAAACCTAGGTAGTGATTTGCACCACGACAGTGGGTAATTCTGTTTTCAGGCCACTACCAGGATAGAGAGATAAAATTAAATAGCTATATAGAATTTAATACAATGAAAACCCGCGGTGAAACCGCAATCCTAAAGATACCCTTTTGAATTGATTAAACCAACATTTAATCAATTGCTTCTTTTGTCTTGTTTTTATTTTTCTTTTATTTTTAACAACAACTCTCAACTTGTTAATCGGCTTAGCTGATCGTGATTGGTTAGTAGGAGTCTCCGACGATTGCACGTATCCCTGAGTTCGACTTGGGCCTCACAAAGGCCTGTACTACTCGACGCGTTCACTTGCGTTTATACGCACAGTAAATTTGCGTCACCGACGATCCATAATTTTAAGATCTCTTATGAGCTTGTGTGATGGACTGAGGAGGAGTTTGGGATAAACATCTCCCTTCAATTGAGTTTTTCTACAATAATAGTCACCAAGCAAGAATAGGTGTGCCACCCTTTGAAACTTTGTATGGAAGACCTTGTCGTTCACCCTTACACGGGGATGATGTGGGTGGCATACTCAACTCTACATTGATGGCATGCAATCAATGAAGGACAAGATAGTTTTGATAAAGAAATGAATGAATGTAGCACAAGATTGTCAGGTGAAGTATGCTGATAAAAAGAGTATGGATGTGAACTTTTCAGTTGGAGACAATGTTTTCTTGAAAATAAAATCCATTTTCTCTTTTACAAGATCTAAGGTGAAAGGAAATCTTAGTCCTATTATGTGGGACACTTTGAGGTTATGGATATGATTGGGTAGTTCTCTTAGTGTTTTCCATTACCACCTTCTTATGATAAGATTTGGTGGAGACTTAAATTATGAAGAAAATCCTATGAAGATTCTTGACTCCCGAGTGAAGCAATTGAAGCACATGGAATTTGAATTAGTGTAGGTTTTATAGAAGTATCATTGTCTATAGAAAACAACTTGGGAGCTCAGAGAATAAATGTTACTAACTCACCCTTCCCTCTTTGCTTGAGATTTTGGGGATGAAATCCTTTTAAGGGGAGGAGAGTTGTAACATACCCAAATTTAGGTAATTATCACCCTTTTACTCCTTTTTATTTTAATCTTTTATGTTGAACCCTTCTTATTAAATTTCCAGGTGTGAGGATGTTAATATCCTTTAAATATGAGAGTTTCATGCTAAAATACAAAAATTTGATGCCTTAATACAAGAAATTGGGAATATTCACTAGTTTTGGGATTGATTGTGCAACATTAGTCATGTGGATAGGTTTGGTTAAGAGAGAGTTGTATAAAAAATTTGATTTAGAAATATTGAAGGAATGCATTTATATAAAAATGCATTTTCCCTCAAATTGGGAGTTTCACGCAATAAAGTTTTCCACAAGGAAAATTTGACTCCAAAATTGGATTATTTGGGTCCTTATTATCTTACCCACCAAATTTTACTTTATTTGGATGGTAATTACTCATTCAATTGAACGAGAAAGAAAAAGAAATCAATTTCATTGACTTTATTCAATTTTTGGTTTTAGAAAAAATTGGTGTCACAGTTTATTGGAAACTTTGGTCAATGGTGCTTGATTTTTGTAGCCATTGGATCATGATCTCATGACTCGGGGGTCATCTTCAACGCCGAGCTAAATTGGGAAACAAGCCATTTTAAAATGCTACTGAAAATCATGGATTTCTCTCTCGGTTCTCAACCTCTTCTAAAAATTTCTTTGCCAATGCATTCATGGCTTTATCCCACACCTACAATCTCTAACTTGTGAGTTTTTGTCAAGTATTAAATATTTTCCCAAAATGTCTATCAAAGCTCTCGAACCCCACCTTCTCTCTAGCCCTAGGGATGAACCCTATATAAGATTGACCTCTCATAGGGTTTCTTCTCATTGCGAGGAATCTTCCTCTCAAGGCAATTTATCTCTTGATCATGTTTTGGTCTGTTGTTGAAATTCTTTATCTCCTTTACTTGCATCTCCTCACAAAGACAGTAGGAATCCCAACTCTTCAATCGGGTTCAGGAGTAAGTTACTCTAACCTTGACCTTTGTTTCAACACCCTTGAGTCAGTGGATCATCGCCATGCAAGGGTTTCCCCAATTTTTCTAGGCCCAACTATTCCTCACACGGTGACCATGGCATGTGCTCAAAGAAGGGGGTGACTCCCTTAAAGTTTTTCTCTTTTACCCTCACCCTTCTTCCTCTTCTTGATTTATCACCAAGAGAATTATGGTCCTTTTGTTGGTCCATTTTTGTTTCTTCTTTGACGAGTTGGCACCTCACTAGTTTTTCAGATGGGCCCATGACAGGTGGTCACATATGATAGGTCCAACTCAAAGGAGTGGACCCCGGTTGACTATGTCCAATACTTTGACCTGGATTTTTGGAAAATTCTTATTGGTTAGAAGTTTAAAAAATCATATCTTTCACCCCTCCTATCCAAAAATTACAAACAAATATGTATTATAATCCTAATAATTTTCTCTACATTCTAGTATAGATTTTATTGTATGATTTGCAACTTCAAAAGATTTGATATTTATGGCTTGAAATCGTCATAATGTCACATTCACATTTAATGATAGGTTTCGAAAGATAAATTTGAGATCTTTAAGTCACATTCATGATCAGTAACCTTGAGCTTTCTCTCTAAGATACAACCATTTGTCAATCTAGGATTTTATTGAGGATTTGAGTTTTAGGGTTTTGTTTTCACTTATGATCTTAAAAATAACTTACATCATAATTAATAAATCGTGATTTTTGGTCAAGATTCTTTAAGAAACATTTAACTCATTGTTAGGTCTTTGACATGATCCAACCTAGTGTTTTACTAATGGATTTGGATTTCGAGGGTTTTCTAATACCTATACATAAACCCTAACTGATGGATCTAAACCTATATGTAGGTTGTGTTGACTATAGAATTAAATGGTTAGGGTTTAATATCTGATTTAATAACTAAAGTTGAGGTATGCACATATTTCTCGATTATCTTGGCAATACCATGATGACTAATAAATTTTCCCATATCAGGCATTACATGTATAAATATTGATTATTCTTGAACATACGTTCAAGTTTCTTGCTACATAATCAATTATTTATGATGTTATCATTTAAGGTACTCTGATCTATTTTGTGTGTCTTAGATGACATCATCCTTAGTTATTTCATATTTATTATGATCAAAATTGAATCATGCCTTTACATTAATGTTCCTATGAAAATAGACTATATTTTGTTTATTGTAGTAGTACATATGTACTTTCATATTATATTGGACGTGCATATTCTGTCCTGAGGGTGCATTTCCCTCTCATATATATTACAAGGGTTGCATATTCCTCCCAGAGTGTGCATCTTCCACCCAATATATTTTTAGGCTTGATATTTATGGGTCTCGGTCCTAATAAATAAAAATAGTCTAATTATAATATGCACTATTTGAAAAATTATTGTTGTTGATATGGAAATATTATGCTTTTGTCAATCATCTTTTTTATTATAATGCCTCATCATTTGACTTGTTACATATTCTTGGAACTCATTAATTTGATTTCTTCTTTATATTTTTACCTACACTACCTTTCTAAATACCTTAAGTATTGCCTAGTTGTAATTTATGCACATACTCAATGTTCATTGACAACCTTTCCTTTTTTTTTCTTCTACATACCTTAAGTGTTGCATTCAACCCACCCAAATGATACACAACCAAACTAGATGTTGAGGATTTTTGAGATGGAAATGTTACTCACCATAGACCAATCCAAATAGTTTAAGCTTTAATTTCTGTTAGAATTCATATATGGCTCATTAGTTGAACTTTTTTCAGAATATCAATTAACAGGTAGATTTAAATTTCGTCTGCAAATCAACTAGGTTCATGTTATCATTTTGTTTAAAGAAATATTTTGAACCTCAATTGTTTGAGTGGTATGATATATTGGGGAATTTTACAAATATTTCCTTAAATTTTAGTAAGGAGTGGTCCCTCCCGTTCCTCCTTCCTTACACTACTAGTTAAATCGCTACGAGAGTGGGGTTTGTATTAGATTAGGTAGTGGATTGTGCTGTGAGAGAAGGTAATTCTTGCTATAGGTCCCTTGGTCCAGGGATTTGAGAATGAGATATTGGTAAGTAATGTTAATTGCAGTATAATTTATGGTGAAACTATTCTTAGGGAATCCATTCCATTTGTGACAAAAACCTTAGTAATTTAGTTTAAATTCTTTCAATTAGTTAATTAATCTCTCAATCGCCTTTCAATAGGTCTTACTGGTCGAGTCATAGTTAGTAGTAATCTTTCGATTCATGTTTCCCCGAGTTCGATATATGTGCTTCTTTTGGCCTATATTACTTCTATATGTGCACTTGCATTTAATACATGTAGTAAACATGCATCATGGGCATGGGCATGATATCCAATTTAAGGATTCTCTTGACATATTAGATGATAAAAAACTTGGTAGCGACGTACAATATGAGAACCAATGGTGTATCTTGACTAGAGAGTACTGTAGAACAACATTTAGAGTAAAGGCATCGATAACAAAAACATTTTTCAAGGTTCTCTCTAGGAAATCATAGAATAATTCAAGCACAAAGACAAAGAGGGTTGATATTCAATGCTAATCCAAGTCTTACTTCTCAACTTCAAGAAATCAAAATCAATGCACCATAAGTCAAGGAGGTCATCATCACCCTACCCTACAAGGGTAATGATCCATGATTTCTATATGAAGTAGACTTGGAGATGGTGTAACATACAAGTGCAATGCAAGAGACTTGTCATGAAACAAAATTCTTTTCTAGTATAGTGAACAAAGGAATACACCAAAAGATATCAATCTGACTGCAAAAAATATGAAGGAGGCTTATGGCTAGTAGTCATCTAATTGGAAGAATTTCATGATAAACTCTAATGTCCCCTAACAACTTCCTTACTTGAGGATAGTTCCTTAGTTTACTTATGAATGATACAAGATATAAATCATAAGACCCCCTTGAAGATATAGACAATGAAAACTTCCATGGGTTGCACGAGAAGTACCTCATGAAAGTCATGTATGAAAGAAGATTCTTTGATGGATTCTGCATAGACAAAGTACTAAGGAGGATGAACATGATGGTCCCCCTTCTAGATAAAAATCCATGGAGATAGAAGGTGACAAAACATTGAACATATTTGGCCTGATAGGCACAACAAAAAGAAATGTATTTTGGGACAAATCCATCTTTAGAGAATAAAAGTCAACACACGACAGCAAAACCCAAGTCCGAGCCAACAACAACTACACTACCCACCATCAAGATTGAATAAGAACCCATGACAGATATAGAAGAAGAGATCCCCCATGAACATGCCCCACACAGACTGTGAAATACGACATGCTGAGAGAGTAACACCAATGTTTATAGGGACACATATTATGGCCTACCACAAGAAGACTTAGATCTCATCTTGGAAAGACTCAATTTTTCTAAGTCATTTTATAGGCATAGTGACATGCACATCCTCAATCAAGATCTCTATGATATTCTTACAATTGGAGGATACACATTAGTGAGAACAATGACATCTTGCAAAATATTAATTGGGGAAGAAGAAAAATTAATATAGCAACTGAATCTCCCTAGATATATCTTCCTTACTATTCTTCATGAAGAAAATAGAAGATGCTATCTATCAAAACAACAACCAAGACATCCATTATATATAAAATCTCTAGGCTTGTTTTAGCATAAGAAAGAAAATCCAACATGAAAAATGTACAAGCATAACTTATTAGATGTCTAAGAAATATGCAAAAGGCATAATAGAGATGATCAAGAAATATGGTAGAGGGTATTTAGTGGATGATGGATATTTTGGAAAACCATAACTCTATCATAGGAGCTGACAACAAATACTAGAATCTAATGCCTATAATTTTCACACATGATTTAGGATGCAAGTACAACCTGGATTAGAGATGGTAGAATAGATTATTACTACCATCATCTATGTGGGATTATGATGTGTAGTTGTTGCACTCCCAACAGAGGAAAGACGAGTAGTAAGATCAAAATTCAAACTTGCATTTTTACATCTAACCTCCTCCTTTTTGGAATAGATAAGGTAGGTACATTAGAAATCCTCATTCTTTTTCCTACTTCTTTGACTTTATTTTATTTACGCATAATTTTAGAAAATATTTACATGTTAGATTTCACATGTTAGTTAAAATTTAATCCTTTAACCATAAGTCAAGGAAATTTTGACCAAATGAAGGATATAAGTTTGACATCGCACAAATTTTGATCTAATTCTCTAGGTGTTATCATCACTCCAAAATCCAGCATAACTGTTTGCAAGAAATCCTATGTTGATTTAATGTAACAATTAATAATTTGGGCAATACATTTATATAACTTCCTAAATGATTGTAGTTTTCTATCAACTCTATCTTGTGAATATTGTAGACTGCCAATAAAATGTCTAAACACTTGGAAATTTACTTAAGAAGAACATAGAACTTAGTTTAGTTACACTTTAGAGTGATCATCTGAAACTCAAGTACATGTTGGAAATACACACATCTCACATCAAGGAAAAAGATACCACTTTGAGTTATTGATATCCTTAAAAGAAGAAAAATAGGCTTGACGGCCAACAAAAACCATAAAATACCAACAATCTCAAAAAGCCATAAACGATCGAATCAAAGCCCAAGTGAGAATAAAATCATGACATTTTTGCCATTGTAGTAGCCAAGGGTACATGTCCAATAGGTGTGTAGTTGTGATCAAGAATGTAGAATCATTGATACCAGCAGTGGAACCTAGAAGCTGAGTATAATAGACCCTTGTAGTTTAACGATGTACACAAAATCTAGAAAAAAAAACCAGGGCAATTATATATAGGATGTGAAATCACTACTCTAAAGACAACTAACCTGGATTGTAGGGACCACTTACCTACTACATCAGACCTTTGGTTGAGTGTCCTAGAGAAGAGAAATATACACCTTAATTAGTCTTATCCTAGCCCCACACTCTATCTTGGTATCCAAAAAAAGTTGGGAATGAAAATCGAATTTATGAGTTTTGTACACTTTAATCTAGGAAACATGATTTAGATTCATCATGACATAGGAAGAGACCAAGTATTAGAAGAGGGAGTAACAAATGTAAGAGCAAAGTACCCATACTTTTAGGTGAAATTATAGGGACATGGTAATATAGGAAGCTAGGTAGAAATTTTGGTATAAAGGTGACATAAAGCCATGATCATAATATTCATGAATTAGGACAAGCTAGACTCTAAGATCGAGAGGGTAATAACATCTTAAGATTTTGGATGTTATATGCTTATTTTACCCTCCATTTCCCCTACTACCCTTGAGTTTAGCATATTAAAATCAACTTTACTTGGATTTTATGTCTTTCTCAATTTGTAATTAATTTACTTTGTTGTACGAAAAACCCAAGTCTGGAAGTCATCAACCTATGTCAGCCTAGAGGATAATTGGTTGGTAATTGATGAGACTTCAATCTCATATTTTGATGATTTTGCATTAGCATTGGTTGTCAAATAGTGAATTCCTAGTCCTCATCAACCAATGACCCGACTAGCTTCATCCATCAATGATCTTCCACTCCTTGGCAATCGATGGTAAGTTGCATCTCTATCAACTAATGGATTAAACATCTCTATCTATTGAAGACATGGTGAAGGCATCCAATGATGGGATTCATATCCCAGAATCCATCAATGATGATCTCAGATTCATGAATTGATGACAATCCAAGCTTCATCTACCAAAGACTACACATACAACACCATCTATGGGTGGAACACTAGCCTTCACCAAAAAGTGATGTTTCAAGATGTTCATGTATTAATGAATGCTTTGCAAAAACATCCACCACCAAGTTAGTGAAGCAAGAACCCTGACGCAAATGCTCTCAGACTTTAGGGAGAAGTGAATTTCCCACACTTAGGTGCACTATACATAGAGATCCCAAGACCTCAAAACAAGTCATCTCTTCTTGTGACAATCCCAAAGTGTTACCAAAATAATCACTCTCCATCGATTTTCATCGTTAGATGAGGAAGAGTGTCCAGATCCCATTGGTTCATAAGGAGTAGCATGAATGCATGAAAGTGTTGGATCACTATATCTAATGATGCATAATTGTATATTTTTATTTTGAAACTATTATCCTTAGAGAGAGTACTGCTTATAATCAAGATCTAACCTGATATTGATAGGGGATGAATAAACACTAAGTTGATTTCTCATAAAGTACACTAAAGGTGTACAACATGTTTAAATACCTACATGTTGGTGAGAGTGCTTGGTTGGTAAAATACGATCCAAGTTCTATCTATATATATTAAATCAACCAAGAAAACTATTATTCAATTTGTTTCGTTAACTTAGATTCATTTACTTAATTTTCCTTTTTTCTTGTTTATACTTCATTCAGTAGAAAAGATCTATCCATACTTTTATTCAACTTAGCTAAGATAAGATTTAAGGTCCTAAACTATATGTCACTATGTCCTTGTGTTTGACCTTGTATATTACTCCATGCCCCATAATTTGTTTATGGGAATACCAAGGTATAGGGTTATAAAATTCAAAATCTAGTTCTTACTATTTGTATCCATCATCTCCTATTTTGGAAATGTTAATTGAAGGTGACCACCATACAAAATGATAGTAAAAAGATTCATTTTGGTTTACTCCATCTGGGTCCTTCAACATTGAAGTGCTTATCATTAAGAGGATGTAGTAGGGTGTGTTCATCTTGAATGGAAACTTGGATGATTAATGTATATGTCTTGATGTATGCAAGTGATTTAACCAGTGATGGGTGCCTTGTTGACATATACTATCATATCTTTCCTCATTTCTCAAGGGGCATAAAAAAGAAAGTGACAATAATTTAAAAGAAGAGGACTATCATTTTCTCCACAACTAGGATCATGAAGGGGATGAAGGCGATAATGTTACATAAATATATTTTTTTGAGAATGAGTCAAGATATTTTTTGTCTTTTATTCTTTTCTTAAAGTCAGACCTTGTTTCTTATTCTAGTTTTGTTCTTAGATGTGATCTGAGGTTTTAATGGCAGCCATGTCATTCATGTTTCTTAGCTTCAAAGTAGGTTTGAGGTCCTTAATGATCATATGAAGCATATGAGTCTATCTCAAGTTTTGGGAACATTTAGTGGTTTTTTATCCACGCATGAAATGTTTTCACCAATAGGGAGGTGCAAAAGTCAATAGAGTTCCATCATCATTTTGTGGGTTTTGAATATTTCTACACAGGAATGTTTTTCGGGTTTTTTAAGTAAAGGTTCACCTATATGTCAACATTAAAATTACAAACTTAATTGGTTTTGTAAATCTACTTTCACTGACCTGAATTCTTAATTATAATAAAATATGATTTTTTTTCTTTCAATTTCCTAAAATCATCAAAGTGGTTTCCTTTTGAAAGAACGTGATTCCTACATCCCAAACTAGTTGAATTGGAGTAGTGAGTTCCCCTCTCACATACTTGTGCTTTGGATTTTCTCTACCCAATGATCCATCTCAAATGATTGAGTGCAACTTCCAATATATTGTTGTATTTTTTCTTTAGTGTTGAGGTGCTATTTCATCATATTGATTATTAAACAAGAAGAGAGAATGGAAAAAGAAATTTATCAATTCATCATATCATAGTTAGAGACAGACCGAACCCGTTGATACACTTAATCTAATGAGTAACATGCATAAACTAATAAATGAACATAGTAGTAAGTGTAAAATCATGAAATCTAAGTATACTAGTTTTAAGAAGGAATTAATTTTGAATATATCATCAAACATTTCATTCATTTAGTTCCTATGAGTTGTTTTTCAACTATCAAGAAGCATAAATATAGGGGATTCAACTGAATACACTAATTTAATTCATTAATCAACATTCAAAACATGTCATTTCAAGAAGTAGGTGATTTTTTCTACTTGAATCAGAAACATGTCAGTCTAAAAATCAGTATTAAATATAACATAATTTCTAAGCATGATATAGTCCTAACTTAAGAGAAAAATATTAACATGCAATCTTAACATGAAAATGCAATGAACTAAAAAATAAAAAAGTAATTTAAATGTTTAAAGTAGTTAGGCAATCAAAAAAGGAAACCTAAGATAACATACCATTCTACACCTCAGTCATAACATTTTACTAGTACTGAACAAATGTAACTAGGGATGAAGGGAAACATCTCAAATATGGGGAGGAGGGTTTGGCGGGTCCAAAACTAGGTCATATGGTAGATGTAAATGCAAGTCCTACACCAGTGTGTCCACATGATTCATTAGGAGGATTTTTTAGTAATATGGGTGCACTACTTGTCTTTAAGGACATTGAAATTTAATAATTCACTGCCAACACAAAGATTTGTGATCCCAACTTCTATAAAAATAAGATCTCACAATGTGTATAATAATCGAAAAACCAAAGATCCATGCGTAACATGATTGGTACTTTTTGATATTCATCATGATTAAGCATCAGGGATATACTATTTTCCTATATAGACCAATACTTATTAAAATATTCCAATGTTGGTAGTCACAGGGAGATTTGTAGGTTGTATCATCACTTTAGGTTTCACATCTCTAAGTAATTCCATTTCACATGAGGATAATTGAATGATTTGTATTCTAGCATCAAGGTACATAATAGCATGTGGAGTTTCCAAAATATCATGGTAGACCAATGGAACCTAGATTCTTTTTCTTGTTGGGCATCTTAGATTGCACTCTCTCATTAGTAGTGTTGCAAGCTTGACCACTTTGTAATCACTGACGTTTTCTTCCTCTTCAATAGTTCATTGAGAAACTTTTAGTATGTGGACATCTAAACAATTGCAACCATGAAGAGAATGTTGAGATGAAACTTCCTTAGGAAGTCAATGGACTTTTTAAACTTCTTCTTGAGGTGAGAATTAATTAGTCACTTATGGAAAAGAATGTGTGTGTGGGGTAGGAATATGTTTAAGAGGACTTCACTCCTTGATTTGGTCTTAAATTGCATCAACATCTATAAGAGAATTATCTTCACCATTTATAGTTGGTGCAATCATGTATTTTGTGTGTTGTTCCTTCCCTGTGTAAAGTGTCACCAAAGGAAGTTTCTTCCCACTTTTTGTAGTCATTGACTTGCAGCACAGTTGTTGATTGCAGATTTTCATCACTGAATCTAATCATGTATGTCTTAGATGGATGGAGCAATCTATGACATTTACCCCACGAGAGTCTTGGTATCTCTGTGCAAGTTTGCCAAGAATCGTGTTTTGTTCGGTAAGAACTTGAGAGATTTGGGCATTGATCATTATATGTTCTACCATACATGTTACATTCGAAAATTTCTAGAGAGACCCATTTGTAGTTTGAATATAAACTCTCCCCTTGGGTCCTTATGAAGTTTACTTTAAGTTATCCCCTTAGATCCTTTTGGTCAAGAGACAACTCTTCATGAAACCGCTCATCTCTCAATAGTGGCATTGAAACTATCATGATACATATAGTCATCTTTTTAGTGGTGTTTACAAGATGAATTGGAATCCTCTCCTCCTCAATTGGTGTTCTTACATTCCATGTATTCTATGATCTCTCTACCATCAAGATCTTTTTTTATAGAAACCACTTGATGTTACTTTAAGAGTTGCTTTGTAGGATAATGTAGCCCATTGTAGAAAGTTTGGAAGACAAATTGTGGTCTAAACATGTGGTGGGGACACCTTTGTTTCATATCCTTGATCTATATAAATCATCATAGAGTGAACAATTCTATGATTTCATGAAAGTAGTTATTTACATCCAAATTTAGACGATAAGGGTTAGTGGGAACAACTTGATGAGGCACGTTCTCTTACTATTGGATTCCATTAGGGATCTATAATGCCTCTACCACCTTCTATGGATTTATGGTGATTATGATCTTATAATATTAGGAACATCATGGAAGTACTCATGAATGAATTCTTAGTGCATGGAGAATACTTCTGTAAGGAGGGGAGATCACCCCCTTACTTAAATTTAATGGAAAATACAATACATCCCTCAAATTATTAAAAACATTGTGATGGAAGGATGTATGCATAATAAATCCATTTAAATAAGCATGGACCAAATACAACCATTGTCAATAGTAGCAGCAAAAGAAAGAAAGATGAGAAAACTAAACTATTACATAGATTGTTCCAAAATAAGAAGTAGATGAGATTCTAAGCTATTACAAAGTTTTTATATCTGGATTCCATAACATATAATTGAGCAAGGTCTTAGCAGCAACAACCTTGCCATGATGGGCGCACTATTCCTGCCCTGGGTTTCCTTGTGCTTGGTCTAGCCCTTGTCCTCGTTTTGGGTGGTTGGGGAGCACCCAACAAGAGAAAGATAAAATTATGTGTCATAAAATGATAAGGTTCAAGAAGCATTTTAAGGAATGGAAACATTAAGATTCTCTACACTAAGAATATTCAAGAGTATGAGGCATATTCTTCAATTGGATTTCTGCCAAGCATATAAGTCAAATATAGAACAAGCATGATTCATTATGACTAAGCTAAACTAAGATAGGATGAGGCACCTACCAACCTCAACCAGTAGGAGAGGGGAAATAACATCCCAAACCTCGAAATATATAAAAAGTGGCAGGGGGACTAAAACCCCAGTGCCTATGGTAGGGGGACTAAAACCCCAGTGCCCTATGGGTGACTAGTACTCATGTACACTACATTAGTTAACTAGTCAAACTATCATTATCATGCTTAAAATTTACATCGGCTGGGAAAGCAAATAGCAATAATTCAAGTGGGGCCCAATGACCCAAACATTTCCAAGAGATAACCATATAGGATGTTCATACATCAAGATTTCATATTGGATGCTCAAGTGAATGGTTCAAGGGCAACATTTACATGACAAGAATTAAATAATATCAACAAGGAAGGTGGGATCCAATGACCCAAATTTTATCAAGGGATATCAGTCAAGCAAGTTTATACATCAGGGTTACAAATTGCATGTTCAAGTGGATGATGGAGAATATTATCATAACTATGCATCATTTTAGAAAACTAGGTTTAACATGATTAGAAGCCAACTGAGGTGTTAGAATGCACATACCTATTCTTGCTTTCTATATTATCCCTTATCCACTAAGATATTAGGTCCAATCTCACCTTAACTTAGGTACAAAGGTTTATACATGTATTAGGTTACTTAAAGGTACTTTAAGTGTAAAATGTCCACAATTATAACCTTGGATTAAAACTTTGGATTTTGGGTCTGGAAATAGGACCAAACGATTCCTAATATTTTTCTAATTGACAAAACACATTTTCTTTTCAAAAATAGAGTTAAAACACTTTAATTATCATTTTATAACACTTTCTACATTTAAATTGAGATTTTAATTAATTATCGGAGTTGTGATGGAAAACTGAACTCAAAACTTAGAAATTCGGATTCTACATATTTTAGCTTTCCAAAGAGTATTTATTTATATTTTTCCGATATTCGAGTGATTTACTATGATTTAAACAAAACTGAACAATCAGAAAATAAATAAATGCCATGTGGCCATTGGGGACCATGCAGGCCGGACCGCGTCAAAGAGACGGTTGACCAAAATACCCTTTGTGAGAGAACAAGAAAAGAAGGGCACGCGGGGGCAAATCGGTCATTTGACCATCATGTTTCTTCCCCGAACTGGTCGCCATGGCGACAAACTCTACCTTGGGTGATTTGGGCGTTTCTAAAATACTCGATCAAAATGCGAACATAGATATGGAAAATAAAGAAGAGAAGTAGACGAACTTGTTAGTCCAAGAAATCTGGACGCACATCCTTCGTAGTGCTAGCTTGATGCACTACAAGCTCAGGGTGCAAAGCTCCTCACCGTCGGCCACATGCACTTCCTCGGAAAAAATTGAGTGGATAGGAGGATTGCTAGGGGGCCGACGAAGCTGGGGAGGGTGTTATTTATAGGTACGGATGTCTGTGGAGCTGAAACATAGGTGGAGGTGAGAAGCCATGGCCGGACAACTAGGGTGTTTCACCTATGGTGCACGGGAGGCAATGAGTTAGGGTTCAATCGACGCTGGAGATCACCATGAACTCGTAGGAGAAAAATCTAGAATTGGTGGAGAAACGAGGGAGAAATGTGGAGAGGAAGCGAGCAGCAACTGCTCAGTTTTGTTTCGGTTAACCAGAGGTAGAAGACAAGGTGTCAGCCGTCGGATGTGATCCGTGTCCATTCGGGACCATTGGATATCGATCCACGGTGGGTCCAGCGTGCGACAGATCAATTAAGGTTGAACATTAGCTTAAATATGCATGTATCATTGATATCTTAATGATATAATGTCACATTTTATTAGGAAATTGATTAATGCATTTGGGAGGCCAAACGAACTCCAAATGACTTCAAATTTTAATCCTAGGTTGCTAATGACGTATAGTTTCATGCTATATAATTAGAGTTTTGTTTCACCCAACCTTTAGCCTTCAGTAATTATGTTGCTTATTAAAGCATATATTAATATGATTTTTGGGCAAATAATTTATATATAGCCTTTATATGCAACCCTTGATTTCTAAATCTGAGATACGGAGTCCAAGAGTCCTCCACTCACTTATTACATGCATTTTCAAGTTTAATTAGCCCATAATAAGAGTGAGGTATGAAGGTGGGTTATTATTCACCATTTTTATTTACACTTTCTAATTAATTCACTACTTATCCATTAGTATTTATTCTTGAGCTCCAACATAATCCATTAGTCAACTAATTCGTGGTTTAGTGGAGATTTGCATAATTAACCCCATCAATTTAACAATTCGTGGTATTAGTGCATCTAACCCTCACATTGGCACAAAATTGTACTTCAACCATCAATTTCTCAAATATTCAATATTAAGGACACAAAATGGAGAAGAAAGAAATTAACATAAAAATTGAGGTGGAAAATGATAATTTTATTGAAACTCAGGACGTTACAACTTCTTCAACCAATGACTCCAACACCTCTCTCGTATTCTTGAATGTTATAAGGAGACACACTAATTCTTGATTGGAATAAGTGCTAGTTCATGGTACAAGAAGGCATCATCCTCACTCATTCATTCTTACCAAGTCATATAGGATGATAAGTACTAAGTATGAATTCTCTCTAGCCCCATGATGCCTTCATATTTTTGATAATTTAGAAGCTTTTGGGTCACACCGGGTGCTACCAATGAATCGTCAAAGAGTTACAAAATATTGCCAAACCTCTATCTACCTTTCTACAAAAGTTGATTAATTCACCTTCATCTTCAATACTAAATGACTTGAAGAAAAAACACTTTCAAAAAATTGCTCATCCCGACAACATTTATACAAGTGCCATATTGGACACTTCTATTCACAGTCATGTGTGATGGAAGTAAGTACACCCTGGGAGTTTTGCTTGATAATATAAGGAGAAAAACAACCACACGATAAACTATGAGAGAAGGTCGTTGGACGAAGCCAAGATCAAATACACCATGATGAAGAAGGATCATTTTTCCATAACTATGCCTTTGATAAATTTGTCTCCTACCTAGTATGATCCAAAGTTATCAACAAAATTGACCTCAAAACCCCTAGATACCCAATAAGCATGAAGGAGATGAAACCTCATGTTATTAGTGGATCCTACTACTTAAAGAATTTTACTTGTACAAAAGAAACAATAAGTGTAAAAATAACTTGGTGTCCAACCACCTCTCATGCATATAGTTCCATGACAATTATTCAATACTGATAGATGACTCCTACCCTCACTAGAAACTCATTAAGATGTCATTCATGAATTCTCCTTAGTATGTTGATTTTGTGTACTGCATCACTTGTGGGGAATTCCACCTAGAAATGTAGTAAAATTCTAAGAAGTTCTTTAGTGACATATGCTAGTACTGCTGAGACAAATTGTACTTGTTTCACAACTGTGATGAAGACATATACCATCACTTTTAATGTAGCTAGAGGCACAAATTGCCATCATGAAATGAAACTCCTTATCCTACAGGGGCCATGTGAGCACAAAAGAGATCAACACAATGGTTCTCCATGTGACTTCTTCTAGTCATCCATATTCAACAACACACACTCCTTCATCAGGGCACGATTGCTATCAAATCAACATAAACACTATAAAGTGAGATGTGATGCCCCTATTAAACCATATAAAAGTCAAAACTTTGACATTTGGAGAATCAACCATATGGAACTCTTAGTAGTAGAGACTATTCTCACAAATTGGGTGGAAGGAATTGTCATGAAAATATGCAAATCCAAAGTAGTGAAAAAGCAATTCATGAACATGAACTTCCCTGAGTTCAAAGTGTCATGGATAGTGATCAATGATGGCAACACTCACTTCATTGAGTTCGATATCAAATGAGTACTAAATAAGTATGGAGTTCATCCCAAGTTCTCCCTATTGTATTTCTGACATAAAATTGTTCAAGTCAAGGTCTGAAACTAGCATATCAAAAATATACTCAGAAAGATGATCAACTTCGTGTGCAAGGACTAGATACTTAAAATAAACTAGTTATGGTACCACCACATTTCTTTCATGACCTTGATTGCAACCATGAAACATTTGTTGATTTATGGAAAACTATGCAACCTCCTCTTAGAGATAAAATACAAAGAATAATGGGCAATCACGACCCTCAACCATGGCACTAAGAATGATGGTATAATATATCTTATATAAATTTAAGATCTTGAGGATTCGTAGATACACATATATGAGAGCGCTCATATCTTGAAGAATAAGATGAAATTGTGGCGTGAAGACCACATATGCCAAAAATATATCAAGGAGGGGAACCTTGTTTAGCTCTTCAACTACTCGATCTGATTCTTCATCCTGATTCTCTTCTCTCACTGGTTAAAGCCATTCCATGTGAAGAAGGCTTACCCATATAGAGAAATAGATGTTTGGAGAAAATTCACATTTACTTTTAAAGGAAATGGACAAAAGGTAACATGATACATCACTTTAGAAGAATTTTTCTAGTGTTCTACACTTGCAATCATGGTTATGGAACCACATAACAAAGTAATTGGTGATAAATAAAATACCTAATATAAGAGCTCTTTGGAGGAAGCCTGAGTTTTAGATTATTCATTTTCTTATTATTTTCATCTAAGTTTTCACTATTTTACATAATTTTTTCATATATATCTAGTTTTTACTTTTAGTTTTGGTTACAAGAGACATTAGGAATTTCATATATCGTTGATTGAGCACAAATTGATTGATTATGAAACCCATAAAAAATATTTAAATGAAGACGATCAACCTACATTTCCAACCACAAGATAAATCTATATGTAGACTGAAAGCCAATCAATTCAACCAAGATATCCCTCATCTAGAAACCCTTCCCTATCCCAATCAATCAACTAACTCCTGGTTGATTTTCCACCAAAAGAATCACCACTAACTACCTCCTTTTAGTTGATCGACTCCCATCTAGTCAACTATTTCTCATATACCTTGATATCCATCACCACCAACCACCATTCCCAACCACATACAAAATCAATCAACTAATGAGTAGTAATCAATGGGCACCCACCTGAATTCTCTCTGACTATCTAATTTATCACCTCAACTAAATACCACCCACCCACTAACCATAACCTCGCCCTTTTTTATTGATCAACCTTCCATCATCTAATTAGTTGTCACACCAATTATGACACCATTATCCTTTTACCATATCTATCAATTAATACCTAGTCACTGGATCTATTGCATAAGCATAACCCTAGTATCACTACCACCCCTTCGCATGGAATTGTTTCTATCTAATGAATCAACTACAATTATAATAGACAAATGATAGTCCAATCAGCCAGTCCATCTTTTTGAATAACCTTTCACCCTAAGACCAAGATGGCATATCCACTCTCCACCTTATAGAATCAAATGCATTCTAAATGGATGATCAACCACACATTCTACCACCATCTTTGGTCTTTGTCTCTTGACTGTATGCTACCATCGTTGCCACAATCACTGCTCAATTTTTTTATTCTTCCTCAACATCTACAAACCCATATGACATAGACACACCCATAATCTTCTTATCATTTCCTCACATGCGGTGGTACATGTCTACTTTCTTCTTCCTGCACCTCATACCCCTCTACTACTCATATTATCCATCCACCAACATTATGTCCAGATTCATGGATGATGCATGAAAGACATCAACAAAGACCATCTCAATAGTCAAGGGGAATAAACCCCCTATTGTCAATTATCCAAACAAAGGTGATGCCATCCATGCTATTATAAAGGAAATATCGCAATACATAATGACTTCAATAGTTTCCTTTGATAAAACTAATGATGATCCCCTGCTCACTCACTTGATTGGGGTAACTTCTTAGCTATTAACCACATTGATGAGAAAGGGGGCAACGAAAGATCGACATCCAATTGCAAAGTGAAGTGTGTAGTTGTACCAAACAAATGCAACATCTTCCACGTAGATGAGTATGAATATCTATTCAGTATGCTCCTATAATAGTAAATAAGTCCACACAATTTGTCAAACCCATAAAATTTCAAAACTTAGGGATTAATAGAGTGCATGTGACATTGTCTAAGGGATACCTCGAGTTTTTTATTTTTTAATAAGACAAGACCTATAGTCATATCACACATTGAGTTCTTAATGTAGATATATTTGCTACCCTAAAATTTAGTTTGACATATAAACAATAAATTGTATCAAACTAACATAACAAATGCCACCTACAAATGAATGTATCTTATCATAATATAGTTAATGATTGAATACCAAGAGACAACATTTCTAGGAACCTTGTTAATTTTATCCAATTGAAGTCAAGATTAATATGAAATGGATATTATATTGGGGCCAATCGATTTCCAATCCTCATGAATCAAGGAAATTTCAAGGATGGATATCACCATAGTCTTATTGTTTTCATAGCTATGGATATTTGATCCATTTCCCCAAATACCACCCATCTGAAGTTCTGATCTAGTGGTCAATAAGAATTTGTCAATATTATATTTCCAACATTCAATTATCTATGCCTAGAATTATAGTAGACATGCAAGATGGCTCATAAATCCATGTAACATGCAATAAACAATTAGCTATAAATAAGAATGGTTCATACAAGAAGTAAATAACAAAATGTGATCATGAATTTAATGTAGAGGGGATATTCCTTGCATAGTGAATAGACTACTCATTCCTCGTGGTGAGAAGAAAACAAATAAGAGAGGAAGAATTGTAGGGAAATATGGGCACAAAGTAGGAAGTGGGAACAAAAATTTATCTATCCATATTCCCTAGAATAGCAAGATCTCATCGAAAACTATGTAATGGAAAGGATAGTTTAACAAGTTCATACCTAGTTTTGGAGCAAGTCCATCGACCATAACTTGTTGTAGTAGTGCAACACTCCTAGTTGTACTTGCATGGCATCTGTTCAGCTCCTAGTCTTCACCACAGACTATAGCCTGACATTGTTATCCTAGAGACGAGAAAAGGTCACCTTGCCTATATGGTATTCCACACAAACTATCTAGAACTCCTGCCATTCTAATAGAACTGACAGGAAGGAGTTCTTCCTCCCATTGGTGTACTAGTCACCAACTTGCTCTCCCACATTTGTTTCTCCCTTTCAATCCCTCCCTTTAGCGGGTAGGACTTTCTCAGGCTCTCTATTGGTTACCACAACCAGATAGGACAATAATTGCCAGAGGCAATTGAGTTGTATTTTGAGAAGCCTCCAGTACCCCTATATTTATATGGGGGGTTGGGGTTTGGGTTCCCAATCTGTGTGGGAGTGGAAGGGACTAGAAGAACATGAATTTTCACAACCTACAAGTTTCAAACCAGTCGGTTCACAACCGAACTAGTTGGTTCAAACATGAGTTGATCGGTTTTCTCTATGAATCAGGCGTTTCGCTATGTTTACCAATCTCATATGAATTGGCAATTCAAATCCAATTAATGCACAACATGGTGTCAACACTAATCGTTGATGCAATCACATTTCTCAAAGAACTAGGTATCTCACCCTTGTGAGTTGGTCATCTCATGATCCCAACTGCTTAGTTGGTGACCTGATCCTATCAGTTCACTCCCCAGTTCAGGCAATACTTGGCCAATTTAGTATCCGATCAATCTGACACTCCAATTGGTCATTTCATCACATGAGCTGATCAGTGGGGAGTCTAGTTAATTGATTTGCTGCTTGAATTGAATACCCAAACACTTTAGCAATAAATTAAATCATCATTCATTATTAAACTCCTCTTCTAGGTGAGTTCCCATGTATATGATCCTATAGGTCCCATATCATGTTGGCAACGAATGTCCATAACTAGTTTATGACATCAAAAGCAAATAGTGGTGCCTCATCGTAGATAAGTGCTACCCAAGTGAATGAAAAGTTGGAGAACAACTTCAACGTACAATCCATGGGAGGTGTTACAGTGATTGTCTAATTTCTTTGTCTCTAATATCTAAAATGAACTCGAGGCTGGAAACATCATCCTCTCACTGTTCAATCCATGTTCCTTGAACTAGAGAAGATCGACTAAGATATATGTGACCTCATATCATATATTGATTCACATGTGCATGCACATGTGTTTCTTAGTCTCTCTTATCAAGTGTCTAGGATAAAAAAACTCTAGTAGGAGGGACAAATCCCATCTACATCACTCATAGTCAATCCCCATGGGTCACAGCTACCCAATCATCACTGTTATGGCAATCCTTATTTAGGATTATGTTGGATGATGTCAAAGTATAGCGAATGACATGTGATGAGCGTAGTCACTTGGGTCTAAGAACCATAATCACCACCTTCACCATGAGAGATGATTATGCTACCAATTATGGTCTCCATGTGTCACTCTCGAGGTGGTTCTGTCTGATACATTATTCCCTAACAAGTATTTGTGTGTTCGGTTTGATATCACATATCATGACTGATGAGATTTTGTCATCAACCAATACACACTCTAGTCTTATGTGTTACTGATGTCTATCTACCTACCACAAAGACAATCAACTAGGGACATAATAAGAATTTACATACTCTTAACATCAATATGATCTCATTGTTCAATTTATGTACTTTAAGGCATACATCATTGATTATTGCCATTATTTAGACATTCATTATGTTTCCTCATTATCTCATAACTGAGTGAAACTGAATGAATTGGAAGCTTGCATTTATTATTATTAATCAAATCCTTTATGTGATATGCCATCAAAATCATCTCATGATTGGCTCTTTGGGCATACCATACCAACAGACTCACACTTGCACTTAGAGTCAATCACCCAAGAATCTCATTCTTAGTCACTATAAACATGTCCACTGTGTTTTCTACTACACAAGTGCTAAACTAGAGGGTTAGAAACACTTTGCTAAAATTGGTATGTTGCATGTTCCTTATCATTGCATTGCATGATTTCATATATGAGAAAAATTGTCGTATTATGCTATATGATATTCCTTGCCTAACTACTAGCTCCATTGTTGTCACACTATCTCTACTATGTCATCAATGGTTGGAACATTTTTAAGTTCATCATATGAACTTCTAGATTCATATAGTACCTACTCATGTGTTTATAACACCATGATACTCAATTTCTATTGTAAAATTTAATTAATGGTCATGTCGTTAGGAACTCTTCCAACCTACAACTCTTTTCTTTTAAAACTAAACATATCTTATGCTACAATCGCTTTTTTCATTCCAGAAGATTGTTGTAACCCATTACACCAACTCTTCCTTATTGCTATAATTTAGCATCTTATCCTTTAGTGATTCTCAAGTATTAATGGATGTTTTAAGGACTTTCCAATGACCCTCATTGGAACTAATCATCTTGTCATGTCCAATACATATGAGACTATGGGATGAGAACATTATTTATCATACATGATAGATCCATTGTTAGTGCACATGGAATCTTACTCATGCCTTTTTATTCTTTACAAGAATCAAAACATAGGGTTAATGAGAGACCGGTCCCATGTAACATTGTCAGATTTTCTCTATTGGAATCATTCATACTGAAGTCTTTCAATATCTTGTTGTTATATGCTCTCATATTTAGGTTATGAAACTTTCTAGATCTATCTCTATATATCTCAATCCTTATCACATAGGATGTTTCACCTGGTCCTTCATTTCTGAAAGGGTTTTCCATACCAGGTCTTAGTACTAACAGAACTGAGATGTTATTCCACATCAATACATGCAATATTTATATATGATGTCACTAAATCTTTTGTAATCACAAATTTCTTCTTTTATCTTGACTCAAGTGAAACTCTTTGACTATCATGTCAACTCAAAAAGATCCCATTTCTGAGATGTTGTTCCAATCCCTCAGATTGTGCTTTGTAGCTTAGAGACTATATTTTCATTAATAAAGTTATAAAACCTTTTAGTTGTGTTGCGTTCTAATCCTTTCAAGTATTCTTTTTATGGAATCTGATTTTAAGCTTCATATGCAAAATCTCATAGTCTATACTAGCTTCAACAAAACCTATGACAATGGTGAAGGAATCTCTACATGTTTAACAATTTGAACTGATTTGAAAAACCTTTTCAACTAATATGTTCTTTTAGGTTATCCATGTCGATCATTGCAACAAATACATTCTTGAACCCTTTGGGTCTTACCCCTTAGGTGGTACTAGCAATGTCATACCTTGTTAGTTCTCATGCACTCCATAATAGCCTCAAGACATTTCTTAGATTTTGGTTCACAATAGCTTCTAGTTGGTTCATCATCTTATGAACAACCCATCTGAGTTATTAGATTCACAATCATTCAATCTCATATGTGTTCTACTAGAACTATGAGGTTATGTGTTACATATGGGACTTGAGATTCCACAACAATTTGTGATTCCCACTTGTTCGCATTGCACCCTTTGTTGACCTAAAACATTTATAGTTTGACTTTTACTCCCACTGATTCTTATGGAACTCAGTTATCCTAGCAATAAACATTTTCTTGTTGGATTAGGATCTAAGGTAGCAATCAACAATCATGGCTTGTGGATTAACTTTTCAAGAAACTATGTTCTTTGTATAAGTTTCAATCCTTAAGACATATCAAGACATTCCCATATCATATCACATATGATGTCCATTAAATCATTTTGATAGTACATTGTTTAGTGTGAAGTATATATATCCATGAGGGGATTAGAAGATTAGATTGCATGAATAGAATCACAATCTATCAGGAGGTAATTCCTTCTTTCTGACGCATCATCATGTTTCAGATGGATTTGACTAGTGATACACTATCATGGTCTATCTAGAAGGTTCTCAAACCATTGATGTAAAGTATTTCAACATTTGATCATATCAAAAGTTCTTAATATTTTTATCAAAGTTATACTTCATTTGTAATCTCCTTGAACACTTCAATAGATTCTTGTTTGTATTTCACCAAATACAAACTCTATATCAATTGATATCATCAGTGGATATAATGAAGTACTAACAACTACCTCTAGAATTTATTCTACAAGATTTTCATACATCAATACCTATAAGGTATAATAGAATGTTTTCTCTCTCCACTACACCTAGTGAGAGGTGGTTTGTCATTTTTATCACAAATAAGAGTTGCATGTATCTTTTTGGTTCAATAACCAAAAAAGTCTAGATAAACATCAATATAAATTCTAGAAACGCATTTCTCATATATGTGCCCTAGATGACAATGCTATAGATTGTTTAAGGTATCAATTATAATATTTTGGTATTTACGTTATAAAAATTCATCGTTATATACTTTGATATGAAGATCACTATATGTTTAGGGAATTGTTATACAAGTTCACATCTTTGAAATAGAAGCATAAAAACTCTTTATTTATTATCATCCTTGTCATCCAAGATGCTTAAAGTAAAATATTTCTTTTTTGGCATAATGAAATAGTAGTTCAACTAACTCTATTACATGCCCATTGGGCTAAGATAAGTTCAAATTGTAGACAGAAACTCTTGCTCTGCATAGTCCACTCGTCTCCTTTCATAAAGGCTTTATGTAAGGACCCTAACCTCCGTTTAGGGTTTACCCTGTTTGCTTTGCTTAACCTTGATGCTTTGATGCTTGTTAATCGCCTTTAGTGGTGATTAGTGTTTGTTTGAGATCTGTTGAGAGTTGGAAGTGCTACTTGCAATTAACCCAAGTCTAGGGTTTGTGGGCAAGTTTTGAGGTGTTCCTCCCTCTCCTTGCTTCCTGTAGTGTTGAGAGGAAGGTTTGGGCTCGTTGCTTGAGTTCTTTTGGGCTTGGTTGAGCTTGTTGGGCCTTGTGGTGCCTTGCTTTTTCTTGGTTGCACCTTGTGTTGGGCAAGAAGGTGCTTGTGTCGCCCAGGCTGTGTCGCCCATGGTGGTGGTGTATCGTCCAGTTGTGTCATCCATGGACCTTTGACCATCTTTGACCTCGTTTGTGTCACTACTAGTGGACAGTTGGTGCTTGATGCTTGCATGTGGCAATGGCCTTGGACATGTGTTTAAGACATGCTAGAGTGGTGGTTTTTTCTCATGGACAAGTGTCCCTAGGTGGGCGACACTTTGCTTTTCTCTACCTTGTTTTCTCCTCCATTCCCTTCTATATATGCATTTCCCTTTCCTTGCTAAGGATCCCTTTAGTTCCTTAGTCTCCCTCTCCTTGGTGCACGACACACTCTCTTCTCTTGCAAGCTTGGTGGTCGATCCTTCTTGGAGTCTTCTTCTTCCTCTAGTGGTGGCCGAACCCTAGAGTGACTTGCTCTCCTTCTTCCTTGGTGGTGCGTGGAGCTTGGAGCTTTCTTAAGGCGGGTTACATAACTCCTAACCCTAACTACACTACCTTCCTTTATGTTCTTATATGTTTCTTATGATCAGGTCAGCTATATGTGTTGCTAGTTAGTTCCTTGCTTAAGTTGTTCTTGTTGGTCGAACCATGTGTTTTAGGGTTTCTTGGTGAGCAATACTCCCTTCTCTCCTAGGTTTTGAGGAGTGAGCTTGAGTTCTAGTATCATGGGAAACACTCCTCTCTTATTTAAGTTGAGAGGTGAGCTTGTGTTCTAGTAGCTTGAGCAACACCCTCCTCTCACCATGGACTTGAAGGGTGAGCTTGGTGGTAGTTGTGGATCTCGGTTTAAGGTTGTTCCTTGTGTTGCCCGATGGATGTTGAGTGTTGTGCAAGACCCCTCTCTTGTTTAAGTTGAGAGGTGAGCCATCTTCTTGACTCTTTAGGGTATGGTTCCCTTGTGCTTGAGTTTAGTGACGATCTTGTGGAGTTGCATCATGGTTGTTATGATCTTGGGGGAGGTGATGCCCGATACCTCTTGACCTAGAGCCTTGCACGATATGTTGTAGTGGCTTTGATGGGAGATACACCCTGGACCTTGACTTTTGGAGTGTCGGGCATCACATTATGTTGAGTACCCTGCCCGACACCCATGGCCTAAGAGGTGGCTTAGTATGGTTATACCTTGAGGTTGTGTAGCGTTGCTAGCTAGATCGATGGTGGGTGTTACCCCTGGTCCCTAACCCCTTTATGTGTTGGTCGTTAGCATGTGTTGTTGGACATTACATTTTCCTTGCTGCACCCCCTTGGTTGCCCGTTATTAGTTGGGTTCACGGCACGTCTGGCTCGAGTGCCCGATATGCCTTTGGACGACACCAGTTGGGCGTTATACTTGACTCCTGCCTGACACACCTAGTTCAGGTGGTTACTTAGTGTTGTTACACCTTTGAGCGTTGGGGCGTTGCAATCTGGACCTACATTGCTTTGGCTGTTGGCCGATACACTTAGTCTAAGATAGTAATCTGGTGTACGACACTAGGGTGCATGGTGCATGTGTTGCATGACACAGCGATTGCACAACGCTGCGTTGCCCGATATACCTTGAGCCTAGCTACCCGAAATGGTGCTGCCCGTCATACCCTGGATACCTGACACCCCAGCTGGTTGTTTGGCCAATAGGTGGTTGTTTCGGTTGGACGATATGGGTTGAGCCATGCCCGATACTACCTATGGTGAGGGTAGTTGACACTATAGTGAGGGTCTTGTTCCTCATTTGAAACCCGATATGTTGGATTCTATCATGATTGGTTTGTTATGGTATCTCTTGATATGCTTGATATAGTAGATCACATTCATGTATCCTAGCACAACATTTCATGTGTATATGATTATGTATAATGCTATGGAAATGCTAAGAATATGGAATGATTTTCTTAATGATATGAACGATATCTATGATCATAGGTGGAGGCATGAATGATAAAATATATAATCATCAGTACTACCCTATGTAGGATAATAAAACTCTTGTTATTAATCCTTGATGATTGTGTACACTAACCATGCAGGTGTTTCATGCATATCCTGGTAAAGGACTATGAGGTAATTATGTTTAAGTAACATTGCCCTGATGGTTACTCTTGATGATAAGATAATGTGCATGATGTGTTTTGGGTCTGAGGACTTGAGTGCTGGAATTGTTATCCCATGATGATGATGTAGGCCTTGAGAGGCAGTGGCACTATGTGATGAGGGATTGAGATCCCATGGCATGTGATGATCCTTGAGATGGATCTAGATGATTGGCAAGAGGCCAAGTGATAACATGTAATGATGGATCCTTGTGTTGAATCAGGATGGTGTTGATTACAATAAAAGTATAATATTGAGTTTCTTGTTGTTTATTTTTGTTATAGTTTTCATGTTATACAACTTGTTTGAATCTTGCAATCCACATAAAATACACTAATTAATTACAATGGAATATATCATGTAGTTTTCCCTGGCCATAGATCCATCATCGTGAGGAGCTGGTGATGGTGAAACAGGTTCTCATGTGGGTTAACTCAGAGCGCATATTGTTGAATATGCAAGGTTTCTCCTAGCATTAAGTGAGGAGGTAAGAGTGAAACTTTGGTTGTAGACTCCAGGGTGCGGATTCAGGCTCGTAGGCCAAGTGTGATACGAGCATGGTGAACAAGCCCATGGCTCAGGATATGTGATATGGGAGCATGAATGTGTTCATGGCTCAGAGCACGGTGAACTGGCCCGTGGCTCAGTTTCACTAGCACTGATACATATACCGAGGCGGGCTAGGCAGAGGGTAGCCTGACCCTGTAGCTGAGGCCACTTAAAGCATGAGACTACGTTCCTTCTTGTGTTGTACTCGTGCACTGACCACGGGGTGGGAGGTCGTGGAGTTCGGCTCTTCCATTGACCTTGTATGACACCGGCTCTGAGTTTTGCAGCCGTCGGTTGGATCTGAGCGGTACGGCTCACTTCCTCAGGGCATAATAATATGTAATCCAGCCGTTTAGTATTTACTGCTTAAAGACAAATACAAAACATTGGTTGAGGTCTTGCTTGTGTAGTTAATCCTGTTATATCTTGCATATTGCTTATATGTTCCTCACATGTGGTAAGACCTTATAAATCTTATCTTGTTAATCATGTTCCATAAAGAAATACTTGGGTATATGCCTTTCGTACATTTGGTAAGCTTAATAGTATGAACAACCTTACTTTATTAACTACTCTCGTTATACTTCTTTTCAGTTATCTGCTTTATCCTCTAAGGTTTTGTAGTTTCGGTGGGGAGTTATGTTTCTCGTTGGGACTATGTGTCTCACTCTACTGGTTTACACCCTTTTTAGGTGGTCAAGCTAGGCGTGCTGGTGGTCGCGGAGTTGCAGTCGAGCAGCAAGACGAGCAGTAGAAGGCAAGTGATGGATATGTTGCTATTTTGGATGTTTTATAGTAGAGTCTTAGAGTCATACCTGTACTCTCAGGTCCTTGGGAAGCGTTTTGACGTTGTTTCACGATGTATAGCTGTTGATCCTTTGTATATCCTGTTGTTGACCGGATGTGGGCCTTTATGTACATCTAAACAGGTGATGAACTCTTGTGTTGGTTAGACAGTTGTTCCTCTAAGCTGTGGACACATATCAAGGTTTGTAAATGTATATATAACATGTTTCTTTGCAGGATGTGGACCTAAATGTAATAGTTTCTCAATTTACCTGCTTTCCGCAATCGGTTTTCATTAACCCGTGTTTTTCATAACCTGTGGTTATGGTGATTTCCACACATTTTCGCGTAACACCTCGATGTCTGTGTGATAGTGGGATGTGTTGCCACACTTTACTTCTTATCAGATCCTGCACATCAATGAATGTTACATCTATAACTGGTATCACATACCAAGATGAAGAAGTAATCAAATTTATCTTATAATGTTTATACCTCAAGTACAAGCCACAACCCCTTCCTTATTCTTTAATTCCTCTAGAAAGAGAGGGAAAATCCTTTTCCATTGTCTAGGCTGGTGAAAGTGGTGATAATTACCTCTTTTTTTTGCTCCTCCCTTTTCCATGAGATATGAAGATTTGGACTTTGGCCAGCTTTAGAACTCTTCTTAGCTTTACCTTTTCCTTTAGACTTTTGCTTTCTCTTGTTGATCATCATAACAAACTTGGGCTTGTCATTGTTTATTTGTGTCTCAGTTGTTCTCAACATGCCTAGTAACTCTGTCAATGCCTTATCAAAGTCATTCATATTGTAATTCATGACAAAGCAACTATAGATTCTAGCAGAGACTATAGAATCACATCAGTGATGAACTCTTGACCCAAGAGGAATACCAGTCTAGCAAGGATCTCTACATACCCAATAATCTTGAGCACAAGAGGACCTACTGGATATCCTTCTGCCATGTTACATTTGAACAGTGCCTTAGATACATCAAATCTCTCTTGTCTTGTCTGATATTGGAACATGTTCTTAAGATGTGTGACCATCTCAATAAAATCCTTGTTCTCATGCTCCCTTTGCAACTCATAGTTCATGGAGCATAGCATCAAACACTTGACATCAACAACATCCTTAGTATTCTTCTTGTAAGCGTCCTTGTCAGCCTTAGGTGCATTGGAAGGGGTTAATCTGGCCCTGGTGTCTCCAGGACATAGAGCTTGCACTCCTGTGTGAGAATGCTTCTCAACATCCTAAACCAGTTGTGGAAGTTATTCCCATTTAACTTGTCCTTCTCCAGGACCAATCTTAGTTAAAAGTTGTTATTGTGTGTTGCCATTTGATTCTATAAAAGAATTTGCAATTTTATCAAAAACTCATTTTTGATGTGATTTGATTAAATTTGACAATATTAATTAGGTCTTTAATTATCTATTGCTCTCACTATTTTATTCAAATTGATATCCCTCACACATCAATTCATAATATAGTAGCGTACAACCTTCTAGTGAGCTAAGATCCAAAATAATTCAACTATTGCCTGGCCAACACCAATGTCCATAGTCAACTATTAAGGTAGACAACATTTGTCATTTGCATTATATGCAATTCTTGGATAGATGATATGTGCAAATCCTTTCCATAGTCATATCCAAGCCTCTGATGCTTAATCCCATTAAGGTCACTCAGTTAAGTCTGACCCAAAAGCTGGCACAATAATAATGCACCCTGCTTGGCAGACCCATATTATCACCATCACACTTCCTCAAGATAGATGACACACCACCCTTGGGGTGCCCACACATATCTTTTCATGTTTTCTACAAATGGAAAGCATCTTAGACTTCAAATTTTATTTGACAGAGTATGTATATATATAAATACATTTACTTTATCCAATCACCACACATGTATAGTACATATCATATACATGCTCTATCCCACAATGTAAACATGCAATATAAAACAAAAAGCGATGGTTATGACCATTCTAATGTAATTCCTTGGAGCCTCAAGGAATTACCACAACCTAGGGTCCACATCTCATGCATAAACCTATTGTTGGTGTAGATATGTGCTTTCCAATTTGGGTGGCTTGGTTCAACCCTTAAACTGGTCTTCTTACCTCTTGGTCAATCAGTTGGTCATCTAAAATGATCGTTTGGCCTCCTATCCAACTAGTGTATGAAAACATCCAAATGTTCAGTTGGAACCACCAGGAGGTTAGTTCACTCCTCCTATAATCTTCCTTCCTCGGTCCTCCAGCCAGTCGGCTTATCATGTGAAACGGTCAGCCCACCTGAAACTGATCGTTATCTTTGTCGTTGCAATAAAAGAAACTATCATATTTCTATTAAACTTATTACATAGTAAAACCTTGAGTTATGTTAGAGGGGAGCAAAGGTAGGAAAGAATAAAACTTTTACATTGGGAAGAAGAAGGTAGAGGGTCGGTGTGCAAATCGAGATAAAATAGGAATAAAAACCAAACCATCCAACCACACACAAATATTTAGGTTATTGGCCATAACCATGCTACAATCCATCATCAAAACCAATTTTAGGGTGACTCATGTAGATTGAATATATATATATATATATATATTTGGGATTATGTGTGGTCATTGATAAGATATGCACATCAATTAGTTTAAGTATTCACATCGTATGTAATATATAAAAGATGAAAAAAATTGATCATATCAATTATCCCAAAACATAGTAGATTTACGTGGCTTTGATATCACTATAGGGAAATATGAGTACATAGTAGGTAGCAGTAACAAAAATTTATCTATTCATATTCCCTAGAATAGCAAGATCACATCAGCAACAATTTAATGGAAAGGATGCTTTAATGAGTTTATACCTAGTCCTGGAGCAAGTCCAGCGACTATAACTTGTTGTAGTAGTGCAACACTCCTAGTTTCACTTAGACAACGTTTATGTGTCTCTTGGTCTTCATCACATACTATAGGCTGATGTTGTCCTCTAAGCGATGGACAAAGGCCACCTTACCTCTATGGTAGTCCACATGGACCGCCTAGAACTCTTATTGTTCTAGTAGAACTGACAGGATGGAGTTGTCCCTCCTACTCTCCCACAACTGTTTCTCCCTTGCTATCCCTCCCTTTAGTGGGTAGGACTTGCTTGGGCTCTCTATTGGTTACCAAAATCAGAGAGGACAACATTTATCATAGGAAATTGAGTTGTGTTCTGAGAAGACCCCAGTACCCCTCTATTTATAGGAGGGGTTAGGGTCTGGGTTCCCAATCTGTGTGCGAGTCAAAGGGACCATAAGATCATGAATTTTCACAACATGCAAGTGTGGAACCACTTGGTTCACAACCGAACCGGTCGGTTCACATGCGATTTGATCAGTTTTCTCTTCGAATTGTTCATTTTTCTATGTCTACCAATCACATATGAATTGGCAATTCAAATCCAATTAATGCACAACATGACATCAACACTAATTCTCGATGCATTCGAATTTATCCATGAACTGGGTGTATCTCCCTTGTGAGTTGATCGTCTTATGACCCCAAAAGGTTGGTTGGTGAGCCGAGCTGATTGATTCACTCCCCTATCCAGGTAGAACTCAGCCAATCTAGTATTGAATCAACCTAACACTCTAATTGGTCATTTCATCACATGAGCCGATTGGTTGGAAGTCCACTTAGTTGATTTGTTGCTTGAATTGAATACCCAAACACTTTGGCAATCAATTCATCATCATTCATGATTAAATTCCTCTTATAGGTGAATTCCTATGTGTGTGACCCTATAGGTCCCATATTACGTTGTCAGTGAATGTCCATAACTAGTTTAGGACATCACAAGCAAAGATTAGTGCCTAGTATCACTTCAATGCTACCCAAGTGAATGAAAAGTTGGAGAATAACTTCAACCTATAGTCTGTGTAAGGTGTTATATTTATTGTCTAATTCCTTTGTCTCTAATATCCAGAATGAACTCGAGGCATGGAAACATCATCCTCTCAATGTTCAATCCATGTTCCTTGAACCAGAGCAAACTGTTTGAGATATATGTGACCTCAATATCATATATTGATTCACATATGCATGTGCATGTGTTTCTTAGTCTCACTTATCAAGTGGCCAGGATATCAAACTCCAGTAGGAGGGACAAATCCCATCCACATCACTCACAATCAATCCCCATGTGTAACAACTACCCAATAATCACCATTATGGCTATCCTTATTCAGGGCTATTGGATGATGTCAAAGTATACCGAATGACATGTGATGAGTCTAATGACTTTAGGTCTAAGAACCACCTTCACTACGAGAGATGACTTGACCATCAAATATGGCCTCCATGTGTCACTCTCAAGGTGGGTTAGTCCAATACACTATTCCCTAACAAGTATCTATGTGTTTGATTTAATATCACATATCATGGTTGATGAGATTTTGTCATCAACCAATGCACAATCTAGTCTTATTTGTTATTGTTGTCTATCTACCTTCCACCACAACAACTGACTACTAACATAATAAGAACATACATACTCTTAACATCAATATGATCTTATTATTCAAGTCATGGACTTGAAGAGATATGTCATTGAGTATTTTCATTATTTAGACATTCATTATGTTTCTCCTTATCTCATAACTGAGTGAAATATAATGAATAGGAAGCTTTCCTCTATTCATATTAATCAAATCCTTTGTGTGATATGCCATCAAAATCATCATATGATTGGCTATCTAGTCATACCATACCAACAAGAATACAAAAAAAAATTCATGATATAATTTGAAGATAGTACAAAATGTTTTCTAGGACAACAAGTTGTATCCTTTAGTAGTCTTCTTTCTTAGCCTGTCCTAATCTTTGGAAGAGTAGTAGTTGTAGTATGGTATACAATGAATACAACAACTATCAATGGTAGAGAACAACTTATGTTGATGGAGGAGGAAGGCCAACTCAAGGTTGGAATATTGACCCTTGGGTAATTTTGATTAATGGAAATCCTTGATGGAGTCTTGAAATAGGGTAGACAGTCCTTTTGACAGCATGAATCTACAACCCCATACATGGAGGTGGTGGACCACTATTTATAGTGTTGGATTATATGTTCATAGTTGGTTTTCATTATGTACCAATATGGATCTATCAAGGATACACATATCAATAGGTTGGAGTGTGATAGTCTATAGGTAGTTTTGGGAGAGACTCAAAAAGAGGTCATGATTGACTATTGCCTCAATAGGATGAAGAATCTATCATGAGTGATAATAGATGAAGTTGTCTTTTATGGTGCTAGGTGGACACCTCTACCAAGGTGAATCCTTGATTTTCGTGTGATGGAGGGTGTCAATAGCTATGCTATAGGGGGGTGAGTATCTAGATGAGGAAGCCTCAAGAGCAATCTCGACAGTGCTACGTGAGATCTCGATAACTTCTCATTGATGGGAGGGTTGACAAGGTGTGTTGATTCTATTAAAACCTTGGTGGCTCCAAGATTGAGAGGGTTCATGAAAGGATATCCATGATCAATAGTATGGTGCCTCAATTGTGACATCCCCAGATTTACTAAAACATAATCTAATGTGTGACGTCCAAATTATAACCTCACCTCAGCGAGACTACAATTTAAACACCCCACTCTAGGCTAAGAAGAAGAAAATCATAGGAAGTCAGAATGAAACAACAGTGCACATGTACATGAACAAGAAGAAAATCATACAACATATGTTCACCATTCAACATATAATTATAAAATGAAATGTTACATCATTTAATAGTACACATTGAATAGTAAACTTTTACATATACATGTACTACCACTAAACAACAAGATCTAAGACAAAAGGTCCACCTGTATCACCTCGCTACACAACTCTCAACTATCTTGAATGTTCAAGATCATATGTCCACCACCTAAACTAAAGATTACATGTGGTACACGTCAGCACAATATTCAAGAATGTTGTATTGAGTATGCCTACATGTCTTTTATATACCTCTCATTACTAAGCTTGGCAATAAGATAAAACTAATACTTGGCAGCAATAAACAAATATATGACAAAGGTATACTTGAACAAAGATATATTTATTAACAAAAGAGAACACATGTTTTAAGCTCATTTTCCATTATATGCTCATGCATATGCTTACCAATGGGATAGATGCATTCAGGCCTTATGATCTTCTTACGAAAGAGATAGATCATTGTACATGTGATCTGCTTACCAAAGAGATAGATCACTCACTGGCACTATGCTTACCAAAGAGATTTAGTGCTTTCATATAATGGAACATATATATTATGTTTCATGTGTACATAAAAATAAGTATGGAAAATCAAGCAAGATATCATACAAGAACAATAATTTCATCCAATAGCATATGCCAAGTGTTTACTACATATATAATGCAAGCATATTGTATAATAAGCCAAGTAAGAGGTAATGGTGTGCCTTAAAAAGAGATATTCTAATCCACATATTCCTGATATCAACTATATACTTGTTAAATGTGATTAAGACAAGATCATGTACTATCATCATATTCTCATCATCTTAACCCTAGTTATGATTCATTAGGGTTTCACTTAGTCTTATGATATTCCCATCATTACTTGTCTTTTCATCTTGTTATCTGGGATCAATGTTACTAATGTCGTATTCCATATTTTTGCCTCATTAACTGATAATCATGTTTCCATCATTAGGTGAACATATTAATATTATGTCACATTCATTAGTCAAATTAGGGTTACATCTTATGTATAAGAGTCATCTTCATATAACATGAATTTTGTGCATCATCATGATATCATAATTCAATATCAGGTTCCATATACTGATATGATATTATACTGAATATTCCATCATTTTTTTATTAGAAATGTATTTCTACATTTTATTTAGGGTTATTAGCCCTAGAAAGATACATTATGAAACTTACATGATTTCATGTTCCAACATCATCATATCTAACATCAAATGGATTATACATCATATTTTAGAGTTAGGGATGCATTATAATAATTTTAGGTCTTCATTTGATATTTATTACACATGATATAATCATTTCACAACTTACACAATATTCCTAATATTTGTGCATCAAAATCCATATATCATTATTCCATGTCGTTCTACTCATTTTTCTAAACATATCAGTATATTATTGTATTTTTCTGATAAGTAGGCTATTTTCTACGAATTATCTAAGAATTAGATATTTACTATTACCTTTTTGCACCAATCCGCATCTAAAACATGGCCAAAAGGGGGGCGTGGCACTTCTCATGGACCCACCCAGTTCAACTACGAGCCTGCCGGTCTGATCTGGGTTCTTTTGGTTTGATGGTCTAGGATTGGGCCAGTTTAGGGCTCTCTCTCTCTCTCGCTTCTTCCTCATTCTCGTGACCTAGCGTGCACATCATCTAGAGTCCACAACGGGACTATGCTCTTCGTGAGTCATCGACATGTCTATTGGATTGGGATGGCTCCAGTGTGTGATTGTCCATCTCTTCCTCTCGTGCATCAGTCTCATCCAAGGTGAGTGTGTTCCTTCTCAGCTGCACAAGATCATAGAACTGCAACTCTGGATCCTCCTCGCGGTCTTCCAGAATTTGACTTCCTCAAGGTCTTCTACGGTAGGACAGAAGTGGGGTTTCACCCTTCTCAAGCCCACTCTGGTCTTAGACTCAGCATCCTTCGGGTCTCGGTTGCTGATCCTGATGCTAGTGGCTCTGGGTCTCCTCCTCAGAGAGCTCTTCGGCTTGGATATGTAGAGATGGTGAAAAGGGAAAAGGGCTTCCCCACTTCAGGTCTCGCTTCCAAAGATCTTTAAAGCCTGGACTAGACTTTACAAACCTCAACTCTTTTAGATCAAGGCATCGAGCACAGATCAACGCCTCTAGCATGACCTCTCTCCTTCCAATCTAGTTGTCTTCTACCTATGTTTCACTCCTCAATCTTCCCCCTCTTCTCATTGACCAGAGCATTTGAGATCACGGAAATGAATATAGCTCAATCCCTCTCCATTCTCCACTCAAAGCCATGATATGAGATATTATTGAATTGTTCTCAAGGAGGTGAGGCTAATTGCTAGTTTTCTTCCCCTCCTCACATAGGTCCTAGGTGATCGTGGCATCCTTGGTGGGTCACGACCACCCCACATTTCAGTCCCCCAAAAAAAATGAAGGTTGAAGAAACTTGTTTTACTGTTAGATCCATTGTGAACCCTTTAGGTCAAGTCATGCTACAGAACGATCTGTGGTATAGCCCACTAACAGATTGCATGACATTGCATATCAGGAACTAAGCCACAAAATAATCGTGTACCTTGGTGCATTAGAGTCAAAATGCAAATTATTTCATCATATTCAAACTAGAATAACTTCCTCTAGGGTCCTCGAATAGCCACCAAAATGTAACTGCAATCTTATATCAACTTAAGCTACATTCTATTAAAATTTGGTGACAAAAATCAACTATATGACTCAATTAAATATCTCAAAAATGCATGAAGATATGGATTTTAATCGTGATATCAACATCCATCACCATATAAACTTTACCAAAACACATGAACTCTCAATATAACTCAACATTCATGAATTCACTTATGTCACTAATTATTTAGGGATTCTAAAAGTTTAGTCTATAATGTCAATGGTGGGATGTCTATCGAGGTTGGTATGTTGTGACAGAGTGTAATGCTAGATGGTTAGTGGTGTCAATAGTCATTGGGATGTGTGGATGTGATGTAAGTTATTGTGGAGGGAAGGTTGGATAGCCTAGTGATAAAAGGCACTAGACTATCACACAGTTGGGGAGGGTAGAAAGACAATCTTGATTGTGACTCTCAATACATAACTAATAGGATTGACAAAATACGATTTTATAGGTAGGACTATCTAGGTTGCATTTGCATCTCTTGCATTTTGCATTTCCTTCAAAAAAATTAAGTGAGTAATCATCATAAAAAATATTGAAATAAAAACAAAGGAAGACAAAACCGAAGACAAACAAAGATAATAAAGAAAATTTCTAAATGAGACACAAATGTAAAATAAGAATTGGAACTTAACTATGATGAATTTTCAATCATTAAACAACCATGAACTTTATAGAATAGGGAGGAATGAATTTATTTCTTGGTGATAAAGGGACTAGAAACACATTATTATATAGGTACAATAATGAACACTATAACTTCTAACTCCCCAATATGGGAATAAACTATCGGAGATACAAAGTGTCACATGAAAGATAAAAAATACAATACAATATAGTTGGTATTCCTCAACACTTCCCTTCAAGATGGGAGTAGAGATATTAATCATGCCTATCTTGTTACATTGTTCAATATCTCTATTTCCTATAATAGTTTTGTTTAATTGATTTGTTTCCTATTCCTAATAACTTAATAGAGGAGAGGAGACCTTTCATGATACAACATTGTCCCTTGGGAAGTGACAATAAACTTCAATGATTTGTAATCTCGTGAAAAATGAATTAGTAGAAATAACAGTGGAAACTCAATAACCACAATACCTTATAAAGGGAGTGTTGATTTGATGCATAAATTTAACTAAAAAATTTTAACCATAATGGCTTGCAGGTAATGTGTGGCTTTGGCCCTATACTCAGCTTCAACTTTAAACCTTTCTAGGAAATTTTGATTTTTTTTCTTTATGTAAGAATATTTCCAGTCACAATGGCACAATATCTAGAATTAGATCTCCTCTCAAAGAGTGATCCTAAATAGTGTTAGAATATTCCAAAATGCTGAAGAAATTCTTTTGATAGAAATGACCTTCACCTGGAGCCTTTTTTGGATGCCTTAATATGTGAAATGGTATTTCCTAGTGACATGCTTTTTGATGATTGATGAACTGGATAAGGACACCCATAATGAGTGATATATTATGTCTAGTAATGGTTAGGCACAATAATTTTTTGAATTGCCTATTAGACCTATATATGTCCTATAATACTCTGAGGAGCTCCAAAGGTCATGTTTTTGGTGCATCAGAGAAGTTCTTAGACGACAATAAATTATACATGTTTCTTTGAGTAGGTCTAGGGTGCATTTTCTTTGTGGTAGGGACAATCCATATTTATTATATACAATTTTATACCAATATCGTAGTTGAGATTCCCAAGATCCTAGGCAGCAAAGTACTTCAAAAGGTGAATTTTGGTGTTGTAAATTCTAGATGCATCAGTTTCAAAGATAGTGCGATAGTGAAATGATGCATCAATTTCAACATAGAATACAAGAAAAATGATGCATGCCTGACTATGCTAAGTGATCACATAATGATCATAGTACGATAGTGAAAACCCAAATTCATGGAGAATTTTGAGATAATAACTTGAGCCAAGATTGTGAACTCTACTTTAATCCATATATAGGTTTTTGAGGCTTATAGACATTCACCAAACACCCCTCCCCCTGAGTAGCATGCCGATGAGGTTGTTCCATATACATGGTTTCATGAAGATGACCATGTAGAAATCATTTTCACATCCAATCGATGAAGAGTCCAACCTTTTTTAACAACAACAAATACAAAATTGCAAGAAGACTTAAGTTCAACTACTAGTGAAAATTTTACATTATAGTCCACTTAAAATAGAGTTAAGAACTCTTTTTTCTTCATCCTTATGTGGTCTTTATTCCTATACCTTTTATCTATGACTTTCATTGATACACAAGCAACAGACTTCAAGTGTTGTTTTCCCTGTGATATTATCATGTACACTACTGTTTATAGTCGTTTATTGTTTGTAAACATTATCTATCTATTTGAACTTTTATTAAAAAAATAGTCCACTCCACATCTTGGGTGTATCCTTTGGCAACTAATTGATCTTTAATTCATTCAATCATGTTGTCTGGATTATGTTTGATAGTATACACCCATCGACAACCCACATTATTATGGTCAGCATTTAAATCAGTAAGACTCCATGTATCATGAAGGAGAAGAGCTGCCATTTTGTCATCAATGGCTTTCTTATAGGGATGAGAGTGATCCCCCATATTATTGTAGAGAATGGTTGCACTGACAATTGAAGAAGTTAAGATTGTCACAATATTGAACAAATGAGATGAGGAAAGATAAGTTGGAAAATAATGTTTACTATAGGATCATGGTTCCTTTTGGATAGAGATCAACATGTTAAGGTTATCTTATATTATTAATTAATATCCATAAATTAAGGAATCATGGTGGTAGTGTGAGAAGTCAGTTTGGTCCTCTTCTTGTGATGGTGCACATGGATCGATGGCAGTTTGGTAGAAATGGATAAATCGATATTAAAATAGGGTTAGGATATGGTAGCAATGGAGGATATAGACTATCATTTTCTAAATAGAAACATAGAGTATCTTCAAAAGGTAAGACATCCACACTAACATACATTTTCATAGAAATGAGATCAAACAAGAAAAACCTTCTTATATGTGAGAATATATAAGGAAACAACATTTTATTTAGCAAGGGACTGACTTGTCCATGTAGGGTTGATGATTGTGTGTAACTCGATCACAACCAAAAACCATGGTGAAATAAAAAAAAGGGTTCATGAGGATATTAAAAATAATAATGTTTGGCATTGTTTATGGAAGCAGAAAGCATTCAATTGATTAGGTAATTGGGAGTGAGTAAAATATGAGGCCAGTAGGATTTGGGAACATTCATTTCACACAACATGGTGTTGGTAACATCATTAACATGTTGATTCTTTTGTTAGGTAACATTATTATATGGTGTATTACATGAACATGTAGTCTAATTATTAATCCCTTGAGAGGATAACAACCCTAGGATTTGCTAATCGATTGGTTCATAGGTGGGGGCAAGGATGCAAGAACTAGACAAGCTAGGTCTCATTACATTATTTTGGAAAAACTTTGAAATTAGTAGTAGGGGTGAAGAAGATCCATTTCTACTCAGAAGCCACTGAAGTAATATGAGAAGAAAAGGAGACAATATGAACAAGATGTAAGGACCTAATAGGTGTTGTCTTTTGGAGAGTTTTATACGACAAATAATACTACTCTTGCATTGTTATGGAGAAGAAGATGAGATTGTAGGAAATAGAAGGCTTGATGGTATTCATGATTTGATATAAGAGTTGGGAATCATGTAAGACTAAGCATCATGTTTTCTAGAGTCAACTACATCCTTGGTAGGGGGTTCATCCTTGATGTGATCCAGGAAGCTGATAGAGTGTACATAAATCAAGAAGGACCATTCCCACATCGAGTAAGTGTCAAAGTTGAGTTTTACCTATGTCACATCTCATACAATATTATGGACTTTGTCACATATGTTAGTGGAAACCATGACAATAACGGAAAAAAATGGGTAGGCATGCAGTTCCATACATGGATATGTTGAGGAGCGTTCAAAGATAGGGAGGCAGACATATGAGTAGTCATAGACACATATTTATTCCAATGGACATAGATCAATTGCATTGCAACAATGGTGGTTACATTGGGGGCAAGATGAGAGGCATAGCAGGTGGGGAATGAAATCATGATAGGAATGGAGTTTTACTAGAGGGGGTTAGGAGAAGAAGAATGTAGACTAGAGTGGTAGAGAGGGGGATATTTGAGAAAGAATTTCAAGAGGGATTTTAATGGGAGGTTGGGAGATGGATTTTTTTTACTTGAGAGGGGTTAGGATACTTATGTAGGTGGCATGATGACTAGAAGAGGGAGAGAAAAAGAGGGGTGGGGTAGGGAAGGGATTTGTAGTAGAATGTGGAGTAGGTTTAATCTGAGGGAGTTATGAGAGGGAGGGGGTTTGCAGGTGAGTGAGTTTTTCTACAAAATAAAGGGAGGCAGGGAGGTATGGTGGAAGGGGTTATGGGAGAAGGGGTTTGATGAGGGAGGGAGAGATAAAGAAGGTGGAATTTTTGGGAGAAGGAACCAGTTACTGGGTAGGGGCAATAACTAAGGGGCATCTCTAACATAAGGATAAAGGAAAGAAAATCTAATGTTTACACTATGTAGATTATGGAGGAATGTGTGTATTACTTTATGATAAAGGGGTTGTAGATGTATGCTTATATAGCAGTAGTGGTGACAACTCTACTCCTAAACCCCCAATAGAGGACTAAACTATAAAAGATGTAGATCATCAGTAGAAGGATATTAAAATATAATTATAATGTAGGTGGTATTCCTCAACAACCTTAACAATTTTCCATCCTTGAGTAACACAAAATGTTCAAAACTCTCTTCAAATCAATACGTTCAACCCTTGTGATTATCTCACATTTGCATCATGTTACCAATATGGAAAATTCTACACACCCACACCCACCCTCCCATACACACACACACACAGAGATATATATATATATATATATATATACATGCTTTTGTCCTAGTTTTTCTTCCCAAAAGAATTTCATCACCACTGTCATCAATATCAAACATTTTTATTTGTTTCATGAGTGTTTTAAGAATTTCTTAACAACATTTATGCATATCATCTGACACATGGGTGCATCAAAAGGATGTAAAGTAAAGATATTCCATTGTGTCCTTGGGTGTAAAATGGAGAGAAGTGATGTGGACGTAATATGCAAATATCTCCCCCATTTGACTTCTGATTGCATTTGTATTTTGTTTTCATGTTGAATGGTGTACAAGATTTGCTTATTGTGGCATCTTTCCTTTTTCTTTTAGTGGTACACTCCTATTACATAGAGAGGGATATGGAAAAAAAGATATAGTAGCAGAGACGTGCCGCCCCAAACTTAGAGTCTGGAATAAATAAGTGATTTTTTCTTCGTTTTGGTGGATGTAGGGTAAGAAGATGGAAGAAGATCTGTAGAAGTGATTATGATAAAAGGGCAACCTAATTTACAATTCATTGTGTCAAGTTGTTTTCCTTATCTTACTATGATCAGATTAGGACATGAGTGGGGAAGAAGTGGCCATTCTATGCTATTATTTCACTCATAAGTACAAGGAATGATTGGTTTTATTCATTTCAATTCATCTAATTGTTTCCATCTTTTACAAGGAAACATGATGCACGGGTTCCTGGGCCATACAGAGTAATTTTAGTCATTGATTAATTGGAAAGGTATTAATTAGAATAAGTGGAGTTATTTTATAAGAACATGTGTGGATTCAAATAGAGAAATTAAATATAATACACCTTATTGATTTCTTTAGAGAAGATAGGAGGCCCTCTTATTTGTGTTGCACAACTCTTACAGTCAAAATAGTTTGGTTACAAGGTCCACCCTCTGGTTGCCAACCCTAGGAGAAGATTATTGAACACCCATCCTTTTATCCCTTTGAATGATATTGAAGGTCCCCTGTGGGGGGTTATGGTAGGTACAAGGATCCTGATGAGTTTTAAGATGAAATTTGGACAAGTTATCAGTGACCTAGTTGACCTCCCTCCTACAAAAGAAAAAAACAAACTTCTCCATTGTTTTAGTTATGAACCTGATATGAATTAGGACCAGGGTGTATGCTAGTTCCATGTCCTTTCCCTCACTCACCCACTAGATGGCTTTAGCACTATCACTTTTGATGATGATCATGTAGATCTTCAGGCTATCCACCAAATCCACAGCTTCCTTGATGGCAATAAGTTCCATAGCCACTACCGAGTTTGCCTTGCAGTTCCTCCCCTTGCCTATAATCCATCCACTACTTGTACCACTAGCCACCACTACAATAGACAACACCCCACGACCTATTGTTGTGTCTATATTGATCTTGATTCATCCCTTAGTCGGTAGATTCAAGAGTGACACCTTAGGAGTGGTTTCACTACACCTAGTCTCAAACTCAACCCCTCGCTCTTCCTGAATCATGTTCAATGCACTATTGAGCTGACTTTCCAAGGTACATATCTTTTCCTCCAACACCTTCAAATTTCTTTTGTGCACCAAATTTTCTAGGCAATGGACATAGTCCTCATATTGTGATCTTGTTTATATTTCAACCACCTATTCATCCATGCCTTAAGGTTTCCCCCAAGGAAACCCAAAAATATCTCTTTCCACCTTGAGTGGCCTCCAGACCTCTAGAGAATTGGGGCAGCCCATCAAAGCATGTATTGTTGCTTCTTCCTCCAAATGACATCTGGGACACATTACATCTGTAGTGAGAAGTTTGTCACAACATCTTTTGTTAGTTAGAGTGGCCTCAATATAAGCCATTCATGTGAACATCTTGAATTCTCCATGCCTTCTCCTTGGCATATCTTTTCCTAGCATCTTGTCGTCCCCCCTGTGTTGTTAACCTTCAACAGGTTGTAAGTCAAGGCCATGGCAAAAATGCCTTCTTTGGAGCCCTCCTAGGACCATTTTTCATCTTACCCCTCCTCCATGGGTATTCTAACATTCTTAATTCTTTCAATTATGTTCTACGTGAATTACATTTGAAGTAAATCATCATCCCACTTCCCATCACTAATGACAAAAATTGCCACCTATAGATCTTTTATGTCCTATACAGTTTGATGGATGTCTCTAATTCCATCTTTAGGTGGTCTGGGACCCATTTGTCGACCCAAAAATTGGTTATCTCACCATTGTAGATTTTTGAAACCTATTATTTTCCATGAAGTCATTGATATCACACATGGTTCTCCAGAAAGGTGTTACATTGCCTTGTGTTTTGTTTAGATTATTCTTGTATTTCTGTCAAAAAGCTTCCACCCATGGCACCTTCCTATTGCATGACGTCTCAGACATTTCTGCACATCAAAGCTTTGTTCCAAAATCTCATCAACTTCACCCCAAGAACCCCTTTTCTTTTGTCCATGGTTATTGGCTCCTTGACAACCAAAGATAAGGGGTAAGTTTTGTGTCCTTCCCCTAGATGAACTTGTTGACCGTGATGTTCACCCTATAGCATAGGTTTAAAGGTATCTTTGCAATTTGCATAACATAAGTAGGAATCACAGTGAGCGTAGTCTTAGCAAGATAGACCCTCACTTATAGAAATAAGGTGCAAGCCATCCAGTCAATGACCATACCTTCCACTTTACCTAGTGTCACCACATAGGTTGAGTTTAGTAACCTACTATGGAGGATCAGTACTCTTAGATGTCTACCTAAATTGTCAATTCTTTTTAAACCACTCATATTATAGATGTCTCTTTGACATTTCCTAGAAGCCCCTCTTGAAAAGAAGATGTAAGATTTTTCAGAAGACACTTCATGACCAGAGATCAAACAAAAATCCTTGAGGTAATTGAGGATGTTCCTGATCTAGTTTTCCAAAGCTTTGATGAAGAAGATGATTTTTATGAAGACAACCTGAGATACAACATGGCCATTTCGAGATAGCTTCACTATCTTCCACCTCCCTTTATTGGGCCTCCTGCTCAATCACCTAGCTAAATCTTTCTATACACATGACAAATAGATAAGGTGAGAAAGGATCTCCTTATCTCAGTTCCCAACTAGACTTGAATGGAGGCACATGGCTACCTTCCTAGATAATGAATGTATCTACTTGCATGATGGACTTCATCACATAATTAATAATGTTATCTGGGCATCTAGCCTTTGCTATTGTATCCTTGAAAAACTCCCACTTCATCTTATTGTAAGATTTGGAGAGGTCTGTTTTGACTGTCATTGTAGGTGTAGCCTTCTTCCTTTGCATGTTGTAAACAATATCCTCTACAAGCATGATAATGTCAAAAATCTACTTGTTGCACACAAAACTACTCTGAAAAGAGGATATCCAATTGTTCATATGCCTCTTTAGAGTATCCCGCATCACCTTAGTTATGAGCTAGAGAATTGTATGATTCAGTGATATAGCATGGAACTGGTTGCATAGTTTGGGCACCTGGGTGTTAGGGATAAGAATAAGGATTGCATCATAGAGATTTTATTCCAACATTCCATTACTAGATCTATGCTAAACATCTTCATCAATGAGGGTGAAATGGTGTTCCAATTCTTCTTGAGAAAGAGCGTGTCGACATTGTCTGGCCCTACAACCTTATAGGAATCAGTCTTTTATAGAACTTAAGCACTTCTTCTTCCAGTGGGAGCACTCCTGGTACTGGCTTAAAACTTTGAACCATCTTGGGTAGCTCGGATATCAGTTATACTCATGGTTATATTAGTAAAGAAAATACCTTTCAAGTAATTTTAAAACAAATTCTTTAGCTTGGATTTGTTGTTCACCTAGACCTCTTCAACATTCTTCATCATAATGATCCAATTTCTTCTAGCTCTCTAGTTCACGAATGCATGGTAGAATTTCATATTGTATTCACCATTTTTAAGCTATCTTTGATGATTTTTTTTCTTCCAATCCTTTTCTTCCTTCCTCAAGATCCTTTCTAGATCACTTGATAGGTTTTGGTAGTGATATTCCTAAGACTCCTCATACTTCTCAGGCATGGCTTGTTGAATGTTGCCAACATTGTTGATTATCTCTACTTTTCCTCATAATGCCTCCCTCCTCCCAGTCCCATTTAAAGATATTTGGTTTGGCCTTCTTCTAGGTAGATGTGAAGTCTATCTCAATGTCCTAATTATCCCTTAGAACATCATTGAATCATGTATTCAAACTCCATGAAGCCTTAGTCAAGAAGCATTATTTTTTGTGCTCCAGTACCACTTGTTTAATGAGGATTAGGAGTGATCTTATAAGGACCTGGGTAAATGCCCAATGAGGAACCCCTTGCAACTGTTACAAAACTCCATGTTAGCTACCTCTCTATCTAGACATTCATTTAGGAGACCATGTTTGTAAGCGAAGGGAATCCCTTTAAAGTTCATGTTGTTCATCCTAGCTTCCAATAGGGCTCCTGCAAATAGAAAAACTTCATTGGGTTGAAAAGGTGGGTGCCTTGCTTCTCAGAAGGATTTAGCAACACATTGAAGTTTTCTACTACTATCCATGGTCCCTCAACTAGATTACCCAAACTCATCATCTGATCCCAAAGAAGACTCATGGCACTGATGTGGGGGCTAGCATAGATGAAGGTGTAGGATAGGAAGTTGTTTACCTTGTAGTATATACATTTTCAACGACTCTATCAAATCTAACTGGTATTTTTAAAGGAGTTTCATAATAACCACATTCCTATTGGCAAACCTCTGGACTCAACCCAATAATAGTTCTCAAAATCAATCTAGTTGATGACTATGACTACCACCTCCCCCCAAATTTTAGGCTCCATAATAACCACCATCTTGATGTTCTTCTGTCTGATATACTCATTGAGTACGTTACCTACCTCTTCACTTCCTGATCCTAGCATATTCTAGAATATTGTGTTCATCTAATAACCATGTGAGAGAGATACAAGCCAAGCTAAAATGAAAACTCTAACCCATCCTCCCTAACCATGAGCCCTTTACTATTAGAGTGCATTTCCCATCCATCACCTTTCTGTCCATGCTTCAGGTGAAGTGTGCTTTTTCTAATGGTATATCAGGTTCCATGGTGGTTGCTATAGATGGAGGCTTTGAGAAGATGATGGTGTCATGGTATCTCCACTTCCACAGAGTTCATAGAAACCTCCTGGTCTGAGCTCGTCATATCCCCTCCTAACCCCTTCCAGCTTATTTTTCATTCCATCCCCCATAATAACCTCATTCACCTTTAGCTGAACCACAACCTTTAAAGGGGAGGTCTTCTTGTTACTACTAGTACCTTGCTTGTTTGCTGCCACATTTTCTCTTTTTGTGATATCATTGAGAACCTTCCATGTCGTCTGTATCACCTTCGATTTCTTCCACATCTTGGTCAGGTGTGTACATGGTATCCTTTCACTAACATCATCCTCTATTAAAACCTCAACAACTTCCTCCTCAATCTCCTTCTCCAAAGCTTGGTATTTATTGCCACTCTTTCTTGTTCCCTTACTATGCTCTCCATTGTCCTTAGTAGGAATTTCCCTCTGTGTCTGTATAGACCTTCCATACACCATTTTTCACTTCCCTTCCTCCTTAAACCACTTCACTCCTACCTTCTCCTCATATGTTCTTGCCTCTTTCTCTATCATCTTCTTAGGACTACCCCCCTTCGTCCATTTATCTACCATGTGCCCTAGAAAACCACATGTTAAGCATAGACATGGCATACCTCATACTCGAGGTTGTATTCCACCCCATTGATGTTGAAAACAGGGAGGATAGGTCAAGATATATTCACCTCCACTACTATCCTCAAATATCTACTTCTATGTCTTGACAACATGTAGTCGTCGACCCTCACGAGATGGCTTAGCGTTGCACCCACTATCTTGAAGAAAATCCTATTGTAGAGGTGGAGAGGTAGATTTTGTGTTCTCACCCAAGTCATAATATAATTTGATATATCATTGCTTGGATGTAATTGTGCATCCCATCACCATAATATCAACTAACTACTGAAAATCAACCATAGCCCTCATGCCATCTCCATTTTGTAGTCCTTTCTGGTTGAAAATTTTACTATAAAGAAAGATTTTTCATGCTCATAAAGCATTGCCTTTCCTTTAGGTTTCCACAAAATCTTTAGTCTATCAGTCATGGTCATGAAGCCAATGACTTTCCCGATGAGATTCACTATGAATGAGTTCTTTCATTGTGCTTTCAGATCCTCTTCTAATTTTTCATTAATGTATATATCTGGGACTACCCAATCGAGTATCATCTTGACATACATTAGATCCAGGTACTTAGTTAGACTATTTTCAATGAATTCCTTCTCTGGACTTCCAATATCATCACACACCACTTTTCTATATCTTCTAGTCTTGACATTCTTCTATGTAGTCTTTGAAGGATTGCTTTCCTCCTCCTTGGCCCCAATGTCCATTTCAGTCTCCCCCTCTGCTCGAGGTCCTTGTGGTGATTTAAAGTCATGTTGTTCAGGTTGCTCATACCTCGATAGAAAAGATTTAACCCTATCACCTACACATATATACTCATTCCCATCACCATGGGATGGTTGCACTGCCCCTTCCTCACCCTCTTCTGAAAAAAGAATCTCGACTCAAGTTTCCACCCTACCAATGAGAGCAATCCCCTTCACCTCATCCTCCACCATACCTACCGCCACCACTCCCTAATGGCATCCCCATGTTAACTCCTTCATTGATTCAACTAATTCATTATCCTAGAAAAATAGAGGAAATGGAAATTTAAAGCAAAATGCAATGACAGATCTTAAGTGTAAAAGATATAGGTGTGGATGGAAAGAAAAAGTGAACCTGTAATACCCAGGCCCACTACCTAAGGCTCTAGTAGAGTTTCAGGAATGAAGACTGGCCCCATAGACCACCATTAGCCTTAAATGTGCACTTTGTCCTCACTCCGCGCCAGCCGGAGTCAACTTCCCGACTGGTCACCCATCCTAGTACTACTCCAAGCTGAGCACGTTTAACAAAAGATTTCTTTAGTGGTGGACTCCCAGAAAAGGAGGTGCACCTTGGTGATTTGGGTAGTCTAATCATTCCCTTTAAGATCATGTTATCCAAGGCCTCAAATCTTGGGACATTACCATATCCCCCACTTGGATTCTTGATGTCCTCATCAAGGCTCAATTATATGGCCTCAAAATCTTTTCCCCATTTCTGTGCAGACCCAAAATGGCTCATGGACACCCAACTCCCATCCACGGCTACCAGCACAAGGGCGACACCATCTCGTCTCAGTGGATAACCCTTTTTATCTTTCCTGGAACGCACGGCTCAAAAATGGCATGCACATTCCCATGTAGGCCCCACCTACTGAAGGGGTTATGGCTCTAATACGATTAGTAACACTTGGGCCCACTGCCAAAGGCTCTAGTAGAGTTTCAGCAATGATGACTGGCCCCACAGACCACCAGTAGCCTTAACTGCGTGCTTTATCCTCACTCCATGCAATCCGGGGTCAACTTCCTGACTGGTCACCCATCCTAGTACTACTCTAATATGAGCACACTTAACTATGGATTTCTTTAGTGATGGGCTCCCAGAAAAGGAGGTGCACCTTGGTGATATGAGTAGTCCAATCATTCCTTTTAAGATCATGTTATCCAAGGCCTCAAATCCTGGGATGTTATAGTACCACTCATCCTCCATGGTAAATGTAGAAATGTGTTCATCACCTAAAAAACACTAATCTCAAGATGGGTGTGAAAACCATGAGATAAGGTTTTTATCCAATCAGTGAAGGGGCCATTTTTCTACAAAAATGTTAGAAATTAGAATCTTATCATGCAATGAAATATCTAATTTATTGAAAGTGATAGTGCTAAAATGGTGAAATAATTGATCAAAAAATCAAATATAATAACGATTGATTTCCCTTTTGACAAGTGCCTTGTTTAACATCAAGATATTCTTTCATGAATCCCACCACCATGAATGTGCTCTAATTTGGACTAAGGTTGGGTTACATGATCATTATGTGGGCTTTATTGACAAATATTTCCTAACTCATTCTTGGAGTCTTGCATTTTGTAATTTATTCTATATGTTATGGAAAATTTCGAAGTCCAAAGGCAAGAAAATTGAGTCATGCCAGATTGGTCTCTATTTCTCAATATAATATGATGAATAATCATAGAACATATATAATTAAACATAAGTGAAGTATAATGATGGAATTGTAAGGAGGTGAGTTCATCTATATGTACATAATCATTGTGTTACATCCATAGTTTTATCTAGTGTTATTAGTGTATGAATATAGAGGTGAGCCATGAAGTAATGCAAAAGTTGCATTGCCACCTGGTTCTCCTTAAACAACATGGGACATTGCAAAGTGATGGGGCATCTGGTATTACTCACATGCATGATCTTGTTGTGGAATAGGCAAGGAGGAAATTCTTTATCTACAAAACTTTTAGTGTAGTCATGTAGATGTTTTCATCTCATTGATAATTGCTTGGGGGCGTTGTGACGATAGTGGTCATAGGTGATACAGCTACAAATTGTTTAGTTCCTAGCTTTTCTAAGTTAACTAGATCAATTTTATTTTTCATTGAACTACGGTCTTCACTAAGATACTGTGCTTGTAGATAAATTGATATACACAATCAAGAAAATAAACTTCTTCTTCTTCTTCGGTGGCATCTCAAAATGTAAAGATTGTCTTCCCACTTATAATTTCAAGATCATAGAATTCACCTATATTAAAGCCCTAGATATTTTAAGGAATGGTCTGTGATAAAAAAGTGGATTATGGTGATCCTCATTGATGTCCATTAACAAAAAGTCACATGAGACATAGAATTTGTCAACCTTCACTAGAACATATTCTACAATGTTGATTGTCTTTGTCAAAGAGGTTTCAGTAAACTAGATGACAAACTATCTGGGTAACATGTCATTTAGTCTGAGTCTCATGCAAAAGATAGGATGCATGATTGAAATGCAGTTTGTCTATACTTCTTTTGCATTTAGAAATGCATATAAAGTAAGAATTCCCTACAATTACCTAAATAGTTTCTCTTTTGAGGAACCTAGTTCTTAAAAAATGTGTGTTGGCATACCAATTTACAATGTCTCATGTCCCTTAATCATGTATTTGTGGCTAATACAGGTTTTGAAGAATTTAGACTGATGGGTCTTGTCTATGTCTACTGAATTTAAAATGGTACACATGAGGTATATATGTAATACATTATCGTATTGAAACCTTGTGTGATTCCTATTATGGCTTGGATTGCAATACCCTATCGAGGAATTCTATGAGTTGAATTTAGATCCTTCATTTGATCATTGTTACACTAAGTTTGAGTAAGTTTTATAATTTTTCCATAGAGGTAACATCACCCAAACATAATATAACCTTCAACCTTGAATAATTCACAAGCTTTTGTTATTTTATAACTGACTGTCAGAATTTGGTCATTCTTTCAGAGACATTGAAATATGTCACTAGGCTCTTTTGTTTTAATGTAGGAAACCTTAAGGAGTCACCAATGGACTTCTATTTAGACCTACTTTTTGCCAAGACACATACAAAACAACTCCCTATCAAGACCTACCCCAATTGGATTGGTAATCATCCCCACAACCTATGACTATCCATGTGTTGTTAGAGATTTGCCTCATAAAATTTCATCTAGATAAGGAATTGAGAAAATTTTCATATCATCATTGACCTCTCGATAAAAGATCTCAATGAGTAGTTCCTATAAGATCCCATGGTGGAGAAATTTATGAAGGAATTCTTTATGTATTTCCCAAGAGATAGTCAATGACTCTCTATGAACCATTATAAAATGTGTTATCTATCCCCTGGTTTGATAGGTGAAGGAAGTGGACAAAATTTTACTTCAAGTTTGTTCTATAGACATTCCTACATAGTGATGTTATCCCTTTATAACTAATTATACCACCATTTGGCCCTATAAGAAAGAGAGTATTTGAATAGATATAACTAGATAGTATCTTCTCAATTTCTAAGCTATTTTCTCATGTCATACAAGTCGGAAAATATTTTTAGATGGTCTTGGAAGTCTTTCTCTTAATGACATGTAAAGGTCTTTCTCCACATCATCTTCACTAGTTGCTTTTTTATTTCAAACTATGGTACACTAGTGTCTAGTGCAAGTGAAGGGTGGTTGACATCAATCACTTTTTGTCTACAAGGGCTATATAAGAAAAAAATTGAACATGGACATGAACTATGCCTAATACTCATGTACTTACATGGTTCTCTAGAATAAATTATTGAACTCTAGAATCCATCTCACTTGTATGGTTGTAGGAAGTACATGCCTTCAAATTCTTTCCTAAAACTCTATCTAGGCAATTTCTTATCCTTGCCTTTCTATTCCTCCACAACTCACCATTAGCCAACACTATTCTTTAGAAGATAGATCACATGCTTGATCTTCTCCTCTTCTAGTATTTCCAAGATTTAGATCACCTTATTCAAATCCATAAAACAAAGATATGCATTCTATGTATCTCTTGTAACAACATGTTTTATCACCCTAAATCTCTTCATCCATCAAAGGTCAAACCTAAACTCCTAGAAGACTCAACACATAGATGTAGTGCTTGATATGTGGGGATAACCATCATTTTTAGGTGTATAAATAGACATTTAATTCCCAAACATAGCTTGGGTAGGTAGATCCATTTGTGTCATGGGGTCAAGCAGAGGAATGGAGGTTGTTAAGGTGTAACATATGTGAACCGACATTCATAACTTAACCCTCCCTTTTTATGCCTTTTCTGATTATAATTAGTATCAAGTTCATTTCCCCTATTTTAGGTTAACTAGATGAATTCATAATAGGATCTCATAATAAGATGATAAATATCTTATTATAAGGTTTTAGGATCAATTAAGTAATTTTGTGTCCAGTTTAGGGTTAATTGTATAATTCACCATTTTTTGGATAACTCTAGAGCTTAGTTTGAATTCATCATGTGCTCTAGTTCAGACCAACAACTGAGATCTACATTTACATCTATCCTAATACAACGTGGCTTAGAAGATAGAAACTAAACACTGATGTTAGATAAGAGAGAGTGTTTTTCTATTGCATTTCAGACTAGGTTCAACTTGTAAGGGATGAAATGGATTGCAACACTTGGGATGAGCACACAGTCCTCCTAGAATTTTCTCCAAAATGGTTGGAACTTTGGTGATGGTGTTGGGTTTTAGGGGAGGCAGAGATGGCAGCGGAAACAAAAATTTTCTCCCCAAACCCAGAACAAGGAAATGTGTCAACGTCTATATAATAGGAAAGGATGGTTTGTGGAATCATACCGTGTCCCGAGGCTTGCTCGGAGACAATACCTCACGCCTTGCGTGGTCTTCACCTCTGGTCTTGGACGGTGTCTGTGCAACTCCTGGTCGCACCGGGACTAACAGGATTGAAGGTTGTCCTCCTAGCGGCTGAAACCTCCCGCCTCTGAAGTAGTCCACACAGACCACTTGGAACTCCACACTCCTTGTCCCACAAGGAGTTGGAAGGAGCCGCACCCTCCTGTTGACATACTAGTCACCAACACACTCTCCTGCTGCCAGTTACAACTGCAGTTCTCTTTCCCTTGTTTCACCTCCCTTTTCGGGTACCACTTGCTCGGGCTCTATCGGTTACTAAAACCAGAGAGAACGACAACTTTGCAGAGCAACTGGTTGCACTGAGTTGTACATTGAGAAGCCCCCAATACCCCTATATATATAGGAGGGTCATGGGACAAGGTTCTCCATCCCGGGTAATGTGGGACTAAAAGTAGGAGTAGAAGGGTTCAAGATTTTCCACAAAACAACCAACTCGCAACTTGAACCGATCGTTTCACAACTGAAACGGTCAGTTGCGGATTTGAGCCAGTCGGTTGACACCTCAACCGTTCGGTTCATTTCTAAACCGGTCAGTTCGTGGTCCTGATCAGTTCCCGATTGACTTTCCTTCTTTTGTTTCTAATTGGTATCGAATACCAATTCTTTTTCCCAATCAAATTGGGCAACTGAAACGAAAGGAAAATTCTCACCAATCCGACTTTCCCAACTTTCCCAGTAGGACCAGTTGAACGATCGTTTCAACACTTGAAGCAATTGTTACACCCTGTCCATGAGCCGATCGAATCAACACTTGAGCCGACCAGTTCACCAAGCTCAGCCGATCGGTTCACTAAGCTGAGCTGATCGGTTGGGAGTGCAGATTGTGCAGAATCAATCAATTGCAATTTCAATCAATCTAATACTCGAATCAATGTGTCCAACACCTTGAACATTATGACATTGAGCTATCAATTGATTGAGTGTTTAATTGAACTACTAAACTCCTTTAGTAATCAATCTGAACATTGTTTGTGGACAAAACTCGTCTTCCAAGTTAAATCCTATGTGTGTGACCCTGTAGGTCCATTTCACGTTGGCAGTGAAAGTCCATAACACTTATGACTTCACAAGCAAAGAGCGGTGCCTAGTCACACATCAGTGCTACCCAAGTGAAAGTAGAAAGTTGGAGAACAACTTTCAATCCTACAATCTGTGAATGGTGTTACAGTGAATGTATAATTCCTTTGTCACTGATATCCTGAATGAACTCGAGGCATGGAACAGTCATCCTATCAACGTTCATTCACTTTCTTGATCTCAAAGTAGATTGAACGAGATATGTATGACATCAATATCACATACTGATTCACACATGTCTGCGCACACCTATCTCAATCCTACTCATCAAGTGGCCTTGGATATCAAACTCCTTCAGGAGGGACAAATCCCATATCTATCACTCACCCCTCAAAAGCCCCATGTGTCAAAGCCACCCAATCATCACCTTTATAACAACCCATGTTTCAGGACTGCGTTTGATGATGTCAAAGTGTGCCCAACGACATGTGTTGAGTGTAGTGATTTCAGGTCAAAGAATCACACTCACCACCATCACTGTGAGTACTGACTGTGACTACCATGTCATGTTTCCATGTGTCAAACTCACGGTGTGTCTGTCTGGTACACTTGTTCTCTAACAAGTACCTATGTGTTTGGTTTGATATTTCTATATCATGACTAATGAGATTCTATCATCAACCAACACCACAATCTAGTATGGTGTGTCATTCCTGTCTATCTACCTTCCACAATGACATCCGACTAGGGACATAACAAGAATGTACAAACTCTTAGCATCAATATGATCTCATCGTTCAGGTCCTCAACCTGAAAGCATACGTCATTGAGTACTGTCATTCTCTAGACATTCAATATGTTCTATCACTATCTCATATGACTGAACCAGAAAGAATTGGAAGCTTGCCTTTGATGTTTATCAAATCAATCTTAATGTTTCCCACCAATCATCCCATGATTGGATCTCAGGGCATACATACCAACAGACTCCCACTTGCACTGCGAGCCAATCACCCTTGAATCATATTCATAGTGATCTTCAAACATGTCCCACATGTTACTGTGCTCTTGTGCCAACATAGTGAGTTATGGCAACACCTTGCCAAAGTCAGTATAAATTGCATGTCTCACATCTCTTCGTTGTACGCCATATGTATGAGATGGAGTTGTCGTAATATGCGATCCAGTACTCCTTTGCTAACCTTTATCCACATTGCATGATCAAGGATTCCATACTTGTCATCAATGACCGGAATATATATAAGTTCATCTTATGAACTTCTAGATCCTTATAGTATCCACTGTTGTTCTCTAACACACAGATACTCAGCATTTCCTTTTAAATGGTTTTATTGGAACACTTCCAATTATCAACAAACTTTCACTTTTATATATCCTATATATATTTTGCGATTAATTTTTTGTCCTTTCGGAAGTTCGCATCAATGTAACTCTTTACATTGAACTCTTCCTTATCTCCATAGAACTAGTACTTCTCATGTACTTATCAAGTTCTTATGGTTTCCAGTAACCCTTACTGGAAGTAGACAGACATCCACTCGTCATGTCCCACACATGAGTTATCAGGATGAGCACATCATATTGTCATGTCATACATACAAAATGATGAATGCATTTTATTCATTCCATGTCTATACATGAAAGATAATGGGATGATTACATACATGATAGATCCATATCTATTCTTAGTGTTCCCATTCTTCATAAGAATTAGACACTTGGCCTTGGGATACTAACTCCATGTAACATGGACAAGTTTTCTCCCACTGAATTTGTGCATACTGAACCCTTCAGTACAGATTGCCAATGTATGTTTTCTCTTTTCAGGTCTAGAGGTTTTCAAGAACTATCTCTATAGATCTCTATTCCTATCACATTGGAAACATCTCTATCTACCTTAAAGATAATTTCCACTTTTGGATTTCCATTCTAGAACATTTCACATCAACATGTGGAATGTGAATACACTCCCACTAAATCACAGATCCCTTCTTTATCTTTGACATATCAGTCAAACCCTTTGACTATATCATCAAAGTAAAGATCCAATTTTGAGTTGCTTGTACTCAATCAATCACATTGATTAGTCCATTGTAACTTATAGACTTCATTTGCATTAGTGGATTCATAAACCTTATAGGTTGTATCACGTACACATCCTTGTTTTATTCCTCATAGGAATGCGGTTTTAGTATCCATATGCCAAATGTTTTAGTCATTAAGTTGCAATCAACAAGCATTATCCTTCTCAAAATTTTATCCATGTGTCTTAATGATTAAGACTTATTTGCACTTATGGATTTCCATCCAATGTGTGCTACCATCAAGGTCATACCTTATGGTTCACAAGGAAGTCATTTAGGATGTAATGGTCATATACCATAACTCAAAATTCGGTTCCTCATATTCATCTGGATAGTTGACTCATCACATGAACAACTCATCACATAGATAATTGAGGTGTATCTGTCAAGGATATAAGAACTCATAACTCCTTGTGATTCTTATTGTCCTTTATTAGTGTGGGGTATTCTTTTATTAAGAAGAATTCAGTTATTTGATAATCATTCTCGAACTCCTTAGAGTATGATTCCTTCTTGATTTAGACATCACCATGCCTTAATCATGAGTTCACTATGATACACTATCATAATCACTCAAAAGGATCTCAAACATTTGGTCCAAGTATTTCATTCATTGATCTCATCAAGAATTAACACTTTACCAAATATGCACTTCATCTATGATAATCTTGAACACTTCAAGATATTCATATTGGTATTTCTCTAAACACCATTTGAAGTATTAGCATTTATTCCAATAGGTATGTAAATACATCACATGTATCATACCTAATAGGATAATCATTCTCCTACTACCATTAGTGAAGATTGATTAATCATGTCCAAGATATTCATGTCTCTTACTGGTTCTCCAACCAAAAGAGTCTAGATTTATCCATCATATGGAAACTAGAAATGAATTTCTCATGATTGATGCTAATTTGACTGTTTGAGTTATCAATAACTTTAGGTATCATTTTATCTTATGCATACCATGTATCACAAGATAAACAAGGTATTGCCACAAAGATCATATCTTTAAGATTGAAACATCAACTTTATTAATTGCCATCATTGTCATACAATATGCAAAAATAAAGTGTTTCTATTCATTGGCAATATATGAAATAGCACTTCTCAACTCTATTTCGTGCCCTTTAGGCTGAAATAAATTGGAAGATACTCCTATCTATGGCAGCAACACTTGCTCCGATGATGGGTACTTCTTTCTAGGTCCTTTCACAAAGGTCATCACTTCTTTGCGGATCTTGCATATCATATATGATAGATCTATATCTTGGTATCATATACCTCAGATAAAGAAGTAGTTCATTTCATGATACCTTAGGTGGAGATCTCCATCCCCTCCTGCATCTTCTTTTGTTCTTCCAAATATAGAGGGCAATCCCTCATACACCCTTTCCCCATGTGCCTTGAGGTTGAAGACGGCTTGGGCTGCTGGCTAGCATCAGAACACTTCTTTGCTTTGCCCTTACCCTTGCCCTTAAGACTTACCTTTCATTGATCTCATCAAAGATTATGGTTTGTCTTTCTTCATCTTTGCCTCTACTATCCTCAACGTGTCCAACAACTCTTCCAACACTTGTCAAAGTTGTTCATGTTGTAGCTTATCATGAATTGTATGATTCTCGCAACATTTGTAGTATCATACCAATAGCCAACTCTTGGCTCAGAGGGAATCCTTATTAGTCAGGTCTTTCCACATACCCAATCATATTGAGTGTGTGAATACCTTACTGGATGTCCTTCTGTCATGACATACTAGGACAGTGTCTTGGAGACATCATATGTATCATGTTGTCTCTGCAACACATAGTTCAGAGAACATAACATCAAGCACTCCTCATCAATGTTATCCTCGGTATGCTTCCATAAGCATACTTTTAGCCATTGATGTGGTGGGATTGAGTTCATCTGGTCTTGGTATAACTAGGACTTAGAGCTTTCGCTCTTTGAGAACACTTCTCATCATCCTAACCAGTCCTGGAGTTATTCCCATTTAATTTGTTGGTCTCAAAGACTGATCGCAAATAAAGTGATTTGTTGATTAACCATTTATTTTAATAAAAGGAAATATATGCAATTTTAGTCCAAACATCTTTTGACTTGTTTGATTGATTTGAAAAGTTGACGATAAAATTAGGCTTTTAATTAATTATCACTCCCACTATTTTACATCAAATTGATAGCCCTCATCATCAATTCGTAAGATTGCAGCGTACAACCTTCTAGTGGCTAAGATCCATATTTCATCAAGTCATGAGTCAGCTTTGGTTGATCACCCACAATCTTGACTATTTAGGTAGGCCATCATGCCAATTGCATCATATGAAAATCTTAATGAATGAACATGCGCAACACCTTGCCATGAACATTCCTTGCCTCTAGGCTTAGACGCTCTAAGAATCACCAGTTAAGTCTAACCCAAAAGCTGATACGGTAAACATGCACCCTGCTTTGGCAGAACCTACATGTCTACCCTTCACACTTCTACAAGATAGATGGCACATCACGCTTTGGCGTAACCTACGCTTGGTCGATCGAGTTTTTCATGTGTGCCACTAATGGAAGGCATATAAGACTTAATATTTTGATGAGGGATTTGGTTTTTATATACATATACATATCCAATCACCACAATACATAGTATGTATCATATACATGCTATATCCCACAGAAAACATGCAAAAAGATAAAAGCGATGATTATGGTCATCCTAATGCGATTCCCCGAGCCAAGAGGAATCACGATCATCTAGGTCTACATCACATGCAACCTATACAAGAAGACATATGTGCTTTGCCTTTTGAGTAGATCAACTCATCACATGATTTATTTTCTCATCCTGGCCCAGTTGTCTGGGTGCCACCAGCCGATCGGTTGGCTCCTCCAACTGATCTGTTCACTTGGTCGTCGTGCATCACATCATGGCCGCCACCCGCTCATCTCGCTCCTCAAACCGGTCATCAACCGATCCGTTCACTCCTTGAACTGATCGTTTGGAACATCAACCGATCAGTTCATGCCTTGAACCGATCGTCTCAGATGTCGTCAGGATGTCCGCCATTCTTCGACATAACAGGAAATAAAAAATATCTATCCTAATATTACATTGCATAAGAGAAACCTTGAGTTACATTCGAGGGGAGCAAAGGTAGGAAAGAAATCTCGAATTATTTTGAGTTACATCAGGAATAGGAGAAGGAAAATCAGTGCGTAGACCGAGATGCAAGCAACCACATACAACCATACACAGATAGGGTTTATTGGCCATAACCATGCTATACATCCACCACAAAACTTGTTTAAGGGCGACGCGTATCGAGTGCGTTAATAATACATATCATATATGTAATTGGGATTTGTGGATTTAGGATTGGACATGCATAAAGCCAGTATTATTTGCATCATATGCAATAAATAAAGGAGATAAACCAAAATCGATCATATCAATATTCCTAAAATATAGAGCAGTTGATGTGGCTCTAATACCACTGTTGGGTTTTAGGGGAGGCAGAGATGGCAGCGCATACAAAAATTTTCTCCCCAAACCCAGAACAAGGAAATGCGTCAACGTATATACAATAGGAAAGGATGGTTTGTGGAATCATACCTTGTCCCGAGCCTTACTCGGTGACAATACAGTCGCCTTGTACGGTCTTCACCTCCGGTCTAGGATGGTGTCTGGTCACACCGACATTGATAGGATTGAAGGTTGTCCTCCTAGCAGCAGAAACCTCCCGCCTCTGAAGTAGTCCACACAGACCACCTGGAACTCCACACTCCTTGTCCCACAAGGAGTTGGAAGGAGTCCCACCCTCCTGTTGACGTACTAGTTGCCAACAAACTCTCCTGCTGCCAATTGCAACTACAGTTGTCTTTCCCTTGCTACACCTCCCTTTTCGTGTAGCACTTGCTCGGGCTCTCTCGGTTACCAAAACCAGAGAGAATGACAACTTTGTAGAGCAACTGGTTGCACTGAGTTGTACTTTGAGAAGCCCCCAATACCCATATATATACAGGAGGGTCATGGGACAGGGTTCTCCATCCCGGGCAATGCGGGACTAAGCAGGAGTAGAAGGGTTCAAGATTTTCCACAAAACAACCAACTCGCAACTTGAATCGATCGTTTCACAACTAAAATGGTCAGTTGGGGATCTGAGCCAGTCGGTTGACACCTCAACTGATCAGTTGGGACACCTCAACCAGTCAGTTGGGACACCTCAACCGGTCGGTTCATTTCTAAACCGGTCGGTTCGTGGTCCTGGTCAGTTCCCGATTGACTTTCCTTCTTTTGTTTCTAATTGGTATCAAATACCAATCCTTTTTCCCAATCAAATTGTGCAACTGAAACGAAAGGAAAATTCCCACCAATCCGACTTTCCCAACTTGCCCGGTTGGACCAGTTGAATGATCATTTCAACACTTGAAGCGATTGTTTCACCCTGTCCATGAGCCGATCGACTCAACACTTGAGCCGACCGGTTCACCAAGCTTAGCCGATCAGTTCACTAAGCTGAGCTGATCGGTTGGGAGTGCAGATTGTGCAGAATCAGTCAATTGCGATTTCAATCAATCTGATACTCGAATCAATGTGTCCAACACATTGAACATTATGACATTCAGCTACCAATTGATTGAGTGTTTAATTGAACTAATAAACTCCTTTAGTAATCAATCTAAACATTGTTTGTGGACAAAACTCCTCTTCCAGGTTAAATCCTATGTGTGTGACCCTGCAGGTCCATTTCACGTTGGCAGTGAAAGTCCATAACACTTATGACTTCACAAGCAAAGAGCGGTGCCTAGTCACACATCAGTGCTACCCAAGTGAAAGTAGAAAGTTGGAGAACAACTTTCAATCCTACAATCCGTGAATGGTGTTACAGTGAATGTATAATTCCTTTGTCACTGATATCCCGAATGAACTCGAGGCATGGAACAGTCATCCTATCAACGTTCATTCACTTTCTTGATCTCAGAGTAGATTGAACGATATATGTATGACATCAATATCACATACTAATTCACACATGCGTGCACACGCCTATCTCAATCCTACTCATCAAGTGGCCATGGATATCAAACTCCTTCAGGAGGGACAAATCCCATATCTATCACTCACCCCTCAAAAGCCCCATGTGTCAAAGCCACCCAATCATCACCTTTATAACAACCCATGTTTCAGGACTGTGTTTGATGATGTCAAAGTGTGCCCAACGACATGTGTTGAGTGTAGTGATTTCAGGTTAAAGAATCACACTCACCACCATCACTGTAAGTACTGACTGTGACTACCATGTCATGGTTCCATGTGTCACACTCACAGTGGGTCTGTCTGGTACACTTGTTCTCTAACAAGTACCTATGTGTTTGGTTTGATATCTCTATATCATGACTAATGAGATTCTGTCATCAACCAACACCACAATCTAGTCTTGTGTGTCATTGTTGTCTATCTACCTTTCACAATGACATCGGACAAGGGACATAATAAGAATGTACAAACTCTTAGCATCAGTATGATCTCATCGTTCAGGTCCTCAACCTAAAAGCATACGTCATTGAGTACTGTCATTCTCTAGACATTCAATATGTTCTATCACTATCTCATATGATTGAACCAGAAAGAATTGGAAGCTTACCTTTGATGTTTATCAAATCAATCTTAATGAATCCCACCAATCATCCCATGATTGGCTCTCAGGGCATACATACCAACAGATGGAGGGGTTATTCCCGATAGCAAGTTTATTGCACTATGTGCATTTGAAAGGATAGTCACTTGTTGTAGCCCATTTGTATGGCAAATGTGTGCAGTCTGGGTAATACCTCAGACATCATCTAAAAGTGCAGATTGGCACAGATTGTGGAACTGACACCCATTATACTAGAGCCTGATCTCAACACAACATAAGTTCCCAAACCAACCTTCCAGTTGTTAGGCTGGTAGGATGTATCTATAACAGTAAAAAGGTTTGCATCAAGTTTATGGGTGAAATGGCGACCACCATTAGTTGTGTTGTGTTTGTCTCATGGATGCATCATCATAGAGATGGTGTTGGACCATTCCTTGATGAAGGGAATTTTGGATTCAAAGTGGGTTATTTTCCTAGAGTGCACTAAGTCATTTCAGACTTCCCTTATGAGCCAACAAGCCACTAGAAGTTGGGTAATTGGTCATTCATTGCCCGAAGGTGAGATGAGGGTTGGTATCCAATTGTCTTCATCAAGATTGAAGAATGATGGAAGGACTGTTAGTCTTGTCCAATATTGGTTGGATGATAGGGAAGTCACATATGCTATCAAGCAGGCAATCCAGTGCATTTTGACAAGTCAGACACTTGATTTTTATTTCTATGTGCCTTCATTGTTTCTCAAGATCGTTCAACAATACCTTGTGTTGCAGTATCTAGGCAAAGACTTTCAGATGTTTTAGTACATCGAACTTCCAAATGTCAAACCAATTTCCTTCCAAACTAATTTCTTTTTGTGCCCACAACCAATAATATGCCGAAATCGATGTAAGTTCCCCTTGGACCTCGTGTGGTCATTCCCACTTGTCTAGGCCTGCATTGTGGTTCAGTGAAGGGACATTTTTGATGTGTTCGTATGTTGCAGTGGATAAGAAGGATGACATGAAGTCCTGGTCCCACTCCCCATTGGCTAGAATCATAGAGCTCGTTGTGAGGTCCTATAGACCGACTAGAGGTTGGCAAGAGGGGTCGATCTCTACAAGTTTCAGTCCTAAGATCCATCTATCATGCCATACATGGACAGAGGTCCCAGACTACACAATCTAAGAGCACTCATTCATAATAGAATGGATATTCTTCTTGATGAAAGACCACACTTGTGGACATGGTATGTTTATCATATGTACACTATTTGTGTATTTTTTAGACATTATTCTAACCCAAAGGAGATCAAGTTTATTGAAAAAGGACCAAATGTTCTTTAGCATTAGTGCTTGGTTCATATTCAGTACATCCTTTAGATCAAGACCTCCTCCCACCTTAGATGAAGTAATTATTTTCCACAAGACTAGGGACATTTCTTATTTTTCAGACCACCATACCATTTAAAATTCTTTACATGTTTTGTCAATATCCTCACATAATCTTGGTGACAGTCTAATCGATTGCAAGGCATATGTTGAAAGATCTAGAGGGGGGTGAATAGAGCTTTTAGTACTTTTAAAGTTTAATTGGAGGAGGAAACAAGGAAGACACTTCGATTTAGAGTGGTTCAAACCTTTGAACCAAAGGTTGTCAGTACACTACCCAATTGTTTCCAATTGGGATTTTGAAAGTGATTTATTTTATTACCTCATAAGGATGTTACAATAAAATACAATCACCTTCCACTTGAAGAAACCTCAACCTCCTTGAACCATCCTTCTTGAAGTAACCTCAAGCAACCTTGGAGCAGGCTTCACCTCCTTGTAGTAGCTCCACCACCTTGAGATAGCCTTCACCTAGAAGTAGCTCCAACCTCCTTTGAAGAAGCCTTCTTGAAGTTACCTCAAGCACACCTTGGATAATCCTTCATCGCCTTGAAGTAGCTCCAAGAAACCTCCTTTCAACAACCTCCAACCCTAGGAGTAGTTAAGGAGAACAAAGTACAATACAAAAGAAATAGTTTGGAAGACAAAAATATTTAACCAATGAAGTACATCGCTTTGATTCCTATGTCAAGCATGTAGACCTTGTATCCACTTATGATGGACGTTGTTATGTGGTGTCTAGGAGATAGTAGCTATAGGACATAACTTTGGAGCACAAGGAAGAAGATAGCAAGTGATTCTCAGCTTTGTTGCTTTCTAGAATGGATGCTAAGTGTAGCTTATGTACTTTAGGTGTCCTATGGCATCTCCTGCTTATAGGAATCATTGGCAAGTGTTTAGGGACGTTCTAGGGAGTCTCTAGAGTGTTCTTAGTTCTCAACAAGTCGTTAGGTAGAATGTAGTTGGCTAGTAATGGCTAATTTGTTTGAGCTTGAAAGAACAATCTAGAACCCTGCTCGATCGACAAGTTTGTCGACCGAGTGTGTATCGGTCAAACTTTTCTTTGACCGAGCCAAGGTTGGATGAAAATGTGTTCCGATTCCTATTTCCAACTCCCAACCACTTAGTCTAATGGTTATAAGCTTTGGACCGAGGTTGGATCGATCAAAAATATTCTTGACTGAAACACATTTTAGAGAACAAGTAAGTTTTAGATAGTGCTCTAAGTGCTCAATCGAGGTGGTTCTCAGACAACAATAACATCAACCAAGTGTGTCTCGGTGGACTACTTTTGAGGAGTTTTAGATTTTTGAACCACCTATTGTGTGTTCTAACGAATAACTCTAACTCTAGGGGGTTCTTAACTAAGGGTTATAAGTGGATAGGGAAGATCTAATGCTTGATTTGCATGATATCTAAGTACTTGTACATTATATCTTTGTAAAAGTATTTACATTTGAGTACAATAATGAAAATTAAAACATTTAAGTGCATTGGCTGATAGGATTCATTCGAAGAAAAGGAAATCTACAAGAGATGCTAAAAAAAGAAGAGAAGATTTGGATGTTTATCAGTGGTGGTAAACAATCGAATTACCCACCAATGAAGATCTTTATACTACTTTTTCTATTATTTCTTTCTGTTATATCTTTAGTAGTAGGTTGATTACACCTTATCTGTTCGAGGGAGTGATATAAAAAGATGACAAGGATAGGGAACTTTCTGTAGTAGGCTTTCTTTCTGATCTCTTCCTCATAGTGAGGTTTAGGAACAGTTGGGCTGATTTGTACTTTTAGGAGAGAGAGAGAGTCTACAAGTCTAGCACAACATGACTTTTGGGCAATCAACTCTTTCTTGTACCTGGTTTCAAATGTTGGTTCATGCATGTCACAATGACTCTATCAGCTTATAGTCATTCCTAGAACTCGGCGCATGTCTTTGATCAACAAGGGTTTCGTCACCCCTACACTGAAAGGGGGGAAGCATCCAATTCCATGCCTCCTTCCTTATTGAATGGAGTTTCCCTATTATTAACATTTTCTACAATCATTCCTTGTCTAACAAATCTACTAAGGAAATATGCCACAAATTGGTATCTTCAATTTTTCACTTAGTAGGATCTCATTATTTCCTTAGACCATAAAATTACTCAAGTAACACATTAGATCCACAAGTATGAAATGTTTGTCATCATAGAAAAGGTATGTTAATGTCCAATTTAGCCATCAATCTCCCCCTTTTTGAAGATGGCAAATATTTCTAAAATATAGTCTAAATAATTTAAATGAGATGAGTTTCGTACCTACGATATACTTGAGATAAATATATTCTCTTATTCTCATAAAATGTGTGCTAATATTCCTAAAGATATATGTAACATAGTATCCATCTGTTGAGGGAATGTAGCACCAATTAATGTCAATCCAAGAGATCATGAAACTCATGCAAATATTTTAATTTATTTTATTTCTATCTTTTTTTCATTTCAAAAATATAATCATATGTGTAGATCAAGAATAATCCCCATTAATTGATTGCTCTCCCTTATTTGTTTACTTCAAAAAAATGTCAATTTTAGCCATGATTTAAAAACTAATTAATTTCTCAACCATTTACAAGTGATGTTAAGCCCTAAAATGATATGGGATTCCTTTATACTCATAGTGGGATTAAAAAATGTATCTCTAACCAAATATAAGGGATTTTAAGCCCATATTGGTGTATAGAATCCAATTAAGATCAAAATAACAAACATATGCACATTATATCCAAAATTTCTTAATCTCTTAACAAAATGAGTTGAGAAATGTTGAAGTATATCAAATCATGACCAGCTTTAAAATCAATTAAGTAAGACTATGAGTCATTTTTTATGATCTTCAAGAAATCTTGTTTGTTGCACTATATTTATTTAGAAATTTCTCTCATTCTAAGTATTTAACACGTTGAAAAAATTCCAGATTTAATATACCAATGTTGGGTGCAAGTGAATGATTTGATATACAAATAAGCATTTTTGTTAGGCTTATTTTCAGTCAACCATGACTTCGACCGGGCCGCCCTTCGGTTGAACTCCTTTATGATTGGGAGGTAGTTCTACAGATTTCCAATTAATGCAGCTTTATCTAGAATGAACAGGATATAACATTTTCTTCTATATTAGCATAAGTGACCAGTCAACTTCTTTTTGTCTGCATATTCTAGGATATGACTAAATCTTGTTGTGTATAATCATCATTTATGTAGACTTATAAATTCTAGATACTTTTCTAGATGTTGAATATTATAGGATAAAGTCTTTTTTTGACTGAGGACTAAATTTATCATTACCATCTTTTGTTAAAGATAGAATTTACATAGAGCACAATAATTTTTTGTGAATGAGTTCCAGTGAGAAAAGGTTTAGTTTTTGAAAAGAATTGTTACTTTTGCTTGCCTGGAATACTTAAATCTCAAATTTATCACAAAAGTTTAGGTAATGATAATATTTTGAGAAAGTTTCTTGTATGAACAATCTTTTTATGTCATAAACAATTCATTGTTTGCAAATAGTTTCCATAGAGTTAAGAGGTTACAATCATTTTCCTTTATCACAACTTTGATATGTTTCTTTGAATTATAACCATAGTCATAATACTTATGATGTAGTTCTTTTCAAATAGCACATTTAAAAATTTGTACCAACAACACCTATGCCAATAGTTTTACCGCTGAAACTTTCTTTAAATGTGACCAACAATTTTACCTTTTCTCCAAGTGTATGAAAATTTTCTTATTTCCGGTCATATGCTTGTTAGATAAATTTCTATAGACCATCCAAACCTATAAAGTATGAAAGTTTTGGTACACATGTAGTGGTCCTTTTGGTTAGGATAATTCAAATATTTAGAACAATCTAATATGAAGAGTCCATTACAAATTTGAGTCACCAAACTTAATTGCAATTGGATGATTTTATTTTCAATAAACGGTTCTGACAGAACTATCTTCGGTCGAACTTTTCTTTGACTGGAAGATTTCTCAGTTGAACTATTTGTCGATTGAAAAGATATACCAGTAAATGTTTTTTTGACAGAACTACCTTAGATCAAACTTTTCTTCATCTAGAAAAGGTCTCAGTTGAGCTCTTTGTCGATCGATATGAAGTTTTATGCATTTGCATTAAATTCAACATTTCTAATATAAACAAATTATGTTATTATTTTTTAATAACACAATTAAGCAATCAAAATATGCAAGTTAAAGCTTATTTTAGTTGTGATAAGACATTATAAATTTCAAAAATAAGTTTAGGTCAAATCTCAACTAAGTGTCCAACATTTCTAAGTTGTAGGTTTTGGAACCCAAACTAAATCATTGTCCTTATTTTTCTTGTAATTGCATGAAAATGAGTAATGTCTAATATGTAAACAGTAATGACAACAAATGAAATCAATTTCATTTCTCTTCTTAGCATTGTGGTCATGAGCTAGATTGTCTTTGGGTACATACATGACCTTGGTCTTGGGTTTTTGTATTTTTCTAGTTCTAGGCTTTTGGTAGGATTTCTCTTTAGGTACACAGCCTAGACCTCTTCTTCCAACTTTCCAACATAGTTTTTCAAGATTTTATCAAGAATAGTATTACTCTTTAGACTATCAACATGTTTCTGTAACTTAGCAATTTCATCAATTTTCTTTGCAATATCTAGTTGTGCTTGATCTAAACTTGAAATCAAGGAATATCTTTCTCTAACAATGATATCATAATTTGAATGAGTCCATAGAATAGGTTGAATTTGAAAGAACAATCTAGAATACTCGGTTGACAAGTTTGTCGACCGAACGTGTCTTGGACAAACTTATCTTCGACTGAGCCTGGGTTGGAGGCAATGTGTTCCAACATCTATTTCCAACTCCCAACTCCCAACCACTTAATCTAACAGTCATAAGCTTTGGATAGAGGTTGGGTTGGTTGACCATATTCTCGATTGAAACACATTTTATAGAACAAATATGTAATTTTTCGATAGTGCTCTAAGTGCTCGACTGAGGTGGTTCTCGGTCGACAAAAACATCGATCGAGTGTGTCTCGATCGACTACTTTCTCGACCGAGGATGTTCTTGTTTCAGATTTTTGAACCGCCTATTAAGTGTCAATTCTAATGGATAACTCTAACTCTAGGGGGATCCTAACAAAGGGTTATAAGTGGATAGGGAAGATCTAATGCTTGATTTACATGACATCTAAGTACTTGTACATTATATTTGTACAAGTATTTGCATTTGAGTACAATCATGAAAATAAAAACATTTAAGCGCATTGATCTTCAATTTGTATTGATCTTCAACTTTCCACTTATTAGGATCTCCTTATTTCCTTAGACACTGAAATATTCAAGTAGCACGTTAGATCCAAAAGTAGGAAATGTTTGTCATCATCAAAACAAAGGGTATGTTAATGTCCAATTTGGCCGACATATGTTGGTATCACATGCATGTATGATTTAGCAAGTGTGATGCGGACAGGGGCAAGAGGACCAATTGTTCATTTTTTCATGTAGGGTAGCGATAATGCCTTCATGTGTACTTTGATTTAGTCAATGATGTAGAAGAGGGACTCCCAAATATTGACCAAGGTCATCTGTGCGCGATATCCCCATCTTATTGTAGAATGTTGATCTTACTGAGCAAGGAGTATTATGTGAGAATAAACATTTTAATTTTTCTTTGGAGACTGCCTGACCAGAGATAATTGAGAAGTCTTCAAGTACATGGGTGACGACTAGTGTGTGTGTGTCATAGGTTTCTGCCATTATCATGATATCTTTTACAAAAATACATGAGATAGAGGGTTCCATTTCTTGAGAGAAAATTTTGTTTCTATTTCTTAGTTTGTACTTCATAGGAAATAGACTGGCTCAATCTCTCCATGTTGAGCATGAACATGTATGGATTGATAGGGTCCCCTTGGTGAATGCTTTGGGTGGACTTAAAGGCAGGTAGAGGCGAGCCTTACCTAAGAATGGAATTAGAGACACTGGAGATGATTTCCATTATGAAGTGAGAAATGTTGCTTGGAAGGCAAACTTTTTGGAGCGCGTCAAGTATAAATAGGTGGTGCATCCTTTCAAAAGCTTTAGATAGGTCAATTTTGATATTAACCCAGTTCTTCCCTGAAATCTTTCTCTTCATTGAGTGAATTACTTCTTGAACGAGAAGTAAGTTTTCAGTGATTGGTCTTCCAGGTATGAAACTAGATTGTGTCTTGGAGATCCATTCAAGATGGAGTCATTTTAGCCGCTCAACTATGACCTTGCAAATGAGTTTAAAACATGTGTTATTAAGAATATGGGTTTGAAATCACTACATCTTTGTGGTAGCCTAACTTTGGGAATTAACACCATATGTGCATCATCGAGTTTGGGTTCATTAGCTCGTGTGTTGAATGCATTTTGGACCGTGAGGACCACTGACCACCCACTTGAGGCCAGTTTGATTGGATAAATTCACTATTAACCCATAAGGTCTAGTTTCATTGTTGGGCGCCATAGTAATAGTCACCTTTTGTCTATCATCATGCCCAGTCATGCATGCAAGGAATTTCCTAGTTTGGTGATTGATGCCAGGGAAGTGGCCCATGTAGTTGAATATGGAGACCACATTTGTCAGAGGTATTGCAGATGGAGTCATCATGTTGTGGAGGTAGTCTGTCACCAAATTCTAGATTGTTATTTTGTCTACAATACATTCACACTCATCGTTGTGAGTCTGGTGATTTTGTTAGATTGTCTTCTGGATTTTACACTGGTTTGAAAATACTTTGTATTACAATCTCCCTCCTTGAGCCATTTGATATGTGCCTTTTGACACCAATATACTTCTTCTTGCAATAGTATGTGATGGTATTGCTCTTGGAATGCAATGTCATTAGGATCATTTGTAAGTGAGGGAGAAGAGTTAGATAGTACAAGAATTTTTTCAAGGCACTTGAGTACATTATATTTTTCTTGTTGTTGCATCTTAAATGTGGCATACAACTCATAAAACAAGATTAACTAATGCGGAAGCGATCGTTAGCAGCGTGATTACTGAAAATCACTAAAAATTAAAACAATTTATCAAGAGATCCATTTACAAGAAAACTCTTTCATTTACAACCAAAGTAAAACATTACATCCTGGTTCATATATATACATAACATGCATCATTGCATCTTGAGGCATACATGCACAAAAATCTCAGAACGAAGTAATAGAACACTAACTCCTAGGACCTGAGAGTACAGAGATGACTTTAGGACTATTTACATAAAGACCAGATAGCCAATGTCTCCACCTATTGGATCACTGTTGTCCATGTGTCTACTACTGTTGCTCTTCTCCTACAGAAGAGTTTCTGCCTTGTCGTCTGCATCTACCTAAAAACATTGGATCCCACGGGGGGTGAGACAATTATAAAAATTGCCCCAGTGGGAGATATAACTCTCCGCCAAAACATTATCATTGCAGTTTAATAGAAATAAACTGAATAGTGGGATAATATGAATCAATAGCAGATGAATCAACATCTATGTATCAAGGACATGCTAAGAAATATGACATCAACCAGTGATTCTCGCATTTCAATCTTATGAAAGTACGCTACACGGTTGATTATATTTTACAAACAGATTTAAGCTCTGAGGAGATGAGGTATACCGCTCATACTCCAACCGACCATTTCTAAAATCGAAATTGGTACCATAAATAGGTCAATGGAAGAGCCGGATTCCCATGACCTCCCACATCCTGGTCAGCACAGGACTTCAAGCAGGATTGTGTTGACTACTCAAATAGCTTTCCAGGGTATACTGGAACTTCTCTATAGAGTTACAACGTCAACTGCACTCTCATCGGTAATCGAGAGCATTAGTGTTTATCTCCATCGACCCGACATGAAATAACATTGGGAGATTAATGATACATCCATCCCAACCATCAGGAGATTTATGGTACATTTATCCTGACACATGAAGGATTGAGGGGTTTATTGTTTACTCTCTCTCAATCTCTTCACCCGGATGTAAGTATATTATTGCCCATTTACCCCCACATATTCAAAATATGTGAATTCCAGGAATTCTATAGAGCACCTGTTTCACCATCACCAATTGTTGACGATGATGGATCTATGGTCAGAGCACTACATGAACATATTTCACTTGATTAATTAAGTACATTTTCATATTCTTTTAGCATCAAGAAAGTTCTCAGACAAAACTCATTATGACAATGCTATAAGGAAACATGCACTAACTTCATCAATTGCTTAACAATCTTAAAAGATATTGGGAACTCAATCCCTTCTCAAATTTCATCACCATAATCATATGGCCCTGGGTAATTAAACCCTTGATTCATTATTAAGAATTGTTACCACCTTTCCAGGTAACCATCACCTTTAGGTCAGTTGAGCAAGGCAAACCTAATACTTTTCTATTATAAGCATCACACATGGTACTTGATGCGCATTAACTCTCTTGATACCTCTTACCAGGTAGCAAGGTATATTATGGCACTTAAGATACAATCACAACAGTGAATTAAACATCATAGCTTATACATGGCCATGATCATCATTTCAAGATGCCTGCATTGTTAGCACAGATAATACAGTGATATCAATTGCATATCAGAACCATGTTCAACAAATATGAATTCACTGTTCATGGGTAACACCACTATTCCCTTACTAGGGTTAGGGTTTCCCATTTCATGTCATTTAAGGATAAGCATCCCCTTATCACATCAAAGATATAGCTTATCACCATATTGCTCAAGATTAGGGTTCATTGAGCAATACGTAGCATTACCCTGAGTTTGGGCTTCACAATACATCAAACATCAGGGTTCCTCATGAAACCATCCTTAGTTAGGGTTTCACATAAAATTCTCCCTATAAAATGATTTACATTCAATGTTACACAATTAGGGTTTCTATTCATCCCAATTAGGGTTTCATAATCCATTCCCGAAATTAGGGTTTACTATTCATCCCAATTAGGGTTTCATGATCCATTCCCATAATTAGGGTTTACTATTTATCCCAATTAGGGTTTCCTGATCAATTCCCATAATTAGGGTTTACTATTCATCCCAATTAGGGTTTCATGATCCATTCCCATAATTAGGGTTTACTATTCATCCCAATTAGGGTTTCATGATCCATTCCCATAATTAGGGTTTACTATTCATCCCAATTAGGGTTTCATGATCCATTCCCATAATTAGGGTTTACTATTCATCCCAATTAGGGTTTTGGATCACATTACTCTTGATTAGGTCTATTCACATCATCACCCCAAATTAGGGTTACATCCATACCTTGGATTAGGGTTAAGGATCAACAACCTTGTCAATTAGGGTTTAGGTTCATGATTAGGGTTTCATGATCTTATATCTTAAGAATCATACCCTTAATCACCATATGAGTCATACTCATGTATCAACTCTATGTTATCTTACCTCTCAACTTGATTAGGTCATATCAACCCTTAATTAAGTTCATACAACTATGAATGACATAGTGTACCAAGTCATTGCTCCTATTAGCAATTAGGGTTTCTTTCTTGATTAACACTAATCAAATAGGTACTTTTAGGTTTTCAACCCTTGTACCTTATTGATTAACATTACTAATCATCATTGGATAATTAGGACTATCATTGCCTTTAATATCCTAATAATTGAACCACTAACAACCTCCATGCAGTCTTGAAGTTACATCACCAAACGGTTTTGAAACTGTTTGCCACCAAATGGTCTTGAGATCGTTTGGCCCCAAACGGTTTCAAGACCATTTGGTCTCAAACGGTCTCAAGACCGTTTGGGCCAAATCAGTCCCAAAACCACAAGGGCTAACTAGGCCAATTCTCAATCAAATCAATTTCCAATTGCACCATTGAATGGCCATTGATTATTCAATTGGAAGGTCCATCAATCCAAACCATTAGATCACCATCCATGGGTCAAGGATCAACCTTCAATACACCAAACGGTTTTGAAACCTTTTGGTATCAAATGGTTTCAAGACCATTTGGGATCAAACATTCTCAAGACCGTTTGCCCCAAAAAGTCTTGAAATCACTAGGACCTATCAAGGATTTCATCAATCAATTCAATTAGGGTTACAACTTGAAGGATTGTGCACACCTTGGATCATTCAATTGAGTCCATTGGATCATCATCCAACCTATGATTAAGTTCAGACCTCAAACAGTCAACTATACCAAATGGTCAACCATGCCATGCGGTTTGGTGTCCAAACGGTCAACTAGACCAAACAGTCGACCAAACCAAACAGTTTGGGATCCAACTTTACCAAACGGTTTGCAAACTGTTTGGACCAAAAGTCCAAGACCGTTTGTTGTTGTTATTTGATTAAGGTGTGTGCTTATGAATAGGTTGTCATCTTCAACCTTTAGACTCACGAAATCTACTTCCATTTCCATGGCAACTCCATCAATCAAGCAAGGTTATTACAATAATAACAACTAATTCAATTACAAGTAGAAATCGAATTCAATGACAAAGATTAAGGGTTAAAGTTATATAACCCACCTTCAAATCTGATCCCAAGCTCCAAGCTTCATGGCTCCAATGGTGGTTGAAGCTCTAGCGACCTCCCAAGGTTGTTTCTCAAGCCTTTGGAGTGAAAGGATCGGCTATGGTTGAAGATGGAGTGAAGAAATGAAGAAATCATGTATTGTTTTATGATTTTCACCATGAAATCATGAAGAACGAAGCTCAAAGGCTTACCAACAGGTTGGGGACGTGCTCCCTGCTGTCCTTAGCCTTCTTGGTCGGTTTTGCAAGCAAGGGGAAGAAAAGGAATCGAAAAAGACCCTTAGGTGGGTTGAAAAAGGCTCTTTTATAAGAAATTGATGAAAGAGAAAATGTTTAATTAAAATTCAATTAATTCCAAAAATAGTACCACCTCTTCCTTATTGGTTTTCTTGCATGCAAAGGCAACTCAAGGCCACCGAACTCCCTTCCATTATACATGGATTAAGGGAAAAGAAATTAAGCACCTTAATCCATTATAATACTAATATATCTTTTTGAGTGGGAATTCTTTTCCTTATAATAAGGTGAGTGGAATTTCACCTCCTTAAGATATTTTTGATCCTTGCAAGCTTAAGGACGTTCACTCTTGCATCTTAATTCCTTCAAATTAATTTTGGTTGAAGGCCCTAGAATTAGTTTATTTATTTTTGCATTAATATATCCATTATGCTTAAATCTTAATTATTTTAATATCAAGATTCTCTCTCCTCCAACTTAAATCAAATGAGGCGCCCCTCTCATTTTCTTTGCTCCACATGATGCCAAGAAACATTATGGACCTTATTGAAGTGGTAATTTACATATTGCACCCTAGGTTTTGGGTAAATTGCACATTACACCAAAACTAGGTTTTCATGCACGAACATTGCTTTATCATCTCTTTCTTGGGATTCAGGATATCACAAGCCATACATCTACATCATCTTCATTCCCAGGATGCCTTAACACATGCGGAACATATATCATGCACAATTTGCAAATAGACCCCTCAACTTGGGTAATTTGCACTTTAGTCCAAAACAAGAAAAATATTGATTACAACAATATTCAAAAAGGACTAAAATTGCAATATAAATTCCTCTTGAGCCCTAATTACTTTTCAAAGACAAAAGCATGCATATAATTACTCTCATTATGCAAAACACCTAGGGTTACTTCATAACCCAGGTCAGGGATGTTACAAGTTTATCCACCCCTTACAATGATTTCGTCCCTGAAATCATCAACAAAACATTAAGAGAAAAGAGTAGGATATTTCCTTCTCATCTCATCCTCTAGTTCCCACATAGCTTCTTCAACACCACGGTGATTCCATAGGACTTTTACAAGACTAATGTCTTTCTTTTTCAACTTCTTAATTCTTCTGTCAAGAATCAACATTGTCCTTCAACATAAGATATGTAATCATTTAGTTCTACCTCCACAGGTTCTAGGACTAACTCATTTAGTTCTACCTCCAACGGTTGTAGGACTAACTCAGTGTCAGGATGACACTTCCTCAACATAGAGATATGAAACACTGGGTGCAATCTATGCAACTCAAGTGGTAACTCCAGTTTATAGGCCACCTTTCCTATCTTTTCAATGATTGGATAAGGCCCCATAAATCTCAGAGCTAACTTCCCTCTCTTTCCAAATCTTAGGATACCTTTTCAAGGTGAAACCTTGAGGTACACCCTATCTCCGACTTGGAATTCTAAGGGTCTACGATGCTTGTCAACATAGGTTTTCTGTCTATCCTGGGTTGTTTTCAGTTGTTGCTGTATAACCTTTATCTTCTCAGTTGTTTGTTGAACCAACTCAGGACCCAAAAGTTGGTACTCACCAGTTTCATACCAACATAGGGGAGATATACAACGTATACCATACAAAGCCTCATATGGTTCCATCTCAATACTGTGTTGATAGCTGTTATTATAAGCAAACTCTATCAAGCTCAGATGTAGATCCCAACTCCCCACAAACTGAAGGACACATGCCCTAAGCAAGTCTTCCAAGGTTTGTATTGTCCTCTCAGACTGTCCATCTGTCTGAGGATGAAAATCTATACTAAACCTTAACTGAGTGCCCAAAGCTTTATGAAGTCGTTCCCAAAAATGACTCGTAAACCGAGGACCTCTATCAGAAACTATTGTAACTGGTACCTCATGCAGCTGCACTATTTCATCTATGTAGATTTGTGCAAGCTTCGCAGCTGTATAGGTTGTTTTGACAGGTAAGAAATGTGTTGTCTTTGTCAACCTATCAACTATCACCCAAATGGAATCATGAATTTTGGTTGTTCTAGGCAAACCAACCACAAAGTCCATAGTCACATGATCCCACTTCCATTGTGGTATAGGCAGGGGTTGCATTGTTCCTGCGGGCTTTTGATGTTCAACCTTAACCTACTGACACACCGGACACCGCATAACAAACTCAGCAACATCCTTCTTCAAACCAGGCCACCAATACATATCTTTTAAGTTATGATACATTTTGGTGCTCCCTGGATGCATAGCATACATTGAAGAATGAGCTTCCTCCAGGACTAACTTTCTTAAGTTATCAACATCCGGTACTACCATCATATCATGGTAACAGACTACCTGATCATCAGAATCATGGAAGCCATCCCGCTTCTCACTACCATATTCTAATCTGATCTGCTGAATCATAGAATCAGTCTGCTGTGCTTCTTTGATCTGCTGTCTCAAAGTTGGTTTTATGTGCATCTTAGCTAATAATTCGGCTAATAATGACACTTTAAGTTGTACATTGTCTTGCCTTAAGGAGATAAACATATCTCTCTTAGAGCATACTAAGGAGTTTAGTTGCGCTTTATCTAGGGTTGGCACTGTTGACTTTCTACTTAGTGCATCAGCAACCACATTGGCTTTTCCTGGATGATAATCAATTGTACAATCATAGTCCTTGATTAATTCCATCCAGCGGCGTTGCCTCATGTTTAACTCATGCTGTGAAAAGATATACTTTAGGTTCTTATGGTCTGTGAAAATCTGGAATGTTTCTCCATAGAGATAATGTCTCCACATCTTCAAGGCATGGACCACAACAGCTAATTCCAGATCATGTGTCGGATAATTATCCTCGTGTTTCTTAAGATGTCGAGAAGCAAAAGAAATCACTTGCTTATCCTGCATCAACACACATCCTAAGCCATTCTTAGATGCATCACAGAAGACTATATACCCCTTTCCTTGCTCAGGTAGCACCAGCACAGGTGCACATGTTAACCTTCCCTTCAGCAACTGGAAAGACTATTGACACTTGTCATTCCAGACAAAAGGAATCTCCTTCCTGGTCAACTTGGTTAGGGGTAAGGCTATTGAACTGTAGTTCTTAATGAACCTTCTGTAATAGCCAGCCAATCCTAGGAAAATTCTTTACTCTGTCGGTGTCTTTGGTTGTTCCCATTGCAGGACAGATTCTACCTTCTTAGGATCAACACGAATACCTGAGGCAGATATTATGTGTCCAAGAAAAGAAACTTCTGGAAACCATAACTCACATTTGTTAAACTTAGCATATAACGTATGCTCCCTTAGCAAAGTCAAAGCTTGGCAAAGATGCTGCTCATGCTGTTGAGCATCTCTACTTTAGATCAAAATGTCATCTATAAAGACAACAACATACTGATCTAGAAAAGGTTGAAAGATTCTATTCATGAGTTCCATAAATGCAGCTGGTGCATTAGTTAGTCCAAACGACATAACTATGAACTCATAGTGACCATACCTTGTCCTAAAGGCAGACGTAGGTATGTCACCCTCTTTAATACGTAACGGATGGTATCCCGACCTCAGATCTATCTTAGAAAAGACAGTCGCACCACGCAACTGGTCAAACAAGTCATCAATCCTTGGTAGAGGATACTTGTTCTTTATGGTGACTTTGTTTAATTGTCTGTAGTCAATGCATAACCGCATCGATCCATCCTTTTGCTTAACAAAAAGGACTGGAGCCCCCCAGGGTGAAGTGCTCGGTTGGATAAAACCCTTCTCAAGCCACTCTTGCAGTTGTTTCTTGAGCTCCGCCATTTCAGCAGGCGCCATTCTATACGACGTTTGTGGTATTGGTTGTGTGCCCGGAATTAGATTTATTTCAAAATCAATTTCTCGGGGCGACGGAAAACCTGGAAGTTCTTCAGGAAATACGTCTTCAAATTCCTTGACAACAGGAACTTCGGAAGGACGAGGGCTTTCCATTGTGGTATCAACCACATGGGCTAAGAATGAAGAGCATCCTTGCCTCATCAGCCTTTCAGCTACCATAGCTGACACAAGACATGTTGGAAGAATCTTTATATCTCCCTGAAAGATCCTTGTATCACCACCATTTGTGAACACGGCTTGCTTGGAACTACAATCCAAGACGACCTCATACTTCTCTAAGGTGTCCATTCCAAGGATTATATCAAAACCCTACATCTCAAGTGGTATAAGATCCACTTGAATACAGTGACCAGGAAAGAAAAGATTGCAGGAAGAACACACATCTCGCAATACTGCAGATCCCATCAAAGGTGTCTCTAATAGAAAGCTATCTGTTCTATGACTAACAATCATATTGCAGTCATCAATCACTTCTCAAGTGATAAAAGAGTGCGTAGCACCCAGATCTATTAACACAGATATGAAGCAGGATAAAGACATATCAGAATAAAGCAGTTCCATCTGACCTGTCACAACCTGAGGGTTGACTACTGCTTCAGGCTGGTTCATAGCATAGAACCTAGCTGTCGCCTGCTGTTGACCCTATGCCTGGTTGTTAGATGTCGAAGAACTGGCTTGGGATGCTGGTCCACGTCCTCTAATACCACTTCCAGGTTGTTTCCTCTGAGTTCCCTGCTGACTCTGCCTCGGTTGCTGGGTCACACTTCTAACTTTCTCAGGACAATCTCTCACCATATGGCTCTCCTTTCGACATCTATAACAGGTTATATTCCCCCTTGGTGATCTGGGTGGTCCTGTTACTGACATAGAGGCTGAGCTTTGAGCTCCCTTTGGTGGTAAACTACAATTTCTACCCTTACTTGACGTCCACTGCGTCTGGGTATTAAACCTTGGTGGTGGTGTAGGGACAGAATACCTCGATCTCTTGAAACTCCCAGCACTCTGCCCCTGAAACTGTGGGTATTCCTTCTTGCCCTTGGTCTGTCGCTTCTCAATTACAGACCTCTCTATACGTCTTACAGACTCCACAAAAGTTGCAAACCTCTCCCGGTTCTCCAGAGAAGACACCGTAGTGGTTAATTCAGCGTTCAACCCATTTTCGAACCGCCGAATTCTCTCCTCATCATTGGATGTCATGTGCAGACAGAAATCGCAACAACTCCATAAACCTAGCCTCGTACTCGCTAATGTTCATGGGTCCTTGTTTGATTCTCTCAAACTGGGATATCTTCTCATCTAGATATGTCTTGGGAAAGTATCTAGCGACAAATTCACATCTGAATTCATCCCATCCAATCACAACTCCAGGTCTTTTTCCCTCCTCAATGGTCCACTAGTAGCCAGCACTCCCTTTGAGGAGATATACATCATGTCTAACCCTCTCATCATCAGGAATCATGAGGATTCTGAAGGCTTTCTCCAACTCAGTCAACCATAGATCAGCATCCGCCAGATCAGCTATAACAGTATATTTTAAGGCTCCTACCCTCTTAAGCCTATCAAAAGTTTTGTCGGCACCATGTCTTTCATCATGGGGTGGTGCCCTGGGTGCAGGTACTGGCATTCTATCTGTCATGTGGGTCATAGCTGCCATAAACTGCCTGAACATCGCCTGAAAGGCTGGGCTCCCCATATCAACTGGGTTGAACTGGGGTTGTTCAGGTACAGGTTCCTCCCTGTCCTAACCTCTTACACCATTCCCTAGTGCACCAACACTGCTCTCAGTAGTGTGTTCTTCGTGTGATCTAGACATCCTTAGTTCTTCTTCTCCTATAAGAGCAGAAGACACTATCAGATTAACTGGAAGACACTAGAACAGACTCAACTACCTTAATCCTATGTCTCTGTAGACTCAGCAAACCTAGAGCTCTGATACCACTTTTCTGATGGCATACAAATCATAAAACAAGATTAACTAATGCGGAAGCGATCGTTAGCAGCAGAATTACTAAAAATCACTAAAACCATTTATCAAGAGATCCATTTATAGGAAAATGTTTTCATTTAGAACCAAAGTAAAACATTACATCCTGGTTCATATATATACATAACATGCATCATTGCATCTTGAGGCATACATGCACAAAAATCTCAGATTGAGGTAACAGAACACTAACTCCTAGGACCTGAGAGTACAGAGATGACTTTAGGACTATTTACATAAAGACCAGACAACTAATGTCTCCACCTGTTGGATCACTATTGTCCATGTGTCTTCTTCTGCTGCTCTTCTCTTGCAGAAGAGTTTCTGCCTTATCGTCTACGTCTACCTAAAAACATTGGATCCCACGAGGGTGAGATAATTATAAAAATTGCCCCAGCGGGAGATATAACTCTCCGCCAAAACATTGTCATTGCAGTTTAATAGAAATAAACTGAACAGTGGGATAATATGAATCAATAGCAGGTGAATCAACATCTATGTATCAAGGACATGCTAAGCAATATGACATCAACCAGTGATTCTCGCATTTCAATCTTATGAAAGTACGCTACACGGTTGATTATATTTTACAAACATATTTAAGCTCTGAGGAGGTGAGGTATACCGCTCATACTCCAACTGACCATTTCTAGAATCGAAATTGGTGCCATAAATAGGTCAATGGAAGAGTCGGATTCCAATGACCTCCCACATCCTGGTCAGCACAGGACTTCAAGCAGGACTGTGTCGACTGCTCAAATAGCTTTCTAGGGTATACTGGAACTTCTCTATTGAGTTACAGCGTCAAATGCACTCTCATCGGTAATCGAGAGCATTCGTGTTTATCTCCATCGACCCGACATGAAATAACATTGAGAGATTAATGATACATCCATCCCAACCATTAGGAGATTTATGGTACATCTATCCTGACACATGAAGGATTGAGGGGTTTAATGTTTACTCTCTCTCAATCTCTTCACCCGGACGTAAGGATATTTTCACCCATTTACCCCCACATATTCAAAATATGCAAATTCCAGGAATTCTATAGAACACCTGTTTCACCATCACCAATTGCTGACGATGATGGATCTATGGTCAGAGCACTACATGAACAGATTTCACTTGATTAATTAAGTACATTTTCATATTCTTTTAGCATCAAGAAAGTTCTCAGACAAAACTCATTATGACAATGCTATAAGGAAACATGTACTAACTTCATCAATTGCTTAACAATCTTAAAAGATATTGGGAACTCAATCCCTTCTCAAATTTCATCACCATAATCATATGGCCCTGGGTAATTAAACCCTTGATTCATTATTAAGAATTGTTACCACCTTTCCAGGTAACCATCACCTTTAGGTCAATTGACCAAGACAAACCTGATACTTTGCTATTATAAGCATCACACATGGTACTTGATGCCCATTAACTCTCTTTATACCTCTTACCAAGTAGCAAGGTATATTATAGCACTTAAGATACAATCACAACAGTGAATTAAACATCATAGCTTATACCTGGCCATGATCATCATTTCAAGATGCCTACATTGTTAGCACAAATAATACAGTGATATCAATTGCATATCAGAACCATGTTCAACAAATATGAATTCACTATTCATGGGTAACACCACTATTCCCTTACTAGGGTTAGGGTTTCCCATTTCATGTCATTTAAGGATAATCATCCCCTTATCACATCAAAGATATAGTGCATCACCATATTGCTCAAGATTAGGGTTCATTGAGCAATACATAGCATTACCCTAGGTTTAGGCTTCACAATACATCAAACATCAGGGTTCCTCATGAAACCATCCTTAGTTAGGGTTTCATATCAAATTCTCCCTATAAAAGGATTGACGCAAATTTACCGTGTGTAGAAATGCAAGTGAACACGTCGAAGTAATATAGGCCTTTGTGAGGCCCGAGTCGAACTCAGGGATACGTGAAATTGTCGGAGACTCCTACTAACTACTCGCGATCAGCTAAGCCGATTAAAAAGTTGAGAGTTGTTAAAATTAAAAGAAAATAAAAATGAAACAAAACAAAGCAATCGATTAAATGTTTGGTTTAATCAATTCAAAAGGAGATCTTTAGGATTGCGGTTTCATCGCGGGTTTTCATTGTATGAAATTCTATATAGTCACCCAATTTTATCTCTCCATCCGGGTAGTGGCCTGAAATCGGAATTGCCCACTGTCGTGGTACAATTCACTACCTATGTTCCACCGTCGTAGTAACCTATACCCTAAACTAGGTGCATTAAAAAAGACCTCTCGGTATCCACCATTAATCTTACACCACCTTGTTCAAGGGATTTGTCAATTAATGTAAATTCTGTCTCTTTTCAACCATTAATTCTTCTTTCAAAGCAATTAAGGGTATTAGATTATTATTATGGTGATCAAGCATAACAATATATTGGAGAAAACGAAATTATACCACGGATTTAAGAGATAAGATATGAATTATTATGATAAAATTGTCATACAATGAATTCCCGGGCTACTCCCGGTCCTAAAGACAAAGGGGATTAGCCCCGCATGTTCATCTCAGAGAACAACGTGGAGTAGAACAAGGGAAACATGAAGAAAAACGTGATTGAGTGGTTAAACCCCTGAACGGAGAAGATCCAAGCGATCCTTGGCGTGGAATATATGTTCTCCCACCTTTCGGTGGTGGAAATCATCTTCTTCAGCATCCGGATCGGCTGGGGCGTGCTCTCATGCTCCGTTCTTCTCTCCTTGCTCTCCGAGATGTGTGCAGTGGCTAATGATGTGATGATTCCCTCTTGGGCGCCGTCATTAGGTATATTTCCCGAATTAGGTTGCCAATTAATCATATCCGTCCGATTAAGATCAATCTAAAACAAACTCATATCTGACGGCGTCGATACCATCGACGTGAATCAATAGTATCGACCCTGCACTGTATCGGCTGGTCTTCTTTTCTTTTCTTTATCGCGACTGATGCTAGCTCGATACCATCGACGAGGGTCGATGGTATCGACTCTCTTAGGCGTCGCTTTTGTCCTTTTATCGTCACTGTAGCTCCACTAGTCGGTGGTATCGACATATGGGTCGATAGTATCAACTCACTTTTCGCCAGCAACCTGATTGTATCTTGATACCATCAACATCCTTGTCGATAGTATCGACTTTCATCTGGTCCTTGCGGCTGGCAACCTGTGGTCCGGTCGATGGTATCGACCACCATCGATGGTATCGACGGTAGCAAATACTTGTTTTTCCTGAAATTAACACACGAAACCACATAAGTTCACACAAAACGTATTCTTTTGATAATTAATACTCAAAATGCTTAAAATAGGAGAAATTTGACACAAAGAAGTAGCATAGATCAAAATAAATGAATTATGCAAAATTAACCATGAAAATGACTAATAAATGCACAAAACACATATCAAACAAGTCTATAAATGCGACTCAAAATCATCGCATCAAACTCCCCTAAGCTTGAACATTGCTCGCCCTCGAGCAACTAAACCTTAGAATAGAATTGCCAGAGTCAACTAAAGAACAAAGCATCACAACAAACATCCCATATGACTCCCACCGGACATTCACATACCGGCCCTCGCTATCCACAGAATGATAATTACCCTAAAGGCGACAGTAATCATCCATAAAATATATCAACCTCAAAACTGATGAACACTATCACATAAGGCAGTTAACATAATAAAATTCGTTGGTCCAGACTTAATGCATCTTGTGATCTCCTATACTACGTTGCTCACCCTAACTACCATCTACATGGAAGCAGTTCTCCTGATATTCACTAGTGAGGAGAAATTCACGGTGGCCTACCAATCCGAGCAACGGGTGGATGGAATGGGTGGCTCATGGAAGAAGTGGAAGCATTATACGGTTTCAACATGCATAAAATAAAAATGCCCTAACTGATGCAAATGCACATGAAAAATGCCCTAATGCCTAAGATTAGGTGGAATGATGCATGCACTAACAATCCATCTCAAAATGATATGGATTTCTAATTAAGCTACATCATGTACTCACTCATCTTAAAATGCAGGTGAGATTATGTCCCTTTCTCCTTCTTATTCTAGTTGCTTCTAAATAATTTTTTTTTCAGATTTTTAGATTTTTTTTCTTTTCAATTTTTTTTCCAAACCCTTGTATCCATAATTAACAATGAATACTTTATTGGGCTTATTTTTTCTACATAACTTGAATATTTGCACTATTTAGAAGGTATGGAACAATTTAATTCACCATTAAAGAATAAATGAGGTACATGATATACTTTATGCATAAAAGTTATGAATGCAACTACATGACATGCACCTAAGGGTAATGTGCATGTATACCTATTATATATTTTTTTATTTTTCATGCAAAACATATGAAGGTGGTTGCAATGCAAGTCCTATCTACATGACATGCAATCAAAAAGGTTAAAACCATACTTTACTTCCAAGTCTTGGTGGATTGTGAAAAGCAATGAGGTGGACAGATCACAAGACTAATTGACTGAACCTTTGAAAAATATTATGTGTCCCTCCTTACTGACCTATGTAGTAGTTAAGAGGTTTTTCTCTCTTACTTCAAATTAGAGTCTCATTATCATTTGGTCAGTTTAGGCTCAAACAACCAATTCCGTCCACTTTCATGAATCATTAGGAATGTACCGTTGTGATTTTTTGTTTTAAAGTTGACAAAACCAATCATTTTCTAAGTTAAGTGATCAAAATTGAACAACACTCAAGCTTGCGAATACTCAAAAAAATTTAGTTTTCCCCTTAATTTCATGCACATGCAACTGAGATGACTCAAGATTAACGACATCCACGATTACACTAGATAGAATGTGGATCCTACAGACAAACTAAAATTGCAGGAAACAGATGACAAGAAACAAAAGCAATAAAACTAAAAATAGAGAAAATAAAAGATAGAGCTGTTCCAACACCCCCCTAAGCTTGAATTCGACTATGGCCTCATAGTCAAAAACAATCTTAAAGGTTGGAACAGAGATACCGCTTTACTCTTTAGGTGGAGGCTGGTACTGCGGAGCCGTAGGGTCCCAAGAAGGATACTCCCCCTGGAAGCTCGGATCAAACTGGGCCCTAGGTGGAGGTTGTGGATAGCCTCCAAAGTAATTTTGGCTCCAATAGCGGTCGTAAAAGGGCTACTGTTGCATCTCCATCCGTTGCAACCGATCATGAATTTGTTGTTGGTTGTCGAGGAGAAGACGCTCGTTCTCGAACATTGCCCTTTGATTGTCCAGTAATCGGTTTGTAGTGTCTTGAATACCGGTGTACATCGCCATGTGATGTTGGTGTGTCTGATGTATGTCGTGCAGCATAGCATACATGCCCTGCATCGAGTAGGTATCCTCGCTTGGCTGCGAGGGCGGTGGTGGTGGCAGAGGCTGTGATGATGAAGATGCACCCGGATGCATCCGAGGACGCTTCCATGGTGCCACTCGAGCCCGAAGAGGTGTGAAGGCCTCCTCTTCCTCTTTAGCCTCATCATCATTGCTTTCGTCATCGTTGCCGCCATCTTCATCGGAGTCAGCGATGGCTATGATAGGCCATCGGAAGTGTTGCACCCCTTCGATGTTGAAGACCGGATCGGGAAGTAAGCATTCCTGGTAAGCATGGTTGACGTGGCAGTGCGCATATGCCAAACCATCTCGAAGAAGGATGAGGTTGGAGCGGTGCAGATGTTGCAAGTTCACCTTGCTCCTGGTGGAGAGAGGAGTAAGCTGCTGGAAATTCAACCCAAGGTAGAAGGCCAGCTTGGTGATAAACCCGCCAAAGTGAATTGGCACTTTCTGTGTACTCCTCTTCACCGCCAAAACCCACTGCAAAAAGAAAGCGCCCCAGTTGCATTCTTGGCGCTTCAGGATTTTATACAAGAAAAATAGGTTCGTCTCCTGAAACTTGCTGAGGGCCAGATCACCCCTAGAAAACAACGTAGAACTCAGCATCCGGTGAAGTATCCGGACGAAGGGGTGCTCGAAATCAGCTACCGTAGCATTATGGTAGCTCACTAACTTGCCCGGCAGTACCGTCACCAACTCGATGAAGATTGCATCATAGTCGGTGCGGTTGTTCGGTCACCGGTAATCATGTTGCGAGTGATTCCAGTTGAAGATCTTGTTGAACTGCCGGAGTGTAAGGGTGTAGTCGTTGTTGTACAGCCAGAATGACACCCGGCCCTTGATCCACTCACGGTCGGTGGCTATGACGTCTTTGGGTATGACGCAGACGTCAAGCGACACCATAAACTCAGCTACCAGCTCCTTGTACGTAGGCCACTCGCCGAAAAATGGCTGGCCATCTGCATGAAATTCCAGCTCGTCAGGCCGTCTTCCCGTGTGTCGGGTCTATCCCTTCAGAACGTAGTCGAGGTTAGCTTCGAACCCTAAGTTGCGGATGGTTTCCCGTTCAACATAACTGGTCGGCTCGATCTTCCTTTTTAAGATCTCTTCATAGATCTTCTTGACTTCCGCGGATGGATGGATCAACCACGGGCGTGCGATTGACGCGGTCGGAGGTGGCACGAATTCTGGGATCTCCATCAGGTTGGCACGCGATGACGATGCACCAGCAAAATGCACCATGATCGCGACAGAAAGAGGAATAGAAAGGGAGCTCCGTGAAGATCGGAGAAGTAAATCTCCGCTCGATGAAGAACGTGCTCGGTGTTGCTCGTCGTCGGGCTTGGATAGCTCTGGAACACGCTCGGCACAAGTCAAGGAGAATTGCACTGGAGTTGTGATGTCATCTGACGCAAATACTCCTCATATATAGCCGTGGCCGGCGCTGCTGTATGCCCGTCGATACCATCGACGCGAGTCGATGGTATCGACACGGGTAGCACAATCCGTACCTCCACGAGTATCGACGGTTGTCGATGGCTGGATCTGTGGGGCCCGAATTGCTGACGTGTCGATACTATCGACGCAAGTCGATGGTATCGACCCGTCCCCCAGATCGACTTCCTTGTTGCTGCGATCGCCGTTGATCTTTCCTAGCGGATCGTTGACGTGGCGCGTCGATACTATTGACGCGAGTCGATAGTATCGACTCTCTGATTAGGGAAAACCCTTGTGAGGCCCGGCCGCCGCCTTCTTTGCATGAATGTGTCGATACCATCGATACACCCATCGATGGTATCGACTTTCCTGAGACGATTCATTCTGAAAATCTCTAGAGATCTCAATAGTATCGACACCCATGTCGATACCATCAACCTCTGCTTACGATCTGCCTGTTGGTGTGTCGATACCATTAATGAGTCCGTCGATGGTATCGACGCAGTGCGATTCCTACAGTCGCCAACATGTACCATGGTCGATACCATCGACACAAGGGTCAATGGTATCGACTCTACCTCAGCCCTGCACATGTAGCAAATGATCACAGTATCTTTTTTACACTACAAACTAAGTTAAAACAAATCAAAATACGAATGTAAAGGAACTAAACTAAAGTACCAATGGTTGGGTTGCCTCCCAACAAGCGCCCTTATTTAACGTCTTAGGCTAGACGACTTGAAGCACATCATGCATCCAAAAGTGAAATGAGTTTGACCTCATTCACCTTCCTCGTATAATCTTCACCAAAATATAACTTCAACCTCTGTCCGTTCACCAAAAATGTAGTCTCGCCATCACGCACCATGATTGCGCCATGTGGTTTGACCTCTTCTACCATGAATGGCCCACTCCATCGGGATTTAAGCTTCCCGGGATGCAACTTCAGCCTTGAATTAAACAAAAGCACACGATCTCCTTTCTTGAAGGTGCGCATCTGAATGTGGTGATCATGGATCAACTTAGTGCACTCCTTGTATATCCGAGAGTTCTCATATGCAGTCATTCGCAGCTCATCCAATTCATTTAATTCAAGTAATCTCTTCTTCCCCGCTTCATCATAACTCAAGTTGAGCTTTCTCAACACCCAGTGTGCTTTGTGCTCTAATTCCACCGGTAAGTGACAGGCCCGACTGTACGCCAACCTAAAAGGTGTGGTGCCTATAGGTGTCTTGTATGCCGTCCTATATGCCCACAATGCATCCGGTAGTAAGGCACTCCAATTCTTCCTCGTGGAAGCCACCGTACGCTCCAAGATCTTCTTCATTTCGTGATTGGAGACCTCCACTTGTCCTTGAGTTTGCGGGTGATACGGGGTACCAATGTTATTTTTGACCCCGTATTTTCTCAATAGTGCCGAGAACTTTTGATTCTTAAAGTGTGTACCCCCATCACTAATGATCATTCGGGGCACTCCAAACCTGCAGAAGATATTTTCCTTAACGAACCTGCACACTACAATAGAATCGTTAGTCCTTGTGGGTATTGCTTCTACCCACTTCGACACATAATCAACAGCTAAAAGGATATATAAATTCGAATTGGAGGACACAAAGGGTCCCATGAAATCTATACCCCATAGATCAAATACCTCAACTTCTTGGAGAACATTTAGGGGCATCTCTTGTCTCTTTGAAATGTTACCTACTCTTTGGCAGGAATCACATTGCCTCACGAACTCATAGGCATCTCGGAACAAGGTAGGCCAATACAGGCCACTTTCCAGTATTTTGGCAGCCGTACGAGATCTTGCATGGTGTCCGCCCGTAGGTAGAGTGTGGCAATGACGAAGAATACTCTTGTATTCCTCTTCAGGTACACACCTGTGTAGGACACCATCCCTGCATTGCTTCAAAAGAATGGGGTCATCCCAAAAATAATATCGTAGAGAATGGAAAAATTTCTTCTTCTCTTGATATGTCCAATCATCCGGGATGATCCTGCAAGCAAGATAATTCACGATATATGAAAACCACGGATCTTTAGAATTGACTTTCAAAAGTTGTTCATCCGGAAATGTCTCGGTTATGGGTATGTGTATATATTTTTCATCTACCCTCTCTAACCTAGACAAATGATCCGCTACAACATTTTCAATCCCCGCCTTGTCTTTGATTTCGATATCAAATTCTTGTAAGAGCAAGATCCACCTAATCAATCTAGGTTTGGCATCTTTTTTTCCATCAAATATTTAATAGCGGCGTGGTCAGTCTAAACTACTACTTTCGATCCAACTAAATACTACCGAAATTTTTCAAAACCGAAAACAACAGCAAGCAATTCTTTTTCAGTAGTCATGTAATTTAGTTGGGCATCATTCAAAGTCTTAGAGGCATAAAAAATCACGGCGGGTTTATTGTCCACCCTCTGTCCCAACACATCTCCTACAGCGACATCAGATGCATCACACATGAGTTCAAACGGCTTAGTCCAATCCGGTGTTCGAACAACTGGTGCGGAAATCAATTTCTCCTTCAGCACGTTGAACATGTGTAAACATTTGTCATTGAAATAAAAAACGACATCTTTTTCGAGAAGCTCGGATAGAGGTTTGGAAATTTTTGAAAAATCTTTTATGAACCGACGATAAAATCCGATGTGGCCTAAGATACTTCTTACCCCTTTAACCGAATTTGGTGGGGGTAATTTAGAAATTACTTCAATTTTTATCGGATCTACCTCCAAACCTTTGCTGGACACCTTATGTCCCAACACTATCCCTTCACTCACCATCATATGACATTTCTCCTAGTTGAGGACCAAATGTGTGTCCTCGCATCTTTATAACACCTTATCCAGATTATAAAGGCATTAATCAAAAGAAGCACCATAAATCGAAAAATCATCCATAAAGACCTCTAGACAGCGTTCTACCATATCGAAAAAAATGGCGAGCATACAACGCTGAAAAGTCGCTGGTGCATTGCATAATCCAAAGGGCATGCGGCGATACGCGAAAGTTCCATAGGGACACGTGAAAGTAGATTTCTCTTGGTCCTTAGGATCAATCGAAATCTGATTGTACCCCGAATACCCGTCTAGAAAATAGAAATGTGATCGGCTGGCTAAACGCTCTAGAATTTGATCAATAAACGGAAGAGGAAAATGATCCCTTAGTGTAGCAGCATTCATATGTCGGTAATCTATACAAACTCGCCACCCGGTTACCAAGCGGGTGGTGACAGGTTCATTTAAAATATTTTGAGTGACAGTTATTCCCCCCTTTTTAGGGACTACCTGCATGGGACTACTCACCCATGTCGAGTCTGAAATTGCATAGATGATACCTGCGGAAAGGAGCTTAATCACCGCCTTCTTCACCACCTCCATCATGCTCGGATTCAGTCAACGTTGCGGTTGAATCATCGGCTTGGCTCCCTCCTCGAGCCGAATCTTATGCTGACACAAAGTAGGGGAAATCCCCTTGATATCTGCAACAGACCACCCAGATAAGCAGAAATAATCACCGGTAACTTTTCTTCCTTAGCTAGGAAGGCGTACTTGAGGTGCGGTGGCAGTGGATTTAACTCCAACTCCGACTGGCTGATTAAGGATGATTGAAGCGGTGGGGGAAGTTCGCCTAAATCTTCATAACACCTTACATAAAAGCATGGTAACATCTGAAGCATCTTGGCACACTCCTTGAGTGATTTGCTTCTCATCCATTCATGAGTGATATTGACTAAACAAGCCTCCAGTGGTAATTCTGGATATGCATCAAAAACTAAATTTTCTATAGCATCATCCTCCGTAGAGGGAGGAATGTCCTCATCCTCATCATTCGGGAACCCTACAGCCTTGCAAAGGGATACCACGTTGGTCTACTCCATGATGTCTACATCCAAAGTCCCCTTGTCCACCTTGGTCATTACATGAGCCATATCTAGAAATGGCTTCCCTAGACAAAGTGAGATATTGTTATCAAAATGTTTTACCATGTGGCATTGCTCCTTGGATTTAGGTGAAGTGACGTTGGAAGGCATGACCATCTCAAATCAATCATCGGCTATACCTAAGGTCAAATAACCTCTCCCCATCTCAAGTATCATGTCGGTCGTAGCTTGGAATGGTCATCCGAGTAGTAGCTCATTGCCTTGTTCATCTTGCATCTCCATGACGACAAAATCTACTGGAAATACAAATCGATCCACTTTCACTAGCATGTCTTCACAAATCCCATATGGCTTTACCACTAAATTGTCCGCCAATTGGATAGTCATGTTGCTTGGTCGTGACTCTTTTAATCCCAACTTTTTGAATGTAGAAAGGGGCATAAAATTAATGCTCGCCCCTGAGTCACATAGTGCTTCACCAAATTTGACTTTCCCAATGTAACAAGAGATGTTAAAACAGCCTGGATCTTGCCTCTTTGGTGGCAATGTGCCCATGATAAAGGCACTCACCTGCTCCTTAAGCACAACAACCGCAATGTCCGGGATTTTTCTCTTCTTGGTGATGATGTCTTTCAGAAATTTCCCGTAAGAAGGGATTTGCTCAATAGCTTCCAATAGAGGGATATTGACTGAAAGCTTTTTGAAACTGTCTAAAAACTTTTTGAATTGGGCATCTACCTTCCTTGCCTTAGCACTGTTCAGATAAGGGACCGGGACAGCCTGTTCCCTTTGATGCGGTGGCACATAGGGTGTCCTTTTCAGAGGCTCCTCCTCCTCTGCAATAGGATCTTCAGTAGCTTCCACTGATGTGTCATCAACTAGTTCAGTGACCGGTACGGGAAGCTCCTCAATGGCCTCACCTTCAATTTCCTCTTGGGGTTTGCTTGTTTCATCGGCCCTAGGATTTAACAATTTCTTGCCACTTCTTAGCAAGATGGCCTTCGCCTACTGGTTTCCTCCTGGAACATTAGTATTACTGGGAAAACCTGGATGCGCCGGCTTCTTCAAACTGGCTATCTCCACTGCCATTTGTGCCATAGATGTCTCTATTGTCCTCATTTGAGCCCCATGGCTCTGCAGTGTCTGCCCAAATTGGTTCATAAACTCCCCTTGTTGCTTTATTTGCTGGCCGAATGTAGTCATGAGTTCTTGATTTTGCTTTATTACTTGATTGAGTAGCTCTGTGCTCTTATCATCTGCTACTGGCTGGGGTTTAGCGTCCGGATCCTGCAAGAAGTTATTTGGATCCTTCCAGGAGAACTTCTTGTCTTTCCTCCATGAATAGTCGTTATTCCTGTAGCCTTGGTGCTGCCACATGAATTTAACTTGAGCCTCATTCTCAGACTCAGTATCCTCCTTTGCGAGCAGTTTCTTTGTGAGAAGATCCATCTTCTCATTCAGCTCCTTGATTGCTTTAGATTCACCTGCCACTCAAACCTGCTCCACGGCGCCTCTTTCGCCCCACGATTGTTTCTTAGCCATGTTCTTTAGGATTTCCCAACATCTTGTGTCTGTGTTATTCAAGAAAAATCCAGAGCTGGCTGAATCAAGGTTGCTTCTATCATGCTCGAAGAGAGCAAAATAGAAGATCTTGACTTGTGTCTCCTTATCAAGCCCGTGATGCGGGCATCGCCTGAGCATGATCTGAAACCTTTCCCAGGTCTCAGAATAGGTCTCTCCTGCTTGTTGGGTGAAGTTATGGATCTTTTTTATCATTTCATTGGTCTTCTCGGGCGGAAATAACCTCTCGAAGTAAACCTCCACCATGTGGTCCCAAGACTCCATGTATTCATCGTCCAAGTTGTGTAGACATTCACGCGCATTTCTCGCTAGAGAACTCGGGAAGAGCTTCAAGTAGAGCACATCTCGTGGAAATCTGTCGATTTTTATCATATCACAATTCTCCACAAATTGACTTATGTGTGCGACGGGGTCTTCATTTTTGAGCCCATGGAAAGCATTTGACTTCACCAAGTTGATTAAAGCCGGATCAATCTTATATGTCGGAATATTCACCGCTTGCTTCTTGATCGGCCCCTTGGAAGTGGATGAGGAAGAAGCCTTGATCTTCTCCCATATTGTCTGTGGCTCGTCCATCTCTTCTTGTTCAGATTCAAAAACTATATCCTCCAGCTGGTCTTGATTATACTCGTCCTCGTCTTCCAATCCCGACAGCGGAACCTCTGGTGCGTGCCTCGTGTAGTCTGTACTACGCGTTTGCACCATACACAGTACCTGCAAATAGAAAAATTAAATTTAGTACAGTGCTTGACGATTGCAAATATTTAGAAAATAGATTATGAAATTTTTTTTTTAATTTTTTTTTAAATGTGGCCTAGAGTGGCCGCTTGTAGCACTCATAGTGCCGACAATTCGCCGTATCCCCAGCAACAGCGCCAAAAACTTGATGCAAATTTACCGTGCGTAGAAATGCAAGTGAACGCGTCGAAGTAATATAGGCCTTTGTGAGGCCCGAGTCGAACTCAGGGATACGTGAAATTGTCGAAAACTCCTACTAACTACTCACGATCAGCTAAGCCGATTAAAAAGTTGAGAGTTGTTGTTAAAATTAAAAGAAAATAAAAATGAAACAAAACAAAGCAATCGATTAAATGTGTGGTTTAATCAATTCAAAAGGAGATCTTTAGGATAGTGGTTTCACCGCGGGTTTTCATTGTATTAAATTCTATATAGTCACCCAATTTTATCTCTCTATCCAGGTAGTGGCCTGAAATCAGAATTGCCCACTTTCGTGGTACAATTCACTACCTCTGTCTAGGTCGGTTCCACCGTCGTAGTAACCTATACCCTAAACTAGGTGCATTAAAAACGACCTCTCGGTATCCACCATTAATCTTACACCACCTTGTTCAAGGGATTTGTCAATTAATGTAAATTCTGTCTCTTTTCAACCATCAATTCTTCTTTCAAAGCAATTAAGGGTATTAGATTATTATTATGGTGATCAAGCACAACAATATATTGGAGAAAACGAAATTATACCACGGATTTAAGAGATAAGATATGAATTACTATGATAAAATTGTCATACAATGAATTCTCGGGCTACTCTCAGTCCTAAAGACAAAGCGGATTAGCCCTGCATGTTCATCTCAGAGTACAACGTGGAGTAGAACAAGGGAAACATGAAGAAAAATGTGATTGAGTGGTTAAACCCCTGAACGGAGAAGATCCAAGTGATCCTTGGTGTGGAATATGCGTTCTCCCGCCTTTCAGTGGTGGAAATCATCTTCAGCGTCCGGATCGGCTGGGACGTGCTCTCGTGCTCCGTTCTTCTCTCCTTGCTCTCCGGGATGTGTGCAGCGGCTAATGACGTGATGATTCCCTCTTGGGCGCCGTCATTAGGTATATTTCCCAAATTAGGTCACCAATGAATCACAGCTGTCCGATTAAGATCAATTTGAAACAAACTCATATCTGACGGTGTCGATACCATCGACGCGAGTCGATAGTATCGACCCTGCACTGTATCGGCTGGTCTTCTTTTCTTTTCTTTATCGCGACTGATGCTAGCTCGATACCATCGACGAGGGTCGATGGTATCGACTCTCTTAGGCATCGCTTTTGTCCTTTTACCGTCGCTGTAGCTCCACTAGTCGATGGTATCGACATATGGGTCGATAGTATCGACTCACTTTTCGCCAGCAACCTGATGGTATCTCGATACCATCGACATAATTGTCGATAGTATCAACTTTCTTCTGGTCCTTGTGGCTGGCAACCTGTGGTCTGGTCGATGGTATCGACCACCGTCGATGGTATCGACGGTAGCAGATACTTGTTTTTCCTGAAATTAACACACGAAACCACATAAGTTCACACAAAACGTATTCTTTTGATAATTAATACTCAAAATGCTTGAAATAGGGGAAATTTGACATAAAGAAGTAGCATAGACCAAAATAAATGAATTATGCAACATTAACCATGAAAATGACTAATAAATGCACAAAACACATATCAAGCAAGTCTATAAATGCGACTCAAAATCATCACATCAAGGATTTACGTTCAATGTTCCACAATTAGGGTTTACTATTCATCCCAATTAGGGTTTCATAATCCATTCCCATAATTAGGGTTTACTATTCATCCCAATTAGGGTTTTGGATCACATTACTCTTGATTAGGTCTATTCACATCATCACCCCAAATTAGGGTTACATCCATACCTTGGATTAGGGTTAAGGATCAACAACCTTGTCAATTAGGGTTTAGGTGCATGATTAGGGTTTCATGATCTTATTACTTAAGAATCATACCCTTAATCAACATATGAGTCATACTCATGTATCAACTCTATGTTATCTTACCTCTCAACTTGATTAGGTCATGTCAACCCTTAATTAAGTTCATACAACTATGAATGACATAGTGTACCAAGTCATTGCTCCTATTAGCAATTAGGGTTTCTTTCTTGATTAACACTAATCACATAGGTACTTTTAGGGTTTCAACCCTTGTACCTTATTGATTAACATTACTAATCATCATTGGATAATTAGGACTATCATTGCCTTTAATATCCTAATAATTGAACCACTAACAACCTCCATGCGGTCTTGAAGTTACATCACCAAATGGTTTTGAAACCGTTTTCCACCAAACGGTCTTGAGACCGTTTGGTCTCAAACAGTCTCAAGACCGTTTGGGCCAAATCAGTCCCAAAACTGCAAGGGCTAACTAGGCCAATTATCAATCAAATTGATTTCCAATTACACCATTGAATGGCCATTGATTATTCAATTGGAAGGACCATCAATCCAAACCATTAGATCACCATCCATGGATCAAGGATCAACCTTCAATCCACCAAATGGTTTTGAAACCGTTTGGTCCCAAACAGTTTTAAGACCGTTTGGGATCAAACGGTCTCAAGACCATTTTCCCCAAAGAGTCTTGAAATCACTAGGACCAATCAAGGATTTCATCAATCAATTCAATTAGGGTTACAACTTGAAGGATCGTGCACACCTTGGATCATTTAATTGAGTCCATTGGATCATCATCCAACCTCTGATTAAGTTCAGACCTCAAACACTCAACTATACCAAACGGTCAACCATGCCATGCGGTTTGGTGTCCAAACGGTCAACTAGACCAAACGGTCAACCAAACCAAACGGTTTGGGATCCAACTTTACCAAACAGTTTGCAAACCATTTGGACCAAAAGTCCAAGACCGTTTGCTGTTGTTCTTTGATTAAGGTGTGTTCTTATGAACAGGTTGTCATCTTAAACCTTTAGACTCATGAAAGATACTGCCATTTCCATGGCAACTCCATCAATCAAGCAAGGTTATTGCAATAATAACAACTAATTCAATTGTAAGTAGAAATCGAATTCAATGACAAAGATTAAGGGTTAAAGTTATATAACCCACCTTCAAATCTGATCTCAAGCTCCAAGCTTCATGGCTCCAATGGTGGTTGAAGCTCCAACAACCTCCCAAGGTCATTTCTCAAGCCTTTGGAGTGAAAGGATTGGCTAGGGTTGAAGATGGAGTGAAGAAATGAAGAAATCATGTATTGTTTTATGATTTTCACCATGAAATCATGAAGAACGAAGCTCAAAGGCTTACCAACAGGTTGGGGACGTTCTCCCTTCTGTACTTAGCCTTCTTGGTCAGTTTTTCAAGCAAGGGGAAGAAAAGGAATCGAAAAAGACCCTTAGGTGGGTTGAAAAAGGCTCTTTTATAAGAAATTGATGAAAGAGAAAATGTTTAATTAAAATTCAATTAATTCCAAAAATAGTACCACCTCTTCCTTCTTGGTTTGCTTGCATTCAAAGGCAACTCAAGGCCACCGAACTCCCTTCCATTATCCATGGATTAAGGGAAAAGAAAATAAGCACCTTAATCCATTATAATACTAATATATCTTTTTGAGTGGGAATTCTTTTCCTTATAATAAGGTGAATGGAATTTCACCTCCTTAAGATATTTTCGATCCTTGCAAGCTTAAGGACGTTCACTCTTGCATCTTAATTCCTTCAAATTAATTTTGGTTGAAGGATCTAGAATTATTTTATTTATTTTTGCATTAATATATCTATTATGCTTAAATCTTGATTATTTTAATATCAAGATTTTCTCTCCTCCAACTTAAATCAAATGAGGCGCCCCTCTCATTTTCTTTGCTCCACATGATGCCAAGAAACATTAGGGACCTTATTGAAGTGGTAATTTACATATTTCACCCTAGGTTTTGGGTAAATTGCACATTACACCAAAACTAGGTTTTCATACACAAGCATTGCTTTATCAGCTCTTTCTTGGGATTCAGGCTATCACACCAAAACTTGGGTAATTTGCACTTTAGTCCAAAACAAGCAAAATATTGATTACAACAATATTCAAAAAGGACTAAAATTGCAATATAAATTCCTCTTGAGCCCTAATTACTTTTCAAAGACAAAAGCATGCATATAATTACTCTCATTATGCAAAACACCTAGGGTTACTTCATAACCCAGGTCAGGGATGTTACATTAAATCGCTTGGATTCCCATTATATAGATTTTTTTGAAGGATTGGGAGAGCATCGGTGAACGGTTTGCAGATGTCCCACTTGGGGAGAATCTCCTTCTTGAATTCTGGCACCATGTTCTAGCTCTTTTTGGTTGAAAAGGTTGATTTTAGTCTCCCATGAGTGGTATTTTTAATGATAAGAATAGGGTGTGGTCTGAATAAAGGTGGGGAAGGATCGAAACAGTGAAACCACCTTCTGCAGTGAGCCATTCATCATTTATGATAACTCTATCCAGCTTCTCATAGACTTTGAGTCTCTTAAAGGTGAAGAAATGATTGTGTTCCTTGATATCAGCAAGACCAGTTTGTAATAGAGTTTCTTTGAACATGTTGGACGCTCTTCTATCAAAGTATCTACTGCCCTTATTCTCTTTAGAGTCGAGTATTGTATTGAAGTCCCCCACCACTGCCAGACACTATGAACGTTGGGAGATTTCCTGCAAGAACTTCCATAGAAGGCAGTGTTTTCTCATGTTGGGGTCGTCATACACAAAGGTCATGTATCAGTTTCTATTAATTTTGTAATGAATTGGTTATCGATGATTAACAAGGATTTTGAGATCACATTGACATGTGTCCCAATGAAGCCATATCCCACTTGAGAAACCTGAAGCTTCAACATTATGAGAAGATGAAAAGTCAAGTTTGTGGATGATGTTCAGAGAAATGGTGCCACTACATCTAGTTTCAACCAAAGCAAGCAGATGAATCTTGTACATAGATTTGTATTCTTTGAGGAGTCAAATTTTGTCCTCAGATTTGCCTCCTTGGACGTTCCAGCAAAGAAAGTTCACCATATGTAGAAACCTAGGAAGGACCTAATTGATAGCGGCTCCAAGTCCTACACATTGGTCGCCTTCATTAGGTGGGTGTCCTCCATGTCATGATTTCCCTCCTGGAAGTTCAGAAGGTGTTTGGCTTCATTGGTATTATTAGCACTTTCTATCAGTTGGGCTATCTTTCCCTTCTTCCTCTCCATGTCCAGACTAACTTTGGTAAATTACCTTCCTACTGTGTAGTAGTACTCCACCACCTCCTACTCCATTATGTCCCCAGTTGAATATTTGGCTAGGAGAGGCTTGTTCGTTGGTAGTATGGCTACTTCAGAACTGTAAAGGGGTTTTTGTTGCCCGGACTTTGCTCATCTCATCATCAACCATGATCACTGATGTGTCCTGGGTGGATGAAGGGTGTTGGTTGGATGAGGCTTGGGTTCCATCAGCTGGTTTCCCTAGGATGGATGATTGTGTTTTGGGGCTTTCTTCTTCTACCAAAGATTCATTACTGTCTCCCAATCATCCTCTTTAGATGTTTGCCCCTTAGCAGTCAAAGATGGAACATCAGAACTTGGTTGAGTGGGTGAGGTAGACATTTCTTTAGTTTGCTTCCTTGGCTTCTTGGGAGGATGATGACGTTCTGACTTCTTCACATGGATTGCTTGGGAGTAGGGTGTAGTCACCACTATTAAATGAACAGTTGATAAAGACGGATCAAGTATAGAGAAAGATGGGATGAAGGTACATTCTTTATCTAATGACCTACTCATCTACATCTCATGTAGATTACGTGCATATTCTCGTATTCAATATGGAATTGCTCCCCATTCATAGAGATCACAGACAATAGGGGCTTGAAGGTATCAACTTCCACAACGACACGAGCAAATTTTCCTCTATGGCCAGTCGTTGTGGTGTCGTCGACCCTAATCATTTTTCTTATCAGATCTCCAATACTAGCAAGTATTTGGGTCTGATACAGATACACTGGTAGATCTGAGACCCTTATCCATACCACCAATTTGTGGGGGATGGGGTATGAGGGTCAGAAAGAGGGCGACCATGGCTGAACCGAGAGGTAGATGTTGAAGATAGTCCAGGGACCTCTAGTCATGGCTATCACGGAGTCGTCATGATTCGTTAATTGGATGATGTAGTAGCCCATCTCTAAGTCGATTGCACGAAACATTTCGGTCGGGTTCCTTCGGGATTGAAGCTTGTTGACAAGGGATTAGAAACTTATGTTGATTACGATTACCTTCATCACAACTGCGAACTTCCATGGTTCTAGGAGGGGTTGCATAGTAGTCGAATGTACAGTGATGGATGGATTCGATCCGCTGTGATCAATGAAGATGGTTTCAACTTTTAGTGTGTCTAGAGAGACACGCTTGATGGAGGGAGGCACGTGTGGGTTTGCTCTTAATCTCGCCGCAACATACGTGCATGGCGGGTCGTTGGCCTGCATGTTTTCTTGCATTGAAACATATTTAAGTATCACCTCCATTTCCCAGCCAAAACCATTGGGTAAGGTTTTAAGCTGTATAATTGTATAATTCACCATTAGTTAAATTGAAAATATAATATGGGACTCCAGAACATTAATGGGATTAGAGTATGAAGAGAAATAGAATTAATATGAAATTTTATATCATAACTGAATAAGAAAGATCATGAATGACTAGTTTTATGTTTGCCACATATTATTAAATACATACATAAAATGAATTCAAAAGAAGAAATTACTGTGAAATTTAAATTCCTCACGTTCTATCTAGTCGCCCTTTCAAATTTCTAGTCAAATAGATGTGTTTTGCTCCCCAATTTAATAGAAAAGGAAATACATCAACAAACTTGAGTTTTATTTAATTTAATTCACCCATCTCATTGAGATCTAATAATATATCATTTTAATGGGCTATGTAACGACCTACGTGTTCTATTCTTTGCCTCAAAAACGTCTGTCATCGCATGATGGTAATCGGAAATTCAATCTTCCGCCTTTCCCCCATCGGTTTTGACTCCAAAATTCTTTCTGGATCTCCCGTCTCGCCTTTTTCACTTCTTCCTATCAAGCATTACGGTCGTGTTCTTTGCTCAATCTCCTCTCCATCTTCGCTTCTCATTTCTCCTTCCTTTAGGGCTATAAATGAATACGGATAGACTTGCACACTTACAAAATTTTTGAATCTCAAGAATCGTGGGCCCGCATGCCTATAGACTGTATATAAGTAGGTCCGCTAATGGAAATATTTGGATCCAAACCCGCAGACCCGTGTACCCTTTATACATATATAACTATATAAATAATATCCTAATGTGTCATACTTTACTACTATAATTAATATTATACTTGAGATTACATATTACTCTAATTATAATAAAATTAAGACTAGTCATCTAATTGAGAATGAACTATTTTAATTAAAATCATGATCAATATATATAAATTTAAATTTAAAATAGTTACAAGATATGGTACATAACTAACACATTCTGACATTAATTACAAATAGGTAAACAATTAACTCAACTAATCTTCAAATACATTATTGAATATAACTATTGCATATTTATATTTTATATAATAACAATATCTATTTATATTAGAACATGTAGGACATAGTCGTAATTTTTCTTACATAAATAATATGATGTTTATATAGAACCGCTTACACACATGCCAACACCGTAGATCTCTGTTAGTATGGGTACATATATGAGATGGGCCTATATTTTTATTATGCGGATTTAGAATCGAACCGAACCCGCTACATTATATCAGACCCCACACCGTACCTGCATCATTTACACCCCCCTACCTTCCTTCCATTGTATGATACACTATCGTGGTTCTGTTTCTCTTTATCTCTTTAGCCCGGCGTTCCATATCTTCCTTTCCTCGTTTATCCTGTTTCGTTCATCTCTTCACTGGCCCAATCATTCCTAATCCCAGCCAGTCACTCCCTCCACTCTTTCTGCGTCATTTGAGAAAGCGGTTGACGATTTCTCAGGCAGCAGTAAAATCTTTTGGGCAGGACCGTCTGCTTGCAATTACAGTTACCAAACACCACACTAACAATTCCTGATTTTTTGTATTGTTTTTCATTTAATATGCTGGTGAACAGCGGTAAAAAATGTAATTTCTTCACCCGACAAAAATCTCACGTTGAACTACTTCGTCGCACCAAAGTGATAGCAGTGTCAATTGTGTTGCCAAACACTGTATTTGTCTCCTTCCGTTCATTACTGCTACAGTGTCAAACCTACTTCTCCAAGAACGTCAGACGACGCGTGAGACAGAACTCTGTCATTGGGCTTTCGGCCGTCCGAGTACATGATCTCTATGGAATCAGATAAGTGGATTCCTTACAAAACTACACCACTTTTAAGTCCTACTGATGGGTAAATCCCTGAATCCAATCCCCTTTCCTCCTTCCTTTTGAGCTTGCTAGTCGACGAATTTATCCGTGCTGTGGTGTGTACACCATGTACTTTTGGTGGTTTCTTAATTCAAGAGGGTGTGCAAAGTTCACTAGATCACTTGGTTCTCACTTTGACGGTTCCCTCTGGTGGTCCTCCACCTCTAACCCGACAACAACCATGGTGGAAGCTAGCTCCATGGCTTTCTGCTGGGGTAATACCCTATCTTGGTCATCGGTATGGGGTGGGGAAGATCTTGGAGGTGTTTTTTTCCACCGGTGTCCTTTGTTTTCCAGTGGGTCTTCTTATCCCTCAATCTCTAGATCCTGGTTGACTGAAGTTTTAGCCTCATGAACAACCTGGGCGTCGACTCCCACAACTTGTTCTCTCTGTATTGATAAATGACTTGTATCAACAAGGGTGTTTGGGTTTTTTTTTTTGTCTACCAGTTTGTGTTTTGACCATGAAAGTTTTCAAGGGTTTAGTGATTAGAATACCTCATAACACAATAAGGTCGTAAAACCTGATGCGAGGGTATTCGTATCATTAGAATCCGTTTGATTAGTACAATTTGAATTAGAATACAAGAATTAGAAAAATATAAAAATACATGTATTTGAAATAAAGAAAAATAGTCTGAATTGTTGGTTTGGTTTTAAGAGTCTAAATTAGAATTTCTCATAAATAGGTTTATGGGATTTTAATGAATAATGAAACTCTTCATTAAGAAAAATATCTTAATATTACAATTAGTCTCTAGAAGATCACCCGACCCTGGACTACGAGTCTGGATAATTAGACACAACTTTGAAGCATGTGCAACCCCTATTTTAATTTGAGAATTTACCTTACTATAAACCCAATTTTCCATAATGTGTCACCTTTTGATGAAATCCTTCTTAACACTATTTCTATACTCCATGAAATATATACCTTTTATTGCTTTCGAAATGTGGAACTATCCTTCTATGTTGACTTTATTACCCCTCCTGCCATATTTAATTATTGCATATATTTTTTATGAAATCAATTCATCTTTCCATACTATTTACAGGCTTATTAAACTGGTAATTTAGAGTTGTAGCACCTTCGTACAACCATAAATATTAGACACATGTGGTGGACACATAGATATTGGGTACTGCGTCTTTAATCCCCCTTACCCTTGGGGTATCAGTGTTGTAATCCCCCTAATTCTAGAAGGATTTGGTTTTTTATTCCCCTTGGTCCTTGGTTCGAGATCTTATGTTGTCTTGGATCTACAATAGATTCACTTATTCTTATTGGGAAAGATATCTAGACTGATAATATTGTTCTCGAACATTTTATTGCCTCATTCTTCTGTTAATTACCTTTGAAATATATCCTCTTGAATTATATACATGATGTAACCCCCTTTATTTTATTGGCAACATCCATATTTCTTCTTTCTCATCTTGGGTCCCACTATTGACAATATGATATCAGAGATAAAAGCCTATTTAGGATGATGATAAACCCATACCTAAGTCATAGAATAACAATTTAGGTTTCAATCCCAGTTACATCTCCATTCCCCAAATCACTTTTGTGGTTGAGAGTCATTTTGGAATAACCCTAATTACCCTTGCCCTCCCTATGGATGTAGAAATACCACTATGTGGGGGTTGACCCTTTTCATGATTGATTCTTGTCTCCCAATTTAAGGGAAGTAAGTTCAACTGCAATATAGTATAAGATGACTTGAACATTTATGGCTAGCCTTAATCCTAGTTCTCACTTTCAACCCTTATCTATGTTGCCTTTTTATCATTTCACAGCTACACTCAATTTTAGGACTCACTATTCATAGAAAACGATCCTTGAACCAAGATAAAAATTTATTTGTAAGGATTCCCTTGTAGCTAAGCAGTAACCTAAACTAGCTCTTTTGGGTTTATGCAAACTTTACCTTAAATATAGTACCTTGACATAGCTTTTCCAAAATCTCTCAATATAAGGGATACTATCCATGCTAATCTTGAGAAACCTGATATACAAGGGTGAGTTGATGGTTATATGTTTCCAGTTGAAATCCATAAGAATTCAGCTTCTCCATAGGATAATTGGTTTATCTAGTAATTTAGATAAAGAGTAGCTTGACCATATAGGTTACCTTCACTTGTGAAGGCATTATGATTGGAAACAAGTTACTTATGGGATAACCATAATCACTTCCTATAATGTTGGATGAACATGTGACTCTCATATCTCTCGAGATGAAGCGGTGTAAATTATGACTAGGTTAAAGTGAGGAATGATCAAATTCATTCCCCATTAGGATCAAATAGGAGTTGTTGCTAGAAATAAGACACCTTTTCCCTCCTCCCATGCTATAAATCAGATATGCTTTGGATATGAGCTTTTAGATTCTTGAAGTATTAGATAGCTTGGTAGAATGAAGTGATGATAGAAATAATAGTACATGTATAGTCTAAGAATTGTTGTTGACTTGGTTCTCCTATTAGTTTTGGTACCGTTCTTGGATTTCCAACACAGTTTTTCTCCTAAGAAAGTCATACTTTCATAATTATACTATACATTGAAAAAGAAATCATTTTCTATATTTTATCGATAGTATAATGAACCAAGAAGCCACCACTAAAAAGTTATAAGAAGTATATAAATACTATATCAAAGAACGTAATGACTGGTTAGGTCTATTATGTGATATGGGACCTAAGTGACAAGTAGAATATACAAAGGAGAAGTTCTGGATAGCTATGGTGTAATGACCTACCCATGTGTCTACCTAGATAATTAGTTGGGTTATATATCAATCATTTTACTTGTGAAGTCATGTATGACTTATTCATTAAGATTGTAACTCAAGGGATAACTAAACTTAATATGGATCAAAGTCAATTATATTTAGAACCGCCTAACCATGAAAAATGTGTAATTCTTATTTATTTTACAACAAAAAGTGTAACTTAAATGATTAAAAAAACAAATCTAAAATTTATCTCAACATAAATAAAGTTGTGAATATAAGTAAGGTAAATTACTATAAAAGGTATAGATGGTTCCTAGTGGTTTAATCTTAATGACCCTATACCCTAATTTTCTTTAAAATTTTGGCATGGATAACTCTACACTAGAAACTAGATTGAATACACTAAGGATTTTAAGCTTAATGAATGTGTACCCTTGCCCATGTGATCATAATAAATTAAAAGGAAAATTAACTTAGTATTTCTTAACATAACCAATGTACTTTAATGACTATACTATAATTATGGATGAATAGTTTAATAAGTTGGATACAACACGTTGTAATGTCCAAATATGAATGGTAAAACACGTCTATTGGCAAAACCCTACATATTACACCTTGATCCTTATCTTCCTATATGAGATGGCTTAGTCAAATTTAAAATAACCCATAATGAACCCTAACTAGAAAATACGAGACTCATGATCATGTGGTATAAAAATTATGATTAGTCATGGAAGTGATGTTGATCGGATAAGTCGATAGAAAATTCACCTTAATGACATATACAACATTGTTAAGCCAATTCTAGATGTTGATTTAACATCCCTAACTCAACTTTTAATATGAGAAAACTAACGAAGATGTGAGGCATGAATAATGTAGCTTACCCATGGTAATGGGATACAAGTGAATGTGGGTCCAATGATATAATCTATTATATGAAATATACAAAACATCTATAAATTGGTTAGTATGTATGACATAGTATATCGGGTTATAGTTGGCTAGATTTTGGGGATTAAATCCTCTTTAAGCATATAAATCTGATAATGTACCTGAATTTAGGTTCATAGCTTAGCCTTCCCTTTTTAGGATCCCTTTTGGTTATAACTAGTATCAAGTTCATTTGACCTGGTTTAGGTTAATTAGAAGAATTCCAAATATAAACTCATAATAAGAAAAGAAATATGTTTTTCAAGGTTTTAAGATCAAATAGGTAATTAAGTCTTTAATTTTTGGTATATTATATAATTCACCACTAAATAAGTTTAAAATGTAATTTTAAACTCTTGAACATTCATTGAATCAAATTATGGAGAACAATGGAAATAATGTGAAATTTTATATCATAATGGAACAAGAAAGACAATTCATTAGTTTTTTATTACCATAGAATATTAAAATTGTACATCAAATGTATTCAAAAGGAGAAACTAATGCTAAATTTGAATTTCCTTGCATAATAACTAGTCTCCTTTCACATTTCCTGTGAAATAGATGTCTTTTGTGCCCCCAATTTAATAGAAAAGGAAATACATAAATAAACTTAAGTTTATTTGATTTAATTCAATGGTCACATTGGGATATAATAATATACCATTTTAATAGGGTATTTTTTTCCAAGAAACCCATGTGTGTTCTCTTCTTCACCTTAACAATTGTCGTCAACACATGATCATAACTAGAAATTCAACCTTACGCCTCCCACGATTAGTTTTAACTCTAGAATTCTTTTTGTATCATCCATCTTTCCTTTCTTTTCTCCTTAACAAGAATTATTATCATTTTCTTTTCTTAGTCTCCTATCCCTCTTCCCTTCTTCATTTATCCTATGTTTTGTTTCATGATACACTGATGTGGTACTATTTCTCTTTGCCCGAGAGTTCCTTATATTCCATTACTCCTTTACCCTATTTCTCTCATTTCCTCATTGTCCCCAATCATTCCTTGCCCTAGCCAGTCATTGCCTCCACTCTTTCTTCATCTCCTTCCCTTCATGGTCATTGTAGTGCCAAACCTACTTCTCCAAGCTTGTCGGATGACACATGAGACAAATCTTTATCATTGGGATTCCATCCTTCCCAACACATAGTCTCTATGGACTTAACATATATGGATTTCCTAGAAGACTACTCCATAGTTAAACCCTTCCATTGATGGGTAAATTCCTAAATTCAATCCCCTTTTCTCCTTCCTTCTGATCTTGTTAGTCATCACAGTTGCTCATGATGTAGTGTACAAAGATATATGGATTTCCTAGAAGACTACTCCATAGTTAAACCCTTCTATTGATGGGTAAATTTCTAAATTCAATCCCCTTTTCTCCTTCCTTCTGATCTTGCTAGTCATCAAAGTTGCTCATGATCTGGTGTGCGTACTATATACTTTTGATGATGTCTAAATGCACGAGGGTCTATAGATTTCACTAGATTGCTTAGTTCATTTGGCCAGTTCCCCCTGGTGGACTTCCACCTATAACCCTACAAAACCAATAAAATAATCCATCTACATGGCTTTTCACTATGGTAAGACCCCTTCCTAGATTCATGGGGTCGATATGGGGTGGAGAAGCTTTTGGAGGTATTCTGCACCTATGATTTCCCTTTTTTTTAGTAAGTCTTCTCCCCTCTCAAGCTCCAGGACATGGTTGACCAAGTTTCACCATGTTGATCAATATGGGTGTCAAATCTGAGTTCTAGCCCTTGTTGTACAGATAAGAGATAAATGTAACTCGTTATTAAGGCAAATGTCTTAATATTACAAATAGGTTCTAAAGGACATAACCCTGAACTATAGGAGTACCTTTGGATAACTAAGCATGAATTTGAGGTATGTGCAATCCCTATGTTAATTTAAGCATTTACATGACTATAAACCCATTTCTATACTCCACAAAATATATACCTTTTATTACTTCTGAAATGTGAACTATCCTTTTATGTTGGGTTTATTACCCCTCTTTCCATCTTTGTATTGTTATGCATATTATTTTGAAATCACTTCCTCTTGCCATACTATACTGCATGCTTATTAGACTAGTAATCCAGAGTAGATGTACTTTTGTAAAACTCTAAATATTGGACATGTGTCCCACTTTTTATAATTGAGTATTAGTGTTTTAGTATGCCTTTCCCTTGAGGTATCAGGGTTACAATCACCCTTGCTCCTTTTATTGAGATCTTATAGTGTATCATCCTTACAATAAATCCACTTAGTCTAAGTTGCATGCACATTTTAATATTTTTGTTATTTATTAAGAAAAATTTCCAAAATTATAATATTTTTCTCCAAATTATGTTTCTTCATTCTTTTGTAAATTAACTTTGAACTATATACTCTTTAAATACCTACATGAGTTACTTAGGAACATCCCTATTTCTTCTTAATCATCTGTTAATGCTCAAATATGTCTATTATGAACCTACTTAGTGCTTAGTGATCCCTACTTCTATTTTTTCTGGGCATTCGCAAACCACCCAAGTGTAAGTACTTTAGAGAACAATGACTCATGAAGATCATATATAGGAATTTTGGAGTTGAGGATGTCTTGAGATGGTTAAGTTTCCATCTGCAACAGGTCTTGTAATAATTAGATATAAAATTTTTTTTGTATTTCCGCCTTTCAGGTAAGAAACAATTATATATGGATTATCTTGTAACTTTATAAATATTTATGTTTCTACTACTTATTTGTCATTTTTCTCTGTGATATATATATATATATATATATATATATATATATATATCATTTGAGAAATTAATATAATAAAACTCCTTTCCATCATACCCTATAGTATGTTTGGAATGTGGAGTGCTTTCTTCCTCAATTTAGTAAGGAGTGGATCCCCACTCAAGTCCCACTCTTTATAGTAGGCCTCGCCTCAAGAACTCATAGATAAGGTGCCATTTATCGCTCCTCAACTGTAGGTGGAACCAAATGCACTTTCTAAATGTTCATTTTGTTTCATATCTAAACAATCATAAATGATTACTATACATGGAAAAAATATGAAAAACATGATTTCCTATGTCTATATTAGTCTAGGAAACCTAGGATCTATTACCACCGACCATACCTTCTCAACCCTAGGATCAGTGCACAAGCATGCCTCAAGGCTAAGTAGGCGACAAAGCAAGAAGAAATCCTAGAACTAGAAAAGGAAAATACAAATTACTTAATATCACAATCCAAAAAGGCAAGGGCATGTATAACCAAAATACCAAACAACATCCTGACATGTGATCATGGAAAATGCCCATTACATACATTTGATATGCTTGTAATTGTACGCGGCTTATTATAAGTGATCAAAGTCACCGCCTGTATATAGGATAGTTTTGCATGCTCATATATACAACATGATCATCATATACAATGCATATAACCAAAAATAAAGCCATAGATACATCTTTAATGCCTAAATTTGAGTATATAGGGACATCATTAGACATCACCAAACGACATGATCCCTGCCTTACACTCATTAAAGCCTCCTCACAATAAAACTCCTGAGATATTTTGGAGAACCTATAAAGGGTAAAATCCATGAGAGTGATGCCAAAGACTCACTGAAAGACAAAGCATCTGTATAAAAATCTAACTATGAAAGATCTACAAATGTTGAACTAGGAAGTTTAGTATTTAACAACAACTTTTACAAAACAAAATTGGTCAATCAAGATAGGATAAATTAAAATGAAGTAACATGTACGAGGCACACCAAAGAAGAAACTGCATAGTGATGGAGAGTGAGAGTGATTATGCACTGTAAGGGATGCGAGGCTGCCACAATGGTTACCGTGGAAGAGGACGGCATACTGCCGACCATGGGAGGGGTGGAAGGGTCTGTAAAGGGGATGTTGCTGACTCAATGTCGCTCTTAGATTATGACCCCACCCCAATTGATGGTGATTTAGGGCACTCACTGGATCCTTCGAGATCTGATACCATTCTAATGGATTCTAAATAGACACCCAATCTTACTCCCGATACTCATCGTCTTCCTTGGGTGTTGTAATGCATAATAATCCTAGATCACAACAACTGCAAAGAATGGGGATTCAATTTTCATACAAAGGCCTGCACCATACTCGTCTCCATTCAGAGTCCAACTCTGGCTGAAACATTGAGGTCACGCACTATAATGATGCTTATATGAGACGCCTCCATAAACAATCTGGTTTCGACTCTGAAATGACACCTACGGTTACTGTCCTTCTGAAGTGTTTTTGGGATGTCACAGCTGTAATCACAATCTCTCTTCTCAATCAGCCTTCTTATAGGATGATGGCTTTCTTGCTCTCAACCCAGATCATATATACATTGCTCATTCATCAGGCCAATCTAAAATTCATATTACAGAGGATGCCCAGTCAGTTCTCAATAAACCATAGTCCTATTCAGTTGTTATCAAACTTATTGGAAGATCGGTGGGCTATTTAACACATTGTGATAGAATCAAATCTTTATGGAAACCTATTGCAAGTTGGAACGTTTATGAACTTAGTATGAATAATTTCATGTTTAAGTTTTCCTCCTTTCAGGATTGTTATCATACTTTAATAGGAGGTCCATGGTGTATATTTAGTTTCTACCTTATGGTATGTCATTGGAGTATGTGTATTACCCAACTCTATCGTGATTTGGGCAAGAATCATTGACCTCCCAATCCACCTATACAACAAAATTGTGTTTGAACAAATTGGATAGATTCTAAGAAAACTCTTTCATATTGATTCTCATACTTTGAGTTGTTCCAGAAGCATATTTGCATGACTTGTAGTTGAAATTGACACTACTAGTCCAATCATGCCAACTATTGTTATAGAAGGAATTGCAATTAAAGTAGAATACGAATATCTTCTCCTAATTTTCTTATCTAGAAGGAAGTTGGGACATCATTGGGGTGAGAGCCTAGCACACTATGGATCAAGCACCTACATATGAAACTCTACCTCAAGAATTTGGTATGTTTTGGAAACTAAAGAAGACATACGGCAAGCGCAGTACACTAGGTACATTCATTCTAAACTTACATATCACCATACATCTACTTTGCAAAATAAGAAAAACCTCTACCCCAATCTGGCCAACAGAACCACGCTAACCGTTTTGTTTCTCTAAGTACTCAAATGGATGTGGATGATAATTCTCATGTAAACAACCTATCAACGCTTGCCTCAGGACATTATCAATAGACTTTGACAAAAATATGGAATCAAAGGAGGAGGTCTACAAATATTGCTGAAAGATCAGTCTCCACATATAAAATTCAATTGTTACAAATGTCATTCCTTCGAGTGAAAGTCAAACATCTATAGTCCCAGTTGTAGTTCAAGGTTTTCACATGAAAGTTAATCCTGACCTTGATAAAGTTATTCACCATAATGATGTCCAACCCTCTATGGAATGTCAATCATTGATCATCCCACAAAGCTTGAAAAATCCAACAATAGATATTGATACTCTCCCTTCTATTCCTCATGAATACCCTGGAAAAATGGGAAGAGAAATAAGGAGTTCAAGCGGGAAAATGAAACAAATACCTGACATGACCCACAGTCAGACAAAGAAGCAAACTTCAGATAGTACTTTGTATTCTATTACAAAAGACAATGCTACTAATTAGTTCTTTCTTAATGATTGATATTTTATGTTGGAACATTAGGGGTATAGGCAATGATCTTACCTGAGATAGACTTACTCAGTTAATCTTGTTACATCAGCCTCAAATTGTAGCTATTGTTGAACCTCGTGTATCTAGTACTATGGTTGGTTCTATTATCCAATGCCTTGGCTTCACAAATTCCCAGTGGGATGAAGCATGAGAGTTTTCATGTGGTATTTGGATTTTGTGGCATCTGACATCTACTAATGTAACTTTAATTGAGAGCCATCATCAATTTTTACACTATTAGATCAATGATAAGTGCTTTTTTATGTTTATCTATGCTCATCATAACCCACAAATACATCATTTACTATGCAATCATCTACCTCATATTGAATCCTCTATGGATTGACCCTAGATCATTATTGGGGATTTTTATGTCATGCTATCTCCTTTTGAAGAATTGAGAAGTCATTCCTTCTACTTTGTTGAATCTATACTCATTAAGGATTGTAGTATGCACTCTAATCTCATTGACTTTGGCTTTTATGGATATCCTTCTACTTATAAATTTGTCCAACTACATGAGAGGCTAGATTGTGTATTGGTTAATTCACTTTTTGTATTGTCTTCTTAGTCTGTAAAAGTAAATCATGTAACTCGTATACAGTCTAACCACGACCCAATAATTTTCTTCAATACTAAAAAACAAGCATTTAAACTGGTCTTCAAAACCCAAATAAGATGGAATTCATATGCATCTTTCAAATCCATACTGGCAGAAAATTGGTCGGTAAACCTAGATTTCACAAACTCTGCACAATAGGTTAAGAACCATCTTATAGCTAGGTCATGAATACCTATCAATAGTAGAAAATTAATAAACACTACATGCTATAGCATATCACTAATCTTCTATTTATTCTTATAGAAGGGTTTTCTTCATAACTTGATCTTTATTGCAATCACCAATAGAAATAATATGATGCTCTTATTATTAAAGAAATTTCTGATCTCAAGAACAAAAAACACTTAACATGGATTAAGGATGTTAATGCCAATACATCCTTTTTCCATACATATGTCAAGTGGCGCAGACAACAAAACATTATTTCTTCATTGTTGGATGATAATGATAATGAAATTGAAGATCCTTCTTGGTTGAAACAACATATCCTTAATTTTTTTAAACTCAAATTCATGTCAACTAGTGATCCTAGGTATCTGGATTTCTCACAGGTTTCTACAGGTGACTCTATCCTTTCTTAGGTCTAATGAATTTCCATTATCCAATTACCTTATGAGATGGAAGTGTACAATACGTTTCATTCTATGGGCTGTAATAAGGCGTCTAGTCCAGATGGTATCAATGTCGAGTTCATGTTGAGTCACTGGAATATTATCAAAGATTATGTGATTATAATTACTTCCCTTTTTTGTAAGGATATCCAATTCTAGAATCTATGACTAATGCCTGAATGGTTTAATACTAAAAGTACAACATCAGAGAAGATGCTCCCAGCTAAGGCCAATTTCTTTGAGTAATGCCTGTTTCAAACTTATTTCTAAATTTTTTTTAATCGTATTAAGTAATATATGGATATTTGAATATCAAAGTAACAATCGAACTTCTTCTGAGGAGGCACATATCTGATAATATTATTATGGTTCAGGAGTTAATTCACAACATGAGGTGTCCTTGCTCAGTGCCTTTAATGGCTATTAAAATTGATCTGGCAAAGGCTTATGACATGATGTCATGGAAATTTATCCTTGATACTATAATTAAAGTTGGCTTTCCTCCAAATATTATATCATATATTATGAACTCCATTTTTGTTGGCCACATCTCTATTATTTGCAATGGAGAGACTGGACCATATTTTAAGTCATCTAGGGGACTTGGACAGGGAGATCCCCTTTTGTCGTATTTATTTATTCTATGTCTAAATCGGTTGAGTCATATTATTCACAATGATGTACATAATTCCCTCTGGAAACCTATAAAACTTTCTAGACAAAGACCTTCTATTTCTCACAATGTATTTGCTAATGACATTATACTATTTGCAAGAGCATATTTGAATCATATTGAAGCGATTATAAATGTGAGGCCCCTAACCTTAATTAAAGTGTTGAACAAGCTTAATTACCATAATTTAATTCTTATAACCCTAATATACACTTGTGATATGTTTTGGTATCATGTGACAAGCTTACGTTTCAAGTTTGGTCCAATTTGGACATTGTTTGTGCAAGTTATGCAATTTTATGCATATTTTAGACTTTTCTATAATTTACCCAATTGATAGGTTTTCTTTACAATTTATCCCTTGCATTGTGTTCCTTGGATATTATCACATCATTATTGATATTTTTGATCCATGGGGAGCCTATTTAAACCTGGGTTTGAAGGTGTTTTCCTCAAGGGCATTTTAGGGTTACCCCTTCATGGATGAGCTACCTTCAGTAGCTATCAACTAATGAATTATTTGATTGGCTTGGAAATTCAACAAAGGAGAGCTACTCAGGCCTATATGGATAGTGGGGGAGCTTCTTGTGTGTGTGCTTGTATATTCTTAATAGTTTAAGACCATGTACACTTGGAAAGATAATAGAACTTTCAACTTTTTCTTTTTCTTTATCTTAAAGTTTCATGTACTTATTCCTAACCACCCAAATAAGACATTTTCTCTCCACCACTTCCCTCCTTCTACGAACCTCATTCTCCCTATAAGCTACTGCAAATTTCCTATCCAAGGAAGAATAAAGAGGGGATCTTCTTGGAAAAAGAATCTAGAGTTGCAATTGACTTCCTTTTAGGGTTTAAAAAGCTTCCTTGTAGTGATCTTGACCAAAAAAAGTAAGAATCTACTTATTTCCTCCGTTTATTTCTTTTTTATCCTTCCTCCTACCTTTATACAGGTCAGAACCTTGTTGTTCCATGGTATAAATTTCTCTAAAGCTCTAAAACCCTACCTTTCTTGCTCCTTATGCTTATGGTTTACTCATATGATGAAGAATGGTGCTAGATGGATGAGTTCATAGCTTATGCTTGTATTTTATACCCTACATACTCATGTTTTCTTTTATTTGAGAGTTTATTTTCTAATTATAGGCAATTTTTATAACTTTCTCCTCGTTTATTGCTAACCATAAGCTTGCTAGGTCATGTTCTTGCTTTTAAATGATGATCCACGCACTAAAAAGTTATGCTTGACTTGGATTTCAATTTTTATAATGCTTGATTTTAGTTCTAGATGATCCTGTATTCATGTTTACGTTATTCATAAGGTATAATATGACTTAGATCAGGTTGGTTTGACAACCAATGGTGCTAAACACCTATCAACCAATGGTCAATTTTAGGGTTTAAAGCTGATTTCTTCTATAAACACATGACTCAATGGTGGTATCATTGCAATAACCGATGATGTTGTCTTTCATGAAAACGGATGGTGGTGACCAAGGGTTCACCCCTTAGGTCAGGTTTTGGCCTAATTATAAGCTTAATGATCAACAACTAAGTACCCTAATGATGCTATCAATCAATGGTGACATTAGCTTGATATTTGATGGTGATTAATGAATATAGTGTTGCTCTAACAACCTGTTGTTTCTTAATGGTAATTACTGATGGTGGATCAGGTCTTCACAAACTATGGTGAGTTAAGCATGTATTTTTAGCATCAATTAAACCTTAAACCAATGGTTTCTTAGGTCATTTGATGCAATGGTCAGATCTATACTCCAATTGATGGTTTTAATATATGAACTTGACCCAATGGTTAAGATCAAATGTTTCTTCATCCAATAAATTGGAATGATTCCTAAATGTAATATGTGTGTCCTAATAAAGTGATTTAAATGTTTTACTTTATGATATCAACTTAAGAAGCTCATTTATTGACATCTTGTTTTAAATAAACAATCGCTTGGGGGTTTTACCCTACTCTCAATGGAACTTTTTGTGTTGTTAACCAAGGGATGTCTAGGGTTAGATTGTGACTCTTTCTAGAGAACAAATCAATGACATCATAGGTGGTTTTTTCAAGATGTTTAGTTATGTAAACGACCAATTGGTATACCTTTTCAACATTTAATGGTTAGAAGTCGATGCCTCAATATTCCCATTGTTTTGGGTGAAGTGTGTATTGTAATGTTTTGATTCTGATGATGAGAATTTGATGGTTCAATGACTTAAACATGTAGTCTTACCCTTTTCCTCATATGATTATGATTGAGAATCACCATAATGAATTAATGGGTAACCCTAATGAGGTACATCTTGTTATACCTAGCTTTAATATAACTAAATGATGGTAATTGGTTATGAATAGTCCTTGAATGATTAATACAATCATGGAGTACTCCCTTATTGTTGTTGAAACCCTAGTGTGCTATAATCCAATGGTTACACCTTTATTTATGTGTGGGTTCATACTTGAGAATAGTATGGAATGTGATGGTGATGCTTCACCTTATGCATCCATGATCCAATGGGGATGTCGTGAGTTAGGGTTTGGGTATAAGTGCTGATTAGTAACGTAGATATAATTTATCTTGTTGAACCTAACTCTAATGTGAATAGATAAAGATTAGTATTCATGTTTAACATTCTTATATGATGGAATGATGGTGAAATAACCTCCTTAATATGACCACAACCTTTATGTTAATTGGTGGTTATCATGGCCACATGGTTGATACTTTCTTATGCTAAACATGTGCATTATGAATATGATGAGGGTTAATCATATCTATATTCCTTGCATGTTGATGTAATAAAGGAATATTCTTAATGAACCCTTCTATGATTGTTTATAAATATCTCCTAGCTCATTCATGCAATATTGTGTTGATCTGGTATATTATATCTAAGTGATGTTGTTGAGCCTTGCTATAAGGAATGGAATGGTAATGATGATCTTGCAGGGAATAGTATGATGGTCTTAATGACCTTTGGGCATGGTTGAGCCCTGAATGAGGTGTAATCATCTTGTGTTGATAAAGGTTGATACCATGTGATATTGTGAAAAGGATTTATATCTTGTAATAGTATGATGTCTAGTGTAGTCTCATGAATGGCAAGTGAATAGTACCATGTGATGATGAGATGAGAAATTATGTTTCACACATTTTATATCTTTTGAAGTTGTGATACTTATATGCTTGCTAGCAGTGAATTAGGGTTTCTATGTTTACTTGTTTAATGTTGCCTTAATTCACCTAATTGGAGATAACTAATCAATTGAAACTCTAATCATGTAGTGACATGTGCCATAGAACCATCTATAGTGTCAGAACTTGATGGATGGTGAAATGAGTATTACTAAGGGAAACTTAGAGTTCATACTATTGAGTATGAAGGATGCTTGTCATCCAGACACCAAGTGTTTCAGGAGGATGGTTGCGGTCATACCTAGCCCACTTTTTGAGAACGACTTCGGTCGGGTCTTAGTGATTATAACATGATGTGATTAGAGGAAAACTACAGTTGTACCTCAGTGATTCGGTGTGAATAGCCTAGATGCTCACGTCGTGACCTGTACCAAGGTGGGCTAGTTACAGGACTATATGTCACTGTGGTTCAGACTCATACTGACTGAGTATGGAGAAGATCTTGGAGTCTGTCTCTTCCCAGATCCTATATGGAACTGATTGCTACTAAGTGGTGGCCAGTTGGACTTTGAGTGGTACGATTCAAACTCCCCAGGGCATAATAAAGGCTATAAGACAGCCATCTAGCATATTTGTTTAGGGTTTTACACAACTCTTCATATTGGATGATAACCCTTGTTTTCTTTCTTTTCACTGAGATCATGTATAGTACAATAAGAGATAATAGATATATTTTGTAGTTATGCTCATGTTGTAAACTTGCTTATGTTGTCAAATCTGCTGACACTGATAGTTAAGATGATGCTTCTAGCAATGTTTAATATTTGTAGCCATGCCTTAAACTGCTAATCATGCTTATGCAATTAATTGTGCTATGATATTAGTTCTACTTATGATTAATATATGTTCCCTTTATTTGAGATGCCAATATTGATAGCCATATTATGTTACTAGACATATTCATGATGTTAGAGATGCTCATGCTGCTAGACTCCTTATAATGTTAATAGGGATATGAAAATAGTCTGGCTAATGAAGATAGTTATTATCTGCTCCTTTATGTATTTTGTTAATCATTAGTGATGTTGAGCTTATTTTTTATATATGATTAAACTACTTAAACTATATCATTACCTAAAAATGTTGGAATCAATAAACGTTGTTGGAGGTTATATCTCTTGCTAGGACATGGGTCTCACTCTTTTGGTTCGCCACATTTTTTTAGGTAATAAGAAGTGATGAAAATAAACCTATGGCAGAAAAGAGGATCTATAGTAATGAATTGGTGAGAACAGTTGATTAGATGTCTAGTATGTCCTAGGTCATCCCTGTACTCTCAAGTCTAGGCAGGAAAAGTTTATATATGGTGTTTTAAGTGAATCAAAATTTTGTTAGCATGTTAATGCTTATTTGTGTGGTATATATGAATATTGTTCTCCTGTGTATATATCTTGTAGCTAAGGTGATAGAACAATTTGTATCAAATTCTTAGCATAGTATGGATACAAGAAAGATGTTGGGCTCTTATGCAAACATTTATGAGTAGGTGTTGATGTTGAAATCAATTTTAATTTACCCGTATTTTTTGGTATGTGGTTAATTGGTTATTGATTGTGTTTTATGTTTTGAGTAATCTCATTTAGTGTAATGGGTTCTCACAAGTTGGTATCAGAACTTTAGGTTCACTGAGTCTATAGGGACACTAGGACTTAAGACTAGGATGATGTCAAAGTTAGGAATATGACATAAACATATGGTGCATACTACCTAATCCTCAGTATGTGCCCTGGCCAGGTATTCAATTATTGAAGAAAAGGTAAGTATGGAACTTTTATATTGTTATCTTTTTTATTACTCTGATCAAGTAGCCATTTTGAAACAATCTAAAGAGCATAATGAAGCATAAATCATGGTATAAATAAATCAATATTACCTTAAGAGAAGATGAGGATTACATCATTATCAATCAAAACTTGAATTATTGGTAACTATAAGAGAAAGATATAACACCATGAAATCTATATCTGAATACAAATAAGCAAAAAAAGAGTTCTTGAAGATGAAATTCAAGAAGATAATAAATTAAATGATAGATAAGTCTATTCTTATAAAGTGATTCAAGGTATGAAATTCAGATAAGATGGATAGAATTCATATGATAAGTATAAAATGAGAAGATGAATGGGAACAATGATAAAGGAATAAGGAGGAACCTGAGTTAATATCAAACCTACCTATGTGTGTAAGAAAGTGTTAATGTAAAATCAGCATGGCATGTGAAAGAAATTAAGGGAGATGATCCCTATTTAATGAAGAAAATGAAGAATATGATGATTTACCTGTTGATAAGTGGTTGAAAAACATAATAAAATAAGACAACATACCCAATTGTAATAAATAGTCATCAAGGAAGGAGTAATGAGATATGTTAATCATGATGATTCCTATGCTAATGGCAAGGAACCCAAAATGAAAGGGGTAAAATGATACATAAGAAGTTGTAGCTTGCATAATGAAAATAGAATTGGTTACCTTTTTGCTAGTGACCCTTGAACAATGCTGCTATGATGTGGGAAGTGTGTTTCCCTTTTTATTTCCTTTCTAGGGCACATCTTTCAAGTGGATCATTGCCACTTTTTATGTGTGGATTCATTGTAAACATGAGGGTGGATAGCTTATTATAGCATAAGGTTTTTTAGACTATGGTTCTAAGATCATAAATTTTGTGATGAGTTTGCTTTTGATCCATCCAATAATTAGGAAGACTCCTCTTATAAGTCTTAAGATTTGATTATGTTGGTAAAAGTAGATGAGATAAGGGCGTGAGTTCCTTATAGAACATGAGGTGGATACCAAGGTAATGAATCCTAGTATCCAAGATGTATCAACAGTATGGGAAGTATGTGAAGGTTGGAGATGTTTATTAAATGAACATTCCAAATATTTCTCTCCCTTAGAGAGAGAGTTGATGATGACCCTCTAAATGTTGTTTGGAAGGAAAAACAAAAGTGATTCTATAATGTTGTGTATGGTTCAGTGATAGCTAGACAAGACCACTATCAAGGATAGATGGTTTGTTGATCAGTAGATGTGTGCTACCATGTTCCTATAAGATAAACCTAGGATCAGATATCAATGCATAAGAGTTAGAGTGGATGACATAAGTTACATGACCATGATGTGCTTAGGGTTATATCCTTTCGACTAACCAATGTACTAATAGAATTTATGAATAGGAGGAATAGGGTGTTCAGGTCATGTCTTACAAGTTGTAGCAAGCTTTGAATGATTACATGTCAAAGTATTTCAGAGATGGTTAGTAACATGGTCAACATCTTTGTTAAAACTTAACAATAATGAAGCAATTGTACTTATGTATGACAAGTCTAGAAAGAGTGAGTTGGGGTTGACTAAAGTATACTCTTAGAGTTATGATACCTCTGTTAAGTGTGTTGTGGGAATCTTGATAAGATGAAGATCGTTGCTCCACCCCTAACAAGGTCAATCAGGAAGTTATATTTGTTAACGATTACATACAAGTGTATGATTCTTCAACCAAACAGATGGTCAGTCCACCATTGAGATGATTGAAGAATCCTCTAAAAACATATTCCTCATAGTTCTTGAAAATTAGGGGATGCCTACATGGTTGATTGAGTTGTTAAGTACAAAAACCATTAAAGGAGCATAGAGATGAAACCTTGTAAAGTTACATATGATAAGAGATACATAATGGTCTATGTTTGATCAGAGGCAGCGAGTATGACTTTTGAGTAATGTGTTGATACAATAGATACAATTTCAGGATGATAGTAAGAATTTAAATTTGAAAGTTACTATTAGATTTGTATAGGTGGCACAACAAGTTTCTATGTTCCATATTTGCAAATGTCTTGTTATGTGAGGGGGTTTTGTGTAGACCTAAAATATGATATGTATGAATTAAAAGAAAAGAACATGACCTATATAAGAGCGATGTGACATTACCATAATATGGAGCTAACAATGTGTAATGTTGAGGATGACATGCATGAGATGTGTCCATCTATGTGTACCTTGGATTTTGGGGGTGAAATCTGTGTTAGGGGTTTATGGTTGTGAGACCCCTAACCTTGCTTAAAGTGTTGAATAGGATTAATTACCATAATTTAATTCTTATAACCCTTATATAGCCTTGTTATATGTTTTGGTATTAAGTGAAAATCTTAAGTTTTAAGTTTGGTCCAATTTGGACATTGTTTGTGCAAGTTATGCAATTTTATGCACATTTTGGACTTTTCTACAATTTACCCAATTGAGAGGTTTTCTTTGGAATTTATCACTTGCATTATGTTCCTTGGATATTTTCTTATCATTATTCAGATTTTTTAGCCATAGGGATCCTATTTAAACCTTGGTTTGAAGGTGTTTTCCTCAAGGGTATTTTAGGGTTTATCCCTTCATGGGTGAGCTACCTTTAGTAGCTATCAACTAATGAATTATTTGATTGGCTTGGAAATTCGACAAAGGAGAGCTAATCAGGTCTATATGTACATTGGGGGATCTTCTTGTGTGTGTGCTTGTATATTCTTAATTGTCTAAGGTCATGGACACTTGGAAAGATACTAGAACTTCAACTTTTTCTTTTTCTTTATCTTAAAAGTTTCATATACTTATCCCTAAGCACCCAAACGAGGAATTTTCTCTCCACCACTTCCCTCCTTCTATGAACCTTGTTCTCCCTCTGTTCTTCTACGAATTTCCTATCCAATGAAGAAGAAAGAGGGGATCTTCTTGGAAAAAGAATCTAGGGTTGCAATTGACTTCCTTTTAGGGTTTAAAAAGCTTCCTTCTAGTGATGTTGACCTAAAAGAGTAAAAATCCTCTTCTTTCCTCCATTTATTTCTTTGTTATCCTTCATCCTAACTTTCTCCAGGTTGGAACCTTTTTGTTCCATGGTAGAAATTGCTCTAAAGCTCTAAAACCCTACCTTTCTTGCTCCTTATGCTTAGGGTTTGCTCATTTGATGAAGAAAGGTGCTAGATGGATGAGTTCACAACTTATGCTTGGATTTTCTACCCAACCTGCTCATGTTTTCTTCTGTTTGGTAGTTTATCTTCTAATTAGAGGCAAGTTTTATAGCTCGCTCCACGTTTATTGCTTACCATAAGCTTGCTAGCTCATGTTCTTGTTTTTAAATGATGATCCATGCACTAAAAAGCAATGCTTGACTTGGATTTCAATTTTTATAATGTTCTCTATTCTGATTTCAGTTCTAGATGAACTTGTATTCATGTGTACATTATTCCTAAGGTATAATATGACTTAGATTAGGTTGGTTTGACAACCACTGGTGTTAAACACCTATCAACCAATGGTCAATTTTAGGGTTTAAAGTTGATTTCTTCTATAAACACATGACTCAATGGTGGTACAATTGCAACAACCGATGATGTTGTCTTCATGACAACTGATGGTGATAACCAAGGGTGTCAACTGACATTCACCTTTAGGTTAGGTGTTGGCCTAATTATAAGCTTAATGATCAACAACTAAGTACCCTATTGATGATATCAATCGATGGTGACATTAGCTTGATATTCGATGGTGATTAATGAATATAGTGTTGATTTAACAACCTATGGTTTCCTAATGGTCACTACTGATGGTGGATCAGGTCTCCACAACGTATGGTGAGTTAACCAAGTAGTTGTAGCCTCAATTAAGCCGTAAACCAATGGTTTCTTTGGTCATTTGGTGCAATGGTCGGACCTATATTCCAATTGATGGTTTTAATATATGAACTTGACCTAATGGTTAAGATCTAATGTTTCTTCATCCAATAAATTGGAATCATGCCTAAATATAATATGTTGGTCCTAATCAATGTTCTAAAAAGTGGTAATCAGTGTATGGGCAGAGAGGGTACCGAATAGAGTATATACGGTATGCAGGAGTATAAGCGGGAGAATATTCGGTTTTAATTTGTTTTTATTTTTTAAAATATTAATCATAAATATATGTAAATTATATACTGACCATATAATAATACCAATGATAAGTAATTAGAAACATTTATAAGTACTAGACAAATATTGCTTCATAAGTAGTTAGAAACATTGATGAAATTAGAGAAGAAACTTGATAAGTAATTACAAACATTGATAAGTCATAGACTAATATCACATTAATAAGTAATTAGAAGCATTAATAAGTAATAGACTAATATTGCATTAATAAGTAATTAGAAACATTGATAAGTCATAGACTAATATCACATTAATAAGTAATTAGAAACATTGATAAGTAATAAACTAATATTGCATTTATAAGTAACTAGAAATATTAATGAAATTCGAGAAGAAACATTGATAAGTAATTATAAACATTGATAAATCATAGACTAATATTTCATTAATAAGTAATTAGAAACATTGATGAAATTAGAAAAGAAAACATCAACAATAAGGATCAGTTCAATAAACATTAACTATAAACTTATTGAGAAAACATGGGGAGAAGACTAAATATGTAAAGTGGAAGAAGAGAATGTAATTGTAATGACCAATAGTAGTATTAGAAATAATTAATGTAAAAAAACATTATTAATAGCATTTGATTTTGAAAATCGTCGATTAATCGGATGATTTTACCCCTGAACGGCCGATTAACCGGTCCTGGACCGATTATAGGCTGATTATACCCCTGAACGGCCGATTAATCGGTCCTGGAATGATTATAGGCCAATTATTCATATGCGGAGTGCTAGACCTCCAAAATCGATTATTCGGTCGATTAGACCAATTTTCTGAATACTGGTCCAAATAAAGTGATTTAAATGGTTTCCTTTATGAGATCAACTTAAGAAGCTCATTTACTGACAACTTGTTTTTAATAAACAATGTCTTGTGGGTTTTACCCTACTCTCAATGGAAATTTTTGTGTTGTTAATCAAGGGATGTCTAGGGTTAGATGGTGACTCTTTCTAGAGAACAAATCAATGACTTCATAGGTGGTTTTTTCAATATTTTTACTTATGTAGATGACAAATGGCTTTACCTTTTCAACATTTAATGGTTAGAAGTCGATGCCTCAATATTCACATTGTTTTGGGTGAAGTGTGTAGTGTAATGTTATGATTCTGATGATGAGAATTTGATGGTTCAATGCCTTAAACTTGTAGTCTTACCCTTTCCCTCATATGATTATGATTGATAATCACCATAATGAATTAATGGGTAACCCTAATGAGGTATAGCTTGTTATACCTAGATTTAATATAACTAAATGATGGTAATTGGGTATGAATAGTCCTTGAATGATTAATGCAATCATGGAGTACTCTCTTATTGTTGTTGAAATCCTAGTATGCTATAACCCAATGGTTACACCTTGATTTATGTGTGGGTTCATACTCGATAATAGTATGGAATGTGATGGTGATGCTTCACCTTATGCATCCATGATCCAATGGGGATGCTATGAGTTAGGGTTTGGGTAAAAGTTCTGATTAGTAACATTAATATAATTTATCTTGTTGAGCCTAAATCTAATGCAAATAGATAAAGATGAGTATTCATGTTTAACATTCTTATATGATGGAATGATGGTGAAATAACCTCCATAATATGATCATAACCTTAATATGTTAATTGGTCGTTATCATAGCCACATGGTTGATACTTTCTTATGCTAAACATGTGCATTATGAATATGATGAGTGTTAATCATATCTACATTCCTTGCATGTTGATGTAATAATGGAATATTCTTAATGAACCCTTCTATGATTGTTTATGAATATCTCCTAGCTCATTAATGTAATATTGTGATGATCTGGTGTATTATATGTAACTGATGTTGTTGAGCCTTTCTATAAAGCATGGAATGATAATGATGATCTTGTAGGGAATAGTATGATGGTCTTAATGACCTTTGGGCATGGTTGAGCCCTGAATGAGGTGTAATCATCTTGTGTTGATAAGGGTTGATACCTTGTGATATTGTCAAAAGGATTTATATCTTGTGATAGTATGATGACTAGTATAGTCTCATGAATGGCAAGTGAATAGTACCATGTGATGATGAGATGAGACATTGTGTTTCACATGTTTTATATCTTTTGAAGTTGTAATACTTATATGCTTTCTAGAAGTGAATTAGGGTTTGCATGTCCACTTTTTTTATGCTACCTTAATTCACCTAATTGGAGATAACTAATCAAGTGAAACTCTAATCATGTAGTGCCATGTGCCATAGAACCATCTTCAGTGTTAGAATTTGCTGGATGGTGAAATGAGTATTCCTAAGGAAAACTCGGAGCGCATACTATTGAGTATGCGGGGTTCTTATCATCCTGAAACCAAGTATTTTGGGAGGATGGTTGCGATCATACCTAGCCCACCTTTTGAGAATGACTTTGGTCAGGTCTCAATGATTATAACATGATGTGATTAGAGGACAACTGTGGTTGTACCTCAGTGATTGGGTTTGGATATCCTAGATTCTAGCATCGTGACATGTACCAAGGTGGGCTAGTTACAGGACTATATGTTGTTGTTTTCTAGTTTCACTATATGTCTCTACGATGTAGACTCGTATTGACCTAGTATGGAGAAGATCTTGGAGTCCGACTCTTCGTTGATCCTATATGGAACTGATTGCGACCAAGCGGTGGTCAGTTGGACTTTGAGTGGTATGACTCAAACTCCCCAGGACATAATAAAAGATGTGAGATAGTCTTCTAGCATATCTGTTTAGGGTTATACACAATACTTCATATTGGATGATAACCCTTGTTTGCTTTCTTTTCACTGAGATCATGTATAGTACTATAAGAGATCATAGATATATGTTGTAGTTATGTTCATGTTTTAAACTTTCTTATGTTGTCAAATACACTAACAATGATGGTTAAGATGATGCTGCTAGCTATGTTTAATATTGCTATCCATGCCTATGTAATTAGAAATGCTTAAAATACTAATGATACTTCTGTAGTTAATTGTGCTATGATGTTAATTCTACTTATGATGTATATATGTTCTCTTTATTTGAGATGCCAATATTGATAGCCATGTTATGTTACTAGACATATTCATGATGTTAGAGATGTTCATGCTGCTAGACTCCTCATACTGTTAATAGGGATCTGAGAATAGTCTGGATAATGAAGATAGTTATTATCTGCTCCTTTATGTATTTTGTTAATCATCAGTGTTGTTGAGCTTATTTGTTATATATGATTAAACTTCTTAAACTATCCCATTACCTAAAAATGTTGGAATCAATAAACATTGTTGGAGGTTATATCTCTTGATGGGACATGGGTCTCACTCTTGTGGTTCACCACATTTTTTTAGGTAATAGAAAGTGATGAAAACAAACTTGTGGTAGCAAAGAGGATCTATAGTAATGAATCTATGAGAAAAGATGATTATATGTCTAGTGTATCCTAGAGTCATCCCTGTACTCTCAGGTCTGGGCAGGAAGAGTTTGTATATGGTGTTTCAAATGAGTCAAAATTTTGTTAGCATGTTAATTCTTGTTTGTGTGGCATATACAAATATTTTTCTATTGTGTATATATCTTGTATCTAAGGCGATAGAACAATTTGTATCAAATTCTTGGCATAGTATGGATACAAGAAAGATGTTGGGCTCTTATGCAAACGTTACTAAGCGGGTGTTGATGTTAAAATTGATTTTAATTTAACCATATTTTTGGGTATGTGGTTAATTGGTGATTGATTGCATTTTATGTTCTGAGTAATTTAGTGTAACAGGTTCTCACAATAAAATGCTTTAGTATCTTCGGTGAAGTATTTGGACAATCAATATCTACACATAAAAGTCTAATTTTCTTCTCATTGCCTGTCTCAAATATGCCATGATGAAAAATTTGTGATGGGGCGAACATGACTATTACCTCTAATCTGGGAAAATACTTGGGCATCCTAGTGATTCATGGGCGTATAACAAGAAGGACCTATTCATATATTACTAATAAGATTCATTCTATGTAATCTAGTTGGACAACAAAGTCCCTAAGTCTTTCAGGTTGTATTTGTCTAGCAAAATTGCTCCTAATGTCTATCCCGACATATACTATGCATACTTCTATTCTCCCGATATCTATTTGTGATGATATAGATCAGATGATTTGATGGTTCATTTGGATACATTGTTCTTCACAGACAACATTAACTCTGGTGTCTTAGAAATCAATAATAGCATCTTCACTGCTTGGGGGTCTTGGGATGGTTACAATGCATGAGTGGAACAAGGCTTTAGTCATGAAATGTGCTAGGGAGTCCATGTGTGATAAGAATTCAATTTGGGTTAAGGGACTTATGCATAAGTATATGAATTTCTCTTCACATCTAGGCCATCATATTACATTATTTTGGAAAATGGTATGTTCATTAAAGCATATAGTAGAACAAAACAATAAAAGAGTGATTGTCAAAGATTGCTCTACATTAGTTTGGTTTGATAACTGGATTCCTAGAATCCAAGGACATGATTTACTCATTAAAATATCAATTCTAGAGGATCTACATGATCTGAATGTCATGGATATGATAGGGTTATTTGGAGAATGGGATACCCAATCTATTCTACTTTATTTTCTAGATATTGTTGTTGTTTGCATTATGAGTCTACCTAGTCCAAAGTGCTCCTTTTTGATAGTGTTTGGGCATGGACTCTAACATCAAATGGTAAATTTTCTATGGATTCTTCTTATGCATTATGTATATAGGGAATATCTAAATGTACATTTGGATGTTGGCAAATAATTTGGCTTTTGAAATTCCTCACAAATTGAAGTGCTTTATCTGGTTGGTCTTACATAAGGGATTAATGACTAATGCTCTAAGAATGTGAAGGAATTTCACTACTAATCCTTCTTGTCCAGTATGTCAATATTAGAAAGAAACTGTCTTTTATACCCTCTGGGATTGTCCTTTACCGCATCAGGTGTGGTTATAGTTAAAAAATTAATGAGGCACTACCACATTTCTTCACACAATCTTTCGAGTCTTGGATTGAATTAGAAATTTCTGCCGCCTTTTAGTTATTCGTCCTTTTTACCTTTACATGCTACAAGTTATGGCTTACAAGGAATGCAGTTGTCTTCAACCATGAACAACAATGTACTTCTAGGGTAGTCAATGCTGCATGCCATATAGCTCATTCTATTCATCAAGTTTTTGATATTTTTTCATGCAGTTCAGAGCCTTCTATTTCTATGGTGAATGTGGTTTTACAACCTTCTCCTATTGGTTGGATTAAGCTAAATAATGATGCCTTGTTCACACCTAACTCATTGAATATAGAGGAAGTGGCAAGGGACTATAATGGATAGTGGATTGCTAGTTGGGAAAAGACGATTTACACTAATTTTCACTTATCACTTCAACGTATGAAGAAGTTCCAGTACAACATAATTAAATTAGATTTTGATAGTAAACTTGCAATATTAATGGTTTTAAATGATGACAGGAGACCACCCATTCTCACTTCATGGCTGAATTCTATTAATGATTTCTCCTCCAATACGACTCAGATTTCTTATCAAAAATATTCACGCTTACAAAATTGTGAGGTTGACTTTCTTGCAAAGTTACACAGACACAATCCCTTAGAGTTTAAGGAATAACCTATTTCTCCTATGGGACTGAACTTTGTTTATTACCTGATGTAATGTGATGTAATCAGATTTGTATTCTGCATTTGCACAACTTCTAATGAAACATTATTTTCCAAAAAAAAAACACAATATGGAAAAGGTAAGATACTACATAAGTAAATCTACACAAATTGGTTAAATATTATTATTAAGCCCTATGTTGTAGGGATGTACCACCCACGCTAGTGGGTAGTGGTTGTTAAGTCCCCTAGCCCATTGTATAAAATCTTAGGATTATCCACTCTCTAAAAGATCTTACAATGTCTTGGTTTGTCCAAGTATATAAAGTAAGGGTTCATCATCTTCCAACCTACCTAAAACATTAGGCTTTTCCTAATTATTATTTCATGACACCTATCATTTCAAATAGATGATTCCATCTTTTTATCATCAAAACACATATATCTTAAATGGATTGGCGTAACTTCTATTTACAAAACTCCTAGATACAGGCGCGACTAGTGTCATATAAATGTGTGATTTTGGGGCATTGAAGGGACCATTCGTTTGGATTTTCAATTAATAATATATTAAACATTATATAACTCTGAGTGCCTCCTCACATTCCCAAGATTATTACAAGGATTCCACTTTTATTTCCCAACTCCTAAACATTAGGGAAGTTCTTTAGTATTGCAAAAACTGAATGAGTCGTGGTTTATATTCATTCATTAGTCCAATTACTCACATGTCATAGATGTAGAAGTTATAGTTCAGTATATGGTACTAAGGTGTGTATAGAAAAATAATGAAAATCATAGCCAAAACTTATCATGCACATATATATCCATAAACTCACCATTCATCCATACTAATTCCACGACACTAAGGGGGCTTAAAGAGACTTTTATTTACAAGAACCTCATGTTACAACAATAAGTAACCATCCAAAAAAATGACTTCAATAAAATTCCATCGTGAGTTCTTAATATCACAAAAGTAAATTAAGGAGCTAAATTGGCAAATTACAACAAGATACATGCATATTTTGAAAATCTCAGCAACATGGATCATATGGTTCATTTTTTGGTACAAAGAAATAGTAAGGAGGATTAATCTCAAAATCTACATAGTTGTATCCAAATACACCATAAAAATGACATCCTTATGAGCTTTAACATGGGACTAGTGAGATATCATGGTTGCATTTAGGAATTGCATCTTAGAGTCCATACTAAACAAAGAGTAAATCATTTTCCCTAGGTGAAGGTCATGATATGTAGAAAGTAAGTACAAAAACTAAATTCAAGAACATCCATCATCATTTAAGCCCCAATTTCAAGCACATCCATACAACCTAAACAACTAAGCATTCACTAGTTCCAATTAGGCAAATTGAAATTTAACATGTAAATCATCTCAAATAAAAATCCAAAAATAACCACTTAGCATGCACTAGCATGAATAAAAATGAAGGTCTTAGGGAAAATATTACCTAGTTCATTGTATATAGCCAAGAACTTCAGACAAAAACATACAATTAGAATATAACAACATAAAATGTGAGAATCATGGAAAGAATCGACATGGATTTGTTACAAAAATGTTACAACGAATATTCTAGCATTTGATCTTTAAAAGTTTAGCCTAAAAACGAATATACATGAGCTAGACCTACAAGATCACCCCTCCTTTGCTCCAAAAATGTTATACAGCTCTAAACTGATCTAGGAGAGTCAAGGGTCAAAGTAATCTAATATTAGTAGGCTTGGTTGAGAGAAAATTAAATTTAACCCAAAGTTGGGTCGATCGAGCCCTCCAATAAACCTAAGGGAAGAAAAAAATGAGTTGAGAACCCACAATGACACCCAAAGACATGGTTTAAATTGGTGTACAACATACACCACATGGATAGTGACCCAAAGAGTTTTCTTTGACTAGGCATGAAGTTGTTAGTAGCGGTAGTAACACTGACATTGTCGTCCCAAAACATACATATGCATCACTCAATTTGCTCAATATGGAGATGATTTTTTACCTAACCTAAAGCAGTCTAAAGTATTTGCATTAGGTAAACAGTGGCACAAAAGAGGCCTTTTCAAGCTCTCTTGGACCCCAAAAATCAATATCCATATATCAATTCATCAAGTTAGTTGATTATGGCACTAAGTGTATGTTTCTAAGAGTAGAAAACTTCAAATGTTGAATTGAACCTAAATTTGAACTTAGATTCTTGAAACATATATGTGATTATCAAATGAAATTTAGTACATAAATAATTCCAAATTAAGCATAATAAATCCAATAAATCATGTTATTCAGGACAACTAATCTAGATTACAAAAAAGGAAGTTTGGGGTCTTGCAATGTAAGGAATATAAAAGTTTCCATATTGTGAACTCTTATGAAAGAATGATAATTTGTTGACTATAGTTTACTTGCCAACATTACATAGGAACTAGATATCTATTTCTATTTTGAACTACCCCAAAAGGAGAAAAGGCTTCTAGTGTAGTAAGTACTCTCCATAAGAAACTTTAGCTTTTGAATCTAGCAAAAAGCAACGTATATTATCTTCAAAAATGAATAAAAGAGAGAATTTTATAGAAACATGTGGGAGCTACTTAATTTTCTAAAGTCGGCTATGATGATTATTCAACTATTCTTAGAAAGGAATAAACCAAATATAGATTATAAGCTGACTTTTTGAACTTACTTGTTAATATTAAAAAGACATTTATTTTATATACATATTTATGGAAGAAAAACTTTTATAATGTAATAAAGCAATCAAGTTGTAATAAATGTAATCGTGTATGGTTGGTTGATGGCAATATGACAGGGTTTTTGGAAAAGATACTTCATTTGAATTATATATATTAGATGTTTATATTTTGTCACTAATGATCATGAATGATTCTACAAAAATATCTAGAAATCATTGAATAAAGAGAGAAAGAAAATGTGTACATGCGGTGATGGCATTAAAACATCTACATTAAAAAGATGATTGTATATTAGAGTAATTAATTTTGTGTTGACTTTATTATTAATTTACTACTAAAAGAATGCATATGGCTTGTAATTATAAAATATAAGACAATATAAAATGGGTTTATACAAATGCTACCCGTTTTTGACATGTAAATTTACTAAATCATATACAAATTATTAAAAAAAGTAAGAAAAGTAGGCTGACACCCTTCTTTGACTGACGGCAGCTGGTTATAAAAAACACCGACGAAGATCAAGAAAGGAATAGCATATTTAAAATTCATCAAAGAACAAAAAGATACACGAACATGTCGATGAGCAGAGAGGCAGGTGAGAGGATTCCCTTTGATCATAGGGATAATAGATGAGCTGGAAGAAATTGGTTCAATGACTGCTCGAAGCCCCAAAAAACCAAGCCCAGTCCATACTCGTACAGTGACCCATTACTTCAAGTACACCCCACGTGATCAAAACCAATTTGAAACTCATTTGCGCCGATTATAAAATGGATAACGATATCTGGATCAAAAGTGACACTCGATTTTTAACTATTTTTATCTTAATGTATGTATAATATCAATATTATGGAGGGAAATGACTTATTTTTCTTCTTAATTTTGTTCTTATGCATATATAAAAACAAAAATAGTCCCGAATTAGGTGTCATTTCTAAGTCCCTATAGCAGAACCCCTATAAAATATCCCAGACTAAGGAAATTTCTACATGAGGATCAAATCTCTGGTTATTTTTTATCGACAACAACAATATGATCTACTACAATAATGATACTGGATTGAAGCTTCACATCAATGGCTCCCTCTGGTGCGCTCATTCATACCTTACTCAGATCACGTAGCCTTTTTGGAGTCATTCGTAAGGTTTGCAGCTGTAGCTTTCTTTGCTTTGTTCAGGTATTTCTTTGCTGCAGTAGCACCACAATGGATACAACCAATAGATCGGTGAACTGAGTGGTCTGAGTTCACCCAAGAACAAGAACACGGGTGCATTGTTGGAATTCAGAGACGTCCCTGTCTCTAGCATAAATATGTGTCTAAAGCCAAGGATAGCTCTGCAAGACTGCATCTTCATTGCATGGGGATGAGGAAAAACTGAGCCAGTTTTACATACACAAACAATACCGTCCTGAAGTCTAAACAGTTTCTACTAATATTCCTGATATCCTGAACTTGAGATGGAATCTCAGTATCACGAGACGACAGATGTGTGGATTGTGAGTCTGAACTAAATTTGCTCGTCCTTTCTTCAGAGCAGATGTGTACTAATCGCTTCCAACTTAAAGACATGTAGTTGTGGCACGTGGAAGAGTGATTAGTCGACATCCTCCTACGCATCCGAGCATTGTAAACAAAGAAAGTGGTACCATACTTCAACTGATTCTGACACTGGAGTTTCACTGAAGACAAAGGAATCTCCTCCTCCAAATCTATAAATATCACAACCCGTCACGTGTTCGACAGAGCAACATCAATGGGTAATAGTCGGCCTCGAGTTAGCACGTTCCCGTTGAACTGATCCACTACAACCCCTCCAATCCCACTCTTCCCAGTAGCCTAGCAGATAGTACCAGTTGCCAACAGCCAAATAATGTAAACAACAACAGTCGAGCTAGAAACGTGCAACAGTGCTCCCTCCACAACGTCACTGAATTCTTCTTGTCGTCTACCCCATCCATTATTTCAGCACAGCCACGTCACCCTAACTTTGCATTTACATGCCCAGGATGTGCCTCCCCGAACCTTGAAGACAGATCTTGCATGAACTTGCACGTACAATTGAATAGATATATACGATATATGGCTGCAGAAATAGGCAGGCCAATCTACCATGCTCCTGCCGATTTGTTCCCAACACCGATCGCCATATTTAATTTCTTTGATCCGCATTGACTCGTCTTCATTGCTGCCTGTACGATTGTCTGCCAACGTTGCCTCCACTTCGCTGCCGCCTTCGGTCCTTCATTTAGCGTTGGCGGGCAATATAAATTCATCTTATACATTCATCATCGACCATCGTTATCATACTCTAAGCATCATTTACAACGGCATTGGTGTTACATGGATTCGTTTTTATTATGTCCATTATAGGTCATATTCTCATTAAGATGTAAATATTCTAACCCCTTGCTAACAAGCTCGCTCCAACTAAATTCATATCTTCTTCTTCCCCTTTTACGAAACTCTACTCAACATCATTACTTTGAGTCGGTGCATCTGTTAGTCTGTGTTGTGTGTACCATATGAGACAACCCTCATGTAGCTTGGTCCCCAGTACTTCTGCCTTTGTTGTCGGTACCATATGAGACAACCCTCATGTAGCTTGTCCTCAATACTTATGAATATCATCTTTACATAGTTATTTGTTCCAATGTTATTTACCTGTCTTCCAACACATTTATCTTTTCAATCACATATCTACCACAATTATCATGTTGAAACCTTATTTTTTAACCACCCAATACCAAGTTTGCTTAAAAGTTGTTTTATAAGACTAATTCTCAATCTGAGGGGGTTTGTACTCCGTCCTGCTATGACCATGTGTTATATGTCATCTTGAACATCAAAATCCATACGAACAATATACTAGTAATTATTTACTTATTGTGTTTTATTACATCCATTCCATCTAACTTTGCACCACTACCCATGATAGTGGAGTTGATTAAATTGTAATGCATATTTATGTTTGATATTTCCTACATCGTTCTTAAACTCGTTAGATTCTAATGTATTTCTCTTAAGTTTGACTATGTAATTCAATTTAGTTTTTTTTATATATATAATCATCAAATAGCATACACCAAGGGATGTGGTTTTCCAATTCATTCATAACAAAATTGAATAAATACATGCTCAAAGATGATTCTTGACATGCCCCAATTGTAATTGAAAGTCTTGGTGTACCCCCCTCTCTTAGAGTTTGATAATTGGGCTATATACATGTATTTGATTTAATCAATATTTTGAATGTGGATACCCTTTTTCTTTACAACCACAAACAAATTCCCCTCTGTAATATATCATAACACTTTCTAATTTTATAGAAAGAAATATAGTAGTCTAGTATAAGGAATTCATAGTCATAAAAGCCTTATTTTTTTAAATAGATGGTTATGGAGATAGACGACTAATGAATGTATATTCATCTCTCCATTTACATATCTTTCATAGCCTTTTTTATTAGAACTTATCTCTTTTTACTAGTTTTCTAGAACAAATTGCAATTTACTCACTTTTGAATTAATTGTGTAAATATGTATCTTTTCCTTCATAGTTTTACAAGTTTGATCTTAGTAAAATACTGATTTCCTGAGCAAATGAGACAACTGTTTCACTTTTCCAAGCGGTTGATTCATCTCCAAGAAGTTCTAAGTCTTAGAGCCAGACGACCATTTGGGTCTCAGTTCAACTCCCCACCATGACACTTTAGACGAGCGTCTCAGCTCAGCGAGCCAATCAGATTGTGGCATAAGTCGAGCATCTGACTCCACCAAAATCATCATCTCATGACCACACTAGGTCAAGTGTCTGTGCCACACTCAAACCTTAGGGTTTGTATGTTGAATTGGGCGTATCACACTCAGACAACTGGTTCAACATTTTTGCTTCATGACCAAGAAACGTTCAAGCCAGCGCCACCACCCCTTAACCTAGGGTTCGACTGTTTCCAAAATGGACAAGCCACATCACTCATGAGCTGACCGATTCAACTAGTGAGATGACTATTTCGCGGCGCGCGGGTAGTAAAACCAACAACTACCACTCACTCTTTTCGTCTCCCCCCTTTTAGGGTTTCCACCTCTTCTTCCCCTATAGAAGGATGGGGGACTCCACTAATGTAGGGATCTGATCTTTTGTACTCAAACTTTTACTTTGAGCATAGTTGTTTTAATTTATGCATTGTAATCCTTCTTTTCTTTGATAAAGTAACAATCGTTCTAGAAATTGTATGTAACAACCCTGACCTGGGTTATGCTTTAACCCTAGGTGTTTTGTTTAAGAAAGATAATTATATGATTGATATTATCTTTTGAAAAGTAATTAAGGCTCAAGAGGAACTTATACTTCAATTTTAGTCCTTTTTGAATTATGTTGAAAATAATGTTTTGCTTATCTTGGACTAAAGTGCAAATTACCCAAGTTGAGGGGTTAAATTGCAAGTTGTGCATGATAATATGTTCCTCATGTGTTGAAGCATCATGAGAATGAAGATAATGCAGAGGTATGGCTAGTGAAAGCCTGAGTACCAAGAAAGAGCTGATAAAGCAATGTTTGTGCATTAAAACCTAGTTTTGGTGTAAAGCACAATTTACCCAAAACCCAGGGTTCAATATGTAATTTACCACTTGAAAATAGTCCCTAATATTTCTTGGCATCTTGTAGAGGCAAGAAAATGAGAGGGGCATCTCATTTGAGCTACTATGAAGGAGAGAGAATCTTGATATTAAAATAATCAAGATTTAAGCATAATTGAAATAATGAAAAAATAATTATATTAAATGGATTGCCCTTCAACCAAAATTTTGTTGGTTGAAATCCATATAAATGGACGTCCTTGTGTCTTGCAAAGGCAAATGAAAGATCAACGTGAGTGGAGAACCCACTCACATTAAGAAACTAAAAAGAATTATCCACCAACTTATGGATAATGATATTATAAAGGTTAAGGTGCTTAATTTCTTTTCCCTTAATTCATGGATAATGGAAGGGAGTTCGGTGGTGATAAAGATGCCTTTGCATGCAAGTAACTAAGGGGTAAGAGGTGGCAACAATTTCGGAATTTAAAGGATTTGCATGAGGCATTTTCTCTCTCATCGATTTTCTTATAAAAACACCCTTTACAACTCAAACCAAAGACTTTTTTGAATCCACTTCTTCTCTTTGCTTGCAAAAATGACCAAGGGAGTTAGGAGCAGCAGGAGGATGACCCCCAACCTGTTGGTAAGCTTCATGACCTTCGTTCATCTTGATTTCATGGTGGAAATCACAAATCAACGCATGATTTCTTCTTATCTCGATCCCATCTTCATTTCTAACTATCCCTTTTCACTCAAAAGCTTGAGGAACGAACCTTGTGGTGTGAAAAAGCTCCTTCCATCATTTTTGACGTGAAGCCCCAAGCTTTGAAGCTCAATTGGAGGTGGGTTATATAACTTGAACCCTTATTCATTGTTATTGAATTCAATTTCTCAATCAATTATGTTCAATTGCTCTTCTTACAATTCCTTTGATTAGTTGATGTAATTACCATGATAATGGCAGTAGTTTTCGATGGACTAAGGCTTGATGATGGTAACATCATCTTAGTCACACATTCCAACAAGTTTGTATTGCAAACGGTTTCAAGACTTTGGTCCAAATGGTTTCACCAAACCGTTTGGAGACCAAACGATTTGCAAATTGTTTGGTGGTTTGGTCCCCAAACCGTGTAGAAGGGTTGACCATTTAGAATGGTTGACCGTTTGAGTTCAGGACCCTAGTAAATGTTGGATGATGATCTAATGGATCTAATTGGTTAATTCAATATATGGACAATCCTCCAATTAGAAACCCTAATCAGGTTAAGTGCTGAAATTACAATTGGTTGACTTAATGTTTTTGGTTGATTAACCCAAACGGTCTCAAGACCATTTGGAGGTCACCCCAAATGGTTTCAAGACCGTTTGGAGATCAACCAAGACCGTTTGGAGGTCTAGGGTTGAGTATGGTTGAGTAATTGAAGAGTTAGAGATATCAAATCAAAGTGCAATCAATAGTTAAATTGATGATCAATCCAATGATGCAAACCTTAATTGGATTTCACAAATTTTAATGAGTGATGAGGAAACGATCTCAATATCATTTAGAGGTCATCCAAACGACCTCAAGACCATTTGAAGGATATCCAAACGACCTCGAGACCGTTTGAGGTCAGGTCATATCATAACTTGACGATGGTTCATTGATTTCAATTGGATTAGTTCCACAATGTTAATCCTTGAAGGTTCCTTGAAATTCAAAACCCTAATTGGTGGGTTCTTGATTATAAATCCTTGTTCAATTGAGTTCAAAACCCTAATCGATGGTCCAATTGAAGGATGATTCAATAGTTCAATTAATGAGTGAATCAAGGAGGCAATTGATAGGCGGCTTATTGATGGAAACCTTGAATCGATTAAAGTATTGAAAGATCTTTTTGGTCCATTCGGTTTTGAGCGGGTTTGGACCAAACGGTCTTAAGACCGTTTGAGTCCAAACAGGCTCAAGACCATTTGGGTCCAAACGGTCTCAAGACCGTTTGGGTCAAATGGTCTCTAACCGTTTGGAGACCCAAGCCCAATCAGTTTCAATACATTTTTGCTTAAATAGTTTCAAAGGCAATGTGTCCAAACGGTTTCAAACCGTTTGAATTTTTTTGAAAGACCAAGACCGTTTAGGGTTTGAGTAACCAAAACCATTTGTGGTTCAACATGGTTAATCCATTTGGATATCTAATGTAATTGAAGATTTAATTGGTCAATCCAATTGGATACCTCATGTAATTGAAGGTTCAATTGATCAAATCTTCTGGACATCCTAGAAGAGGATGAGAGAGAGATTTGTACATGAAAAATAATCATGTAGCAATCAAGCCTAACACATTCAAAATGAGTGAGGTATATAATTAGGGTATGACCCTTGAGGAAGAGATCGTAAATCCCTAATTTAGTTAATTGATGAACTCAAACCCAAATTTAGGGAAATTCTGAGTGAAACCCTAATTTTGGAGGATAATGTGATATGAATTTAGCGTAATGATATGAGTAACCCTAATTCAAGGTATTTTAATGATAAACCCTAATTGTGGGTTATTGAATATAAACCCAAATCTAGTGTGATGAGATGTGAATAGTAAACCCTAATTCTGGATTATACTATATAGAGTGAAACCCTAATCTTGGACAATGAAAAGATGAATCATTGGTCCTAATTGAACAAAGGGGATGAGTAACCCTGATTCAAATGAAATAGGAAACCCTAACCCTGGTAAGGGAATAGTGGTGTTACTTTGGAATAGCATGGAACTGAAACATGATTGATATATCTGTTATCATATGTGCTAACCATGCAGGTATCCTGAGATGATGAACATAGCCAGGTATGAGCTATGATGCTTTATTTATTGAAATTATTTATTGGGCCTTGTGTGCCATAATATGCCTTGTTGCTTAGTAAGAGGTAACAAGAGAGTTAATGGGCCTCAAGTGCCAGATAAGATGCTTGTGTAGCAAGTGTCATGTATACCTTGGTCAGATGACCTGAAGGTGATGGTTTCCTGAAAAAGTGGTAACAGTGCTCAGTTATGAGCTAAGGGTTTGAATACCCAGAACCATATGTTTATGGCATTGAGTTTGAAATGAGGGACTGAAATCCCAATGTCTTTTAAAGACTAAGAAGTAACTGATAAAAATAGTACATGTTTCTTTATAGAATTTTTTTCTAATAAGTTATGTTTGAAAACTTGAATGATGCTAAAAGAATATGATAATGTACTTAAATAATCAAGTGAAAGCTATTCATGTAGTGATCTGACCATAGATCCATCATTGTCAGTAGTTGGTGATGGTGAAACAGGTTTTCCTATGGGATCTCCTGGAGTTCGCATATTTTGAATATGTGGGGGTCAATGGGCGAAAATATCCTTACGTCCTAATGGGGGAATTGATGGAAGGTAAACATTAAACCTCTCAATCCTTCATTGTATGTTCCAGGATGGATGTATCACTAATCTCCTGATGATGTTAATGTCGGATCGATGGAGGTAAACACAAAATCTCTCGATTGTGAAGAGAGTATAGCTGCCATTGTAACTCTATAGCGAAGATGCCACTATACCCTAGCAAGCTATGTAGCAAAGACACTAGATGTCCTGCATGCGATCTCGTACTGACCGAGATGTGGGAATTCATGGAAGCTGGCTCTTCCACTGACTTTGTATGGTACCGATTTCAACTTCAAAATGGTTGGTTAGAGTATGAGCAGTATACCTCATCTCCTCAGAGCTTAAATATGTTTGAAAAATGTAATCAACAGTGTAGCGTATTTGCATAAGATTGAAATATGAGCACCATTGGTTGATGATTATCTTTCTTAGCATGTCCTAGATACATAAATATTACTTATGTTCTTAAATTCCATATTGAAGAAGAGACATGTTGCCTTGTCAAGTTATAGCTGAAATACTTGAATAGGAATGTTGCTCTAATCTGTATAGATATAGATTCATATGCCATTAAAGTATATTATCCCACTACTCAGTTCATTTCTATTAAACTGCAATAATAATGTTTTCGGAGGAGAGTTATATCTCTCGTTGGGGAAATTGTATAATTGTCTTACCCCCGTGGGATCCAACGTTTTTGGGTAGACGTCAACAAAGAGGCAGAAACTCTGTAGCAGGGGAAGAGCAGCAGCAGCAAAAATAGGGACATCAGTAATTCTACAGGTGGAAATACTGGCTGTCAAGCTATGCCAATAGAGTCCTATGTGTCATCTCTGTACTCTCAGGTCCTAGGAGTCATTAGATAGTGTTTTTATAAATTGATCTGAGATTTTGGTTTGATGCTTTGAGGATTTTTTTACTTTTGTTGTTTAGTAAAGTAATGATGTATATATATATTCCTCAAGAAGAGATGGTGCATGGAATGTACAATGTGGACCAGTATGTAAATATAATATTGTGGTTCTGGTTTAAAGATTTTTCTTGAGAATGGATCTCTATGTAAAAGTTTTTAATTTTTAGTGATTTTTAGTAATCCACTGCTAACGATACGGTTCCGCATTAGTCAATCTCGTTGTTTTGGTTAAGACCGATTTGTACGTCAAAAGATCAGTGGTATCAGAGCTCTAGGTTTGCTAAGTCTACAGAGACATAGGATTAAGGTTTTTGAGTCTGTTCTAGTGTCTTACAGTTTATCTCATACTATCTTCAGCTCATATAGGAGAAGAAGAACTTGAAGATGTCTGTATCACATGATGAACATGCTGTTGAGAGTAGCGTTGCTGCTCCAAGAGGAGGTGTAATGGATCAAACTAGGGAGGAACCCATACCTAAGATTCCTCAACTTGATCGAGCTGCATTAGAGAACCCAACTTTCCATACCCTATTCGGCCAGTTTATGGTGACCATGACACATATGGCAGATAGAATTCCACCACCTACACTGAGGGCACCATCCCATAATGAAGGACATGGAGATGGTAAGACCTTTGAATGACTTCGTCGGGTGGGAGCCACAGACTATGCTGGTACAATTAACCCAGTTGATGCAAATTTATGGTTGACGGAGCTGGAGAAAGCTTTTACAATCCTTAACATCCCTGAAGTAGAGAAGGTGAGGCATGTTGTATACCTTCTGAAGGGGAGTGCTGGTCATTGGTGGACCATCATGGAAGGTAAAAGACCAGGCGTTGAAGTCGAATGGGATGAATTCTGATGTGAATTTGTCGCTAGATACTTTCCCAAGACATATCTAGATGAGAAGATCTCTCAATTTGAGATATTGAGGCAAGGATAGAAGAATATTAGCGAGTATGAAGCTTGATTCAAGGAACGTTTGTAGTTCTGTCTACACATGGCAGCTACTGATGAAGAAAGGATTCGACATTTCGAGAAGGGGTTGAACGCTGAATTGACCACTCCGGTGTCTGCTCTGGAGAACAGGGAAAGATTTGCCACTTTTATGGAGTCCGTTAGGCAGATAGAGAGGTATGTGATCGAGAAGCGGTAGACCAGTATCCCCAATTTCAAGGACAAAGGTCTGAGAGTTTCAAGAAGTTGAGATTCTCTGTACCACGACCACCAAGGTTTAATACCCCGACACAGTGGACGTCAAGTAGGGGAAGGGGCCATAGTTTTCCTACAAGTAGAGCCCCCAATACAACATCAACATCAGTGACATGGCCACCTAGATAGTGTTTGGGAAGTTACAACTGCTTCCAGTGTGGAAGGTCAGGACACTTGAAGAGAGATTGTCCTGAGAAAGTCGAAACTATGACTCAACCCCAGAGGTAGAGACAGCAAGGCTCACAGAGGTGACAGTTCAATAATAGCACTAGAGGATGTTGACAAGCATCCCAAGCTAGATCGTCAGCACCAAACAACCAAGCACAGAGTCAACAGCAAGCAATGGCTAGATTCTATGCCATGAATAAGCCCGAAGCAATAGTCAACCCTCGGGTTGTGACAGGTCAGATGGAACTGTTTTATTCTGATATGTCTTCATCCTGCTTCGTATCTGTGTTAATTGATTCGGGTGCTACGCATTCCTTTATCACTCGAGAAGTAATTTATGACTGCAACATGATTGTCAGTCATAGAGCAGATAGTTTGATGCTAGAAACCCCTTTGTTGGGATCTGCATTGTTGTGGGAGGTGTGTTCTCCCTGCACTCTTTCCTTTTCTGATCACCGCATTCAAGTGGATCTTATAACACTTGAGATGCAGAGTTTTGATATAATCCTAGGAATGGACACCTTAGAGAAGTATAAGGTTGTCTGGGATTATGGTTCCAAGCAGGTTGTATTCACAGACAATGGTGAGACATGGATCTTTCAGGGAGATAGAAAGATTCTTCCAACCTATTTAGTGTCAACCATGGTAGCTGAGAAGATGATGAGATAGGGATGCTTTGCATTCTTGTCTCATGTGGTAGATACCATAATGGAGAGCCCTTATCCTTATGAAGTTTCAGTTGTCAGGGAGTTTGAAGATGTTTTTCCTGAGGAACTTCCAGGTGTTCCTCCGTTCCGAGAGATTGATTTTGAGATTAATCTAATCCTGGGCACGCAACCCATAGCACAAACGCCGTATAGGATGGCACCTGCTGAAATGACAGAGCTCAAGAAACAACTACATGAGTTGCTTGAGAAGGGTTTTATCCGACCAAGTACTTCACGATGGGGTGCTCTGGTCCTCTTTGTTAAGAAGAAGGACAGGTCGATACGGTTATGCATTGTCTAGAGACAGTTAAATAAAGTAACCATAAAGAAAAAAGTATCATCTGCCAAGGATTGATGACTTGTTTGATTAGTTGCATGGTGCAACTATCTTCTCTAAGGTAGATCTGAGGTCGGGATATCATCAGTTGCACATCAAGGAGACTGACATACCTAAAACTGCCTTTAGGACAAGGTATAGTCACTATGAGTTCATAGTTATGTCATTTGGACTAACTAATGCACCAGCTGCATTCATGGAGCTCATGAATAGAATCTTTTGACCTTTTCTCCATCAGTGTGTAGTAGTCTTCATAGATGACATCTTGATCTACTGTAGAGATGCTCAACAGCATGAGCAGCACCTCCGTCAGGCTTTGACTTTGCTAAGAAAGCATAAGTTGTATTCTAAGTTTAGCAAATGCGAGTTCTGGTTACCAGAAGTTTCTTTTCTCGGACACATAATATCTGCTTCAGGTATTCGTGTTGATCCTAAGAAAGTAGAATCTGTCCTGCAATGGGAACATACAAAGATACCGACAGAGATTCACAGTTTCCTAGGGTCGGCAGGCTACTACAGGAGGTTCATTAAGAACATCAGCTCTATAGCTTTACCCCTAACCAAGTTGACCAAAAAGAAGGTTCCTTTTGTCTGGAATGACAAGTGCCAACAATCATTCCAGTTGCTAAAAGAAAGGTTAACTAGTGCACCTGTGTTAGTGTTACCTGAGCAAGGGAAGGGGTACATAGTCTTTTGTGATGCATCCAAGAACGGACTAGGATGTGTGTTGATGCAGGATAAGCAAGTGATTTCTTTTACTTCTCGATAGATTAAGAAACACGAGGAGAATTATCCGACACACGATCTAGAGCTAGCTGCTATGGTCCATGCTTTGAAGATCTGGAGATATTATCTCTATGGAGAGATGTTCCATATTTTCACAGACCATAAGAACTTAAAGTATATCTTCTTTCAGCATGAGCTGAACATGAGACAGTGTCGTTGGATGGAGTTAATCAAGGACTATGATTGTACAATTGATTATCATCCAGGGAAGGCTAATGTGGTAGCTGATGCATTAAGTAGAAAATCATACTCACCAGCTATAGATAAAGCACAGTTGAATTCCTTAGTGTACTCTAAGAGGGATATGTTTATCTCCTTGAGGCAAAACAATGTACAACTAAAAGTATCATTGTTAGCCGGGTTGTTAGCTGAGATGCACATAAAACCAACTCTGAGACAGCAGATTAAAGAAGCACAACAAGCTGATGTTGTAGTTCAGCAGATTAGATCAGAGTTTGGTAGTGAGAAATGGTATGGCTATCATGAGTCAGAGGATCAGGTAGTCTGTTACCATGGTAGGATGGTAGTACCTGATGCCAATGACTTAAGAAAGTTAGTTCATGAAGAAGCTCATTCTTCAATGTATGCTATGCATCCAGGGAGCACCAAGATATATCATAACTTGAAAGATATGTATTGGTGGACTGGTTTGAAGAATGATGTAGCTGAGTTTGTTATGCGGTGTCCGGTGTGTCAGTAGGTTAAAGTTGAACATCAAAAACCCGTAGGAACAATGCAACCTCTGCCCATACCATAGTGGAATTGGGATCATGTGACCAAGGAATTTGTGGTTGGTTTTCCTAGAACAACCAAAAGTCATGATTCCATTTGGGTGATAGTTGATAGGTTGACAACGACAACACATTTCCTTCCTGTCAAAACAACCTACACTGCTGAGAAGCTTGCATAGATATACATAGATGAGATAGTGTCTTTGCACGGGGTTCCAGCTACAATTGTATCTGATAGAGGTCCCCAGTTCACGAGTCATTTTTGGGAGTGACTCCATAAAGCTTTGGGTATGTAGTTAAGGTTTAGTACAACCTTTCACCCACAGACAGACGGACAATCTGAGAGGACCATACAAACCATGGAGGACTTGCTTAGGGCATGTGTCCTTCAGTTTGTAGGGAGTTGGGATCTACACCTAAGCTTGATAGAATTTGCTTATAATAATAGCTATCAGCACACTATTAAAATGGCACCATATGAGGCATTGTATGGTAGAAGTTGTACATCTCATTTATGTTGGTATGAAATAGGAGAATATCAACTTTTGGGTCCTGAGCTAGTACAGCAAACAACTGAGAAGATTAAAGTAATACAACAATAGTTGAAAGCTGCCTAGGATAGATAGAAATTTTATGCTGATAAGTGTCGTAGACCCCTAGAATTCCAAGTTGGAGACAGAGTATACCTCAAGGTCTCACCTTGGAAAGGTATCCTGAGATTTGGAAAAAAAGGGAAGTTAGCTTCTAGGTTTATGGGTCCTTATCTGATCATTGAAAGGATGGGAAAGGTAGCCTATAAGCTGGAGTTACCACCTCAGTTGCATAGATTGCACCTAGTATTCCATATCTCTATGCTGAGGAAGTGTCATCCTGACACAGAGTTATTTTTGCAACCTATGGAGGTAGAACTAAATGATGATATATCTTATGTTGAAGGACCTGTGTTGGTTCTTGACAGGAGAATTAAAAAGTTGAAAAAGAAAGACATTTGTCTTGTAAAAGTTCTTTGGCATCACCGTGGCATTGAAGAAGCTACGTGGGAGCTAGAGGAAGAAATGAGGAGGAAATATCCTACTCTTTTCTCTTAATGTTTTCGTTGATGATTTCGGGGACGAGATCCTTGTAAGGGGTGGGTAACTTGTAACATCCCTAACCTGGGTTATGCTTTAACCCTAGGTGTTTTGTTTAAGAAAGATAATTATATGCTTGATATTATCTTTTGAAAATTAATTACAGCTCAAGAAGAACTTATACTTCAATTTTAGTCCTTTTTGAATAATGTTTTGCTTGTGTTGGACTAAAGTGCAAATTACCCAAGTTGAGGGGTTAAATTGCAAGTTGTGCATGATAATATGTTCCTCGTGTGTTGAAGCATCATGAGAATGAATATGATGCAGAGGTATGGCTAGTGAAAGCCTGAGTACCAAGAAAGAGCTGATAAAGCAATGTTTGTGCATTAAAACCTAGTTTTGGTGTAAAGCGCAATTTACCCAAAACCCAGGGTTCAATATGCAATTTACCACTTTAGAATAGTCCCTAATATTTATTGTCATCTTGTAGAGGCAAGAAAATGAGAGGGGCATCTAATTTGAGCTAGTATGAAGGAGAGAAAATCTTGATATTAAAATAATCAAGATTTAAGCATAATTGAAATAATGCAAAAATAATTATATTAAATGGATTGCCCTTCAACCAAAATTTTGTTGGTTGAAATCCACATAAATGGACGTCCTTTTGCCTTGGAAAGGCAAAGGAAAGATCAACGTGAGTGGAGAACCCACTCACATTAAGAAACTAAAAAGAATTATCCACTAACTTATGGATAATGATATTATAAAGGTTAAGGTGCTTAATTTCTTTTCCCTTAATTCATGGATAATAGAAGGGAGTTCGGTGGTGATAAAGATGCCTTTTAATGCAAGGAACCAAAGGGTAAGAGGTGGCAGCTATTTCGGAATTTAAAGGATTTGCATGAGGCATTTTCTCTCTCATCGATTTTCTTATAAAAACACCCTTTACAACTCAAACCAAAGACTTTTTCGAATCCACTTCTTCTCTTTTCTTGCAAAAACGACCAAGGGAGCTAGGAGAAGCATTAGGGCGACCCCCAACCTGTTGGTAAGCTTCTTGACCTTCGTTTATCTTGATTTCATGGTGGAAATCACAAATCAATGCATGATTTCTTCTTATCTCGATCCCATCTTCATTTCTAACCATCCCTTTTCACTCAAAAGCTTGAGGAACGAACCTTGTGGTGTGAAAAAGCTCCTTCCACCAGTGTTGACGTGAAGCCCCAAGCTTTGAAGCTCAATTGGACGTGGGTTATATAACTTGAACCCCTATTTTCTTTTTTGGTGAACCCCTATTCATTGTTATTGAATTCCATTGTTATCGAATTCAATTTCTCAATCAATCAATTATGTTCAATTGCTCTTCTTGCAATTCCTTTGATTAGTTAATGCAATTACCATGATAATGGCAGTATTTTTTGATGCACTAAGGCTTGATGATGATAACATTGTCGTAGGCACACATTCCAACAAGTTTGTATTGCAAACAGTTTCAAGATTTTGGTCCAAACGGTTTCACCAAACCGTTTGGAGACCAAACGGTTTGCAAACTGTTTGGGGGTTTGGTCCCCAAACCGTGTAGAAGGGTTGAACGCTTGAGGTCAGGACCCTAGTAAATGTTGGATGATGATCTAATGGATCTAATTATTTTATTCAATATATGGACAATCCTCCAATTAGAAACCCTAATCGGGTTAAGTACTGAAATTGCAATTGGTTGACTTAATGTTTTGGGTTGATTAACCCAAACGGTCTCAAGACCAGTTGGAGGTCACCCCAAACGGTCTCAAGATCATTTGGAGGTCTAGGGTTGAGTATGGTTGAGTAATTGAAGAGTTAGAGATATCAAATCGAAGTGCAATCAATAGTTAAATTGATGATCAATCCAATGATGCAAACCCTAATTGTATTTCACAAATTTTAATGAGTGATGAGGAAAATGGTCTCAAGACCATTTAGAGATCATCCAAATGACCTCAAGACCATTTGAAGGATATCCAAACGACCTCAAGACCGTTTGAGGTCAGATCATATCATAACTTGATGATGGTTCATTGATTTCAATTGGATTAGTTCCACAATGTTAATCCTTGAAGGTTCCATGAATTCAAAACCCTAATTGGTGGGTTCTTGATTATAAATCCTAGTTAAATTGAGCTCAAAACCCTAATTGATGGTCCAATTTAAGGATGATTCAATAATTCAATTAATGAGTGAATCAAGGAGGCAATTGATAGGCAGTTTATTGATGGAAACCTTGAATCGATTAAAGTATTGAAAGATCTTTTTGGTCCATTCGGTTTTGAGAGGGTTTGGACCAAATAGCCTTAAGACCGTTTGAGTCCAAACGGTCTAAAGACCATTTGGGTCCAAACGGTCTCAAGACCATTTGGGTCAAACGGTCTCAAATCGTTTGGAGACCCAACCCCAATCGGTTTCAATACATTCTTGCTTAAACGGTTTCAAGGGCAATGTGCCCAAATAGTTTCAAACCGTTTGAATTTTTTTGAAAGACCAAGACCGTTTAGGGTCTAAGTAACCAAAAACGTTTGAGGTTTAACATGGTTAATCCATTTGGATATCTAATTTAATTGAATATTTAATTGGTCAATCCAATTGGATACCTCATGTAATTGAAGGTTCAATTGATCAAATCTTCTGGACATCCTAGAAGAGGATGAGCGAGAGAGAGATTCGTACATGAAAAATAATCATGTAGCAATCAATCCTAACACATTCAAAATGAGTGAGGTATAAAATTACGATATGATCCTTGAGGAAGAGATCATAAAACCCTAATTGAGTTAATTGATGAACTGAAACCCTAATTTAGGGCAATTCTGAGTGAAACCCTAATTTAGAAGGATAATGTGATATGAATTTAGGGTAATGATTTGAGTAACCCTAATTCAGGGTATTTTAATGATAAACCCTAATTGTGGGTTATTGAATATAAACCCTAATCTAGGGTGATGAGATGTGAATAGTAAACCCTAATTCTGGATTATACTATATAGAGTGAAACCCTAATCTTGGACAATGAAAAGATGAATCATTGGTCCTAATTGAACAAAGGGGATGAGTAACCCTGATTCAAATGAAATAGGAAATGCTAACCCTAGTAAGGGAATAGTGGTGTTACTTTGGAATAGCATGGAACTGAAACATGATTGATATATCTGTTATCATATGTGCTAACCATGCAGGTATCCTGAGATGACGAACATAGCCAGGTATGAGCTATGATGCTTTATTTATTGAAATTATTTATTGGGCCTTGTGTGCCATAATATGCCATGTTTCTTAAGAGGTAACAAGAGAGTTAATGGGCCTCAAGTGCCAGATAAGATGCTTGTATAGCAAGTGTCATGTGTACCTTGGTCAGATGACTTGAAGGTGATGGTTACCTGAAAAAGTGGTAACATTGCTCAGTGATGAGCTGAGGGTTTGAATACCCAAAACCATATCTTTATGGCATTGAGTTTGAAATGAGGGACTGAAATCACAATGTCTTTTAAAGAATGAGAAGTAACTGATGAAAACAGTACATGTTTCTTTATAGCATTTTGTTCTAATAAGTTATGTTTGAAAACTTGGCTGATGCTAAAAGAATATGATAATGTACTTAAATAATCAAGTGAAAGCTATTGATGTAGTGCTCTGACCATAGATCCATCATTGTCAGTAGTTGGTGATGGTGAAATAGGTTTTCCTATGGGATCTCCTGGAGTTCGCATATTTTGAATATGTGGGGGTCAATGGGTGAAAATATCCTTATGTCCTAATGGGGGAATTGATGGAAGGTAAACATTAAACATCTCAATCCTTCATTGTATGTTCCGGGATGGATGTATCACTAATCTCCTGATGATGTTAATGCCGGATCGATGGTGGTAAACACGAAATCTCTTGATTGCGAAGAGAGTACAGCCGCCACTGTAACTCTATAGCGAAGATGCCACTATACCCTGGCAAGGTATGTAGTAGAGACACTAGATGTCCTGCATGTGATCTCGTACTGACCGAGATGTGGGAAGTCATGGAAGTTGGCTCTTTCACTTACTTTGTATGATACCAATTTCAACTTCGCAATGGTCGGTTGGAGTATGAGCTGTATACCTCATCTCCTCAGGGCTTAAATATGTTTGAAAAATGTAATCAACCGTGTAGCGTATTTGCATAAGATTGAAATATGAGCACCATTGGTTGATGATTATCTTGCTTAGCATGTCCTGGATACATAAATGTTACTTATGTTCTTCAATTCCATATTGAATAAGAGACATGCTGCCTTGTCAATTTATAGCTGAAATACTTGATAGGAATGTTTCTCTAATCTTATAGATATAGATTTATCTGCCATTTAAGTATATTATCTCACTGCTCAGTTCATTTCTATTAAACTGCAATAATTATTTTTTCAGAGGAGAATTATATCTCTCGCTGGGGAAATTATATAATTGTCTCACCCTGTGGGATCCAACGTTTTTAGGTAGACGTCGACAACGAGGCAGAAACTTTGTAGTAGGGGAAGAGTAGCAGCAACAACAATAGGGACAACAGTAATCCTACAGGTGGAAATACTAGTTGTCTAGATATGCCAATAGAGTCCTATGTGTCATCTCTGTACTCTCAGGTCCTAGGAGTCAGTAGATAGTGTTTTTATAAATCGATCTGAGATTTTGGTTTGATACTTTGAGGATTTTGTTACTTGTGCTGTTTAGCAAAGTAATGATGTATATATATTCCTCAAGAAGAGATGGTACATGGAATGTACAATGTGGACCAGTATGTAAATATAATACTATGGTTTTGGTTTAAAGAGTTTTCTTGAGAATGGATCTCTGTGTAAAAGTTTTTAATTTTTAGTGATTTTTAGTAATCCGCTGCTAACGATACACTTCCACATTAGTCAATCTCATTGTTTTGGTTAAGACCGGTTTGTACGTCACAAGATTAGTGGTATCAGAGCTCTAGGTTCACTAAGTCTATAGAGACATAGGATTAAGGTTGTTGAGTGTGTTCTAGTGTCTTCCAGTTTATCTGATAGTGTCTTCTGCTCATATAGGAGAAGAAGAAGTTGAAGATGTCTGGATCACATGATGAACATGCTGCTGAGAGCAGCGTTGCTGCACCAGGAGGAGGTGCAAGAGATCAAGCTAGGGAGGAACCCGTACCTGAGATTCCTCAACATGATCAAGTTGCATTAGAGAACCCAGCTTTCCATACCATGTTCGGCCAGTTTATGGCGACCATGACACATATGGCAGACAGAATGCCACCACCTGCACCGAGGGCACCAACCCATAATGAAGGACATGGAGCTGGCAAGACCTTTGAACGGCTTCGCCGGGTGGGAGCCACAGACTATGCTGGTAAAGCTGACCCAGCTGATGCAAATTTATGGTTGATGGAGCTAGAGAAATCTTTTAGAATCCTTAACATCCCTGAAGTAGAGAAGGTGAGGCATGTTGTATACCTTCTATAGGGGGGTGCCGGTCATTGTTGGACCATCGAGGAAGGTAAAAGACCAGGCGTTGAAGTCGGATGGGATGAATTCTGACCTGAATTTGTCGCTAGATACTTTCCCAAGACATATCTAAATGAGAAGATATCTCAATTTGAGAGATTGAGGCAAGGATAGATGAATATTAGAGAGTATGAAGCTAGATTCATGGAACTTTTGCAGTTCTGTCCGCACATGGTAGCTACTGATGAAGAAAGGATTCGACGTTTCGAGAAGGGGTTGAATGTTGAATTGACCACTCTGGTGTCTGCTCTGGAGAATAGGGAAAGATTTGCCACTTTTGTGGAGTCTGTTAGGCGGATAGAGATGTCTGTGATCGAGAAGCGGAAGACCAGTAATAAGAAAGTGAATCGTCACTTTCAAGGATAAAGGTCTGAGATTTTCAAGAAGCTGAGATTCTCTGTACCACCACCACCAAGGTTTAATACCCGGACGCAGTGGACGTCAAGTAGGGGTAGGGGCCGTAGTTTTCCTCCAAGTAGAGCCCCCAGTACAACATCAACATCAGTGACAGCGACACCCAGACAGAGTTTGGGAAGTTATAGCTACTTCCAGTATGGAAGGTCAGGACACTTGAAGAGAGAATGTCCTGAGAAAGTCGGAATTGTGACTCAATCCCAGAGGCAGAGTTAGCAAGGCTCACAGAGGAGAGAATTCAATAATAATGCTACAGGACGTGGACAAGCATCCCAAGCTGGATCGTCGGCACCAAACAACCAAGCACAAGGTTAACAACAAGCAACAACTAGATTCTATGCCATGAATCAGCCTGAAGCAGTAGTCAATCCTCGGGTTGTGACAGGTCAGATGGAACTATTTTATTCTGATATGTCTTCATCCTTCTTCGTATCTTTGTTAATTAATCTGGGTGCTACACATTCCTTTATCATTCGAGAAGTGATTTATGACTGCAACATAACTGTCAGTCATAGAGCAGATAGTTTGATGCTAGAAACCCCTTTGCTGGGATCTGTAATGTTGCGGGAGGTGTGTTCTCCGTACACTCTTTCCTTTTCTAATCACCACATTCAAGTGGATGTTATACTACTTGAGATGCAGGGTTTTGATATAATCCTAGGAATGGACACCTTAGAGAAGTATAAGGTTGTCTTGGATTGTAGTTCCAAGCATGATGTGTTCACAGACAATGGTGACACATGGATCTTTTAGGGAGATAGAAAGATTCTTCCAACCTATTTAGTGTCAAACATGGTAGATGAGAAGATGATGAGATAGGGATGCTTTGCATTCTTGGCTCATGCGGTAGATACCACAATGGAGAGCCCTTATCCTTCTAAAGTTTTGGTTGTCAGGGAGTTTGAAGATGTTTTCCCTGAGGAACTTCCAGGTGTTCCTCTGTCCTGAGAGATTGATTTGGAGATTAATCTAATCCCGGGAACGCAACCCATAGCACAAACGCAGTATAGGATGGCACCTACTAAAATGGCACAGCTCAAGAAACAACTACATGAGTTGCTTGAGAAGGGTTTTATCCGACCGAGTACTTCACCATGGGGTGCTCCAGTCCTCTTTGTTAAGAAGAAGGATGGGTCAATGCGGTTATGCATTGACTACAGACAGTTAAATAAAGTAACCATAAAGAACAAGTATCCTCTACCAAGGATTGATGACTTGTTTGATCAGTTGCGTGGTGCAAATTTATTTTCTAAGATAGATCTGAGGTCGGGATATCATCAGTTGCGCATCAAGGAGAGTGACATACCTAAAACTGCCTTAAGGACAAGGTATGGTCACTATGAGTTCATAGTTATGTCATTTGGACTAACTAATGCACCATCTGCATTCATGGAGCTCATGAATAGAATCTTTCGACCTTTTCTCGATCAATGCATAGTAGTCTTCATAGATGACATATTGATCTATAGTAGAGATGCTCAATAGCATGAGAAGCACCTCCGTCAGGCTTTGACTTTGCTAAGAAAGCATAAGTTGTATGCTAAGTTTAGCAAATGCGAGTTCTGGTTACCAGAAGTTTCTTTTCTAGGAAACGTAATATCTGCTTCAGGTATTCATGTTGATCCTAAGAAAGTAGAATCTGTCCTACAATGTGAACAACCAAAAACACCAATAGAGATTCACAGTTTCCTAGGGTCGGCAGGCTACTACAAGAGGTTCATTAAGAACTTCAGCTCTATATCTTTACCCCTAACCAAGTTGACCAAAAAGAAGGTTCCTTTTGTATGGAATGACAAGTGCCAACAATCATTCTAGTTGCTAAAAGAAAGGTTAACTAGTGCACCTATGTTAGTGTTACCTGAGCAAGGGAAGGGATACATAGTCTTTTGTGATGCATCCAAGAACGGACTAGGATGTGTGTTGATGCAAGATAAGCAAGTGATTTCTTTTGCTTCTCGATAGCTTAAGAAACACGAGGAGAATTATTCGACACACGATCTAGAGCTAGATGTTGTGGTCCATGCTTTAAAGATCTGGAGACATTGTCTCTATGGAGAGACATTCCAGATTTTCATAGACCATAAGAACATAAAATATATCTTCTCTCAACATGAGCTAAAAATGAGGCAGCACCGCTGGATGGAGTTAATCAAGGACTACGATTGTACAATTGATTATCATCCATGGAAGGCTAATGTGGTAGCTGATGCATTAAGTAGAAAATCATCCTCACCAACTCTAGATAAAGCACAGTTGAATTCCTTAGTGTGCTCTAAGAGGGATATGTTTATCTCCTTGAGGCAAAACAATGTACAACTAAAAGTATAATTGTTAGTCGAGTTGTTAGCTGAGATGCACATAAAACCAACTCTGAGACAACACAATTAAAGAAGCACAGCAAGCTAATGTTGTAGTTCAGCAGATTAGATCAGAGTTTGGTAGTGAGAAACGGGATGGCTATCATGAGTCAGAGGATCAGGTAGTCTGTTACCATGGTGGGATAGTAGTACATGATGCCAATGACTTAAGAAAGTTAGTTCTGGAAGAATCTCATTCTTCAATGTATGCTATGCATCCAGGGAGCACCAAGATATATCATAACTTGAAATATATGTATTGGTGGACTGGTTTGAAGAAAGATGTAGTTGAGTTTGTTATGCGGTGTCCGGTGTGTCAGCAGGTTAAAGTTGAACATCAAATACCCGCAGGAATAATGCAACCTCTGCCCATACCATAGTGGAACTGGGATCATGTGACCATGGACTTTGTGGTTGGTTTGCCTAGAACAACCAAAAGTCATGATTCCATTTGGGTGATAATTGATAGGTTGATAATGACATCACATTTCCTTCCTCTCAAAACAACCTACACTGCTGAGGAGCTTGCACAGATATACATAGATGAGATAGTGCGTTTGCACGGGGTTCCAGCTACAATTATATCTGATAGAGGTCCCCAATTCACGAGTCATTTTTGGTAGCGACTCCATAAAGATTTGGGTACGCATTTAAGGTTTAGTACAACCTTTCACCCACAGATAGACAGACAATCAGAGATGACCATACAAACCTTGGAGGACTTTCTTAGGGCATGTGTCCTTCAATTTTCAGGGAGTTGGGATCTACACCTGACCTTGATAGAATTTGCTTATAATAATAGCTATCAGCACAGTATTGACATGGAACCATATGAGGCATTATATGGTAGACGTTGCAGATCTCCTTTATGTTGGTATGAAACAGGAGAATATCAACTTTTGGGTCCTGAGCTAGTACATCAAACAACTGAGAAGATTAAAGTAATACAACAAAATTTGAAAGCTGCCTAGGATAGATAGAAATCTTATGCTGATAAGTGTCGTAGACCCCTAGAATTCCAAGTTGGAGACAGAGTATACCTCAAGGTCTCACCTTGGAAAGGTATCCTGAGATTTGGAAAAAAGGGGAAGTTAGCTCCTAGGTTTATGGGTCCTTATCTGATCATTGAAAGGATGGGAAAGGTAGCCTATAAGCAAGAGTTACCACCTGAGTTGCATAGATTGCACCCAATATTCCATATCTCTATGCTGAGGAAGTGTCATCCTGTTACAGAGTTAGTTCTGCAACCTGTGGAGGTAGAACTAAATGATGATATATCTTATGTTGAAGGACATGTGTTGGTTCTTGACAGAAGAATTAAAAAGTTGAAAAGGAAAGACATTTGTCTTGTAAAAGTTCTTTGGCATCACCGTGGCATTGAAGAAGCTTTAACCCTTGTAAGGGGTGGGTAACTTGTAACATCCCTGACCTGGGTTATGCTTTAACCCTAGGTGTTTTGTTTAAGAAAGTTAATTATATGTTTGATATTATCTTTTGAAAATAATTAAGGCTCAATAGGAACTTATACTTCAATTTTAGTCCGTTTTGAATAATGTTGAAAATAATGTTTTGCTTATGTTGGATAAAAGTGCAAATTACCCAAGTTGAGGGGTTAAATTGCAAGTTGTGCATGATAATATGTTCATCATGTGTTGAAGCATCATGAGAATGAATATGATGCAGAGGTATGGCTAGTGAAAGCCTGAGTACCAAGAAAGAGCTGATAAAGCAATGTTTGTGCATTAAAACCTAGTTTTGGTGTAAAGCGCAATTTACCCAAAGCCCAGGGTTCAATATGCAATTTACCACTTTAAAATAGTCCCTAATATTTATTGTCATCTTGTAGAGGCAAGAAAATGATAGGGGCATCTCATTTGGGCTATTATGAAGGAGAGAGAATCTTGATATTAAAATAATCAAGATTTAAGCATAATTGAAATAATGCAAAAATAATTATATTAAATGGATTGCCTTTCAACCAAAATTTTGTTGGTTTAAATCCACATAAATGGACGTACTTTTTCCTTGCAAAGGCAAAGGAAATATCAACGTGAGTGGAGAACCCACTCACATTAAGAAACTAAAAAGAATTATCCACTAACTTATGGATAATGATATTATAAAGGTTAAGGTGCTTAATTTATTTTCCCTTAATTCATGGATAATGGAAGGGAGTTCGGCGGTGATAAAGATGCCTTTGCATGCAAGGAACCAAGGGGGAAGAGGTGGCAACAATTTCGGAATTTAAAGGATTTGTATGAGGCAATTTCTCTCTCATCGATTTTCTTATAAAAACACCCTTTACAACTCAAACCAAAGACTTTTTCGAATCCACCTCTTCTCTTTACTTGCAAAAACGACCAAGGGAGCTAGGAGCAGTAGGAGGACGACCCCCATCCTGTTGGTAAGCTTCTTGACCTTCGTTCATCTTGATTTCATGGTGGAAATCATAAATCAATGCATGATTTCTTCTTATCTCGATCCCATCTTCATTTCGAACCATCCCTCTTCACTCAAAAGCTTGAGGAACGAACCTTGTGGTGTGAAAAAGCTCCTTCCACCATTTTTGACGTGAAGCCCCAAGCTTTGAAGCTCAATTGGAGGCGGGTTATATAATTGAACCCCTATTCATTGTTATTGAATTCAATTTCTCAATCAATTATGTTCAATTGCTCTTCTTGCAATTCCTTTGATTAGTTGATGCAATTACCATGATAATGGCAGTAGTTTTCAATGGAATAAGGCTTGATGATGATAACATCATATTAGGCAAACAATCCAACAAGTTTGTATTGCAAACAGTTTCAAGACTTTGGTCCAACCGGTTTCACCAAACCGTTTGGTGGTTTGGTCCCCAAACCGTGTAGAAGGGTTGACCATGTAGAAGGGTTGACCATTTGAGGTCAGGACCCTAGTAAATGTTGGATGATGATCTAATGGATCTAATTGGTTAATTCAATATATGGACAATCCTCCAATTAGAAACCCTAATTTGTTTAAGTGCTAAAATTGTAATTGGTTGACTTAATGTTTTGGGTTGATTAACCCAAATGGTCTCAAGACCATTTGGAGGTCACCCCAAACGGTCTCAAGACCGTTTGGAGATCAACCAAGACTATTTGGAGGTCTAGGGTTGAGTATGGTTGAGTAATTGAAGAGTTCGAGCTATATAATCGAAGTGCAATCAATAGTTAAATTGATGATCAATCCAATGTTGCAAACCCTAATTGGATTTCACAAATTTTAATGAGTGATGAGGAAAACGGTATCAAGACCATTTAGAGGTCATCCAAATGACCTCAAGACCATTTGAAGGTCATCCAAATGACCTCAAGACCGTTTGAGGTCAGGCCATATCATAACTTGATGATGTTAATTTCAATTGGATTAGTTCCACAATGTTAATCCTTGAAGGTTCCTCGAATTCAAAACCCTAATTGGTGGGTTCTTGATTATAAATCCAAGTTCAATTGAGCTCAAAACCCTAATTTATGGTCCAATTGAAGGATGATTCAATAGTTCAATTAATGAGTGAATCAAGGAGGCAATTTATTGGCGGTTTATTGATGGAAACTTTGAATCGATTAAATTATTGAAAGATCTTTTTGGTCCATTCGGTTTTGAGAGGGTTTGGACCAAACAGTCTTAAGACCGTTTGAGTCCAAACGGTCTCAAGACCGTTTGGGTCAAAAGGTCTCAAACCATTTGGAGACCCAATCCCAATCAGTTTCAATACATTCTTGCTTAAACGGTGTCAAGGGCAATGTGCCCAAACGGTTTCAAATTGTTTGAATTTTTTTGAAAGACCAAGACTGTTTAGGATCTAAGTAATGAAAACCATTTGATATTCAACATGGTTAATCCATTTGGATATCTAATGTAATTGAAGATTTAATTGGTCAATCCAATTGGATACCTCATGTAATTGAAGGTTGAATCGATCAAATCTTCTGGACATCCTAGAAGAGGATGAGAGAGAGAGATTCGTACATGAAAAATAATCATGTAGTAATCAAGCCTAACACATTCAAAATGAGTGAGGTATACAATTAGGGTATGATCCTTGAGGAAGAGATCATAAAACCCTAATTGAGTTAATTGATGAACTCAAACCCTAATTTAGGGCAATTCCGAGTGAAACCCTAATTTAGGAGGATAATGTGATATGAATTTAGGGTAATGATTTGAGTAACCCTAATTCAGGGTATTTTAATGATAAACCCTAATTGTGGGTTATTGAATATAAATCCTAATCTAGGGTAATGAGATGTGAATAGTAAACCCTAATTCTGGATTATATTATATAGAGTGAAACCCTAATCTTGGACAATGAAAAGATGAATCATTGGTCCTAATTGAACAAAGGGCATGAGTAACCCTGATTCAAATGAAATAGGAAACCATAACCCTGGTAAGGGAATAGTGGTGTTACTTTGGAATAGCATGGAACTAAAATATGATTGATATATCTGCTATCATATGTGCTAACCATGCAGGTATCCTGAGATGATGAACATAGCCAGGTATGAGCTATGATGCTTTATTTATTAAAATTATTTATTAGGCCTTGTGTGCCATAATATGCCTTGTTTCTTAGTAAGAGGTAACAAGAGAGTTAATGGGCCTCAAGTGCCAGATAAGATGCTTGTGTAGCAAGTGTCATGTGTACCTTGGTCAGATGACCTGAAGGTGATGGTTACCTAAAAAAGTGGTAACAATGTTAAGTGATGACATAAGGGTTTGAATAACCAGAACCATATGTTAATGGCATTGACTTTGAAATGAGGGACTAAAATCCCAATGTCTTTTAAAGACTAAGAAGTAACTGATGAAAACAATACATGTTTCTTTATAGCATTTTGTTCTAATAAGTTATGTTTGAAAACTTGACTGATGCTAAAAGAATATGATAATGTACTTAAATAATCAAGTGAAAGCTATTCATGTAGTACTCTGACCATAGATCCATAATTGTCAGTAGTTGGTGATGGTGAAATAGGTTTTCCTATGGGATCTCCTAGAGTTCGCATATTTTGAATATGTGGGGGTCAATGGGTGAAAATATCCTTACGTCCTAATGGGGGAATTGATGGAAGGTAAACAATAAACCTCTCAATCCTTCATTGTATGTTCTGGGATGGATGTATCACTAATCTCCCGATGATGTTAATGCCGGATCGATGGAGGTAAACATGAAATCTCTCGATTGCGAAGAGAGTACAACCGCCACTGTAACTCTATAGTGAAGATGCCACTATATCCTGGAAAGTTTTGTAGTAGAGACACTAGATGTCCTGCAAGTCATATCGTACTGACCGAGATGTGGGAAGTCATGGAAGCCGGCTCTTCCACTGACTTTGTATGGTACTGATTCGATTTCGCAATGGTCGGTTGGAGTATGAGTGGTATACCTCATCTCCTCAGAGCTTAAATATGTTTGAAAAATGTAATCAGCCGTGTAGCGTATTTGCATAAGATTGAAATACGAGCACCATTGGTTGATGATTATCTTACTTAGCATGTCCTAGATACATAAATGTTACTTATGTTCTTCAATTCCATATTGAATAAGAGACATGTTGCCTTGTGAAGTTATAGCTGAAATACTTGAATAGGAATGTTGCTCTAATATGTATAGATATAGATTTATCTGCCATTAAAGTATATTATCCCACTGCTCAGTTCATTTCTATTAAACTACAACAATAATATTTTCGAAAGAGAGTTATATCTCTCACTGGGGAAATTGTATAATTGTCTCACCCCCATGGGATCCAACGTTTTTAGGTAGACGTCGACAACGAGGAAGAAACTCTGTAGCAGGGGAAGAGCAACAGCAGAAACAACAGGGACAACAATAATCCTACAGGTGGAAATGTTGTCTGTCAAGCTCTGCCAATAGAGTCCTATGTGTCATCTCTGTACTCTCAGGTCCTAGGAATCAGTAGATAGTGTTTTTTTTTTGCTCAAGAAATCGTGGTACTCTCTTTATTTCTCAAAGAAGGAACTGGTGGGTCCCAAAACACCACACCAGGAACAAGTCCAGGAAAAATATACAAGAAAGCAGATAGCAAGCTACAGAGGGCTATCGCCAAAAGAACAAAAAAAAAGAGAAGCAAAGGAAAGAAACAGAGGGATACATCCATCCCATAAAATAGGGATTTGTAGAAAAAGAAAGAAACATAAAGCCCCGCATAGAACCAAGCACACCAGACTAGCCAAGAGAAACAAAACTGCAGCAACAGAAAAGCTCAGCAAACCAAGAAGCCTAGCTCACTTCAAGCAGACCCTCCCAAGAAAACCATTCAATCGAAAAGAAGATTGAAATCCCTGCAAATCCAGGACCAGACCATATCTTCATCATAAGACCAATTCTCAAAGATAATTCTATTGCGAGTCATCCATATGTGATAGATAGAAATCGAGAAAAAATAAGACATCCTTTTGTCAGAGCTTCTCCAGATGGACAACCAATCATTTGGGGTATCAGGCATATAGCCATCCAAAATCCCTTTCCTCCAGATAGCCTGGGAGCAAGCACACTCCAGGAACAAGTGTTTTGTAGACTCTTCATCCAACCTGCAGAGCATACAAATAGAAGGCAACTGAAAATGCCTATTCTTCAGCCAATTCATCACAGGTAGACAATCCAGCCCCAACTTCCAGCACATCACTTTATAGTTTTCTGGAATCTTAAGCTTCCATAGATGTTTGGCCCACATAAGGCTCGGCCACTTAAGCCTGATGCAGTTCCAAACATCTTTCACTTTGACCTCCATTTTACCATTAAACATGATCTGGTCAGGTTTATCAGACAAGAGAACACATTTTCACTAAGAAACTTCAAAAGAGGGCTCAACCTCCTATTCCCAGGAATCTTCCATTGCCCATCCTGCAGGATGTCCTTAATCTTAATAAAGTTCCCCATGCCGAGCATCAAACACAATCTTTTGTCCACACATTCATTAAGAAACATAGACCCCTTTAACCAGGGATCACCCCACAAAAGGATTTTATCACCTTTCCCAACTTGGAAAGAGGTGTGCTGCAGGACATCCTTTCTGACCTTTATGATATTTCTCCAGAGCTAAGAATGATTAGGTTTACATGAGTAATTCCATATCGAATTTTTCTTTAAGTATTTTCCATGAACCAACTTAACCCAAAGGTTATCTTTATCAAGCACAATGTTCTAGAAGTTGGTGATCAAACCAGATTTATTAACATCCTCTGTATTTTTAATCCCCAAACCTCCTTCATTTTTTGGTCTGCAAATAGAATCCCAATTAACATGATGCATCACTCTCTTCTCCTCCTTATCTCGCCAAATGAAAGTTCTGCAGATCCTATCAAGATCTTCAATCACTGAGGCAGGTAGAGGAAACACAACAGTCCAATAAAGGCTATAAGCTGAGAGAGTCGACCTCACCAACTCCACTCTCCCTGCAAAAGACAAGAGATGAGTTTTCCATCTATCCAGCTTGATCTTTAGCTTATCAATTAGGGGGCAACACATATTCTTGGTAAGATTCCCCACAAATAAAGGAACTCCCAAGTAGGTTGAAGGCATGGATCCTTCTTTGATATCAATATACTCAGTAAACACATCCTTCACAGCATTCTTACTGAAGTATATAAGGCTCTTGTTAGAGTTAATAACCAACCCAAAAACTCTACCAAAATCCATCAGAATCTGCCTCAAACATCTAGCATTAGCATAGTCAGCAATACCATAAATCATGAGATCATCAACAAAAATAGTATGGGAAACACTCAACTCCTTTGAAGCCTTTAGAGGTTTAAAGAAACCTTGAGAAATATTGAAATCCATCATAGCAGTAAACCCTTGCATGTAGAGGACAAAAAAGAGGGGAGCAAGGGGGTCTCCTTGCCTCAACCCATTTTGGGTTTTAATCACATCCGAGGGTTCACCATTAATGAGAACCTGATAAGTTGTAGAGTCCAGAATAGAAAAAAATCCAGGCATTCCAGCAAGCTGGGAAATTCATAGCTTTCATAATGTCTAGAAGGTAATTCCACTTAACGGAATCATAGGCTTTTTTGATATCCGCTTTGACACAGAACTTGCCAACACCATTAGGGAAAGATAAATCACTAATGAGCTCATTAGAAAGTAAGATAACATCAGAAATCCTTCGATTCTTCACAAAAGTTGATTGAAACTTACTAATAATATCCGGAAGGATGAGGCTCAACCTATTTGCCAGAATTTCAGAAATAATTTTGAAAATGAAATTGCACAGAGATATGGGCCTCCAATCTTTTAAAGAAGTAGCTCCTTTTATTTTAGGAATGAGAGTAATAAAATTTCTATAACTTCTTTTACTAAACAACCTTTTTCAAAGAAATCCATCACAGCTCTAGAGACATCATCCCCAATGATAGACCAGGTCTTTTTATAAAAGTGAGGATTAAACCCATCAGGTCCAGAGGCCTTGTTGTCATTAGAATCCTTGACAACGCCCTCAATCTCTTCCCTTGTGACTTTCTTCAAGAGAATGTTAATGTGATCATGAGAAATCTTCAGAAGGGTCCACTTATCATCCCAACAGGCTTTATAATCAACTTTTTTGCAGAACATATCACTATAGAAATCCACAATATGCCTTTTGATCTCATTTTGATCAGAGCTAATAGTATCATTAATAAGGAGGGAGTGAATATTGATCCTTTGTCTTCTGGTACGCATAGAGGAATAAAAGAATTTAGTATTCTTGTTACCCAGATTCAACCACTGAACTCTCGATTTTTGCATAAGAAGATTTTCCTCTAAATCAAGAGCTTTAACAGCAATCTTCCTCACACTAGCAGCATTATTTCTGAGATTAATATCCAGAGGATGAAGGTCAACCCACTCTTCAGCCTTGAGAGCCTCACCTTCCAGTCTTCTAGCTTCATCACTGAGGTTTCCAACAGTCTTTTTGTTCCAGGAAATGAGCTCAGCTTTAACACACTTCAGCTTCTTGATAACTTTATACATAGGGCATCCATGAACATCTGTATCCCAGCCCCTTTTCACAACCTCCAAGAACCCTTCACATTCTGTCCAAGCATTGATAAAATGAAAGGGAATATTGAGCCTCCTTCCCTTGCAGTTAAGGGACATCCGGATAATTTTATGATCACTATGAATAGTAGAAAAGACCTCACCAACATAATTTGGCCAATCTCTAAGAAACAAGTCATTAAAAATAGCTCTGTCAATTCTAGAGGTAGGAAAGTTACTTCCTTCCTGTCTATTATCCCAAGTATACATGGGACCATTCATATTAGCTTCATAAAGACCACCATCAGCCATAAAAGAATTGAACGCATGCATAGATTGCTTACTAGGATTAGATCTGCCCAGCCTTTCTTCAGAAAGTCTTACACAATTAAAATCGCCACAAATAAGCTAGGCTTTATCAATACTAGTATAAATGTCCCTAAGCTCCTCCCAAAGCACAAACCTCTTCTTGTCCTCATTAAAACCATAGACAGAAATAAAATAGAAAAACAACCCTCCCTGATTACATAAGCAATGCACCATTTGAGCAGAATAGGAAATAATATTGATATCAACATTACAGGGGTCCCAAACCACACAGATTCTTCCAAGAGGATGAGATTCATGATTAACAAACTATTTGTACCCATGCCACATTCTTTGCATAATCCTCTAGAACTTTTTCCTTCTAATTTTAGATTCCAAGATGCAGAAAACATTAGAACTCACCCTCCCTAGTTCTTCCTGGACCCTATGTTGGTGACCTCCTTTATTGAGCCCCCTCACGTTCCAGGAAGTAATCGAAAAGGTGTCATTCATTACCCCCATCGGGGGCTAGAGGCCTGCTAGCCGCAGTTATTAAACAATCTTCAACATTAAGAAAATCCAAGCCTTGAAATTTGTTCCCAGAAGTATTTGTCATCCTTGCCACAAAGGAAACCTGAGATTTATTAGTTTTAGTCATCTTTGGGGGACCTTTTGACTTGGACTTCACCAATTGAAACCCATCATAGATTGGGGTGGTCTGAACCAAACCCACTCCAAGAGGAGAGACCTCATGATTATCACATAGCCTCAGAAGATCCCGAACTTTCATATCTTTTGAATAGTCAACCCCAAGCTGGCCATCCACACCAGATAGAATCAGGCCAGTCTCACATGAGGGGCAACTACAGTTGGAAGACTCAGTTCTTTCATCATTAGAGAACTCTTGACCTCCCCTTATCATTTCAGCCAGATTTATTGAGATATTATTTACAGGAACTTTAGAAATCACTTTCTCAACAATCCCTTCCTCTATCATATTAGTATTAGAGGGCTCAGGCACTTCACTGTCTAACTTCCTTTCCTTCAAGACCCATTGCTTTTTTTCCAACACCTTCTTCTTATTAACATTCCCAAGATATCAATTCAGGCCATTCTTAGGGCAGGAGAGCTTCTCATGCCCAAAAGAACCACAAGCATCACACTTCTTAGGCACCCACTCATATTGGAAAAACACCCTGTGTTCAGCCCCAGAATCACTTATCAGATCAATGAATTCAGGAAAAGACGATTCAACAGACATAATAACAAAAATCCTGGCAAACTCAATCCTCGTCCCTTCTTTAGTGGCCTTATCAGAATCTATTGGTCTTCCCAGGAAGCTACCAATCCTACTGAACATCATGTCTCCCCACAGTTCTAGAGGGAAATTATGAAGCTGGATCTATACAGGAACTTTCGACAAGGACTCCTTCTCAAGATTGTCACCTAGTTGCCACTGCTTAAGAACCAGGGGCTTCCCTTTCACAAACTAGGGACCATCTTCTAGGGCATGAGTCATATCTAGTTCCTCTGAGAAATTGATGATAAAGAAACCATGCGGTCGTGATAGGATCCGAATTGTACCTTTCACCTTCCATAGCCAGGAAAGGTACTTCTCAAGCGTAGGGAGATGAACCTTTAGGTCAATCACATATCCTGCCACCGACTTCCTCCACTTTGTAGCATTCTCCTCAGCTTCATCTTGCGGGTATACTACTTTCCCATCCGAGACCTCCAATGGAATAGTGCGTAGGATCCTGGAACCTACAGGTGAGGAACTACCTGCTTTGACAAGGTCCGCCCACGGTGTCTTTCCCTTTTCCGCCACCCGATCGCCCTTCTCAGCCCTAACTTTTCCATACGTAGTACCTCCTGATCCCTCATTTAATGGAGGCTTATTTGACGCTAGATTGACCAGAGGGACCTCCACATTCCCCACAGGCGTCGGAGGGACTGCCACCGAATAGGAAGACACCGATCTCGAGCCCTCCATCCGCGCCCTAGGGATCTCCTCCTCTATCGCCGACGCAGTCGCCTTCTTGGACCCCTTACCCGCGCTCCTGTTCAAACGAGCCATTTCCCATTTCAATCAGTAGATAGTGTTTTTATAAATTGATCTTTGATTTTGGTTTGATGCTTTGAGGATTTTGTTACTTGTGCTGTTTAGCAAAGTAATGATGTATATATATTCCTCAAGAAGAGAAGGTACAAAGAATGTACAATGTGGACCAATATGTAAATATAATATTGTGGTTCTGGTTTAAAGAGTTTTCTTGAGAATGGATCTTTGTGTAAACGTTTTTAATTTTTAGTGATTTTTAGTAATTCGTTGCTAACGATACGATTCCACATTAGTTAATCTTGTTGTTTTGGTTAAGACCAGTTTGTATGTCACAAGATTAGTGGTATCAGAGATCTAGCTTCGCTGAGTCTACAGAGACATAGGATTAAGGTTTTTGAGTCTGTTCTAGTGTCTTCCAGTTTATCTGATAGTGTCTTCTGCTCATATAGGAGAAGAAGAACTTGAAGATGTCTGGATCACATGATGAACATGCTGCTGAGAGCAGCATTGCTGCACCAGGACAAGGTGCAAGGGATCAAGCTAGGGAGGAACCTGTACCTGAGATTCCTCAACTTAACCAAGCTGCATTAGAGAACCCAGCTTTCCATACCATGTTCGGCCAGTTTGTGGTGACCATGACACATATGCCAGACAGAATGCCACCACCTGCACGGAGGGCACCAGCCCATAATGAAGGACATGGAGCTGACAAGACCTTCGAACGGCTTCCCCAGGTGGGAGCCACAGACTATGCTGGTACAACTGACCTAGCTGATGTAGATTTATGGTTGATGGAGCTGGAGAAAGCTTTTAGAATCCTTAACATCCCTGAAGTAGAGAAGGTGAGGCATGTTGTATACCTTCTGAAGGGGAGTGCTGGTCATTGGTGGACCATTGAGGAAGGTAAAAGACCAGGTGTTGAAGTAAGATGGGATGAATTCCAACGTGAATTTGTCTCTAGATACTTTCCCAAGACATATCTACATGATAATATCTCTCAATTTGAGATATTGAGGCAAGGACATATGAATATTAGCGAGTATGAAGCTAGATTCATTGAACTTTTGCAGTTCTGTCCGCACATGGCTGCTACTGATGAAGAAAGGATTCGACATTTTGAGAAGGGGTTTAACGCTGAATTGACCACTCCAGTGTCTGCTCTGGAGAACATGGAAAAATTTGTCACTTTTGTGGAGTCTGTTAGGCTGATATAGAGGTCTGTGATCGAGAAGCGGCAGACCAGTAATAAGAAAGTGTATCCTCAGTTTCAAGGACAAAGGTCTGAGAGTTTCAAGAAGCCAAGATTCTATGTACCACCACCACCAAGGTTTAATACCCTGAGGAAGTGGACGTCAAGTAGGGGTAGGGGCCATAGTTTTCCTCCAAGTAGAGCCCCCAGTACAGCATCAACATCAGTGACATGGCCACCCAGATAGAGTTTGGCAAGTTACAACTGCTTCCAGTGTGGAAGGTCAGGACACTTGAAGAGAGATTGTCCTGAGAAAATCGGAACTGTGACTCAACCCCAGAGGTAGAGTCAGCAAGGATCATAGAGGCGACAGTTCAATAATAATGCTAGAGGACGTGGACAAGCATCCCAAGCTGGATCGTCGGCACCAAACAACCAAGCACAGGGTCAACAATAAGCAACGACTAGATTCTATGCCATGAATCAGCCCGAAGCAGTAGTCAAACCTCAGGTTGTGACAGGTCAGATGGAACTATTTTATTCTGATATGTCTTCATCCTGCTTCATATCTGTGTTAATTGATATGGGTGCTACGCATTCCTTTATCACTCGAGAAGTGATTTATGATTGCAACATGACTGTCAGTCATAGAGCAGATAGTTTGATGCTAGAAACCCCTTTGCTGGGATCTGTTGTGTTGCGGGAGGTGTGTTCTCCCTGCACACTTTCCTTTTCTGATCCCCACATTCAAGTGGATCTTATAACACTTGAGATGTAGGGTTTTGATATAATCCTAGGAATGGACACCTTAGGGAAGTATAAGGTTGTCTGGGATTGTGGTTCCAAGCAGGATGTGTTCACAGACAACGGTGACACATGGATCTTTCAGGGAGATAGAAAGATTCTTCCAACCTGTTTAATGTCAACCATGGTAGATGAGAAGATGATGAGATAGGAATGCTTTGGATTTGTGGCTCATGTGGTAGATACCACAATGGAGAGCCTTTATCCTTCTGAAGTTCCGGATGTCAGGGAGTTTGAAGATGTTTTCCCTGAGGAACTTCCAGGTGTTCCTCCGTCCCGAGTGATTGATTTTGAGATTAATCTAATCCTGGGCACGCAACCCATAGAACAAACGTCGTATAGGATGGCACCTGCTGAAATGACAGAGCTCAAGAAACAACTATAGGAGTTGCTTGAAAAGGGTTTTATCCGACCGAGTACTTCACCATGGGGTGCTCCGGTCCTCTTTGTTAAGAAGAAGGATGGGTCGATGTAGTTATGCATTGACTACAGACAGTTAAATAAAGTAACCATAAAGAACAAGTATCCTCTTCCAAGGATTGATGACTTGTTTGATCAGTTGCGTGGTGCAACTATCTTCTCTAAGATAGATCCGAGGTCGAGATATCATCAGTTGCACATCATGGAGAGTGACATACCTAAAACTACCTTTAGGATAAGGTATGGTCACTATGAGTTCATAGTTATATCATTTGGACTAACTAATGCACCAGCTGCATTCATGGAGCTCATGAATAGAATATTTTGACCTTTTCTTGATCAGTGCATAGTATTCTTCATAGATGACATCTTGATCTATAGTACAGATGCTCAACAACATGAGCAACACCTCCATCACGCTTTGACTTTGCTAAGAAATTATAAGTTGTATGCTAAGTTTAGCAAATGCAAGTTATGGTTACTTGAAGTTTCTTTTCTAGGACACCTAATATCTGCTTCAGGTATTTGTGTTGATCCTAAGAAAGTAGAATCTATCCTACAATGGGAATAGTAAAAGACACCGATGGAGATTCATAGTTTCCCAAGGTCGGTAGGCAACTACAGGAGTTTCATTAAGAACTTCACCTCTATAGCTTTACCCCTAACCAAGTTAACCAAAAAGAAGGTTCCTTTTGTCTGGAATGACAAGTGCCAACAATCATTCCAGTTGCTAAAAGAAAGGTTAACTACTGTACCTGTGTTAGTGTTACCTGAGCAAGGGAAGGGGTACATAGTCTTTTGTGATGCATCCAAGAACGGACTAGGATGTGTGTTGATTTAGGATAAGCAAGTGATTTCTTTTGCTTCTCGATAGCTTAAGAAACACGAGGAGAATTATCCGACACACGATCTAGAGCTAGATGTTGTGGTCCATGCTTTGAAGATCTGGAGACATTATCTCTATGGAGAGACGTTCCAGATTTTCACAGACCATAAGAACTTAAAAGTATATCTTCTCTCACCATGAGCTGAACATGAGACAGTTCCGTTGGATGGAGTTAATCAAGGACTATGATTGTACAATTGATTATCATCTAGGGAAGGCTAATGTGGTAGCTGATGCATTAAGTAGAAAATCATCCTCACCAGCTCTAGATAAAGCACAGTTGAATTCCTTAGTGTGCTCTAAGAGGGATATGTTTATCTCCTTGAGGCAAAACAATGTACAGCTAAAAGTATCATTGTTAGCCGGGTTGTTAGCTGAGATACACATAAAACTAACTCTGAGATAGCAGATTAAAGAAGAACAGCAAGCTGATGTTGTAGTTCAGTAGATTAGATCAGAGTTTGGTAGTGAGAAATGGGATGGTTATCATGAGTCAGAGGATCAGGTAGTCTGTTACCATGGTAGGATGGTAGTACCTGATGCCAATGACTTAAGAAATTTAGTTCTAGAAGAAGCTCATTCTTCAATGTATGCTATGCATCCAAGGAGAACCAGGATATATCATAACTTGAAAGATATGTATTGGTGGATTGGTTTGAAGAAAGATGTAGCTGAGTTTGTTATGCGGTGTTCGGTGTGTCAACAGGTTAAAGATGAACATCAAAAACCCACAGGAATAATGCAACCTCTGACCATACCACAGTGGAAATGGGATAATGTGACCATGGACTTTGTGGTTGGTTTGCCTAGAACAACCAAAAGTCATGATTCCATTTGGGTGATAGTTGATAGGTTGATGATGACAACACATTTCCTTTCTATCAAAACAACCTACACTGCTGAGAAGCTTGCACAGATATGCATAGATGAGATAGTGCATTTGAATGGGGTTCCAGCTATAATTGTATCTGATAGAGGTCCCCAGTTCACGAGTCATTTTTGGGAGTGACTCCATAAAGCTTTGGGTATGCAGTTAAGGTTTAGTACAACCTTTCACCCATAGGCAGGTGGAAAATCTGAGAGGACCATACAAACCTTAGAGGACTTGCTTAGGGCATGTGTCCTTCTATTTTTAGGGAGTTGGGATCTACACCTGAGCTTGATCGAATTTGCTTATAATAATAGCTATCAGCACAGTATTGACATGGCACCATATGAGGCATTGTATGGTAGACGTTATAGATCTCCTTTCTATTGGTATGAAACAGGAGAATATCAACTTTTGGGTCCTAAGATAGTATAGCAAACAACTGAGAAGATTAAAGTAATACAACAACAGTTGAAAGCTGCCTAGGATAGACAGAAATTTTATGCTGATAAGTGTCGTAGTCCCCTAGAATTCCAAGTTGGAGACAGAGTATACCTTAAGGTCTCACCTTGGAAAGGTATCCTGAGATTTGGAAAAAAGGGGAAGTTAGCTCCTAGGTTTATGGGGCCTTATCTGATCATTGAAAGGATGGGAAAGGTAGCCTATAAGCTGGAGTTACCACCTGAGTTGCATAGATTGCACCCAGTATTCCATATCTCTGTGATGAGGAAGTGTCATCTTGACACAGAGTTAGTTCTGCAACCTATGGAGGTAGAACTAAATGATGATATATCTTATGTTGAAGGACCTGTGTTGGTTCTTGACAGGAGAATTAAAAAGTTGAAAAAAAGACATTTGTCTTGTAAAAGTTCTTTTGGATCATCGTGGCATTGAAGAATCTACGTGGGAGCTAGAGGAAGAAATGAGGTGGAAATATCCTACTATTTTCTCTTAATGTTTTTGTTGATGATTTTGGGGACGAAATCCTTGTAAGGAGTGGGTAACTTGTAACATCCCTGACCTGGGTTATGCTTTAACCCTAGGTGTTTTGTTTAAGAAAGATAATTATATGCTTTATATTATCTTTTGAAAAGTAATTAAGGCTCAAGAGGAACTTATACTTCAATTTTAGTCCTTTTTGAATAATGTTTTGCTTGTGTTGGACTAAAGTGCAAATTACCCAAGTTGAGGGGTTAAATTGCAAGTTGTGCATGATAATATGTTACTCATTTGCTGAAGCATCATGAGAATTAAGATGATATAGAGGTATGGCTAGTGAAAGCCTGAGTACCAAGAAAGAGTTGATAAAGCAATGTTTGTGCATTAAAACCTAGTTTTGGTGTAAAGCGCAATTTACCCAAAACCCAGGGTTCAATATGCAATTTACCACTTGAAAATAGTCCCTAATATTTCGTGGCATCTTGTAGAGGAAAGAAAATGATAGGGGCATCTCATTTGAGCTACTATGAAGGAGAGAGAATCTTGATATTAAAATAATCAAGATTTAAGCATAATTGAAATAATGCAAAAATAATTATATTAAATGGATTGCCCTTCAACCAAAATTTTGTTGGTTGAAATCCACATAAATGGACATCCTTTTTCATTGCAAAGGCAAAGGAAAGATCAACGTGAGTGGAGAACCCACTTACATTAAGAAACTAAAAAGAATTATCCACTAACTTATGGATAATGATATTATAAAGGTTAAGGTGCTTAATTTCTTTTCCCTTAATTCATGGATAATGGAAGGGAGTTCGGCGGTGATAAAGATGCCTTTGCATTCAAGGAACCAAGGGGGAAGAGGTGGCAACAATTTCGGAATTTAAAGGATTTGCATGAGGCATTTTCTCTCTCATCGATTTTCTTATAAAAACACCCTTTACAACTCAAACCAAAGAATTTTTCGAATCCACTTTTTCTCTTTGCTTGCAAAAACGACCAAGGGAGCTAGGAGCAGTAGGAGGATGACCCCCAACCTGTTGGTATGCTTCTTGACCTTCATTCATCTTGATTTCATGGTGGAAATCACAAATCAATACATGATTTCTTCTTATCTCGATCCCATCTTCATTTCTAACCATCCGTTTTCACTCAAAAGCTTGAGGAACGAACCTTGTGGTGTGAAATATCTCCTTCCACCATTGTTTATGTGAAGCCCCAAGCTTTAAAGATCAATAGGAGGCGGGTTATATAACTTGAACCCCTATTCATTGTTATTGAATTCAATTTCTCAATCAATTATGTTCAATTGTTCTTCTTGCAATTCCTTTGATTAGTTGATGCAATTACCATGATAATGGCCGTAGTTTTCGATGGACTAAGGCTTGATGATGATAACATCATCTTAGGCAGACATTCCAACAAGTTTGTATTGCAAACGGTTTCAAGACTTTGGTCCAAACGGTTTCACCAAACCGTTTGGAGACCAAACGGTTTGCAAACTGTTTGGTGGTTTGGTCCCCAAACCGTGTAGATGGGTTGAACGTTTAGAAGGGTAGACCATTTGAGGTCAGGACCCTAGTAAATGTTGGATGATGATCTAATGGAGCTAATTGGTTAATTCAATATATGGACAATCCTCCAATTAGAAACCCTAATCGGGTTAAGTGCTGAAATTGCAATTGGTTGACTTAATGTTTTGGGTTGATTAACCCAAATGGTCTCACGACCATTTGGAGGTCACCCCAAACGGTCTCAAGACCGTTTGGAGATCAACCAACACTGTTTGGAGGTCTAGTGTTGAGTATGGTTGAGTAACTGAAGAGTTCGAGATATCAAATTGAAGTGCAATCAATAGTTAAATTGATGATCAATCCAATGATTCAAACCCTAATTGGATTTCACAAATTTTAATGAGTGATGAGGCAAACAGTATCAAGACCATTTAGAGGTCATCCAAATGACCTCAAGACCATTTCAAGGTCATCCAAACGTCCCCAAGACCATTTGAGGTCAGGTCATATCATAACTTGATGATGGTTCATTGATTTCAATTGGATTAGTTCCACAATGTTAATCCTTGAAGGTTCTACGAATTCAAAACCCTAATTGGTGGGTTCTTGATTATAAATCCTAGTTCAATTGAGTTCAAAACCCTAATTGATGGTCCAATTGAAGGATGATTCAATAGTTCAATCAATGAGTGTATCAAGGAGGCAATTGATAGGCAGATTATTGATGGAAACCTTGAATCGATTAAAGTATTGATAGGCGGTTTGGGTCAAACGGTCTCAAATTGTTTGGAGACCCAAGCCTAATCGGTTTCAATACGTTCTTTCTTAAATGGTTTCAAGGGCAATGTGCCCAAATGGTTTCAAACCATTTGAATTTTTTTGAAAGACCAAGACCGTTTAGGGTCTAAGTAACCAAAACCATTTGAGGTTCAACATGGTTAATCCATTAGGATATCTAATGTAATTGAATATTTAATTGGTCAATCCAATTGGATACCTCATGTAATTGAAGGTTCAATTGATCAAATCTTCTAGACATCCTAGAAGAGGATGAGAGAGTGATTCGGACATGAAAAATAATCATGTAGCAATCAAGCCTAACACATTCAAAATGAGTGAGGTATACAATTAGGGTATGATCCTTGAGGAAGAGATCATAAAACCCTAATTGAGTTAATTGATGAACTGAAACCCTAATTTAGGGCAATTCCGAGTGAAACCCTAATTTAGGAGGATAATGTGATATGAATTTAGGGTAATGATATGAGTAACCCTAATTCAGGGTATTTTAATGATAAACCCTAATTGTGGGTTATTGAATATAAACCCTAATCTAGGGTGATGAGATGTGAATAGTAAACCCTAATTCTGGATTATACTATATAGAGTGAAACCCTAATCTAGGACAATGAAAAGATGAATCATTGGTCCTAATTGAACAAAGGGGATGAGTAACCCTGATTCAAATGAAATAGGAAACTCTAACCCTGGTAAGGGAATAGTGGTGTTACTTTGGAATAGCATGGAACTAAAACATGATTGATATATCTGTTATCATATGTTCTAACCATGCAGGTATCCTAAGATGATGAACATAGCCAGGTATGAGATATGATACTTTATTTATTGAAATTATTTATTGGGCCTTGTGTTCCATACTATGACTTGTTGCTTAGTAAGAGGTAACAAGAGAGTTAATGGGCCTCAAGTGCCAGATAAGATGCTTGTGTAGCAAGTGTCATGTGTACCTTGGTCAGATGACCTGAAGGTGATGGTTACCTGAAAAAGTGGTAACAATGCTCATTGATGAGCTAAGGGTTTGAATACCCAGAACCATATGTTTATGGCATTGAGTTTGAAATGAGGGACTGAAATCCCAATGTCTTTTAAAGACTGAGAAGTAACTGATGAAAACAGTACATGTTTCTTTATAGCATTTTGTTCTAATAAGTTATGTTTGAAAACTTGATTGATGCTAAAAGAATATGATAATGTACTTAAATAATCAAGTGAAAACTATTCATGTAGTGCTCTGACCATAGATCCATCATTGTCAGTAGTTGGTGATGGTGAAATAGGTTTTCCTATGGGATCTCCTGGAGTTCGCATATTTTGAATACGTGGGGGTCAATGGGCAAAAATATCCTTACGTCCTAATGGGGGAATTGATGGAAGGTAAACATTTAACCTCTCAATCCTTCATTGTATGTTCCGGGATGGATGAATCACTAATCTCCCGATGATGTTAATGCCAGATCGATGGACGTAAACACAAAATCTCTCGATTGCGAAGAGAGTACAACCACCACTATAACTCTATAGAGAAGATGCCACTATACCCTGGCAAGCTATGTAGTAGAGACACTAGATGTCCTGCATGTGATCTCATACTGACTGAGATGTGGGAAGTCATGGAAGTCAGATCTTCCACTAACTTTGTATGGTACCGATTTCGACTTCACAATGGTCGGTTGGAGTATGAGCAGTATACCTCATCTCCTCAGAGCTTAAATATGTTTGAAAAATGTAATCAGCTGTGTAGCCTATTTACATAAGATTGAAATACGATCACCATTGGTTGATGATTATCTTCCTTAGCATGTCCTAGATACATAAATGTTACTTATGTTCTTCAATTCCATATTGAATAAGAGACATGCTTCCTTGTCAAGTTATAGCTGAAATACTTGAATAGGAATGTTTCTCTAATCTGTATAGATATAGATTTATCTTCCATTAAAGTATATTATCCCACTGCTCAGTTCATTTCTATTAAACTGCAATAATAATGTTTTCGGCGGAGAGTTATATCTCTCTCTGGGGCAATTGTATAATTGTCTCCCCCCCCGTGGGATCCAACGTTTTTAGGTAGACGTCGACAACGAGGCAGAAACTTTGTAGCAGGGGAAGAGCAGCAGCAGCAACAACAGGGACATCAGTAATCCTACATGTGGAAATATTGGTTGTCAAGCTATGCCAATAGAGTCCTATGTGTCATCTCTTTACTCTCAGGTCCTAGGAGTCAGTAGATAGTGTTTTTATAAATCGATTTGAGATTTTGGTTTGATGCTTTGAGGATTTTGTTACTTGTGCTGTTTAGCAAAGTAATGATGTATATATATATTCCTTAAGAAGAGATGGTACATGGAATGTACAATGTCGACCAGTATGTAAATATAATATTGTGGTTCTGGTTTAAAGAGTTTTCCTGAGAATGGATCTCTGTGTAAAAGTTTTTGATTTTTAGTGATTTTTAGTAATCCACTGCAAACGATACACTTCCGCATTAGTCAGTCTCGTTGTTTGGTTAAGACTGGTTTGTACATCACATTTTGTTCTCATTTCGTTTCTATTATAGTTCTTCTTTGAGAACAAGGAACCAAGAACAGAGGTCGTTTCATAGTCACTAGCCAGACTCTTCAGATTCTTTCTTTCCTAGTCTATGGCATCCCTTCTCTTTTCCTTTGCACTCCCTTTAATATCCATGGCTAGAGAGTAGTTTCCCTATCTTGGTGAGGGGAGTAGCCCCTTAGCTAGTATTACTTGAATTGATGTTTTATATGGTTCCATTAGGATAGATGGTTTTTAAGTTTAAAAATCGTCGATTTTAATGAAGTGATCGCTCGTTTTATCGAATGTTAATCTTGGATAATGCGACCGTGAAACCCAAGATTTAAAACAACTAAACCATTTTCATAGGGATTTGAATGAAACCTCGGGCAAATCCCCATTGAGATGATAGGACTAGGATACGTGAATGCCTGACCAATGGGTTCACATGGATTTCATATTTTGTAATCCATTCTCTAATGTTTTACATGCCCTCTTTTTTACTATTTTGACTATATGATCTCCATCGATCTTGTTTTCACATTGTCTATGGTGGTGAAACCCATAAGCCTCGATATTCCTTCCATATGATTTAAACCACGCTTTCTTTGATCATTTGTTTCCATCACTTTCTTTACTTCTTGCCTTTAAATTTAGTTCTTAGAATAATTCCCTTTAATTGTTCTTCATCTAACCTTTCTCTTTAATTGTTCTTAGAGTAACTTTTCTTTATTTGTTCTTAGTATAGTTTTATTTCATTGCACTTTAATTTCTTGTTTATTGTAATCATCAACCACAAACCCTGGGATTTACTTTCTACATTCTTTTATTTATAAGTATTGGGATAAAACAAATGAATCTTAAAAATGATATCTTGTAGGATCGACCATTCTATACTAGCCTTATCGGTAAGTAAAAAAGGATTAAACTCAAGGATAATTTATCTTAGTGAATTGGTGTGCAAAACAACGTGTATCAATGACATTTATATTAACATTGTTTTGTTTTCCAAGTATGAGAGGAAAGATATTATTATATAGATTACAAACACAAATAGGCTCATGCAAAGGAAGAGAGTAAGATGTGGTGGAAACAACATGCATAGTTGAGGAGATTGTTAGGGGTGAGGGAGATGGAGTGACCATGATCAGGAAGGACAAGAAGATATAGATAAAGAAAAAGATAAATGATATATCAGTGATTGAAAAAGAACTGTTGGTGTTAGTGTGACTATGGTTTCAGTTTTTTAGTTTGGTCCTGTGTTTGGTTGATGTTTAATCTAGTTATGCTTGATTTTTGAAAATGAACTATGGGTGTTAGTGCTTGATTGACTATGGTTTTAGTTTTTCAGTTTGATCAAAAAAGAACTGTTGGTGTTAGTGATTGATAGTGTTTTCTTTGCTTAATAAGATTATTAAACCTTAATATGATCATTTTATGCACCTTAATCACATGTGACAAGCTTGTGTTTTTAGTTTGGTCATGTTTGGTTGATGTTTGATCTAGTTATGCTTGTCTTGGTCCAAGTTGCAATTTACCCATGTTGAGGAGTTTATCTTGCAATTTGTCACATGTAGGTTGTGCCTTTTATGCCTTAGCATCATGAGAGAGAATGATGCTTAGGGGCGCCTTATTTGGACCTTGGTTGATGAGGTCGCATCATGTGTTTTGAGCTAGGGTTTCATGGATGCTTGTGTTGATGTGTGGCATCGACCATGTGTGTTTCTTGAGTGTAGTGACCTATGTGTGTGTTTTCCTATTGAACTTCAACCGAATCCCTTCCTTGGTTGTGTCTTGTAGAAACCTTGATGCCTAATTCTTTGTGTTGTTTGCTAGGGTTTGCTCATGTGGAGATGTGTTGTGACCTTTATTGGTTGTGTTGCGACCTTGGCTGGTTGTGTTGCAACTGATACCTAGGGTTTTGCTTTGACCAAAATGAGGTGAGGCCTTAAATGGTAGCTACACCACATAGATTTTAATGATCCTCTTTCATGTGTATTTGCATGGCCGTGGCATTGAGGGATGTGTGTCCTTTTGGTGCTCTAATATCTTGACACCTCATGATCCTTACCTCCCTCCTACCCTTGAGTATATAACCCTCTCTTTCACATGCAAGTATTCCCTATGGATCTCTTTTTCCTCTCTTCTTGCTTGAGTACCGCCTTGAGCTAGGTCGAGCAAGAAAAGACATTGATCTTGGAGCTTTGGTGGCCGATCACCTTTGCATATGGTGATCTTGGGCTTGATCATCTCTCTTGTGGTGATCCTTGGTGATCTTTGATCTTGGTAAGTGGTTCTATCTCCTTGATCTCATTATCCCTTTGGAACCCTATTTCTTTATTCTTCTCTTGGTCCCAGACTATGGTTCTACCATGGTGGTTGTCTTGAGGAACTTCTCTCCTTAGAGGTCTAGATCCATGTTTTTCCATGGGACTACCTAAAGATATGAAGTTCTCCTTTTTCTTCTTTCTTCTTACTTGTTCAGCCTAAGTTCTGTGCTTCTTTCTTCTTGAGCTTTCCTTTATCCTTCGTGTGTTCTTCTCTTCTTGAGGTGACCTTGTTGTCCATGGAGTTGATCAAAGTTTAGAGTTCCTTCTTTCTCTTAGAGCTCGTGGCTTTGAATCTTGATCTTCATCTTAAGGTTGGTTATATAACTTTCCCCCTTTCTATTATTGCATCATATTCTTGCTAGTATGCTATTTTTTTATATCTAAAACATGTTCGTAAGTTGATGGATAATTCTATCTTGTTATAGGGTTTAAGATTTTGAAGTATTCTTGCATAGGTTGCTTCTTCTCTTAATCCTAATTCATGAATCTAAACTCTTAGTGATGATGTATGTTGTTGATCTTACATGCACTTTCTGTGTTGGTTTTGTTACCATGTTTATGGTTTGGCCATCATGTAGTAGAGGAAGGTTTTGGTTCTTGTGTACATGTGCTAAATGATGATTTTCTCTCCTCTAAGCATGGTTTCCTTGCTTGTTTTTGGCAATGATCGTTCTTCGGGTTTTGATGTTAATCATCTTGATGAGGTTTCACCTTGGTGACACTTGAGTTCTTGATGTTGAGTGTTAGATTTGGTCAAAATTATTTCCTTGGTTCCATGGAGTTGTTTTGATCATGTTGATGGTGTGCTAGGGTTTTGGTTTGGTCACCATAATCCTAACCCTAAGTCACTATGGTCGCTATACAAGTTGTTGTGTTGGTTGAAACATGTTGATCTTTGTGTTGGATGCTACACTTGGTTTTAGAATGAGGTTTCTAGATATGAAATCTTGTATGGGTCTCTACATATGCTTTATGTGTTGGTCGATATCCTTGGTTCAGATGTTTGGTCACTACATGTTTGAGGTCACTACACTTGGTGTGTATAGTGGGTGCTACACCTAGGGTGGGGAACCTGGTTTGGTCACTACCTATGGTGATGTGTTGCAGTCACAAAATTGTGCTGGCCTAGTGTTGTGGTCGCTACACTTGAGACATGTGGTCACTATAGTTTGAGATATGGGTGGTCTCTACACATGGTCTAGTTTGGCTGATAGCTACAGATAGATTTTGTCTTGTATGGTCGTTACATAAGTCTTTCTTGGAATGATTGATTAATCATAATAATAATGATGCAACCCTAATATGCTTAATGTATGTGGTAAGTGATGTATCTAGGGTTTTGATGTTGAGTGATGTCATAGAAACCCTAATCCGCTGAACCCTAATCATCCATCTATGGAACCCTAACCCTAATTTGGGCATATAATGTAATTGCTTATCTTTCTTGAAAGGATTAACATGTTATGATCTTTTCTCTCTCCTACTTGTGTAACCCTAATGTTGCAGGTTGAATGTATTACCATAGATGGTGATTGGTATATATATCATATATGATATAAGGTGATGATTATGAGCCTCGATGAGGCATGATAAGATAATTTTGTTATGTCAGAACTATATGATTTGGTCTTATGAACTGGAAGAGGCTCGATGCATAATGTGAGGTAATATTATCTAGTGATAATCACAATGGCCTTGTACGGTAGTGGTATCTTGAGATGATGTGACAAGTACATATGTTATAACCTCATTTTTGCTTGTATGAATTTAAATGCAAATTTTTAAATAGAAAGGCATTGAATGGAAAATTGTATGGTTTGTTTTCAAAGAATGAATTCTTTTGCAATATTTCCTTGGATGAATGATTTCGTGATTCTTACTGATTAGATAAGTCCAATAATGATAAAAGAGAAAAGAGATAAAAGAAATCTCATAATAAATAAAAGGAAAAAGAAATAAGGGATAATTGTGTGCATATGAGAGAATTATGTAGAATTCTCTAGAAAGTGGTATGGATGACCACTATTGGTTAAGTTCCATTTCTTTTTTGTTGTAATGATGAAAGAAATCAAAGTAAAGAAAATACAAGAGAAAGAAAGAAAAAATATGAATTTTAATTGCATATTATATTCCTTTTGAGTGAATGGCTTGCATATGAAGAAAAGACTTCTATTTTTGAATTTTGGTCCCAAACTTTGCACACAAGTAAATAAATCATTAAAGTGATTCCCTAAATTTTGGGATTAAAAGGATGTGTGGTTTGGGAGATATGGATTTTTGAAAAAATATGTAAATGTGGATAATACAAATAGAAAGTATTAAATGTCACATTATTTTGATTTCTATTGGAAATATAATTTCTTGACACGCATGATGAGGGTCGTTAGATCTGAGATCCAAGGTGGAGGGGTTATCCCTTACCTCCAGTCAAATAGGCAAACCCAAGATAGAACTGAGATGTTTGTCAATCAATTTTCCTCATGACTCTCTGCACAAGCAAGTCTGGAAAGAGTTCTAATGGATTTGGGGGACCAAACAGAGTCGACCTACCATGGGTTTGCCCTAGGATTTAGGTCTCTAGAAGATTCCCCTAACCTGTAGCCCACCATGCTTGACCCTCAAGTATAAATAGGGAGGTAGAGCCCTTCTGTGAACTAACACTTTGTCTCGCGAGTATCTACAAGACCAGACGAACTCATCCCTATGATCAATTTCATCGTAAGGCTTGACCTTCACCCCTATTCTCGCCTTTACCCTCGCTGGAGACTCTCCTCGTCACCCCAATGACTCAGACCACCATTGGTGGAATTGAGACCACAGTCGAGTCTGCCGAAGCAAGACGAAGGTGGTCATGCTCCCAATTATTGGTCAGGAAGGTAGGAATGAGAATTCAACTCTTTGGTTGAGTGGGTGGCTCGCATACAAAGAAGAACTAGAAGATGATGACTTGCAAATTGACCGATTTGCCCGCCTCTTGTTCAGAATAGGTAAGGGTATTACTGCCCTTTTGCATCTCTTTTTTCATTACTAAGAAAGTTTCCTTGCAGGCCTAGGTGTTTCCATGGCACGAGCCTATTGGATCAGGCCTGGCCCTACAGGCATGGTAAAAAATAGCTTAGGTAATTAGGTGGCGGCTCCTGATTGGTCTGAAAATGATTTTTCTTATTAAAATCATAACTAATGATAGGGTGATCAGATTAAGACAAATAATTTATGGATTTTGATCAAGAAAATCCATAGAATATGTTAAAAATGTATTCAAGGCCTAAATCTACTTGCAAATTGAAAAGTATGTAAAGGTGCTACCTTTAATGGCTCTGAATAAATTTAAAACCATATGTTTGAATATTAAAAGATATTATGGTGTTCCTTGGTTGTTATTAAGAAAAGTTTAGCTCTTTGACTTAAAAGATGGATGAGATTAAATCAGTTGATAATTGTGCATAATTTACCTAATTAGGGTTCCATAATGATAAAAGTGCATTAATGGATTTACCCTAATTTTGATAATTGTAAGATTTAAGGGTTTTAATTGTGGAAATCAAACAAGAAGATGTGAAAATGATTTTCTTAAACTAATTTGCGAAAAATGACCCTTAATTTGGATAATTTGAGTAGATAGGGTTTGTCTAAGTGGAAAAAGTGGTTGTAGGGTTTGTGGATCTAAAAAGGGTAAAATTGGAAAATGAAAGCTTAAAAACCAAGAAACCCTAAGGAAACCCTAAGAAGGCTTAGAAAACCTAGAATAGAATCCCAAGTCACTAAAATATGTTCGGATGCGATTGTAACCATTAGGTGTTAGATATGCTTTTTAGGATCAAGATTTGCTTTATTTATTGCTTGGCTTGGTTGATTTGAGTTCTTGGTTGGATGAGATACCTTGATTGATTTTGAGACTACCAAATTAGGTATGTGGTTACACTTATGGATAATCTCTATATTTTCATGGTGATTTTTGAGTTTTTATCGATTTCTTGAAATAAAATGCTTGGATGAACTTTAATTCTTACAAACTATAAAGTGACTATGATTATCATCTTATAATAAAACTTGCTCGAACCTGCATACCAGCTCTGGGATATATGAATGAAAAGATGAGTATAGTCATGATGATGAATAAAGGACTAAGCCCCAGTTTGGGATGGTTAGACCAAGCCCCACGTTGGGAACGTCATAAGTGGTCAAGCCCCAGGTTGGGAAGACCTAATGGCACCTAGCTCTAGATTGAGAGGTGACCAAAGAGGTACCTAGATCCAAATTGAGAGGTAGCCTAATGTCTATTGTAGGGACAAAACCCCATGAGAGGGTACACCAGAGGTTAAGTAAAAATGGTTGAGAAGTTATAAAGAAAAAGTTAATGTTGTTTGTAATAAGTAATTCTTGGGATTATGTTGTCACAATTATCTACAAATTTGTTATTTCCCCCCACATACCAGTATAATTCATTATTCTGACCGATGTTTTCTTTGTCAGTGTTTTAGGGTAATATGCAGTTAAGTATATGAAAAGAGAATTCTCAATAAAAGGTGATGTAGAAAAAGAACAATGCAGCCTGGGAGGAGTGGTTGAAGTGACGCAGCATGGTGTCCCCTCATGAAGGGACCCAGGTTCAAAACCCAACGACTACCTCTGAAATGGTACCCGTCATGTAAGCCGGCCAACTGTGCACTTTAATAGGTTCCATAGTGGGTAGGGCGCCTGGGGCCCCAGAGGTTTATGCTATCAGGGGGCCCACAAAAGTGGTGCTTCTACGGGGGTGGTTCTCTCGATAATTAAAAAAAGGCAAAATAACGTTTGGAGTATTATAGTTAGTTCTTTGGGTAAAGTTCCAAACTCCTATTTATTTAAGGTATTTGAAAAGAAAAATTTTATCCTACTTCAAGCTTAATTGAAGGTTGCTGAGGGGTGGGGTCCTATTTGAAAAGAAAAAATTTATCCTATTTATTAATTGTTTTTTATTTTTTCCAAAACCATATAATCTTATTTTGGGATAATGTCTCTAGCTTCTTGTCCTTCCTTAATTGAAGGTTGTTGAGGGGTTAAGTCGTTACATTTGGTATCATAGCATGGTTTTACATATGATCACTAATAATTATTAAATTTTACAAATTCTTTAGAGACCAAGGGAGTTATGAAACAATTTTCCAAGGATGGAGGTGTCTAGAAAAGGACCACGATCCAGGGGCTGGCAAGATTTTCCTCCACCCCGCTAGTCAGTTTACAAGGACTCTTAGAATCCATGTGATTGGCTGGCCAAACTCTAAGGATTTGACTCGAAATAAGATACCTCTAGGTCTTCTCATCTATTTTCATTCCTTCATTACCCCTTTTTCACTGGAGAAACTTTAAGTGCTTAGGGTTTTCTCTCTCTCCACCTCCTCCTGAGTTTTGAGGTTAAGAATGTTAAGGATTAAGGAATCCTCTGCCAAATAATAAAAAACATGTAAGAAAGATGTCATGGACATAACTTTTAATGATATATAACTTAGACTGAGTTTGATTACATGCTTATGTACAACAACATGGTCCGTGTCAAAACCGTCATCATCCCCGCTGACACCTCTCAGGAGAGCGTCGAGGTTAGGCTCTCTTGTAGGAAGAGAAGGTCCCTGGAGAAAAGGAGCAGAGCTATGGAGGAAGAAGCCTCCAGGAAGAGGAAGAGACCTGATGCATCCTCCGAGGATGATGTCAGACCCAAAACCCATTCCCTTTGACAACTTGAACAAATATGATGATCAAAAGAAGGAGCCAATGGTGGAAGATGAGCCCAAGGTTGACCCTACAGTTGCTTCTGGGCCAATTGTAGTAGTCCATACTCCCAATGACCTCCGGATGGAATTGTAGAAGAAGTTGACTGAGGCCATTAGTACCTTAGCCCTCAAGGACATAGCCAAAGGAGAAGATGGACAACCACTACCAGTTCGTCCATGACTTGGAGCCACCATTTTGGACTTCCTGAAGCTAAACATTGAGAAGTTCTAGGGGGAAGACAAGACCACAGTGGTCAAAAAATCCGATGCCTGGATTCTAGCGGTGGAAAATGGTTTCCACATGCTGGAAGTGCAGCCAAGCAAGAATATTCCATTTGCCTCTCATCTACAGGAAGGAGCAGCTAAGATCTTATGGGAGAACCACATCATGGGTCGAAACTTAAAGGAAGACTCGATGGATTGGACCAACTTCAGAACCATCTTCTCATCCAGATTCATTCCAATCTTAGTGAAGAAAGAAAAAGAAAGGGAGTTTACCAACCTGATCCAAGGTAACCTATCTGTCATAGACTTTGGCTGCCAGTTCTGCCTCCTAGAGCGGTTTGGATACATGATGGCCTAGAAAAGAGGGGTGGACCATTTTGTCGAACGTCTACACCCATCCATCAAGCCTCATGTGATGGAGAGCAAACCAACAAACTTCACTGACACCTACAGCACTACCCTATCCCTGGAGAAAAAGGCGATGGTTGCTCAAAACCCATCCAAGGGGTACTTGGGTTACACTGAAGGTACTTCTGGCCCATGGAATGACCATAAGAAAGGACAAGGATGCAACCATGCCAAAGGAAGACATGGAGGCAAAGGGAAGCCCCAAAATGATAATCTCCACTTGAGGTGTCACAACTGTGGAAGGTCATACCTTGGTGAATGATGATTTGAGAAGAAGGTGTGTTTATGTTGCCTGCAAGAGGGACATTTCCAAGCAAACTATCATTTTCCTGACCTGTGAGGTCTGGGTGCTTTAGCAGCCCAGTCGGTAGTAGCCCAGCCTATAGCAGCCCAACCGGAAGCCTCAGCCCCACCTACTAGAGAGCGAAGACAAGCTCGTGTTTTTGCCATCGACAATGAAGAGGCTCAATCTAATGTTAATCGGTTGATAGAGGGTAATAACCCTTAGAGTTTTCTTTCCTATTTAAGATAAGCATGCAGTAGTCTGACATGTTATGAAAAACAATGTAGGCATGCTTGAAGTCATGGGACAGTGTAAAAGATATTTTTGACTCTAGTTCTACTAATACTTTCATTTTGAGAAATCGTATAACTATGATTTGTTTTGACATCAAGGATTTAGGATATATTTTGGATGTCACAATCCTGAGTTGTCAAATCTTTACATCTCTTTTGAAAACTCCAGTGATACTTGTTAAGTAAATGCATCATGAGTTCCCTATAGATTTTATCCTCCTTGACATAACGAATTTGATGTGGTCATTGGTATGGATTGTCTTTATACTTACAGGGAAAATATCAACTTTAGGGAAAAGAAAATAATAATGAGACTAGGTCATCCACTGTTCACTATTAGAGGTAGGAATGATGCTACCACCAGCCTGTATGTGTTAGTCTTGAAGGTAGAGTGGATGATAACCAAGGGTTCTCAAGCTTTCCTAGCAGTAGTTACTAAGTTGGAGCCTAAGGTGCAACCCCTAGAAGAAATAGAGGTAGTCAGGGTGTACACATATGTGTTCCCAGATGATTTTCCTGAGATTCCTCCTGAGAGAGAAGTAGAATTTTCAATAGAGCTAGCTCCCGAGACAAACCCTATTTCTAGGGAACCTTATAGGATGGCCCATGTTGAGTTGCTTGAGTTGAAAAAGCACCTACAACAATTGCTAGACAAAGGTTTTATCTGACCTAGCACATCACCATGGGGAGCACCAGTCCTCTTTGTAATGAAGAGGATGGATTTCTCAGAATGTGCATAGACTACCAAATGTTAAACTAGGCTACCATTAAGAACAAGTATCCTTTACCCCATATAGATGACCTATTTGACCAACTTAAGTCTTCTTGAATCTTTTCAAAAATTGACCTGAGGTCTGGGTACCACTAGTTGTGAGTCAGGTGCGAGGACATCCCCAAAACTGCTTTTTGAACCCGTTATGGCCAATATGAGTTTGTGGTTATGCCTCTTGGGTTGTCAAATGCCCCGAGAGGGTTTATGAACCTCATGAATAGTGTGTTCCAACCTTTCCTTGACTCATTTGTCATAGTGTTCCTAGATGACATCTTGGTTTACTTCGATGACCTAGAACAACATTGGAACCACATGGGTAGAGTCCTTGATATTTTGAGAAAGAAAAAGTTCTATGGGAAATTCTTGAAGTGTGAGTTTTCAATAGACCGTGTCATGTTTCTTAGACACATCATATCCGGAGGGACCATCTTAGTGGATCCTGCTAAAGTGTCAGTCATGTGAGATTGGCCCGCACCAAAGAACCCTTCTAAGATTCAGAGCTTCTTGGGATTGAACGAATATTATTGGCACTTCATAAAGGATTTCTCAGAGATTGCTTTTCCACTCATCAAGCTCACTTGGAAGGATGAGAATTTTGTGTGGTCAGACTTATGTGAATCTCACTTTCATGAGTTAAAAGAAAAATTGAGCACAACTCTAGTGTTGATTCTATTGTCAGGAAATGAAGTTTTTATGATCTTCATTGATGCATCGAAGATGGGGCTTGGATGCGTGCTAGAGAAAACCAGACATGTTGTTGCTTATGCCTCCCGACAGCTCAAGCCCAATGAAGTGAACTATCTGACACACAATTTAGAGTTGGTTGCGATTATACATGCCTTGAAGATTTGGTGATACTATCTGTATGGAGCCACTTTTGAAATCTTCACCGACCACAAGAGCATGAAGTATCTACTGACTCAGAAGGACCTAAACCTGAGACAGAAACGATGGATGGAGTATATGAAAGACTATGATTTCACCATCACCTATCACCCTGGAAAGGAAAATGTTGTAGTAGATGCTCTTAGTCAAAAATAACTTAGGTGTGCAACTGTCTTTTCTAGCTAGTGGAAAGGATTGGAAGAGTTTGCTAGGTGGACTCTGCATCTGTTAGAAGATTGGACTGGAGTGGCTAATATCCAGATAAAACTAGTCCTGTTAAACGAGTTGGTAGCTTGCCAGTTAGCCATCCTAGAGCTTGGCAAGATGAAGGGTTTGTTAGAGAAACCTCAGACCCATCTCTCAGTGGGAGTAGATGGTGGAATCTGCTACAAGAGTCGTATTTGGGTTCCTAAAGATTCACCTTTCAAGAATCATATCTTGCAAGAAGCTCATGGTTCTAAGTACACAGTACACCCTGGCACTACCAAAATGTTTAAGGATTTGCAACAACACTTTTGGTGTCCTAGAATAAAGAAAGATATAGCGGCATAGTTGGCCAGTTGTCTCACATGCCAAATGGTGAAGGTTGGACACCAACGACCCAGTGGATTGCTATAGTTGGTTAAAATCATCAAGTAGAAATGGAAGCAGATCACCATGGACTTTGTGGTGGGTCTCCCCAAGACCAAGAGAGGTCATGATGCAATATGGATTGTGGTAGATTTCCTTACCAAGTCGGAACATTTCCTTGCCCTAAAGACCACTGCAAAAGTAACAGATCTAGTTGAGCTTTATATGAGAGAGACAGTATGACTGCATGGTGTTCTGAGTTCAATTATTTCTGATCGTGATCCAAAGTTCACTTCCATGTTGTGGAAGCAAGTGTAAGAAGAACTCGGCACTAGAATAAAGTTTAGTATAACTTATCACCCCCAGACTGATGGATAGTCAGAAAGGGTGATCCATACATTATAGGATCTGTTGAGAGCATGTGTGCTCGATTGGGGTGGATCATGGGAGCAGTAGCTGCCCCTAGCTGAGTTTGCTTACAATAATAACTCCTAGGCCAATATCAGGATGCCTCTGTGTGAAGCTCTCTATGGGAGGCTGTATCGATCACTACTTCATTGGGATGATGTCGATGAAAGGTTGTTGTTGAGGTCAGAGGAACTAAAGTTGTATGATGACAAAGTCACTCTGATCAAGCAAAGGCTGAAGAGAGCCCAGGATCGACAAAATTCATATCCTGATGCAAAGCGGACTGACTTGCATTTCACTGTGGGTGAACACGTGTTTCTAAAAATCAAACCCCTCTGAGATTTAGCTAAGAATAGTGAAAAGTTGAGTTCCCAATACACAAGTCCTATAATACAGAATTGTATCCTATCAACTTTATGATATCATCTTCATATTGAGATTATCTTAAAGTGTGTCAGATTGAATTCATTGACATTATGATTTGAAGGTGCCCTATATGGTATGAATCGATAAATGTGAATACCAAATTTGACTAGGTGTTGTTGCATTGAAGAGTATTCTAAAGGATTTCATTTTTGACATTCCACCTTGGAGTTTAGAATATAGTACCCTCATATATCTTCAATATATATATATTGGTAAACCAATTGTCTTCATACTTCGGATCTGACCTAGGTTCTTAACTTTCTAGCTCTCACACCTTGAGATTAAAGTTGTGTAAATTATCATTAATTTAGGAGTCAAGGTGAGCTATCCATGTGTTTTATAGTTGAGATCTCAAAATCTAAATATATCATACCTCCTAGTTGTACTCACTCTTCAAGGGGGTGAACTAAATAGATGGTCTTACAAATTTCTCTCGTAGTTGCCATCATGTAGGTCACTTCCTCACAGTGGATAATCATTATCGCCACCATCATAAATAAAACAACCTAATCCAGATTGAAATATTATTCTATGGAAATATTCTTAAAAAAGTGGAATGTCATCATGGGCTGAATAAGAAAACAAGGTGGTCCAACCAAGCATGTCTTCAAACTCAACTGTCATTTATACTAAAACCCTTGGTGTTCTTTAACTTCATGGATAAGTTCACCATTGTCTTAAATCTTTTTATGCAAAAGTTCCTCAACTAGTATTTCCACTAGATGAACCTAATGGAATGTAGGATTTCCTTGAGTAAGGGAAACTTTGTCAAGTATATTGGGTAAATCCATTTATATATTTGAGAAAGATATTAAAATGAGCTCAACATCAGGCATAATGGATCAGATATAAACATTTAAATATTCATGTGTGTACACTAAATGTGTGTCAAATTGGATTTCCTAAGTTGTTGAAGTCTTCAGTCAATTTAATTTTACATACTCTAAGCATGCTGAATTTTAGCTAACTAAACATCAAATCTCGATGGTGTTGTTGTGAACAATAGATGTGGTTCCTTTTTATATATTGGCATTGGGTTAGAAAAGCTTCAGACATGACATGATTTCTTTTCAATAGGTACATCCCTAAAACTGTCCTAAAACATTTGGTTATCTTGTTATTCCATACTATGCATGAGGGCCATGATTAGATCTTCATCATGAATGTATAGATCCTAGTCATGGAAGCTAGATGGTGAACAAATATTACCTTCTGATTTAGAATACATGAGCTCAAGATGTAACATTTGTATCATTAATGATAATTCTGGGATGAATGTGTGGTTGTCACGAAAATGTTTGTTACCCAAATCCTAACTCCAAATGACTACAAAGTCAATGGTGATAGGACCTAAGTGTCCATCCCTAGCATGGTATTATGAAAGTGTGAATGCAGAAGCATAAAGCTTATCATACATGAATAGATAACAAGATAAATGCACCATTCATGATCTCAATAATCAACAAGATGTATTAAGCAACATTATTTATTATAAGCTTTCAATTACACATTCAAGAGTACAATTTTGCAAATACGCTCATGTACACTATGGATCTTAAATAAGTACACCTAAAATAGCACACGAAGCCCATCTCTTCTATCCATCTCTGAACCTATAAAATACATGAAACAAGGTGGGTCAAGCACACAAGGTGTTGAGTACATGGCTAAAATATACATATACATATGCTTTTGCATAATTTGAATAGAGTTGCAGAAGTAAATGAGAAAGAATAAACAAGTTAACTATTTAAAAAAATGAGAGGCCATGTTTTATATCATTTTACTCCAATTATTGCAACAACATCATATATCATAAGGCCTTTGACTACTTCCCATCGAAAGAGTCGGTAAGGGTGCTCAAGATTAGCTAATCCATTTCTCGATATGATATGCCCTATCTTGACAACTCAAGTTGGATGCCCCGCCTCATGTCCTTACCTCGAGAATACAGGGAGGTGCACAAAGTTTTTATAATGGAGTTCCTATATTATGTTTGCAAGTTATGAAACAATGGCATGAGACAAACATCGAGTACAATACTAGTGTACTACATGGCAATAATGAGCAAACACACAAGCATACATATGAATCACATTTGAAGTAAGAAAGACATAGTCATATAATTATTAAAGTGTATACCTGACTCAGAGATCCACAACCTAACTTAATCCTTGATCATCTAGCCACAATCCACACCTGATTAACATTAAGATTACATATATGTATTAGATTCTCATCATTAACCCTAACTAGCATCATTTTAGGGTTTTAGCCAAATTAGGTTCAAGGTTGCTTCTTGGTACATTATATGATCTTTTATTGGTGTAGAGGTCATCAAGAGGGTGTGGTTCAAGTTTCAAGTCCTTTTGACATTCCATTCATTTTTTTGATCATATCAAGATTTAGGTCACTTACATTTCAAGGTGTAAAGACTCATAATACGGCAGGTTGGGCCATAGTCCATCCAGTCAAGAGGCCCAAAAATAAAAGATTGATTAGATCAGAAAAAATAGGACATAAGAATTATGTTCAAAAGTAAGGGGGTGTTCCTAAGGGTCTAGGCATCAGAAACCAACATTGGTATCAGCATACCCACATACATTCAAGCATGAACATAGTTCACATGCCATCAAGATTCAACATGTGACCTAAGTAGAACATACATAGACAATTCATAATTAGGGATAGATTATTCCATGATTTGATAGAGGAAGATAATAGAAAAGGATCCAAATAGCCATTAAGGTGCAAGAACCACAATTCAAGGCACCAAGGTCACATTTAGGCAAATAGGGTTACATACACCATTGAATCCACACATTGGGTGAGATTTGGACATTTGGATATTAAAATCATGGTGTTATATATTTTAAGGACATAAATCAATGTCATGCACAAGATAGGTCAACATAATACTTGAGGCAAGAGTATAACATGCATGCCAATAAAAGAAGTGTAACAATGCCTTTAGAGCCATATGAGTAAACATAGAAAAAGGGCACCTAGGGATGATATTTTAGTCAAGAAGGGACATAGATAACTGATTTTGAGGTTGATTAAGCATTATTCTATATTGAGAAGGATGATTATCAAGTTAGCACAGGTATATCATTCAAGTCCCAAACTAGGCACATGTGTACAAAAAGAGTCATTCATGAGCAATATGAGTTATTATGAACGTCAATTAACTCAAAGATGTATAAAAGATATTGATTTCATGGTTTGAGGTATATATGATCATCAAAGGTTCAAGCTCTAACTTAGAGCTGCATTAAATGTGTTCAATATAACAAAATATAGCATATTTGAAAGAAAAAAAATCGAAAACAATCAGCATATTTAAGATCTACAAATATATTCATTGTGTAAAGCTCGTCAAGCTAATGAAAATGGTATATTGAATCTCCTAGTTTGGACAAGGGATTTGGGAGATATTGGTTTTTTTAATATTTTGATGAAAACATTAGGGAAGGAGAGGAGGTGTTACATTTAATTGATGTGACACATGTAGTTGTGTGATCTCGATCATTTAGTTATGGATCATGTTCTGTCATCCTAGCGATGTGATTCATGTGGACTCTCTCCATCACCATGTGTGGTCGCGGGAGGTCTGAAGCCCCTTCCCACCGCCATAGGGGTTGAGTGGTTGCTAGCCAATACTCTAACATGACTATGTGCGGCTTGTGGGCGCACGCCACTACCACATCCCCACCCAAGCAGCATGGGCCTCTGCCGATGTGACTCTATTTTATTGGTGAGTCAATGCCCTCATGGATGGATGTCTTAAACAATTGGAGCCCTGGGCCGGTCAATTTTCGTATCAAGGACCACCAAACTACTTCGGAACCCTGCTCATGAGTTGCTGCTTCAAAGCATTGTGAGGTCACTAGAGATGGTTGTAGATGGGGGAAAGTAGCCCGCATGGAGCTAGAAAAGAGCTGGTAACGTCTTTGTTGTCCTTACAAACCTTCTGGGAGGTTTCCCTGGTGGTGAGGCTAGACGAGGGTGAAACCCCAACCCTAGTCCATGGTGGAGGCTAGGGTTGATGGAGGTCGAAGTCGGACATGAAAGGGGGATACTGTGCGGGATGGAGCAAAAGAAGAGGGGGAAGAAAGAAGCATGAAAAATGAAGTGATTTGGGATTTTAATTTGACAAACAATGGATAAATGAGGTTGATTAGAGGAGGTAAAGGTGGTGAGTAGAGCCATTTGTGTCGACCAAGTACAGAAGTAGAAGATAGTTCCCCAACTATAACACCTAGGCTCACTGCCCAAGGCTTTAGTAGGAATTCATGAATGATGATTGGCCCCACAGACCACCACTAGCCTTAACTATGCACTTTTTCCTCACTCATGCACAAGCTAGGATAAATTTCCCGACTTGTCACCATCCTTGTACTACTCCAAGATGAACACGCTTAACTATGGAGTGCCTTAGTGATGGGCTCCCTGAAAAGGAGGTGCACCTTGGTGATATGGATAGTCCAATCATTCATTTTAAGATCATTCTATCTGAAACCACAAATCCTGGTACGTTATAATCTCCCCTACTTAGAATCTTGATGTCCTCCTCAAGGCTCAACAATACGGCCTCATAATCTCTTCCCCATTTCAATCCAGACCCAGATTGGCCCATGGATACCCAGCTCCCAACCACAGCTACCAGCGCAAGGGTGGCTCCATCTCATCTCTACAGATAGCCCTTCCCAACTTGCTTGTATCACATGGCTCAAGACTGGTATGCCACATGTCCATGTGGGCCCCACCTACTATAGGGGAATTGGCTATGATACCATTTTTAATGCCTAGGCCCACGACCCAAGGCTCTAGAAGGGTTTCACAAATGATGTTTGGCCCCACAAACCACCACTAGCCTTAATTGCGTGTTTTTTCCTCACTCACGCACAAGCCAGGATAAACTTCCCGACTGGTCACCCATCCTAGTACTACTCCAAGTTGAGCATGGTTAACTATGGTGTTCCTTAGTGATGGGCTCCCTAAAAATGTGGTGCACCTTTGTGATATTGGTAGTCCAATCATTCCTTTTAAGATCACTCTATCGGAGGCCTCAAATCCTGGGGCGTTACAATCTCCCCCACTTAGACTCCTGACATCCTCGTCAAGGCTCAACTATACAGCCTCATAATCTCTTCCCCATTTTAGTACAGACCCAGAATGGTCCATGGATTACCCAACTCCCATCCATGGCTACCAGCGCAAGGGCGACTCCATCTAGTCTATGCGGATAGCCCTTTCCAACTTGTTTGTACCGCACGGCTCATGACTGGCATGCCACATGCTCATGTGGGCCCCACCTTCTAGAGGGTAATTGGCTTTGATACCATTTGTAAAGCTTGGGCTCACTACCCAAGGCTCTAGCAGAATGATGACTGGCCCGAAAGATCACCACTAGCCTTAACGACATACTTTTTCCTCACTCACACATAAGTCAGGATAAACTTCCCGACTGGTCACCCATCCTAGTACTACTCCAAGATGAGCACGCTTAACTATGGAGTTCCTTAGTGGTGGGCTCCCTGAAAAGGAGGTGAACCTTAGTAATATGGGTAGTCCAATCATTACTTTTAAGATCATTCTATTTGAGGCTTCAAATCCTGGGACGTTACACCAACCAGTGAATTTAGGGAGGAATATGTGGCCCAAAGAATGGAGGGCTGAGATCGCCATAAAAACAAACATAATTATGGATGACATAGCAAGGAGGGTGCCCCTTGTTGGGGCTCACACCCCACATTTGGCCCAATAAGGGTCAAAATCGAATTAATTAGATAAATCACTTGTAATTTGACCCAAACTTCAGTTGTGCATAACTTGGGATTTGGAGGTCTAATTAAGGTGATTTTTGTGTCATTGGAAGTCTCTACATAACACAATTCCTTAGATAGTAATGGTCATATTGATGATGAACAATATATCTTGCAAGATGGGGACCTATTAAGAAATGGTATTAAGTTCTAAAACATAAATTCATGTCGCATATGGTCAAATTGACCATTCTGTGACAAAACTGGAGCATCAACACACTATAAGTATTGATTTGATATTCAATTGTGAAGGTTGAGTCACCAATAGAGAGATAAATTTCGTGAGGTTAGAGAGATAAAGTCAGGTTATCACATCCTTTCCTACTTAAAGGTAATTTTTTTCATGAAATAGTTGGAGGTCGAAGTTTACATTCATTGTATTTAGGCACCCAATATTAGGGTCAAAGCATCCAACACTCTTGGGTGCATACTTAAATTGTCATCATCAAGGGTGCCTGTCCCAATTATATACACATTACCATTTGTTTTATCATGTTATTACATCATATTTGACATTAGGGTTGCATAACCCTTATCCATATCACATTAGGGTTTTCGTTCATGTAATCATACGAGTACAAGGTGTGTTATCAAAAGTTATGTTGTTGAGTTCTCAAAAGGACGTGTTCATCATCTTGATTTTCAAATGAGACATTCAAACGTGCATTTCATCATTATACCAGATTCGACACATGTTTTAGTTTTCCCCTAGAATTCTACCAACTCTAATCAATTATGTTCATTTTTTTGTCATGGGTCTGAAGATAAGCATTGTATTCACAACAATTCAAGCTAAGATCTCAAAACATCATCATATTGAGTTCATGACTTCATATCTATATCTTTTATGCAAGGTACGATTTCATATTTGGTCAAACTTATGAGGGTGGATTATTGTACATGTATCAAGTTTCAACTTAAGTGAGACTATTTCATGTATCAAGAATCATTTTATCAACTTTGAGGTTTCATATATATCTCTATAGTATATCAAAATATATCCACAAGCCCAATTCACTAGAGCTAATACATATCCATGTCCAACAAAACATGCTAAGGACAACCATTTACCCATAACAAAATTTCTACCCAACTTTCAAAAACATGGGAAACCACTAGATGTGCCTTGTACATAAGAACAACCATTTACCCTCACCTATATAACAAGTATCACATATTACATTTCCCCTTTCTCTAGGGTTAGATCTTTTCATAGTAAATCTAGGGTTCAACATTATCAAGGGAACCACAAACTAGGCAACTCAACTCATATACTTAGAAGTATTTTATCTAGGGACTCATAATCATGTATTTCATATTGCACATTTTTCAACATTTCACATATTTTGGAGTTTAAGTGCTCTGACCTTCTCCCATAGCGGGTCGACTCATATCAAGAGGTCAACCTTTTCATATGTCCCATGTTGGAGGTCCTCCTTTGTATAGATATTGAGGCCTATGTTGGCCTGAAACTATATATCATGTATCGTATCTCATTACATATAAGACTTAGGCACAAGAAAGCATGCCAACCCACTAGTTGTTCTTAATACATCAATCAAGTCGCATACACCATACATGGTTCTATATTATCTAGGGTTGCATGGTCAAACTTATCTAACATCAAACATGTTTGAAAATTCCCACATCAAATGTAGGTCATCTAGAAGCATGATCATTACATCAACATCAACATTGGCATCAAGATCAAGATTAACATCATCATCACCATGAACAGCATTGACGTGTATTTTACTACGCGCTTAAACGCAAGTATACGCGTCGAGTAATATAGGCCTTGTGAGGCCCGAGTCGAACTCAGGGATACGTGAATTATTGGAGACTTCTACTAACTAATCACAATCAGCTAGACCGATTAACAAAGTAGAATTTGTTGTTGAAATTAAAAGAAAATAAAAATGAAACAAAGAAAATAATCGATTAAAGGTTAATTTAATCAACTAAAAGGATATCTTTAGGATGGCGGTTTCACCGCGGGTCAACATTGTATTAGATTTCATATAATTCCTCACACTTCTCTCTCTATCCGGGTAGTGGCCTGAAATGAGAATTACCCACTGTCGTGGTGTAATTCACTACTTAGGTTTAGGTTGATTCCACCGTCGTAGTAATCATTCCCCTAAACTAAGCGCATTAGGATCGGTCCCTCAGTTCCCACCATTAATTTTACAACTCCTTTGTCAAGGGTTTTATTAATTAATGTAGAATTCGTTTCTTTTCAACCGTTAATCCTTCTGTCGAAGTGATTAAGGACATTAATTTACTATTATGGTGATCAAGCATAACAATAGCAATAGAGAAAACGAATTTATACCACGGATATGAGAGAAAAATATGAATTATCAATATAAAATCATCATACAATGTATCCCCGGGCTACTCCCGGTCCTAAAGATTGAGGGTTTTAGCCTCTCATGTTCATCTTACACAAATACATGGTAGAAATTGGGGAATTCATAAGAAAAACGTGAAATAGATGGGAAAACCCCTGAACGGAGAAGAACCGGTGGATCCTTGGCGTAGAACACAGCTTCCCCCGCCTGTCGGTGGTGGAAATTGTCTTCGGCAGCGTCCGAATCACCCGGTATGAGCTTCTCGGCCTCCGTTCTCCTTTCTCTCCTCCTCGGCACTCGTGCAATCCAAAAATCAGATCCCCCCCTTTGTCTGGGCGGCCGTCATTAGGTATAAGTCCCTAATTAGGTCGTCAAATAATGACAGCCGTCCGATTGATATCAAAACAGATCCAACGCATATCTGCCGGCGTCGATACCATCGACGCGGGTCGATGGTATCGACCCAGCGGATTAGCGGCAGCTTTCCTTTCTTTTATTCTGAGCGCCTGTGGTGATCTCGATACCATCGACTTGGGTGTCGATGGTATCGACTCCTTTAGCGTCGGTTGTTGTCGTTTAGCGACGCTGTAGCTCTCCTTGTGTCGATGGCATCGACATCCGTCGATGGTATCGACTTAATCCTCGCTAGCAGCCTGGAGACATCTCGATGCCATCGACTTGGGCGTCGATGGTATCGACTCTGTATTGCTCTTCTCGGCTGACAACCTGTGGCTTGGTCGATGGTATCGACACCCGTCGATGGTATCGACGGATGTAGATACTTGTTTTTCCTGAAATTGTACAACAAGACCAAATAAATCCACACGATTTATGATAAGATGATCAATAATGCTTAAAATAATGAAATAAAGGGGATTTGATATAAAATGATGGCAAAGACCAAATAAAGTGAATTATGCAATATTATCCATGAAAATGAGTAATTAAGGCACAAAACACATATGAAAAAGGTCTATAAATGCGACTCAAAATCATCGCATCAAACTCCCCTAAGCTTAAACATTGCTCGCCCTCGAGCAACTAATCCTTAGAATAAAATTGCGAATGTCAACTAACAATCAAAACACCAACCCACCTCACAAATGACTCCCACTGGACGTTCTCAAACCGGCCTACCCTAATCACAGAACAGTAATTACCCTATAGGCGACAATAACCATCAATAAAAGAAATTATCCTTCAAACTGATGAACACTATCACATAAGGCAGTTATCATAATAAAGTTCGCCGATTCAGCCATGGTGCATCTTGTGATCACCTACTCTACGTTGCTCGCCCTAACTACCATCTACATGGAAGCAGTTCTCCTGATAAACATGAGTGAGGAGAAAATCACGGTGGCCTACCAATCTGAGCAACGGGTGGATGGAATGGGTGGTTCATGGGAGAATTTGGAAGTATTACACAGTTTCAAAATGCATATAACAAAATGCCCTAAATGATGCAAATGCACATTAAGAATGCCCTACCGCCTAAAAGCGGGTGGAATGATGCATGCCCTAACCTTCTACCTCAAAATGAGATAGAAATCTACTCAAGCCACATCATGTACTCAATTCCCCTGTTATACAAGTGATATCATTCCTTTCTCCCTCTTATTCCATTTCCTTCTAAATTCTCTTTTTTTTTTTTTTTTAACATTTGTTCATATTTCCAGAATTTTTTTTTCTTCTGTTTTTTTTTCTTTCCAATTGGAGATCCTTGCTTTATTTCGAGGGTATGGAACAAATTAGATCACCTATTTAGGAAAACTGAGATACATGGTGTGCCTATGCATGAAAATCATGAAATTGTGAGTGCAACTACATGACATGCACCTAAAGGTAATGTGCATGTATCACTATATATTTTTTTTTATTATTCTATGCAAAAACATGAAAATAACAATGCAAAACCTATCTACATGCCATGCACGCAAAAGAAATTGAAACTGCACTTTACTTCCAATTCTTGGTGGATTATAGGAAATGGGGTGGAATGATCACAAGATTAAGTGACTGAACCTTAAAAGAAAATTATGTGTCCCTCCTTATTGACATGTGTAGTAGTAAAAAGGGTGCTTTCTCTTACATCTGATTAAGGTCTCATTACCATTTGATTAGGTTAGGCTCAAACAACCGTTACTATCCACTTTCCATGAGTCAAAGGGTGTGGGTATGACATATTGGTTCAAAGTTGACATAATCAATCATTTTCATAGAAAAAGTTCCCCAAGGACAACCAAGTAAAGCTATCCAAATGACACAGAAAATTTTTAAATTCCCTTAATTTCCCATGAAAACAGCAAGATGACAAATTTTAAGACATCCACGATTACACTAGATAGATGTGGATCCTAAATAAAAACTTAAAATTGCAAAAACAAATAACAAAGCAGAAACTAAAACAACTAAAGAAAAGATAAAAGATAGAGCTGTTCCAGCCACCCCCCTAAGCTTGAATCCGACTATGGCCTCATAGTCAAAAACCAACTTAAGGGTGGAACAGTGATACCCTGATCAATCTTGTGAAGGCGGTGGTGGGTAATGTGGTGCCGTAGGATCCCAAGACGGGTACTCCCCCTGGAAGCTTGGATCATAGTGGGTCCTCGGCGGAGGTTGTGGATAACCTCCAAAGTAGTCTCGACTCCAGTAGTGGTCGAAGAAGGGCTCCTGCTGCGTCTCTATCCGCTGCAACCGGTTGTGCATTTGTTCTTGGTTGGCAAGGATGAGCCGCTCGTTCTCGAACATAGCCCTTTGATTATCAAGCAACCGGCCCGTTGTCTCATGGATGCCGGTATACAAAGTCATATGCTGGTGCTGCGTCTGCTGGATGTCCTGCAGCATGGTATACATCCCTTGCATGGAGTAGGGATCCGCAGCTGGCTGTTCTTGCTGTGGTGATGGCGGCGGGGGCTGAGATGATGAAGATGCACCCGGATGCATCCTAGGACGCTTCCGTGGTGCCACGCGTGCTCGAAGAGGTGTGGAAGCCTCCTCGTCTTCCTCCGCCTCGCCTTCTTGGTCGTCACTTCCGCCTTCTTCTTCCGAGGACTCGATGGCTATGATGGGCCATCGGAAATGCTGCTTGCCCTCGATGTGGAAGACGTCGTCCGGCAGGGATGCCTCCTGGTAAGCTTGGTTGACGTGGCAATGAGCGTACGCCAACCCGTCCCGGAGAAGAATGAGGTTTGAACGGTGCAAGTGTTGCACGTTCACCTTACTCCGCGTAGAAATCGGAGTCATGGACTGAAAGTTCAGCCCCAAGTAAAGCGCCAACTTGGTGACAAGACCACCAAAGTGTATTGGAGCCTTCCTTGTGCTCCGCTTCACCGCCATGACGCGCTGTAACCAGAATGCTCCCCAGTTGCACTCTTGACGCTTCAGGAGGGCGTACAGAAAGAACAAGTCGCTCTCCTGAAACTTGCTCAAAGCAAGATCGCTCCGCCCGAAGAAGGTCAAGCTAAGCATCCTATGCAATACCCGGACGAACGGGTGTTCAAAATCAGCTACCGCGGCGTTGTGGTAGCTCACAGTCTTCCCTTCCGGTACCGTACAAAGCTCGGAGAAGATCTTGTCGTAGTCGGTGCGGGCGTCGGGACGTCGGTGATCGTGGCGGCTGTGGTTCCAGTTGAAGATGTCGTTGAACTGCTTCAACGTGAAGTTGTAATTGTTGTTGAATAGACGGAAGGTCACCCTCCCCTGGATCCACGTCTGGTCCGATGGTACCACGTCGTTTGGTACGACGCAGATATCAAGGGACGCCATGAACTCGGCCACCAGTTCCTTGTATGTGGGCCATTCGCCAAAGAACGGCTGCCCATCCGCATGACAGTCCATCTCATAGAAGCGACCGGTGTGCCGCGCTTGCCCGGCCAACACATAGGCCAAGTTGGCCTCGAATCCCAAGTCCCTGATCATGCCCCGGTCCACATACCGGGTGGCCTCGAACTTCCTCTTCATGATCTCCTCGTACACTTTCCTCGTGTCCATGTTGGCGTGAATAAGGCGTGGACGAGAGATAGAAGCTGTTGGAGGAGGAACAAACTCCTCGATCACCATTGGATGCGCGCTCGATGAAGATGCTCCGCCCGTATGCACCATGTTTGCGAGAAGAAGAGATTAAGAGAAAAGAGCTCGGTGAAGATGGAGAGAAAATCTCCGCTCGATGAAGATCTTTGCTCGGTGACGCTTCTCCGCAGGTGTAGAGGGCTCGGGGGAGTGCTCGACGCAATGGGGGGTACTTGCTCTGAGGGTGTGATGTCATATGACGTTGCAAGTCCCCTTTTATAGACTTGATCGGCGCCCCTGTTAACCCGTCGATACCATCGACGCGGGTCGATGGTATCGACACGTCTCGCGGGTAGCCGTCTCTGTCGCTGGCATCGACGGCTGACGTTTGCTGGATCGCGAAACCCGGATCGCTGACGAGTCGATGCCATCGACGGATGTCGATGGTATCGACGCAGCCCCCGGATCGCTGACGTGGCTGTCGCGGTCGTCGCCGATGTCTTCATTCGGATTGGTGACATGTCCGTCGATACCATCGACGAGTGTCGATGGTATCGACCTGCATTTGTTGCAACACCTCCGTTTCTGGCTCTCAACCTGTGATGATGTCGATACCATCGACGAGGCCGTCGATGGTATCGAGTTGACTGAGCAAAACTTGTCTGAATATCTCCAGAGATCTCGATGGTATCGACAGGGGTGTCGATACCATCGACTTTATCCTGGAGATCAACCTGTGACCATGTCGATACCATCGACGGATGCGTCGATGGCATCGACACAGTGCGATTTTTGCTGGTTGCAACCTGTGCCCAAGTCGATGCCATCGACTGATGTGTCGATGGTATCGACTCTGCCTAATCCTGCACAATTAACAAACGGATCAAGGTATCATTTTTAAACTAAAATATAAACGAATTAAAAACAATCTATCACTAAAATGAAACTAGCCTAATGTACCGTTGGTTGGGTTGCCTCCCAACAAGCGCCCTTGTTTAGCGTCTTAGGCTAGACGTCAGTCCTTCTTCTCATTCATGTATAAGTGAAATGAGTTTAACCTCATTCACTTTCCTCTTGTAATTCTCACCAAAGTATAGCTTCAAGCGCTGCCCATTCACCAAGAACGTGGTCTCTCCATCTCGCACGAGAATCGCTCCGTGCGGTCTCACTTCTTCCACCTCAAAGGGTCCACTCCATCGGGATTTCAGTTTCCCGGGATGCAACTTGAGACGAGAATTGAACAATAAGACACTGTCTCCTTTCTTAAACGTGCGTATCTCTATGTGGCGATCGTGGATCAGCTTTGTGCGCTCTTTGTAGATACGGGCATTCTCATACGCCGTCATGCGTAGCTCATCCAATTCATTCAATTCTAGCATTCTTTTCCTCCCGGCCTCGTCATAGCGCAAATTCAGCCTTCTTAGCGCCCAATGGGCATTGTGCTCCAATTCTACCGGAAGATGACACGCCCGGCCATACACCAACCTAAAAGGCGTAGTGCCTATAGGTGTTTTGTACGCCGTTCGATAAGCCCAAAGTGCATCCGGTAACAATGTACTCTAATTCTTCCGTGTAGATGCTACGGTCCTTTCTAAGATCTTTTTGATTTCTCGGTTTGATACCTCCACCTGTCCTTGCGTTTGTGGGTGATATGGGGTGCCAATGTTGTGTTTGACCCCATATTTCTTCAAAAGTGACGCAAATTTTTGATTTCGGAAGTGTGTGCCTCCGTCACTAATAATCATCCGAGGAATCCCGAACCTGCAGAAAATATTCTCCTTTACGAACCTGCAGACTACATTCGAATCATTAGTCCTTGTGGGGATTGCCTCCACCCACTTCGACACATAATCCACGGCAAGCAAAATATAAAGATTTGAATTTGAGGACACAAAGGGTCCCATGAAGTCAATGCCCCAAAGATCAAATACCTCGACTTCCTGAAACACATTCAGGGGCATTTCTTGTCTCCTTGAGATATTACCTGCACGCTGGCACGGGTCACACTGCCTAACAAAATCATAGGCGTCCCGGAACAAAGTGGGCCAATAAAGGCCGCTCTCCAAAACCTTAGCTGCTGTCCGTGAGCTAGCATGATGTCCTCCCGTAGGTGACGCGTGACAATGATGTAGAACACTTTCGTACTCTACCTCTGGCACGCACCTGCGAAGAATTCCATCCCTGCATTGCTTCAACAATATTGGGTCATCCCAAAAATAGTATCTCAATGAGTGGAAGAATTTCTTCTTCTCTTGATATGACCAATCTTCCGGGATGATTCCGCAAGCTAGATAATTTACAATATATGCAAACCATGGTTCTTTCGAATCAATTTTCAAAAGTTGTTCGTCGGGAAAGGTCTCGGTAATGGGTATATGCAAACCTTGCTCATCCACCCTCTCTAACCTAGACAAGTGGTCAGCCACCACATTTTCAATTCCCGACTTGTCCTTAATTTCAATATCAAATTCTTGTAGGAGCAAAATCCACCTAATTAGTCTCGGCTTGGCATCCTTCTTCTCCATCAAATATTTTATTGCGGCGTGATCCGTCCACACAACCACCTTAGAACCCACTAAGTATTGCCGAAATTTCTCAAAGGCAAAAACAACAGCAAGTAACTCTTTTTCCGTGGTTGTGTAATTTAATTGAGCATCATTAAGTGTTTTTGAGGCGTAGAAAATCACCGCAGGCTTGTTATCTACCCTTTGCCCCAAAACAGCCCCCACAGCATAGTCAGACGCATCACACATCAACTCGAAAGGCTTTGTCCAATCCGGCGTTTGCACAACCGGAGCCGAAATCAGCTTTTCCTTCAAAACCTCGAATGCGTGAAGACATTTCTCATTGAAATCAAAAACTGCGTCTTTTTCCAACAATTCCGATAATGGCTTTGCGATTTTTGAAAAATCCTTGATAAAACGCCGATAAAACCCAGCGTGTCCTAAAAAGCTTCTCACCCCTTTTACAGAATTTGGTGGGGGTAGCTTAGAAATCACCTCAATTTTTACGGGGTCTACCTCTAGACCCTTGCTAGACACCTTGTGTCCTAGCACAATTCCTTCTGTCACCATCATGTGACATTTCTCCCAATTGAGGACCAAGTGTGTGTCCTCGCACCGCTGCAACACCTTATCTAAATTATAAAGGCATTCATCAAAAGATGCTCCATAGACTGAGAAGTCATCCATGAAGACTTCAAGACACCGCTCCACCATGTCAGAGAATATGGCGAGCATGCAGCGTTGAAAAGTCGCCGGCGCATTGCATAAACCAAACGGCATACGGCGGTAGGCGAAGGTCCCATAAGGACATGTAAACGTAGACTTCTCTTGATCCAACGGATCAATAGAAATCTGGTTATACCCCGAATAACCATCTAAGAAACAAAAATGCGACCGACCGGCTAAGCGTTCCAAAATCTGATCAATGAATGGCAATGGAAAATGATCTTTCAGAGTGGCGGCGTTCAATCGGCGGTAATCAATGCATACACGCCACCCGGTTACCAGTCGGGTGGTGACAGGTTCATTTAAAAGATTGGTAGTGACAGTGATTCCCCCCTTCTTAGGGACTACCTGCGTGGGGCTCACCCACGTCGAATCAGAGATTGCATAAATGATCCCGGCAGCAAGCAACTTGATGACTTCCTTTTTGACAACCTCCATCATGCTTGGATTTAGACGTCTTTGAGGCTGTATGACTGACTTAGCTCCTTCCTCAAGCCGAATCTTATGTTGACAAAGTGTAGGGGAGATCCCCTTGATGTCCGCCACTGACCACCCAAAGGCTCCACGGTGGTTCTTGAGCACTATCAGTAGCTGCTCCTCTTCATCCGCACTCAAGTATGCAGAAACAATCACTGGCAACTTGTCCTCCTCGGCTAGAAAGACGTACTTCAAGTGCGGGGGCAATGGCTTTAACTCTAGATCAGGTGGGCAGATAAGGGATGATTGTAGCGGTGGGGGCAGTGTACCCAAATCTTCATAGTGCCTCGTGTAGAAACATGGAAGCATTTGAAGCATTTTGGCGCACTCCTTGAGTGAAGTACTCCGCATCCAATCATAAGTGACATTACACAAACACGCCTCTAGAGGCAATTCCAGATATGCATCACCGACAGAAGTTATTATCACATCATCCTCCCACGAAGGTGGAATGTCCTCATTCTCATCATTTGGAAACCCGACAGCCTTGCATAAAGAGACAGCTTTCGTTTGCTCCATAAGGTCTACCGCCAAGGTCCCATTGTCTATCCTGCTCATCACATGGGCCATATCTAAAAATGGCTTCCCAAGACAAAGTGAGATATTGATTTCCACATGCTTCACCATGTTGCACTGTGCCTTTGCTTTAGTAGATGTATTGCTGTTGGGCATGACCATCTCAAAGCGATCATCCGCAATGCCTAAGGTCAAGCGACCTCTCCCCATCTCCAAGATCATGTCAGCTGTAGCTTGAAATGGGCGACCAAGAAGTAACTCATTACCGTGTTCGTCCTGCATCTCCATCACAACAAAATCAGCGGGAAAAACAAAGCGGTCTACCTTTACCAAAACATCTTCACAGATTCCATATGGTTTCACCACAGAATTATCGGCCAATTGGATAGTCATATTGCTTGGCCTTGACTCCTTCAATCCAAGTTTCTTGAATGTAGAAAGGGGCATCAGATTGATGCTTGCCCCGGAATCACAAAGCGCCTCGCCAAATTTGAACTTCCCGATAAAGCATGAAATATTGAAACAGCCAGGATCCTGTCGCTTTGGCGGCAAAGTGCCCATAATAAAAGCACTCACTTGCTCCTTTAACACCACAACCTCAGTGTCGGGTATCTTCCTCTTCTTGGTGATTACATCTTTGAGAAACTTTCCATAAGACGGAATTTGTTCAATTGCCTCTAACAAGGGAATATTCACAGATAACTTTCTAAAGCTGTCCAGAAATTTTTTAAACTGTGCATCCACCTTTCTTGCTTTTGCGCTATTGGGGTAGGGGACCGGAACAGTATGTGCTCTTTGATGAGGTGGCACATAGGGGGTTAATTTCTGTGGCTCCACCTCATTGGCTTGTCCTTCCTTACCATCTTCGGTTGTGTCATCAATTTGCTCTATGACTGGTGCACGCTGCTCCTTAGCGGTTGCTTCTTCTACTGTGTTCTGCGGTGTGCTGGTGTCATCCGCCCTTGGATTAAGCACCTTCTTACCGCTCCTCAACAATATGGCCTTGGCCTGTTGGTTTCCCCCGGGAACATTGGTGTTCCCCGGAAAACCCGGATGTGCCGGCTTTTTCAAGCTTGCAATCTCCGCTGCCATCTGTGCCATTGAAGTCTCTATAGTCCGCATCTGAGCCCCGTGGCTCTGCAACGTCTGCCCGAACTGGTTCATGAATTCACCCTGCTGCTTTATTTGCTGCCCAAAAGTGTTCATCAACTCTTGATTCTGCTTTATGACTTGATTTAGCAACTCCGTGCTCTTGTCCTCCGTGACCGGTGCAGGTTTGGCGTCCGGATCTTGCAGGAAGTTGTTTGGATCTTTCCATGAAAATTTCTTGTCCTTCCGCCATGAATAATCATTGTTCCTGTACCCTTGTTGTTGCCTCATATACTTGACCTGAGCCTCATCCTCGGACTCATTGTCTTCCTTCTGCAGCAACTTCTTTGCGAGAAGATCCATTTTCTCATTCAGCTCTCTCATTGCCTTTGACTCACTGGCAACTCTTGCTTGCTCAACTGGGCCTCTTTCTCTTTCTCCCCAAGACTGCTTTCGTGCCATATTCTTCAGTATTTCCCAGCATCTTGTATCAGTGTTATTTAGAAAGAATCCAGAACTGGCCGAGTCCAAGTTGCTTCTATCATGCTCGGAGAGAGCAAAGTAGAAGATCTTCACTTGGGTTTCCTTGTCCAATCCATGATGTGGACATCTCCTCAACATGACTTGAAATCGCTCCCAAGTCTCAGAATAGGTTTCACCCGCCTGTTGGGTGAAATTGTGGATCTTTCGGATCATATCATTGGTCTTCTCAGGAGGGAAGAACCTCTCGAAGAAAACCTCCACCATGTGATCCCATGACTCAACAAACTCGTCGTCGAGGTTGTGGAGCCACTCTCTTGCTACTCCCGCCAAGGAACTGGGGAATAACTTGAGATAAAGCACATCTTGCGGAAAGCGATCTATCTTCACCATATCGCAGTTCTCCACAAACTGACTAATGTGTGCCACTGGATCTTCATTTTTCAGTCCGTGAAATGCATTGGATTTGACCAAGTTAATCAGTGCTGGGTCGATCTTGTATGTAGGTATGTTTAGCCCTTGTTTCTTTATAGGCCCCTTTGATGCCGAGGAAGAAGACGCCTTGATCTTCTCCCATATTGTCTGTGCTTCAGCCATTACTTCTTCTTGTTCCGGCTCAGATTCAGAATGTATATCACTGTGGTGTTCCTCCTCGTAGTTGTCCTCGTCCTCTGGTCCCGCAGATGGAACCTCAGGTGTGCGATTCACGTAGTCTCGACTACGCGTGTGCACCATGCAAAGCACCTGAAATATGGAAATAGGGGTTCAGTACAATGCTTTAGTCGAGTCAACACAAATATAGAGAAATAAAGGAATTTTTGAAATTGTTTTAAAATAAATAAAAAAAAAATTGTGGCCTAGAGTGGCCGCTCTTAGCACTCAAAGTGCCAATAATTCGCCGTGTCCCCGGCAACGGCGCCAAAAACTTGACGTGTATTTTACTACGCGCTTAAACGCAAGTATACGCGTCGAGTAATATAGGCCTTGTGAGGCCCGAGTCGAACTCAGGGATACGTGAATTATTGGAGACTTCTACTAACTAATCGCAATCAGCTAGACCGATTAACAAAGTAGAATTTGTTGTTGAAATTAAAAGAAAATAAAAATGAAACAAAGAAAATAATCGATTAAAGGTTAATTTAATCAACTAAAAGGATATCTTTAGGATGGCGGTTTCACCGCGGGTCAACATTGTATTAGATTTCATATAATTCCTCACACTTCTCTCTCTATCCGGGTAGTGGCCTGAAATGAGAATTACCCACTGTCGTGGTGTAATTCACTACTTAGGTTTAGGTTGATTCCACCGTCGTAGTAATCATTCCCCTAAACTAAGCGCATTAGGATCGGTCCCTCAGTTCCCACCATTAATTTTACAACTCCTTTGTCAAGGGTTTTATTAATTAATGTAGAATTCGTTTCTTTTCAACCGTTAATCCTTCTGTCGAAGTGATTAAGGGCATTAATTTACTATTATGGTGATCAAGCATAACAATAGCAATAGAGAAAACGAATTTATACCACGGATATGAGAGAAAAATATGAATTATCAATATAAAATCATCATACAATGTATCCCCGGGCTACTCCCGGTCCTAAAGATTGAGGGTTTTAGCCTCTCATGTTCATCTTACACAAATACATGGTAGAAATTGGGGAATTCATAAGAAAAACGTGAAATAGATGGGAAAACCCCTGAACGGAGAAGAACCGGTGGATCCTTGGCGTAGAACACAGCTTCCCCCGCCTGTCGGTGGTGGAAATTGTCTTCGGCAGCGTCCGAATCACCCGGTATGAGCTTCTCGGCCTCCGTTCTCCTTTCTCTCCTCCTCGGCACTCGTGCAATCCAAAAATCAGATCCCCCCCTTTGTCTGGGCGGCCGTCATTAGGTATAAGTCCCTAATTAGGTCGTCAAATAATGACAGCCGTCCGATTGATATCAAAACAGATCCAACGCATATCTGCCGGCGTCGATACCATCGACGCGGGTCGATGGTATCGACCCAGCGGATTAGCGGCAGCTTTCCTTTCTTTTATTCTGAGCGCCTGTGGTGATCTCGATACCATCGACTTGGGTGTCGATGGTATCGACTCCTTTAGCGTCGGTTGTTGTCGTTTAGCGACGCTGTAGCTCTCCTTGTGTCGATGGCATCGACATCCGTCGATGGTATCGACTTAATCCTCGCTAGCAGCCTGGAGACATCTCGATGCCATCGACTTGGGCGTCGATGGTATCGACTCTGTATTGCTCTTCTCGGCTGACAACCTGTGGCTTGGTCGATGGTATCGACACCCGTCGATGGTATCGACGGATGTAGATACTTGTTTTTCCTGAAATTGTACAACAAGACCAAATAAATCCACACGATTTATGATAAGATGATCAATAATGCTTAAAATAATGAAATAAAGGGGATTTGATATAAAATGATGGCAAAGACCAAATAAAGTGAATTATGCAATATTATCCATGAAAATGAGTAATTAAGGCACAAAACACATATGAAAAAGGTCTATAAATGCGACTCAAAATCATCGCATCAAGCATCATCACCATTATCACCATCATCATCATTATTATCACCATCATATAGGCTACTTACTCGCCTGACCTTTATCGTGGCACTAGACAACTCTAAAGACTACAACCATCATCAAAACTCTCTCATCTAGACTTGATGTTACACATCTTTCTCTTAGGTTACAGGACACTCACTCCCTTTCTGGTTGTGGTAACATTTTTCATTTTTACATATATAATAATACATGAAATAGGCTTTCTCCAATGTTAAAACAAGCAATGGAAACCATCGTACTCCATTCAAATAAAACCAAAACCAAAATGGGTTACCACACTCATTAGGCAGTCCAATACCATGACACCTAGAGAACTAGCAAGAACATTGTTCACACTTGTGTAGCTACCCTAAGAACATGCCACAAACATATGTCTAGGGTTTTAGTAAGAACTCCCTTTTTCTCAACCTCCTGAACCTACAACCCACACTACATGACGGAAGGAGGAGAAAAGAAAGATCCTAAGGATCACACAAGCCTACACCAAGTTCTAGAACATCTAGGTTCTAACCTAGAGGCTAAGTCAACTTAGTCCACAAATGAAATTTTGTTAAGTTTCTAGGTTTGAGATGTAGGGTTGTGTTTAGTTTGTGTTTCATGTGAATAATGTTTGGTGTACTTATTGTTCATGCTCTTATACCATCTATCAAGGAATGATTTGTTACCCAAATCCTAACTCCAAATGACTATGAAGTCAATGGAGATAGGATCTAGGTGTCTGTTCCTGCCATGGTATTATCATAGTGCAAATGTAGAAGCATAAATCTTCACATACATGAACATATAACAAGATAAAGGCACCATTCATGACTCAAGAATCAACAAGACATATTAAGCAACATTGTTAATTACAAGCTTTCAATTACACATTTAAGAGTACAAATTTTCAAGTTTACTCATGTACACTAGGGATCTTACAACAAGTACACCTGACATAGCTCATCAAGCCCATTGCTTATAGCCATCTCTGAACCTATAAAGTATATGAAACAAAGCAGGTCAAGTACATGAGGTGTTGAGTACATGGCTAAAAGAAACATATACATAAGCTTTTGCATAATTTGAAAAGAGATGTAGAAGTAATTGAGAAAGAATAAACAAGTTAAGTATTTAAAAAAGTGATAGCCCATATTTTATATCATTTTACTCCAATTATACCAACAACATCATATATCATAAGGCCTTAGACTACTTCCCATCGGAAGAGTCTTTAAGGGTGCTCAAGATTAGTTAACCCTTTTATTGACATGGTCCACCCTATCTTAACAACTCAAGTAGGACGCCCAGCCTCATGTCCTTACCCTGAGAATACACGAAGGTGCACAAGGTTTGTATAATGGAGTTTCTATATTATGTTTTCAAATTATAAAGCAACAACACAGATAAACATCGAGTTTGATACTAGAATACTACATGTCAATATTGATCAACTAGACAAGCATACATATGTATCACATTTCAAGCAAGAAAGACACAGTCATATAATTATTAAAGCTCATAAAGAGATTCACAATCTAACTTACTCATTGATCATCTAGCCACAAGCCACACCTAATTAACAATAAGATTACATACATGTATTGGATTCTCATCATTAACCCTAACTAGCATCATTTTAGGGTTTTGGCCAAATTAGGTTTAAGGTTACTTCATGGTACATTACATGATATTTTATTGGTCTTGAGGTAATAAAGAAGGTGTGGTTCAAGTTTCAATTCATTCTGAGGTTGCATTCATTTTGTATATTTATGTCAAGATTTAGGTCACTTACTTACATTTCAAGGTGTAAAGACTCATAATAGGGCAGGAAGGGCCATAGTCCATCGAGTTAAGAGGCCCAAGCATAAAAGATGGATTATATCAGAAAAAATAGGACATAAGAGTTATGTTCAAAGGTAAGGGGATGTCCCTTAGGGTTTAGGCATCACAAACTAACATTGGTATCAACATACCCACATACATTCAAACATCAACATAGTTCATATTCCATCAAGATTCAACATGTGACTTAAGTAGAACATACACAACCAATTCATCATAAGGGATAGAGTATTCCCTAATTTGAGAGAGGATGACAAGTGAAAAGGATCCACATAAGAATTAAGGTTCAAGAACCACAATTCAAGGCACCAAGGTCACATTTAGGCAAAATAGGGTTATATACACCATTGTATCCATACTAGGGGTGAGATTTGGATTTTTGGATATTAAAATCATGGTGTTATAGATTTCAAGGATTAGAGTATTCCCTAATTTGATAGAGGAAGACAAGAGAAAAGGATCCACATAAGAATTAAGGTGAAAGAACCACAATTCAAGGCACCAAGGTCACGTTTAGACATAATAGAGTTACATACACCATTGAATCCACATTTGGGTTGAGCTTTGGATATTTGTATATTAAAATCATGGTATATAGATTTCAAGAACATAAATGAGTGTCATAAACAAGATAGGTCAAACATAACACTTGAGGCAAGAGTATAACATGCATTCCCACAAAAGAAGAGTAACCATGCCTTGGGATAAGAGTATAACATGCATTCCCATAAAAGAAGTGCAACCATGCCTTGGGACAAGACTACAACATGCATTCCCATAAAAGAAGTGTAACCATGCCTTTTGAGCCATATGAGTAAACATAGCAAAAAGGACACCTAGGGATGAAATTATAGTCAAGAAGGGACCTAGATAACTAATGTTTTAGGTTGATTAAGCATTAGTCCATATTAAGAAGCATGATTATCAATTTAGGACAAGGTACATCATTCAAGTTCCAAACTAGGCACATGTGTACAAAAAGAGTCATTAGTGACCAATATGAGTGATTAGGAACGTCAATTAACTCAAAGATGTATAAAAGATACTGATTTCATGGTTAGAGGGATAGATGATCATCAAAGGGTCAAGATCTATCTTAAAGTTGTTTTAAATGTGTTTAATATAATAAAAGATAGCATATTTGTGAAAAATCAAGCACATGCAACATATTTAAGATCTGCAAATATGTTCATTGTGTACAACTCATCGATATAATCAAAATGGTATACTAAATCACCTATTTTGGCCAAGGGGTTTGTAAGATATTGATTTTTGAATATTAGGATCTAAACATTAGGGAAAGAGAGGGGGTGTTACATTTAATTAATGTGACACCTACAACTGTGTGATCATGATCATGTGGTTGTGGATCCCAGACCCTCACTTGAGCGATGCGATGCATGTGGCCTCTCTCCGTAACCACGTGTGGTCACAGGAGGTTTGAAGCCTCTTCCCACTACCATCGGGGTTGAGTGGCCCCTAGCGACTTCTCCGACGCGGCTATGTGCGGCTTGTGGCCGCACGCCACTGCCACTTCCCCACCCAAGCCGGGAGGGCCTCTGCCAGCACATCTCTATTTTATGGTTGAGTCAACATCCTAGTGGAAGGATGGTTTTCAAGATCAAATCCATGGGCTGGACGGTTTCCATATCAGGGACCACCGAACTGCTCCCAAACCCTACTCGTGAGTTGCTACTTCAAAGTAGCGTGAAGCCACTAGAGACGGCCGTAGATGGGGGAAAGAAGCCATCATGGAGCTGGAAAAAGATTCAGAAATGTATTTCTTCTCTTTTCATACCTCGTGGGAGGTTTCCACGATGGCGAGGGTGGACAAGGGCAAAATCCCAACCCTAGGCCATGGTGGCAACTAGATTTGATGGAGGTCGAATGTGAACAGGAAAGGGGAGCTATGGTGTGCGATGGAGAAAAAAAGAGGGGGAAAGAAAGAAGGGTGAAAAATGAAGTGATTTGGATTTTAATTCGACTAACAGTGGATAAATGAGGTTGATTGGTGGAGGTAATGGTGGTGGGCAGCACCATTTGTGCATGCCATGTATGGAGATCGAAGACAATTCACCAATTGTTCAATTTAGGGAGGAATCCATGGCCCGAAGAATGGAGGGCTGAGATCGCCTGAAAAAGAAAACATAAGGAGGGATGACATAGAAAGGAGGGCACCCCCATGATGGGTCGTGTCCCCCAAACGTGGCCCAATAAGGGTCAAAATCGAATTAATTAGATAAATCACTTGTAATTTGACCCAAACTTCATTTGTCCATAACTTAGGGTCTGGAGGCCTGATTAAGGTGATTTTTGTATCATTGGAAAGATAATTGAAATATCTACATAATTCAATTCCTTATATATTAATATGGTAATATTTATAAGGGTCAATATATCTTGCAAGATGGGGACCTACAAATAAATGGTATAAAGTTTTGAAACATAAATTCATGTCGCATGTCGTCAAATTGACCATTATGTGACCAAATTGGAGCATCAACACACTAAAAATATTGGTTTTATATTCAATTGAGGAGGTTGAGTCACCAATAGAGAGATAAGGTGCATGAGGGTAGAGAAATAAAGTCAAGTTATCACAGTTGTTAACCACTAACATGCATGATCTCCCATTATCTACCAACAAGTTGGACTTTGGAAAAAGATTAGAGTATATGTGGTCAAGATGATCACTATAGCATTTGATATTTCCTTGGATCAATATAAATAGTAAAACAAAAATAAAAGACAAAAAGATATTATTTATCTGGATAATACATAAAAGAAAGAAAGAAAAATTATTCATATAGAAACACTTTGGTGAATAGAACAAAATCTCTAAACGTCTCCCACAAAAATCCATGTCTGGGTCAATAGTTCTAAAAACATGTTGTGGATTCATCTAGTAGATATCAACACTTGTTGACAAAGTAGATAATGACACAATAATAATCAACAAAGATCTCAAAATCCAAACCTATAACATGTTTTATATATATAGAATCTTGTATTCAACCAAGCTCTTAGAAGTCTGTGGGGTCTATCATTTTAACCAGATTCAAATACAAGGACACAGTTGTAGGTTGTTTAAGACTTGTTGCTTTCTTATCTAGTGAGTAGAGATTTATATAGAGATATTGGTTTGAAAACTAAGTATAAAACACAAAATAAACCCTCAACTGGTCAGACACATATAGATTCAAAGTGGCACAAATTAAGGGTAGGAGATTGAATCTATGCCAAATCTAAGTGAACCTCTCATGTACTTTTCCTCAAACATAGTCAAACCTTTGAATGCTTGCTAAAAACCAACACCCACATAGCATGTAACAAAGTATCTATTCTAGAGTTGTCCTACTCAATTTGTTGAAGTGCAATGACACACTAATTATCACCCACTACCTCTTTCTAGGATCCTAAATGAGTACCCTAATTTTTCTTATAATACCCTCCTAGTTCCTAGAAATTGAGTATTATTAATCAATAGAAATGTTTCTCTAAGTTGAGAACTATCTTGAGGAGAGTTCCAAATACATTTATTGATGGCATAATTATCCTATCGGAGTTTAGGTCAACACTTACTTTCCTCCCATTTGTGTCACTTATCTAAACTTCACATAGAAGGAATAAAAAAACCAAGAAATCACAAAAAATGGAATATATATTGATATACATAAAATGTATTTATTAATTATTCACAAGAAATCAAGTTACATAAACATCCCAAATAAGGCAATGTAGCCTACGTGGAAACCAGTCAGCCAAAAATAAGCTTTGTTGGATCCATATCGAGAATACATCACGAATGTAAAGAAATTGAGGTGAATAGTATAGATTGAAATAAAGAGAAGGGGAAAGCCAACAAAGTAGGGGTGGTTGTACCTTCTAATACTCCAACAAACTTTTTTTCTTGTTATTTCTTTTTCTATTCTTCTCCACTTTTTGACTTCTTCATTATCCTTCTTCCTTGAGTATACCCCAATAACAACTAAGGTGGTGTATGGATATTGAATGAAGGTAAAATATGGATTCAAAGATGAAAGATATCTAGCAAAGGTATAAATTGAGTGAAAATCCTCAAACTTTGTACAAATTGATGTCAATATAAGTTTTGAGGGATAATGGAGGTGAAGGGAATGATGTTGCATAACAAGAGTTAGAATCCCCTATGTGGTGGTTGGTTTCATCCTTATATTGGTCATTATTATTAGTCACAATTTCCTAGGTCTACGGAGGTATTTCGGAGTGATTTTAATTTTCATTCCAACTTGTGGATAGTCATACTAGAATGGAGGATTTAATGAGAGTTTTTAGATTGATTGGCCAAATTGAAATTTGATAAGCCAATAGACTTCTTATAGATACATACTACTTCATAGAGAATAGCTAGTGAACTTCTTATCCCAGCTTGTGGATAGTTACACTGGTATGGAGGATTTAATGAGAGTTTTTAGATTGATTGGTCAAATTGAAATTTGATAAGCCTATAGAGTTCTTGTAGATAGAGACTACTAAACTGTCATGACTATTTGGAATAACCAAAATATTTTGGGTTTGCTATCTCAATAATTCATCCAAGTAATTAAATGTAAGATGACTAATGGATTTTTAGTGGGTGAAAACCTCACAAATTTGATCATAGAACACCATCTTTGAACTGAATATCGATGATTTTTTTTATTGTTACCTAAAATGCCATATCATCTAGTTGAACATCTATATTAATAAAGCAGAATAAATTAGTAAAAGAATGATAATCAAATCTACCATGATATATATGTTTACTGAATGTCTTGGGAAATACAACCTAAAAAGTTGTCTATTCTAAATGTTTTAAATATGTCATCTTCACAAAATGTTTTGTAAAGAATTACTAGAGCTTCTTAACTGTTTTTATATGAACACTTATTTCAAGATAGATAGATATATTGATATTATTCCAAACCAGTACATGCACAATATGCAATATTTTTTTACTCATGTTACAACCTTACCTATCATTCATAAAAAATGTACCTCTAATTTCCATCCATCATATAATTTCAATAATTATACATGTAAGAAAATTTATTTATTGATTTGAGTTCGTAATTTATTAATTACTCCACTATTCAAATGAACTACTACAAGCATAAAATTAGGTGGCAATTATGTGAGTCTTATGACATCATCTAACAATAGATGCCTAGGTGGGAGGTACAACAAACAAATACAAAGGCATATAGAAAAAAGTGTTAGAATTCAATTGTTGCTTCAAGGACTATGTCATGTCAATACTAATTATGAAATAAATGGACAAATGAAAATTTAGACTAGGGTTTGTGCTATCAGCACCTAGTGTGTCAATTTCACTAAAAATCTAGTATGACATGTACCAATTTGTCGATTTTAACAATACCAAACTTGGTAAAGACACTATTTTGGTTTTTCACATTAACAATTTTTATAAGCCTTATAGAAGCAGTTTCCTCCAGTAGTCATTGCATTAAGTAAAAAAAATAAACATGTTGTTGAGTAGATCTACAGACCAGTTTCACCTGCAAACAACTTACAAGAAATCTTCAACCAACTATGAAATTTCCAGATTATTTGTAAAGTTGCAAATAACTACTAAACTACTTAAGATAATACATTTTAAACATGTACAAAATTGAAAAACTTTTAACAAGCATCATACAACACAATCAACTGGTTGTGCATGCAAGAAGGATTTAGTAATCTGAAAATCTACAAACAATCCTCAAACCACTTTAATCAATCTGAAGTGATCCTACAAATACCCAAACCACTTTAATCAATCTCAAATGATCTTACAAATATCCAAACTACTTTAAATGTTAACCAAATCACAAAATAAAAACATTAAACATTTATTCAATAACTTAGCTCCAATCATGTAAAATAACGATTTAGTTTACAATCATACATGTTTGGGGTTATCTCTCTCTAGTGTGAACTCAATTCCATCTCTAAATGAAATGACCTCATGTTGATGTCATTGTAGGGGGAGGGCTTCCCCCTTGCCTCTTCCTTTGCTTCCCATCCTACCTATACCCCTAACCCTACCACCACTACCATTGCAGGTGGCATCATCACCTACATCACTCCTTCCAACCCTACATACATTTGTCCTTTCTAGAATTGGGTCATTCCTCCTCCACGAGGTTGGTTGGAACCCTCTATCAATGTCACTTTGGGCATGTTATGGGATCAAATCCTTTTTTTAAAGAAGTTGAGAGGCTATCTTATTCATTCCGCCCTCCCCTTGTGAGAAAATTAAACAAGAGTTTACAATCACTAACCAAACTAGAAATAGGAAACATGGTAGTATTACTACATTACAATCTTTAGCAAGCAAATAGTTAATCCCTGGTGGGGGGAGTGCATACTCCGTGTATGTAGAGGTGTTTTGAATGTTGTTTCTTGCCAAATCATCTGCCACAACATTGCATTCCCTAGGAATGTATTCAAATTTCCAATCAGGTTGCCTCAGGCGCTGAATTGTACAGATCAACTTGGCATACCTAGGGATGCTCAAAACTTGTTGTTTGATTCTATAATAAGGGAGTAAGATTCTATAATAGTAGCCACTAGGCCTTTCTTAGTGGCTACTTCAGCCGCCCTCAGAATACCTTCCAACTCAGCTTCAATAACATATGTGGTATGCAGTTTGATGGCACAACAGGCTTCTTTACGCTTGACAACAACATCCATGTTGATTTTGAGTGAGCCCTGCCTGGGTCTCTTCCACCCAAGAGCCTCCTTCACTATCATTGTCGTCGTCGGCCTAGGAAAAGCTTTAGAATGGGCAGCAACTTCTCTTCGAATATGGTTCACGAGCTGCATAGTAGGTGTCATGGTTCTTTCAAAGAGATGTTTGTTCCGAGCAGTCCAGATATACCAGCACGTCACTAGCACTCGGGTGTAAAAACCCCTACCTTGTTACAGAATAGATTGAATCCAATCTTTCACGTTATCCATGGAGAAGAAAAACTCCCGTGGGGGGGGTTCATCTACAAGGATAACATCCCAAGTCTCCTTCGCATACCTGCAATCACGCATCGCACGGAGGATAGTTTCATCGCCATCCTGGCATCTAGGACATATGTTGTAGTGGGTCAGATGGCGTTTCACTCTCTTGTTGTTCGTTAGTAGCGCATCATGCAGGATTAGCCAGCTAAACGTCTTCACACGATTGGAAAGGTCCGTTTTCTAGAGAATTTTCTAGTAGCCTTCAACCGGATACCCTTCCCTTCTCTAAGCTTCCTGTAGGCCGATTGGGTAGTATATTGGCCACTGTGTGTAAGATCCCACACTCTAATGTCCTCGCCGTTCACTGAGGATGGGGGTTTCAATCTCACAACTTCCTTAACAATATCATGGGGTAGACAGTCATGTAGGAAGTCCACATCCCAGCCACCGTACAAGCCCACAATGATGGCTACCTTCAGGTCCCTCAGCAACTTGGGAATTGGTTTTATTGCAAGCACTTCAAGGATCGGGTCTGTACATAACCATCGATCAGTCCAGGCATTGATGGTTTCCCCATTCATAGGAATGAAATAAGAGTTCTTTTCAATGAATTGTTCGCCACAGAGCACAACACTGTCGAGTTTTGACAGATTGCCTTTGGTCCTCGTCATGCCTCTCCATCCTTTCAACTTCATGTAGAAGTTCCAAAGAGAGTCTCGTTTGCTGTACAACTCCCAAATATGTTTAAACACTAAGGCCAGGTTCCAGTCTCTCATGCTCTTCAGCCCCAGGCCGCCATCCTTCTTGCTGCAGGTTAATTTGTCCCAGGCCACCAAAGCAAGAGGATGCGCTTTATGGTTGTCGCCCCAGAAAAACCTTCTGACAGCACCGTTGATTCTATCACATAATTGCAGTGGGATCACCATAGTTTGGATAATGTAAGTTGGAATCGCCTTAAGAATAGATTTTGCTAGAGTCACTCTACCTGCAAGAGATAAGCATCTAGCAGACCAAGTAGCAGTTTTGTTATTGTCCTTGTCTAGAATTTCACCATATGTTTGCTTGTCCACCATTTTATGGATTATAGGGACCCCTAAGTACTTTCCCAGACCATATGTGTATTGGTAACCACTGATATCGCTAATTTGTTTCTTCAGGTCTCGTCCCACACTCCTTGAGAAGAAAATCCTCGTCTTGGAAGTGGACACAGACTGCCCATATGCTAGTTCAAACCTCTTTATGGGATTAAATCCTTGTTGGTAACCTACTCATGCCTCCATGCAAAATCTGATAGAGGTGGAAAAGACCCAAAGAGAACATTCTTCAAGGATGATGACCAATGCCCTTGGATGATATCTACTACTCATGTTATGAATGAGATTGACAACTTCCATTACTTATCCATTATCTTTCAATCCCTAGAAATGAAGTCCATCTTAGAGTAGCTTTTGGGTGGATGTTTATGACTTGCAAACCTACAAGGAACTCTGATTACCCACCTTGTGGGATGGGCTCTTCCTCTCCAAGTTTTCTAAACAAAGAAGACATGATTCACTCTCTTCAAAAGGACATGTGGTTCACTAACAAGCAACGATCATGTCTGGTACTAGAGGAATATGTTAGGCATGATGCTCTAAATATAGATCCAATTTGAATTTATCTCCCTAACTTAGGTAGGCATTAGTCTCACTGTGAGTTGTCCATTATTGCTCATGCCATTGGTAATCCCAAGGCATTTCATAATTGAGTCTCTTAGGACTCCCTGGCTGTTGTGCGAATGGATGTGGGATCTATATTGCTGAGACACCTCCGCATGTGGTCATGGTGGAGCTCCCTAATAGCGGTAAGCTAGATATTGGAGTCTCCTATGATGCCCTACCTATTCATTGTAAAACTTGTTATGTATTAGGACACATGAATCTTGTGTACCCAAAAAACTAATCACCTCATCTCTAGGATCCTCCCATAAGAAGTAGGGTTTCAAGTAGGAAACCCAAGATGATATGGAAATCTTGTGTCAATGATGGATCAATTTATTTGATGACAAACTCTAGTCTAGAAGTTGAGGGGAAATCTGTTGCAATTCCTATGATTAATACAACATTTATTGGGCATAGGTAAACTCCTTTGGATGGTGAGTTACTTAAAATAGAAGATAATAATCCTTAATTTCCACAACAATGTGGTGCTTTGATATGAAGTATCATTGTAATTTTAGGAGTTCCCTATGAGTCATACATGGATGGAGAAGATTTTCATATCTGGAACTCCTTCTCCATGATAAATAGACTTGGAAGGAGAGACCAATCATGTACGAACACCAGGGTAACCAGGATCTCAACGACAAGAAGGACTCCAGGAGGCAAAACCACCCATTTACAAAGTGGACATCAAGATCATTAATCATGTGCATCCTTGCAGGGAACATGTGAGATGCATCCGAACCTTTGAAACAAATAAGGATGAGGGAGGCCATAAAAAGTGTGAAAGTTGATCTTTTGATTTTTCAGAGGCAAGGATAAAAAGGAATCATGCAAGCGTTGATGTTGGTTTGTTTCCTCCTAGTTGGAACCATTACACAAATCTTGATCGAATTCAAGTAGGTAAAATTATAGTTATGTAGAACTAGGATGTCTAGGATGTTTTCCCATTCACTGAATGGATCATATATTGACTCTAAGATGTATCAATGAAGGAGGGTTTGTTGTGTGGTGTGTGTGGTCTATGCCCATAATTAATAAGTTTAGGAGGAAGCTATGTGGTGTTCTATCTAATTCAAATTAGTGGGAATCACCACAACTTGTTATTGGTGATTTTAACCACCTGAAGAAATCTCATGAAAAGAACATAGGTAAACTAGTACTAGATTCAATCTTTTGCAGGTTTAATGAAGTAGTAAACACTACTAATCTCATTAAATCGAACATGACTGGAGGTATAATAACCTATCACAATAAATCTGATCCCTTTCTATAACTTTGATACAAATATTAAGTTAGGGCATTGTTAATGTTGTATGATTGGATATCTTCGTAGATGTGAGAATAACACTAGGGAGTTACACCTACAAAGATCATTCTTGGATGGCTATTCAACCTCCATGAAAACACAAGACTCAGATCATTTCACTTATGCAAGCACTGGCTCAAGTGATTGACCAATGAGAAAATAGTGATATAGGTCTGGGAGGTCCAAATTCAAGGTAACCCACCATTTCATGTTGCTGAAAAGCTAAAAGGTAATAAGGCTCTCCTAAAACCCTAGTCTCAAGTGATCTTGGAACTTGATCACTAAAGCCAACCATGACTTTGAGGCTACTCTTCTTAAATAATGATACCATCCCTTGAATGTAGCATACTTGGATAAAGGAAATGAAGCCAAGATTAAACCAACTTTGATACAAGAAAGAAGTGGAGCTCATTTTTTGAAAACATAGCATGATAAGATGGATTCATGATGCTGATGTAATCCCAAGACCTTTCTATCAATAGTATGTCTTATGAGACAATCATATCATTATTGTAATTTCTCACTATATAATTGCTTTTATTACTTATAAAATAAAATGCCAAATATCATGCTTGCTTCATTATGAGAAAATGAAGAAATATAATATTGTCTTAAGAATGTATGAAGCCTCCCGAGGAACCTTCAGTGTTTTTTTAACAACTTTTAATTGGGACATATCCCTTGTAGATTGCTCAAACCTGTATATTCTTCAGAAAGCTTAATATAAGATGATCGATTGATATCCCTTGTCGATCGACTGATTAAAAGACCATCAGTTGCACCACCAAGTGAAAGATCTGATGATCTCCCTTGCAAATCCCATGATCATTGGGATAGACAACATAAGATTACACAACCATCCACCAAAAGAAAATAAGAAATAAGTATGGCATCCTGACCTGAGGATTATTCTTTCCATTCTCACTCAAGCCAGACCTAGTTCCACGAAAAGATACATGAGGAAATGATGAGGAAGAAGAATATCCTAACATGGTTCTTTGGATTCATCAAATCTGGAGTAGACTGTAGTAGCCAGAGACCTAAGGTTGACCCTCTCTTCTCCATCAGTTACATGACTTCTCCTCTCTCTTCTTGTATCTATGTTTATACTTCAAACATGAGCAAGTAGACCTTCTCACTGGGTCATGGGAAGTATCCCCATTTCTTGTACTCTATCTTGCCATTATTAAACTTGACTTTCCTCATATGATTAAACTATTCTTCATTTGTTTGCTACTAGCTATTCAAATTGATCTCTCTTTTATCATGTTTGATATGATCCTAAGCATAGAAACCACGACACCTAGGATAAGATCACCAAATGGATGTGTAGGATTCCAAATGGGATTTTAGAAGGGATCTTACAGGATGAATCATGAATCATAGATAGAAACAATTTGAGCCCATCAGGAATTTCTCCCTTGTAAATTCATGTTATGTAAGGAGACAAATTTACTTGGTCCTAGTTTGATTGTAGAGGATCTTATTTAGTTATAAAGATCATATAGGTATGTAGGCACTGGTGGTGAAACCCAGACACCCTAGTGTATTTTTAATAGCTCTCAAAAAATTAGAGTTAAATATTGTTCTTTAAAATTGGTTTGAAAGTGTTTCTTAAAAATATTGTCCTTTACTATACTATAGTTGATTCGTCTGCTTGCGGGTGAGTTATTTGCAACTTTGTTAAGGCTTTAAAACCTAGGATAATCTTCTTAGAGAATTTTTGTGTGTCGGTGGCTTGCATCAATTCTTTTCTAGATCCCCAATCATTTATTATTGTGGACATTAGGATGATAATAATACACTAAGACTTGTATGGGTATTGACCGATGACTACATCTCGTTAGTCAAATTTTTGGATATCTTGACAAATTCATAGGTACTCATTATGAGAAATTGTACCAGAGTATTAGTGTTAATCGATGACTACGTCTCATTAGTCAACTTTTTGGATATCTTATCAAATTCATAGGTACTCATTATGAGCAAGTGTACTAGAAAGACCCGTCATGAGTATGATATATGGAAGCCAAAAATGGTAGTCATAATCATATCTCAATGTTTTTGTGGTGATTTTGTTCCTTATAACTGAAATATTTAAAATGATTACATGTTTTTTCTGTGTACTTTCACACTACTCAATGTGACCCTGAATAAGGGTTTCCATACAGGTAGTTCTTGGTGCATCATGGCACATGTGGATTATTATGCATGATGTAGATGGAAGGTTTCCCACCTATTGTAGTGATGTTTGGTCACTTGATGAGTGAGATTATGAAATGCATGGCCATACTCATATTAATCAAATATGATATTGAACTCATACATATATTCAAAGATCTACTCTGGCATAGGAAAAAGAGATTGAACATTAAGAGGATGATGTTATCAAGATGCCAATTCAATTTGGATATCATACACAATAGAGTTATACAATCACTATAGCACTTGTCACAATAGTAGGATAAACTTGTTCTCCAACTACTCATCTTACTTTGTTGGAAATAAAGTCTTTCTAGATACCAATCATTGACTTTGAAATCATAATATGATATAGACATCCTTACCAATGTAATTTGGTTCCTATAGAATCACATACATATTGATGAATGCATATTCATCACATTTCTTTTGCATATTTTAGATAGATGAATGAAAATCCTATCCAGTATCACAATTTTTTTGGGCATGTTGGTCGGTCAGTATGACCACCACTCCAAGTATTATATGTAAGGTATGAATCTTGAACCTACAGTGAAAATTAAGGTTTTGTCTTAAAACCTTAATAAATTATTAGGAAACTAAGAAACACTAAATGAAAGCCAAATCAAAATCAAAATGAGAAATCTAAATGTAGAATTGGATTAAAAATGCAACTAAAACTAGGATGAATATGCATCTTCAAATAAACATGATCACAAATGTTGCATACCTTCATGAAACATGAAATTTGAAGCATTTTCCAAATAAATACTTTCAACCCATGTAATTTCCACACCTTCACATCGTTCTCATGTTCCTACCACTTGATATAGACAAGCTTCCTAACTTCATGAGATCATGTAACACATGTAGCAATTTCTTTGTTTCCCATTTTTCTTCTAAGAAACACTTCTTCATCACTACCCCCTATACCAAGCATGTCTAAGAGTTTCATGAGATTTTGAAAATCCTACTAAACAACAAGTATACATATGATCCAACACTCAGAAGAATGAAACAGATAATAAAATGAGACATCAAATGCGTCCCTTGGAGGAAATGAAGAGAATGGAGTGGAGAATATGGATTCAAATCTCTTCTCTATTCAACTCAAGATTGTATTTTTTCTTCTTTTTTCCTTGAATTATTGACAGGCTCTACTTGTTTTACATAGTGGTATCTTTTGTCTATTGTTGGTGGTATGCCCCTATCATGTAGTTTTGTGAGAGGGGTCTGAATGCAAAATAAAGAGTAGGAAGGAGGTGTTTATGAATGTCTATTAATCATGTTTTTAGTTGCATTTTAGTTTTTTTTGCATATTTTGTTTATATTCTATTCCATATTTCACTTATTTAATGTTTTGAGTAGTTTAAGAAATTTGTTTGGAATTTAAAATATTTTAATGTTTCATCTGTAAGTTTAATTCTAAAAGAAGAGACAAACCTTTATCCGTCCATGAAAAACCCTAGAGATTGATCAAAGATTACATATCCTGACTCCCCAACTCCAACAATTGGAGTGAGGAACATTAAAGTATAGATGATCACTCAAACGACATATAAAAACTCAGAATTTGATTATTTAAATTATTGGATGCATAATTTGATTTCCTTAAAAATAAATGTACATATATATAAATATATATATGATACAGTTGGTCAACTGACTCACCCTTGAATTACCTTGTGGGTTGGTTGATTAGGTTGTCCACCGAAGAATGGTTTGGTCAATTAGAATTCATCTTCAATTGGTCAAATAAGCAGCATGAACTTTAGCACAACTTGAATCAGTCGATCAACTTTATCGGTCATCCAACCCAACTTTAGGTGGAAAACCATATTAGTTAGTGGGTCGCTAAAGTGGAAAGTGGGTAGGTCGACTAGAAAGTACACCCTAGCATGAAAACATATCTAGATTCAATATACAATGTTGAAATTGAGTTATTTAAGTTGGTTTGGATAATTAATTTTATTATCTACACAATGAGTATATTTACTAACTACTTTCTATTGGTGGGTCGGCCCTAAAGCCACCCAATAGAAATCTACAACAAACAGATGACAACATTGGATTAATTTTGATAGATTTGATATGTTATCGGCTGATTCAAAAGTACTTGAGGGAAGTATAAGGCAATGGTTCACAGCCTATTGTCTCTCATAAAAAACCCTTGTCACTGCCAAAGATATATGGATATGGAAGTCCATGGCTTGACATAGAGACACACTTTGGCAAATGATTTGACCAAAGATTGCAGCCATCATTTATGGAGTTGTGGCGAGACCATTGAGCTTCTTCTCCACAGAGTTATCTTCTTAATGAGCTTCTTCTTATCACTTTATAATTTTACTGTAAACATAATTATAGAGTAGATCCTTTACTAAGATATAAAGATTAGCCTCGTTGCCCAATTTTCATATCTACATTTTAATTGTTATTTATATGAACATATTGGTTGATAATTGATTGTTTAATGCTTTCTTTATAGGTTCATCATCTATCTCGTATGATTTTTTAAATTTAGACGTATAGACCTTCAAATTTGGGATTAGAACACCAAAAGATATTGTTGAACCCTAGATGAGACCACAAAAGGATGTTCTTTGGGTGACAAATTATGGATCCATAAGTAATGAGACCTTGAGCCTATGGGAGATCAGTCCACCTAAATTTCATACCCTAAGAGGATATAAAACCTCTTATCCCCAATCTAGTACTAACGTAAACAAATTATGTAATGCTCAAAATAGTTAAGTAAGTAGTGACAGTGAAACTCATCATCTTAGTAATTGTATCATAGTATATAAATCATTTCTTACTTCGATTAATTTATTTTTCTTTATCTGGTCAAACAAGTGTGTTACCTCCTCTTATTAAATTTTGGTGGGTCAACACCACACACTAGACAAAAGCTCAAATTTTCCATTCCATATATAAGTATAGTAGAGAGAAAGGGATTTATGATTAATTTTTTCTTACTTAGTTGATTTAGCTATTCCACTAATAATCATACTTTTAGCTTCGTTAATCAAATTTTCTTAACTAGGCTAGAGATATACTTTATTCTTAATAATGTTATCCTTTGGATTTGATCCTAAAACTATATTAAGATAATACATGTCCTCTTGTAGGTAGTGATTATTGCACATTAGTTTAGGCAAAATTTTAGGGAATTCTCTTTGGGTAAATTTTTCTAGTGCTATAATCTACCACATCAAATTGTGACACTGGTACTTGGGACAACTTGTCATTTTGGACTTTTTAGTCTATTGGGATACAGTTAGGAATTTCTATCTAAATTTATTCTATAAGTTTTGTTTGGTTTTGTAATTTTTAGTTTTTTTTACATCTTCTTATTTTGTTAATGTTATTTTTAGTTTTCTTATATAATTTTTGGTTTAGTTTCATAATTTCTTTTATATTAGAATTTTATCTCTATTTTAAATTTTTGCAATTTAATTTTTATGTTCTTTTGTAAAGAAAAAGGTTCTTTTTGTTCGTAGGACAATTTTTTTTTGTGCCTGATACTCAAATCTCTTTATTTTACAGGAACCATATTAGAAAGGAGTATCTAGTATTGCAAATAGGATAATGTCAAATAGTCATCTCCTTCAATCAGGATACATGGGGCTTCTAGGAAAACAATGTAAAAGATAAAGTATTGATGTGTAGGATCATCACTGAGCAAGATTCTATGATCAACATAGAGTGTAAGGTCTGCCATAAATTGATTCCACAACAAAAAGTAGTCATTCAGAGGATCCATGTCAAGAATAATGTTAAGAGTCCTTAAAACCATATATGAAGTTGATGAAGATCAATAATATTTTGGTGGATACTTTGAAGAGCCATCTATGGAGATGATTATCATGACGAGGCAGGCTACAATCAAAAGTGTTTTGAATTTATTGTGAAGAGTCTAACTATGCAGATCAATATTCATCTGACAGAGATGAATGGATGGGTTCCCTCCACAAAATGCTATAAGACCATCAATCAATGCTAGATTACCAACAAGAAATATTTGTTGATGGGGTTGTTTGGGAAAAAGAATTATGGAACAACTGGCCCAGTTGAAAGCACAACTCTACCACACAGTCACATCATGTGAGGGTCAATTGTAGAGTGCTCTAAGGAATATGGTGCCCACATTTATGATAGATGATGAGGATGGCACTTATGTCTTCTTAGAGATGACATTTGGTGATTAAGAGACAATGATGTAGCCTGAAGAATTGGAGCTAAGATCTACATGTACACTTATATTTGATCATTCTCTACATTAGGGCCCTTAAAATTTCCATATGGGAAGTGTCTGTAGGAGAGTCATCATGACATGGAGGCAGTCTTAGATAGTCCATCACCTAGCCCCTTTATAGTCTTGCACCCAGATGATTACAATGATCATCCAACCATAGTTGAATTTATTATGTAAGATAAATAATAAGCTTCCATTGCATATATGGTCATTTCATATGAGGATGGACACCCCCAACCCGATGTATACATTCCACCACCACTTCACTTTTATGCCTTCTCTCTAGGTCCATATCCTAAAACACTTGTGAAGGACTGAAGTGTATTTCACATGGACCACTACTACCGAACCTACCTTTAGTGTCGGTTATTTAAAGCCTTTAGTGTCGGTTTCTAAGCGACACCTATGTGGGCGACACTAAAAGCTCACCCATTAGGCGTCGGTTCCAAAACCAACGCCCAAACTCTTCGCGCGCCACCGAAAACACGCCATCATGGGACTATAGGCGTCGGTTATTAGATAAGAAACCGACGCCCAAACCCTTCGTGCCACAGAAAGGGCGCCATCTTGGGCACTATCAGTGTCAGTTTTTTACAAATAACCGACGACATATATCTTCGCGCCACAGGAAATAGACGCTGGTTATTTATATAAAACTGACACTATAACATTGTGTGTCGGTTTTTTACAAATAACCGACGCCTATTGTTTTTTTTTCCTGTCAGTCTGGAGACCTGCTGTGGCTGGTCGCAGGATGAGAAACCTATTCTGTTCAGTTATGAACTGCAGGTTTTACGACATCCATTGATATCAGCCGACAATAGGCCACAAACCTGCAAAATTATCAACAAAAATATTCACACATGCATTTAGCAATGCAACCTGCGGTTCCATTTTATTTTCACACATTTAGAAAACATTCATGTAGCTAGCAATCTGTAGTTCCATTCATTCACATTCACACATGTAGAAACATTCATATAGCAACCAACACTTTCATTCATTTTCACTCAGACGCATGTAGAAACATCCAGACATGTAGAAACATTCACACATATATTATAATTCAGAATTCATTTACAAAATATCACTGTTTAGTCATTATTCGCTATCAGGATCCCAATTATATTTTAAAGCCCCCACTATTTGTATGGCTGTTGCCCATTCTTCTCTTACTTCATTTAATTCTCCCATCGTATAGGGAGCATTTTCATCTGGTAAGGCCTCTCCTGTAATGGGGTCAGCTTTAAACACTTGTAAAGAGAATGATGTATATATATAATTAATGAGCTATAAATAAGATTGATATATTTTGATCATATTATCTAATGAGACTATATAATACCTGAGCAATACACTCGATATCCAGTGCGGCATGTTTGATAATCATGTGCATATATCGCATGACATAGTATCCACATGCCCATCCGTTGTCTTGTGTAGCACACTATAAATTCAAACATACAAAATATTAAAAAATACAACTAATTAAGCATTGTTCACATAAATAATATATCCATATATTGCAGTCGGGAACTTACTTTCACGTTCTTCCAAATTATTGCCTGGTTATTTTTCGTGGGGACCTTTCCTCCAGCCTTTTTGAACTCCTCAAAACCCCTACATGTTAATGTAACACAGAACATTGCAATTAAATAGTAATGTAATAACATATGTTAACGGATATGAAAATGAAATATTTCTCACCGGAATAATGCCATTTTCATTATGTGTCCAAATCTTGTATTCAATTTACTCCCCTTAGGATCTAGATAATACACAGTGAACGTCTCGGGGGCAATAACCAGTAACTCCCAATGCCTACCCCTAGAGGTAAAAAAGTTAAAAATTAATAACTCAAAATCCACAATAAAAATGTAATTTTCTTAACTCCAAATTATAATAAGCAAAGTAAACTTACTCTACATTGAATGGAGCCATTATCACCGTCTTCTTATTTACAGCAAAATTTGAAAAAGCCTCACAGCAGTATTGTTGAACTGACATAGGGTCTTTCGCTACTAGACTAATCAAAGATGGAATCAAAAACCTTACATGTTCGAATCCAAAATCTGCACATATGTTGTCTAAGTAGCTGCAAAATATGTATTAATTACGCATGCATTAATAAATAAGAAACCAGATCACCAGATCATACAGAAGGTATATGGATGTATAAAGAATATCTCACCTTATCCATAGCTCTATCACAAATGTATTTAGCCAAGCATATTGAAACAACTCCAAAATATCTTGTATAAATAGTTTTGTTTCGTATGACTGACCTGTAGAATCTGAATCGGAAGAAACAGTTATAGGGGAGTTTATATCATGTTCACCTAACCATATTGCCATACCCCTATAGTTAGGACCTAACGGGACAGGTAGGTCCTGTGGAACCCAACTAGGTAATGTAGGAGGTGGAAGTGGAGGCCTAAATGTTGTGGGTGTCTTCTTTTTAACCTGTATATATATATAATTTCATATCAACTGCCATCAGATACACACACTAACAATTGAACGTAATGTAAATTTACCATACCTTTTCAGTAAAGAGGACATCCGCTTTTAGCCACAATATCACTCCGCCTACTGCCTCACCAAGCGTTTCACAATCTGGGTGGGCATATGGCAATGGAAGATCCATCCACTGGGAGAATATATGTATCGGGCTCACACGAATCCAACCAGCTGGTACTGGAGACCCATGACACGTTTCCCCTGGTAGGGATGGGTAATCCGACGCCTCTGCAACAACAAATTCTTTACTTTTTAGACAGCATGGCTTCAACCCCTACAAATTTTTGTGTAAAGAATGTTATATACATATATACATATCATCTTTTTTTGAAACGACTACAATTTCATATATACATATCATCTTGAATTAAAAAACTAGTTACTATGTCATAAAAATACTTACAGCAGATGTGCTAGGTGGTGGTTCTACAGGATTACTCCCAACCTCTGCAGTAGGAGTAGGAGGAGTAGAGCCTGCAGTAGGTACTGTCTGGTAAGTGGCAGTCTGAGATGCCTGCCACTTTTTCATTGCTTCTTCTAGTTTCCTATCAACTAGCTTATCTACCTATACATGGATAAAAGAAACATTAGCTTCTAATTATTGAATTCTCTTTTACAGTAACATTATAAAGAAAGAATATGTTACCTCCTCTTATGAAAGTCCCGCTTTTGGGACATGTTTGTGCTGGGATGGCCCAAAAAAAGCTTTGATGCCCACACCAGCGCCTGCATCCTTAACACGTCCAGGATGCTCTGGGTTACCCAGAGCAACTGTCAATTCATCCCTTGTGCCCTCAGGGATGAACTTGCCTTGTTTCCTCAGCTCGTGCAGCTCCCGCTAATCGCCAAAACAAAATTTTGTAATTCAGTAAACAACACAAATAATCAATATTCGAATGATTGCTGTAAGAGTTGTATTTTACCATTTTTGCAGCCGCCTCAGCAGTTGCGGCCTTCGTTATTTCTCCCTTCTTAGTTTGCCTCCCAGCTATCCAGACATCATGGTGAGGCAGAGGTGTGCTACCTATGGTAGAGGACTCCTGAGTAGCAGCAGACTGAGTAGTAGCCTCAGACTGTAGTCTTTGGCGAACGCCTGCATATCCTCTTGGACCCATTGTGTGGTCGTGCACATTCAGTGCACGCCTTGATCTTTGTGCCTCACTGAGGGCCTAGTTAGTATGCACATTAATGATTTGGTTAGTAACACTAAATGTTAATCTTAAATAGGTGAATACAACATATATTAATTAATGAGATTGAGACTGACGCCTAATACCTTGAATTCATCAGTTTGTCTTGAAGCGACAAATGCGTCCCATTCTTCTTTGTTCAGGAAGTTCCATTGTTCAGTGGTTGTCTTCTTCCTCTTGTCAGCTTCTTTTATGTATTCGCGGGTGAGATTTGTCCTATAGTTCCTTAGGACTCTCCCACAGCGTTGCATCACGCATTTACAATGCAACTTTTCATCCAATTCAAATATACTCTGCAAAATAGAATTGCTATTAAGTAGTATCCAAAAATTTAGTAATCTACAAAATAGAATTGCAAATTAATAATAACTCACGCATAAATCCCTCCATATTAAGTCTTTCTTCTCCTTAGAAACATTATGCCAAGAATCTAAGCGACAACCGCAATGGCTACGAGCAACAAACCCAAGATATGAAATAAATGAATTGCGATTCCCACCACATGCATTTCCTGCATTATCAAAATCCACAACAAGTTTGGGTCCATTTCCCTTTTGTGCAATTAACTTCTTCATCATAGTGATGCCCCTTCTCTTGTCAACTTTTTGGTGTTGTTGATCAAGTGCATCAAGTGCTTCAGATGGTACATGTGCATCATCAACCTAAAATTTGATAAAATAATCACATTTACAAGATATAACTATAAATGGACATATAGATATAAATATATTATATATTTTTAAAACATACATTGTGAGGCGGCGCATTGATGTCCTCACCCTCATGGTAATCATCAGCACGGTCATCAGGAGAATGGTCAGCCATCTGCAAATTCACATTCAAATTGTAAAGTTCACATTGTAAAGTAATTCAAATTGTAAAGCTCACATTGTAAAGTTCACATTATTACAACAAAGTATATATCACACCAAAATTGTAAAGCTCTATGATCAAAGAGAAAACAAGTATATATTACAACAAGATTAGGGTCTAGGGTTAAAAAATACATGTGATGTCATTCTTATATATAATAAATGTACATGTACCATCTATCCCATCCTTGAACACCTAATCTCACTAGTAAGTGTATAATGTGTATTGGGTTTTCAAGAAAATTTCGGCAGCATTTCCCCACTGTTCTCCAAGTACATATGTACTTAGAGAACAAACGGGGAAATGCTACCGAAATTTTCTTGAAAAACAAATACACATTATACACTTACATCCTAAGCGAGATTAGGTGTTCAAGAACAGTCCCAAACCGGGGACTATCCAAGATTTACTCCTAATGAGTAAATCTTGGATGGGTTTCTAGGCCAACAAATAATGTGTTCTCATTCTTATACCTAAAATCCTAGTTCTTCAAGTTAGGGTGATTATTGATGTCTTTAAAAGCATGATTGGCAATTTAGGGAAAAGTTCATCATTTACATTCCAAGCATGTCACATGTGTGCATTACAGTTCATCATTAAGCAAGAAGGGTGATTAGGATTCTCAATATACTCAACAATGAAACAAGTTAAACATGTGTGCATTACAGTTCATCATTTACATTCCAAGCATGTCACATGTGTGCATTACAGTTCATCATCAAGATATCTATAACTTACTTAAACATTCAATTATGAAGTAAATATACACTTAATTCAGAATAGCATGACGCACAAATAAGTAGATGAAAAATACAAATAAGTAGATTCGGGTCTGGGCCTGAAGGCTGAACTCAAGGCTGCGATTTTCGTGGTGTTTCCCAGGCAGAACTGCCCCTGGTTCAGACCTGCTTCATGCACAGGTGGAAAGGGCTCAGCTAGAAATGTAGCTAGGTGCTGCTCGTGGCTGAGGGGGCTGCGAAATCAAGTTTAGGGCTCTTAGTTGGAGTCAAGGGTGGCAATTGATAGTGTTGGTCATGCCCAACTACTCCTGGATGGCGTCGGGCGCTGCTAGGGTGAGGTAGAAGAAGAAGAAGGGTGGAGGAAGGAGAAGAGAGGAAGGCGGCGCCGCTGGAAGGAGAAGAGAGGAAGGCGACACCGGTGTGGATGTTGGTGCTGCCGCTGGGGATTGGGCAAAAGTGGTGGCCGTCAGGGAAAAGCAAGGCGGAGTAGAAAAGGGTTACCTTGCAGAGGAAGCTGGCGGAGCAGAGCAGGAAGCCTGAGCGGCGACGAGAGGATAGGAGCACGGACCGGCGGCAGCACCGAGCGGCGACGAGAGGATAGGAGCACAGATGGCAGGGAGCAGCGGCAGGGAGCGGCGGGGGCGAGCAAGAAATCGCCGGACCTAACTGAAATCGGGAATGAAACAGGGAAAGGGGAAGAGCCGCTCACGCTGGTGAGCTATTAAGTTGACAATAAGCATCGATTATTCAAAAAAACTGACAACTAAACCAACAGTGTCGGTTCTTTTCCAAAAACAGGCACCTATACTAGATTATAGTCGTCAGTTTTTAACTAAAAGACAACCGACAACTATTCCTGTCTCACGAATACCCTTTAGTCATCGGTGTTTTATTTAAGAACCGACGCCATATGTCAAATTTTGGAGGTAATTTTTTCGCTGGAATTTTAGTTTTGGCGGTTGATTTTAGGTGTCGGTTTTTTATTAACTAACTGACACTTAATAAAAGTGGTACCCGTGTCTGGTCGCCCTTCATAGAGTGGATGTCAGTTTATGTTATAAACCGACACTATAGAGTTTAGGTGTCAGTTTATGTATACAACCAACACTTTGAAAAGTGACTTTATAAGCCATTTTTGTAGTAGTGGACAAGTTAGATCCTTTACTTAATTTAGGTTGGCAGCACCAGCTTATGATTTATTGCACACTACCTTAGCTACAGAAGAGGATAGTTTCCCTCCATCAATCACATTTGAGCAAATCCTAAAGCCACCATATGGGAACCACTCCAACATTGTGTCAATTGTTCCTGATCCACACACTACAACTACACTTCCTCTATTGATGGAGTAGTATTGGTTGATCATGCTACATGGATTGTGGGGTGAAAGACAAAATTACTTCAAGCATCCAGACAATAGCCACTTGATCACATATCACACAATGGAGTTCACATGTACAAGTTTCCAGCCCTTGTCCATACTCCCTTCAGTTGGACCTTCTTTGAGTGGCCAAGACCTCATGGATGACCATTGAAGATTTCTTCCCCTCCATGTTAGTTTCATATTTTCTCAGGGATAAGTACATTTTAAAGCTCGGGATGGAGGGTGGGTAGTATGTTCTCCTTTCAACTCACACCTATCTCTTTTATTTTCTTGTTTTATTTCAGCAATTTTTACCATTGCATGCATCATTGCATTTAGTTTACTTGCATTGCATGTAGCTTAAACTCTTCAAATTTTTGTTCTTAGTTCTTATGATGTTAGTTGAAGTTGTTATCTAATTAGATTAATTTACATTCATGTTGCATTACTTATAGATTTTCCATACAACCCCCTTGTTTGAAGTAAGTTCTTGAAGTTAAGTATATTTTGGAAAGGATGCCAATGATTAATAATCACTCTTTGTAATCAATGATCATTAGCATCATGTTCCATGCCAAAACATGGAGGGTGTTATAGAAATTTATAGGGATCAAATATGACATTCCTCCTATTGATTGGTGAATCAGATCTGGGGAATGTCCATGCATCCCCTTATCATACTATTTGGTGTGTTGAATTAGAGGAATAACCAGATGTACTATTTCATAAAAACAAGTATTTTATGTCAACAAAACCTTTTTCTATACTTCTTCCATCTTCTGACCTTCCGTCCACCAAAAAGAAGCAAACAAAATATAACCATGAAGTATTGCAAACTCTAAGCCCAGGGTGGCACACCACATACTTCCTCTATAATTATTTCTTTTGTAACCCTCCTATGTAATAGGCGTGTATCACCAAAAATAAATAAAGCATTCAATGTGCACACAAAAAGTTTAGCACAATATATGTTTACAAAAATAAAATGCAACCTCAAGTCGAGTAGAGGAGAGATGTGCATTCTTCCAACGGTTCCCCCATTTGTGCCACCTTTCACCTGGGGGCTTGTTACATGCTCCATTGATATCAATTTGACAAATTCCAGTGTTGGGTTACATGCATACTTGTGATCTTTTGGGATTCCTCAATTTTTCATGAAATCATAAGACATGGGCAGTATTGGGGATAGTGGTGGGGAAGAAGCGCTGTGAAGTGAAGTCAGGAATGAAGATATCGCAAGTTGTATTCCATGAACTTAGGAGGTTGGGTATCTTGGCCATATTGATGGTAGGGATTCAAACACAATGTTAGTATAAGGAATGTGAATTGGCTAGAAGTATCTATTTGGAGAGTTTTTTAGATTTGTTTTACTCAACGACAAGAAAGGTTCAAACTCGGGGTTGTGATGAATGTCAATGCATCATGTTTTTAGTTATGGTTTAGATTTAATTATGCATATTCTGTTTGCATTCTACTTCATATTTTAGTTACCTTATTTTTAAGAAGTTTATCAAACTTATTTGGTATTTAATTTATTTTTGGTGTTTTATTTGTATGTTGATGAAAGAAGAAAAGAGAAAAAAACTACCCCTTTATGGAAAACGCAAGAGAATGATCAATGATTGCATATTATCACTCCCTAACACAGACAATTTGAATGAGAATCACTAAAGTATATACAGTCACTCATATGGTTACAACTTTTGCATACAAGCTCAGAAATGGATAATTTAAAATTCATTAGATGAAAATTTGAATTACCTTAAAAAAATATGATATAGAATGGTTACAAGACCCATCCTTAAATGTCCTTGTGGGTCAGGAGATCATGCAGTAGGCAGAATAATGGGCAAAAAGTGGATTTACCGACCATCATTATCAATTGGTCAATCGGAATTAATCTGCAATTGGTCAGTAACCAACAAGATGGTTTCATCAATTTTTATCAGAAGATCATCTTTGTGGGTCAGCCGACCCGCCTATAGGTAAAAATCCTTATCAATTAGTGGGTTTGCCAACCAAAAAGCGAGTCGACTGACTAGAAAGTATACCCCTACAGTAAAATAGCACTAGATTCGACATCGTGTTTATGAAATTTATATATTTACTAACTACTTATGCAGGAAGGCCTTAAAGTGATGCAAAACTCAAATAAAAGAAATCTACAACAAACACCTAACATACGTTGCATTAATTTTATTGAATCTAATATATTATAGGTTGATAGAAAAGCACTTGGGGGAAGTCCACATCAGCGGTTCATGATGTATTCTCTCACATACACAACCCTAGACATCACCAAAGATAGAGATAAATGGATTGATGTGAGTAAATGCTTCATAGGAGGATGTAAAGGGGTACTAGAACCATTGCTTGGGGAGTTATGATGAGATTATTGAGCTTATCCTCCATGAACTTATCTTCTCCATGAGCTTTTTTCTCTATTTTATTTTGTAATTTAAACATGATTAGACAATATATCATTTACTAGGACACGACGATTAGCCCCATTTCTTGTATTTAGTTTTCGCATTATTAATTATTATTTATATGAACATATAGATTTATAATTGACTATATAATGCTTGCTTTATAGTCTAATCATTTATCTTGCATGATTGATGTAATATTAGAGGTAGAGGCCTTGAAATCCTAGAATAGAACACCAAATTATATAGTTGAACCTCAAATGAGACGATAGAAGGGCATTCTATGGGATGAAAAAATAAGGATATGTAGGTAACGAGACCTTGATCGTATGGAAAGACTAATCCATTCAGATTTCATATTGTAAAAGGATGTGAAATACGGTGTCCTCTTATATTCATACGAGGGAATGATGACATATATAGAATAGTTACTTCACAAGTGGCGGTGAACCATATCATCCTGGTAATTTCATCATAGTGTTAGCATCAATTCTTTATTAGCTACATTATTTATCACTTCTTAGCTAATTTAGCAAATCCATCAAACACCATGCATCTATCTTTGTTAATCATTTTTTTTGGAATAAGGTAAATATATTTAGTCCTAAAGGGTATAGTTGAACACTATATAGGAACAAAGCGAGGCACCCTAAACCAAGGCCCTAAAGCAAACTATACATGGGGATTACATACAAAAACCCCAGTATGTTCGTGTGCTTTCGTTAAGTCTATACAAAATGTCCATCCTATTCCTCATATGCCATTTGAGCTCCTTGGCAAAGTTGTTGATAAAGGCATTCTGGCTAGTTTCTTTCTTATCATGCCTTCTTCTGTTTCTCTCCATCCACACGAAGTATTTCAGACCCATGATACAAAGTAGGGTGAAGCTTTTCATAACTTTATCTTTTTTGAAAATATCTTCAACCCAGCTGAGAACTTCATTGAGATTATTAGGAACATTATGACCCCATCCATTCCTAAGGTAAATGATGCTCCAAACTTGCTTTTTCCACCTGCAACTGAAAAATAGGTGTGTGTTCATCTCATTGGAATCTTTGCATAGGTGGCAGGTTTCCTCAGTTGAAATTCCCCAAGTAGTCATTCTTTCCGAGGACGGGAGCCTGTTGCAGATGGTTCTATAACATAAGACACTCCATTTAGGATAGTGAGCACATCCCCAGATGGAAGTTGTATACCCCCCAGAAGGGTTGCCTATAGCCGTGTTGATAGGTGGTGTCGGATTAGAGGACTAGACACCAAACGGTTCAACACTATACAAGTGTTGATTAGCTTCCACATGAGCACACATCATATGCCAAGTGCAGGAAGGTCTGCTACGCTCTTCATTTATAAGGTTGGATCCATACCTTTTCTTCATCCAATAAGTCCAGCAGTTCAGAGGTGAGTTAATGAACCGAGATACATGGTTGGCATTGCTCCTTTGCAAGAGCTCAACAACATCAATGACCTGCAATCCTCCTTCTTGGAACAGATTTGATATTATCTCCCAACCAATGGCATGATTCTTCCCCTACCACAAGAAATCTGTTGTAAAAGATCTAAGAGAAAGAAGAATGGGGTTGGGTACAACCCCCATTGTCATCCAAAACTGAATCATACTTTAAAGAACTAATCTAATTAGAACAAGGAGACTAGACATAGAGATGTGAAGCCCACTCCATGCTTCATTTTGTTTATCTAAACTTGTCGAGGCATCCACCAAAATCCTTTGATGTAATGTAGCCCTCAATCAAAGGGAACCCCAGATACTTGGTAGGAAGCGATTTGACTGGCATGCCTATCACTTTCTTTAATTTTCATTTTCTATTGTCACAAGATTTGGAGAAAAAGACCTATGATTTTATGGTGCTCACGTACAGACCTATTAGATGGCCGAATTTTATGAGTAGGTTTGTAATGACCACATTTGTGCTTAATTGGTAAACTAGGGTTTATCTGAATGATTACATGCTTGATTAGATTGAACATCGTTTAGACTTGATTAATGATAGTAGATCAATTGTGATATTTCAAACCTAAGAAGAAACTCTAACTATGATTTTAGTTTGAAGAATTAGGGTTTGAAAACTGTAAACCCTAATCGGCAAAAATTAGGGATTTGATAGTACATGAGTATGGAATTTGATTAGGATAGCAGTGTGGTAAATGATTTTTCATATTTTCTAAAAAAAATTATTTAATTGAATTTTGGATATGATATGGATAACTCAATCATGCATATTGGAGAAAAAAATTCAGAATTTTTGAGTGTTCTTTGAATGTGGTTCTGGGTCGAACTATACTTCGACCAAAATGCTGACATAGTGCTTTTTAGTAGTGTAGTGTTTTATTTTTATTTATTTATTGGTAACTCCAAATGATATGAAATCTTAACTATAGATTTAAAACTTAATCATAAACAACATGTAAAATTTCCATAATTTTTGGATGCATTTATACCTTATCAGTAGACGAATTACAATAATATTTTTATGATAGAAAATTCAGATGAAATAAGAGAAAGTATAGTGAGGGGTCAATGTGAAATTGACCCAAGCAGCTCAATTGCTCTATATGGTCAACCTAACACACAAGGAGCTCTCATAATTTGTGATTCAATCCAGAGAAATGAAATCCTAGAGAGAGAGGGAGAGTTAGGGTTTGAGAGGAGAAAGTGATGGAGATGTTGACTTAGGGTTTTTCGGTCTGAGGAATGATGAAATCATGTAAGTTTAGCTTCTTTGGATATAGTTTCATGGTGAATCTTATCTCATATGTCAAGATTCCGTCCATCCCCTGATTAGATTCGAAATCATATCAAATCAAGTCCTTTTCTCACTCTTTCTGTCCTAATCTTCAATTCTAGGGTTTCCTAGTTGAAAGGAAGAAGAAAGTGGCGATTGTAGGGGTTTTGATATGGATTCAAGATTTTCAGATATGGGATACGTTTTTAAGTTGTTTTATAGCTTAGGGTGAGTGGGTAAAAGAATATTTCAGTCAATTGTACTCAATTATATGGTTTTAATTTATATTCTCGATTTCTCCCTAGATGACAATAAATGAAAAGAGCTGTTCTTGAATTTAGTTTATAGAATACTTCAATTCATGTTCCAACTATGATCTGAAAATGTTTATATGATGACATGGATATAGATATCCATGTATCTTGAATACTACAAAATTAAGAAGTTTATTGAGAATCTTCTGAAGATCTGAATTTTCAAGTTATTCGGGTGCTTGAACAACATTATAGCTGAAATTCGGATTTATGTTTATATTATCTTACTTATGTTCCTAGTGCATATAATTCTACATGTTTGATCTCTTTGATTTGATATATGGACAAATAGAGTTTCTGATATTCACAATACTTATCCTGTGAATAGCAAGTAATCAAGGATGGAAACCCAATCTAGTATGCTTTTACAAGTATACATATCTAATTTAGTAATAAATGACTGATTGAAATGATTCATGTGATATTGTGGGATTTTATTTGAATATTATCTTATATGCATATATGCTTTGTGAATGAGATTCGAATTTTCTAACTCAAATACTTGTCATGAAATGGATATGTTGTTATTCTATTGCAAGTGGAGATATAACATACCCAAGCTAGGTATGTTATTGATGCCATGCATAAATGTGAGAAATGTTGAATGAGAATATTTATATTAGTAGACAAGATATATGTTTGTATACATGAGAAGTGATATATGTGCATGAGTAAGGAGAAACCCTAACAAAGGGGTAAACAATATGTTAAGCATTTAGTTCAGTGTTATCAGTGTATTAAGAAGTTCAATTGCATTATTTTAGTGTATATGTGCCAAGTTGACATGTATTCAGTTTATTTAAGAACTTTAGCTTGCCTACATTTACAGTATGTTGATTTCTCAGTAAATTACTGTGTTATAAATATACTGCTCTGCCAAGTTTAGAATGATGTACATGTTTTATTATAAACTTCAATTAATTAGACGCGGTACCATAGAGATATCAGAGTCAAGTATAAGTAAGAGAAAGGTACAATGTAGAAAGATCTTTCCAAGAATAATAAAATAATAAACATAGGTTCCCTGAACACCGTAGATTCCCTACAGATGTATGCACTGTAGTGAGGAAACGATCCACCCTGGCATCGACCAGTATATGGGGATCGGATCACACCCACAGAGTGTGCGGGGAGATGAAGCCCTTGAGGAAGTCTCCTAAGAGAGGATAGGTTACCCAACATGAATCAGAGATCTCGGTGGTAACCCAGAGGTACCCACAGAGCGTACCAAGATGAAGCCCAAAGAGCATCTCATACCCTCCTCCTGTGTACTCAGCCTAGAAGGAGAGGTCTAGTTAATAGCCAGTTGTTTAGCCGCCTTAGTCAGACAAGACAGTTCAAGTCAAGCAGACCCGGATTCAGTTCTAGGCTTAGCTTCCTGGGTTTTAAGCTAAGTCTTGTACGATGAGATCGTAGTTCGTTACGAGTCTTCATATGTAGAGTACACTGCATATGATCAAGGCATAAGTTAAAATATGATAATATAAGTTTTAAGAGTTTCTTATAAGTAAGAAGAGTTAAGAAAGATTTGATTTCAATTCCACAGTAGTTGTTCTTTAAATGTAATTATTGAATATAATGAGGATTATACTTCCATACTTGTTTATTTCTAATGATGTGGGCTTCAATGTTATTAGTAAGTTTTTGAATATCTAGTCTGTTAATTTGAAATTACTATCTCATTTTATTTCAATTATCCAAGAATGATTAATGTCTGATTTAGTACTTTAGACTGCATTATTGGTTTACTCATTCACTGAGCAAGGATGCTCACCCCTCTACTCAAACTTTTTAGGGAAACCATGGGGATTGAAGATATCATTGCATCAGAGTAGATCTTCCACAAGAGTTAAGTCTAAGTATAGTTAAGTTAAGTCGGTCCTTGTCACTCTAGGTCCTTGTAAAGAAATAAGAGAGAGTTGTAAATGATAATGTATAACATTATTCCTCTTTTAGCAATATATGCAAATCAGCAAGTCTTATGTGCTTAAAAGTATGAGAAACATAATGAATGTTCATACATGCATTTTTACTGTTGAAATCAGATTAGAGAAATCAATGTTTAGATTCCCGTGTAAAGTTAGTTTATGTGATTCAATGCGAGAAAACAAAGAGTTTGGAAAAGAAGAAAAAGTTAAGGGTGATCTTTGTATTACGTTAAATCCTCAATTTATGCCCTAATCTCATGATTAGTGGTAATTGTTAGATTAGGGTGTAACAAGGTTCTTGTACTCCTTAAGTCTTTTCATGTTCCCAGCTATGAAAAGTAAAACATCATCTGCAAAAATGATGTGAGTCATCACTTTGGTGCCCTTGACTTTATACATTTTTATCAAACCATTATCTTTGGCAGAGTCAACCATTTTAGTCAGGCCCTCCATCACCAAGGTGAAAAGGAGAGGAGATAATGGATCGCCCTGGAGAAGCCCATTTGAGGATCTAAATGTCCCATTCAGACAACCATTTATGAGAACTGAAAATGAGCAGGTCTCTACACATTGTTTGATTATGTGTATCTATTTCTGATCAAATCCCAGAGAATCCATCGCCTTCTAGAGATACTCCCAATTCACAAGGTCATAAGCCTTATTGATATCAATCTTCATACAAGATTTTGCACTGGCCTTCTTCATATTAAAATCATTGAGAAATTCAGTTGCCAATAAAGAATAGTCGGACATGTATCTACCTTTAACAAAGGTGTTCTGGTTAGGAGATATGATGTGAGGTAGAATATCCTTCAATCTGTTGGCTAGGAGCTTGGATATCATTTTATATAAAATTGAGCATAATGCAATCGGCCTAAAGTCTGTCATGTCTTTCACACTATTGTTCTTAGGTATCAATTTTATGAATGAGTGATTGACAGCTCTAACCATAGAGCCTCCTCCTAGAAACCAATTTATTGTCTGGCACATATCATATTTAATAATAGTCCACACCTTTTGGAAGAAGTGACTATTAAAGCCATCCGAGCCCAAGGCTTTAGAGTAACGAATAGAGAACAATGCCTTATTTACTTCCTTCTTTGTTGCTTCCTTGCCTTGAATGGCATTCATTTCAGCAGTGATCTTATTTGTGGGTAGGCACCTTTCATCAATCGGGTATTTATGATTGTTGTTATACATCTTGGTGAAGTATTAGATAGCAGTCGTAGCCACATCTTCCGGTTTATATAATATCTCCCCTTTTCATAAATAAGTTCATACATAGATTCCCTCATCTCTTTTTTCTTGATGGCTGCATAGTAGATTTTAGAATTTCAATCCCCATCGGCTATCCATTTTAGCCTACTTCTTTGCCAGATGCAGACCTCTTCAGCTTTCTCAAGGTTTCTTATTTTGTCTTCACACTTTGTTTCTATCTTCATATATCTTTCATTAAGAGGATTGATATGTAGGTTCATGGCTGCTTTGTGGCAACACATCCCACTATCACACAGATAGAGAGGTGTTACGCGAAAATGTGCGGAAAACACCATAACCACAGATTACCAAAACATGGGTTAATTAAAACCGATTGCGGAAAGCGGAAAAACTGAGAAACCATAACATATAGGTCCTCGTCCTGCAAGAAAACATGTTATATAAATATATACAAGGCTTGAGACGTGTCCACAGCTTAGGAGACCAGCTGTTCTGTCATCACATGAGTCCATCACCTGTTATATGTATATACATAAAGGCCCACAACCAGCCAGCAACAGGATATACAAAGGATCAACAGCCATACATCGTGAAACAATGCCAAAACGCTCCCAAGGACCTAAGAGTACAGGGATGACTCTAGACTCTACTACAAAACCCCAAAACAGTAGCATATCCATCGCTTGCCTTCTACTGCTCGTCTTTCTGCTCGGCCGCAACTCTGCGACCACCACCACATCTAGCTCGAACACCTGAAAACCAGCGGGGTGAGACAATCGAACATTGTCCCAGCGAGAAACATAATTCCCCGCCGAAACTATAAAACCAGGGGATAAAGCAACAACAGAAGATAAACAGTAAAACGTAGAATAATAACAGTCTAAGCAGCAAGGCTATTCATACCATCAAACTTACCAGGCTGTATGGAAGACATATCATCAACTGTCTCTTTATGGAACATGATTATCAAGATAATATATATTGCCACATAACATGAGGAACATATAAGTAACTGCAAGATATAGCAAGATTAATTACACAAGCAAGGCCTCAATCAATGTTCCGCATGTTGCCTTAAGCAATAAATACTATTCGGCTGGATTACGTATTTTTCTGCCTTGAGGAAGTGAACCGTACCATTCAAATCCAACTGACGGCTGTGAAACCCGGAGCCGGTGCCATACAAGGTCACATGGAAGAGACGAACTCCATGACCTCACACCTCATGGTCAGTGCACGAGTACAACACAAGCAGGACCGCAGTCTCATGCTGAAGTGGTCTTAGCCACAGGGTCAGGCTACCCTCTGCCTAGCCCGCCTCGGTATAGGTATCGACGCTAGTTAAACTGAGCCATGTGCATGTTCACCGTGCTCTGAGCCATGAACGCATTCATGCTCCTCATATCACATATCCTGAGCCAGGGGCCTGTTCACCATGCTCTTCACATACTTGGGCTACGGGCCTAAATCCACACCCTGGAGTCTACAACTGAAGTTGCACTCTTACCTCCTCACTTTAGGCTAGGAGAAACCTTGCATACTCAACAATATGTGCTCCAGGTTAACCCGTACGAGAACCCGTTTCACCATCACCAGCTCCTGACGATGATGGAGCTATGGCCAGGGCAACTACATGATATATTTCACTGTGATTAATTAGTATCTTTTACATGGATTGCAAGATTCAACCAAGTTATATAACATGTAAACTATAACAGGAAATAAACAACATAAAACTCAATGTTATGCTTTTATTGTAATCACATCATCCTGATCCATCATAAGGATCTAGCAGTACATGTTATCACTTGGCCTCTTGCCAAACATCCAGATCCATCTCAAAGATCATCACATACCATGGGATCTCAATCCCTCATCATACAGTGCCACTGCCTCTTCAACGCTTACATCATCATCATGGGATAGCAATCCCCAATATATTAGTCTTGTACATCATACAGATTATTTCAACATCAAGAGTAACAGTCACAGCAGAGTTACTACACATGTACCTATACCTCATAGCCCTTTTTAGTTGGCTAAGCATCACCTACATGATTAGTAACAACAATCATAGGCTTCAATAGTATGACCATGATATCAGTATAAGGTGACATTTGATGACTATATACTCTCTTAATCGAACATCAACTTATGATCATATGCATAAGGTACATCACCACGCAACCCACATTACATGCTTATTATTCTCCTTAGCATTATATAGATAATCATGATGAGCAAGTTCATGTATATAGCTATGCTAAATTGAAAGGACAAACGTTACCATAGTAAATACCATTAAGCATGCACAAAGTTACCATCGCATTATTCGAGAACATATCCAACAAGTCTATTTTCCATGATAAGTAGAACCCTCACTAAAACGTCACAAACCCTCACTAAAAGGCTGTATCGGGCATGGCTCACTCTATCGGACAACTCATAACGACCGACACAAGAAGGCAACCTGCAACACTGTGTTACCACCAAGGCAACCAACCGTGCAACTAAGCAACGCCGCGTCAGGTGTCGCGCACTAGGTCTATCGGGAAACGGCCAAGGGCCTGCCGTGCAGCTAAGCATGACGGGCGATAGGGTGTCGCGCAACGCCCGCTAGGGCTATCGTCCGACACATCCAGACTTAGGGCGACGCCCGTCACATGACCATTAGCAACGCACAACGACACCAACCCACAACTACAATAGATGCACGTCGAGCAAGGTACTCTACAGGGGGTATCGTCCAGAGGTGCAACACAAGCCACCATAAAAGGACCTGTCGTCCATCTCACCAAACCAGGGCCTAACGGCCGTCACATGGCAAGTTGATGGTGTGACGCCCGCCACAGAGACCGCGTATCGTCCACCACCAGCACTTCATGTGTCAATCAAAGGTCTAGGTCAAGAGGGTTGTCGGGCAGCACCTCCCCACACTCATAACGACCAAGGTGTCACTCACAAGATCAACATCTACCTTGAGCACAAGGGTACCCAAAACCCTAATGGGTCAAGAAAATGGCTCACCTCAATCGACTAGGAAAGAGGGGTCTTGCACATCAACTATCCCCAAATGGCAACACAAGGAAAACCCTAGAAAGAACGACCACTATCACCAAGCTCACCCTTCTAGTCCATGGTGAGAGGAGAGTGTTGCTCAAGCAACTAGGACACAAACTCACCTCAATCGACTAAGAGAAAGAGGGGTATTGCCCATGCCACTAGAAGCTCAAACTCACTCCTCTAGACCAAGGAGAGAAGAGAGTATTGCTCACCAAGGAACCCTAGAACACATGGTTCGGTCAATAAGAACAACTAGGCAAGAAACAAAGCTAGCAACATATAAGAACATGAAATAAGGTAGTATAGTTAGGGTTAGGAGTTATGCAACCTGCCTTAAGCAAGCTCCAAGCTCCAAGGAAGAAGAGAGCTCCAAGGCAGGATCGACCACCAAGCTAGCTCCTCCAAGGGTGTCGTCCATCAAGCTTGCAAGGGAGAAGGGTATCGTGCACCAAGGTAGAGGAGAAAACCAAGAGACTAAAGGATCCCTAGAAAGAGGAAAAGAACACATATATAGAAGGGGATGGAGGAGAAAACAAGGTAGAGCAAAGCAAGGTGTCTTCCTCCTAGGGACACTTGTCCTAGTACACAAGCCACCACTCTAGCAAGCCCTAAACACATGTCCAAGGCCATTGCCACATGCAAGCATCAAGCACCAAGTGTCCACTAGTGGTGACACAAACGAGGTCAAAGCTTGGTCAAAGGTCATGGGTGACACACCTCATGGGCGACACACCCCATGGGCGACACACCTCACGGGCGACACACCCCATGGGTGACACACTCCCTTCTTGGCCGATACAAGGTGCAACCAAACCAAAGCAAGGTACCTCAAGGCCCAGAAGGCTCAACCAAGCCCAACAAAACTTCAAGCAATGGGCCCAAGCCTTCCTCTCTATACTAGAGGAAGCATAGACAGAGAGGAACACCTCACAAGGTGGCAAACTTGCCCACAAACCCTAGACTTGGGTTATTTGCAAGTAGCACCTTCAACTCTCAACAAAGCACAACCAAACCCTAATCACCACTAAAGGTGATTAGCAAGCACCAAAGCATCAAGGTTAAGCAAAAAAAACAAGGTAAACCCTAAACAAAGGTCAGGGTCCTTACAAGCTAACCCCCTTCAAGGGATTTCGTCCCCGAAATCCGAAGAGAAAAGTGAGGGATACTTCCTCCTCATCTCTTCCAAAAGCTCCCATGTGGCTTCCTCAATGCCACGATGATGCCAAAGAACCTTCACAAGAACCAGGTTCTTCCTCTTCAACTTCTTAACCCTTCTGTCAAGGATCGCCACAGGACCTTCCTCGTTGGTCACATCTTCATCAACCTCAACTCCAACTGGATGTATCACTGTTCATGAATATGGATGGCTTTTCTTCAGCATACTCACATGGAACACTGGATGTAACATGTGCAACTCTGGAGGCAACTCCAACTCGTAAGCTACCTTGCCAACACGTGCTATAACTGGGTAAGGCCCCATATACCTGGGAGCTAACTTACCCTTTCGACCAAAACTTAGCACACCTTTCCACGGTGAGACCTTAAGGTACACTTTGTCTCCTACTTGGAACTCCAAAGGTCGTCGGCGATCGTCTGCGTAAGACTTCTGTCTGTCTTGTGCCACTTTCAACTGCTGTTGTATTACTTTGATCTTTTCTGTTGTCTATTGAACTAACTCAGGACCCAAAAGCTGATATTCACCAGACTCATACCAAAACAAAGGAGATATGCACTTCCTTCCATATAAAGCCTCATAAGGAGCCATGTCAATGCTCCGCTGATAACTGTTGTTGTAGGAAAACTCTATCAAACTGAGATGTACATCCCAACTGCCTAGGAATTGCAAAACACAAGCTCGGAGGATATCTTCCAAAGTCTGAATAGTCCTCTCAGACTGTCCATCTGTCTGTGGGTGGAAGGCGGTACTGAACCTCAACTGCGTTCCCAACGCTTTGTGCAACTGTTCCCAAAAACGACTCGTGAACTGGGGACCTCTATAGGAAACTATCGTTACTGGCACACCATGTAACTATACTATCTCATCCACATATACTTGAGCGAGCTTTTCGGGTGTATATGTTGTCTTTACTGGTAGGAAATGAGCAGACTTCGTTAATCTGTCCACTATCACCCAAATGGAATCATGAATCCTAGTTGTCCTGGGTAGACCAACTATGAAATCCATGGTTATATGATCCCATTTCCACTGCGGTATCGGTAAGGGTTGCAACGTACCTGCCGGCTTCTGATGTTCAACCTTCACTTGCTGACATACCGCACATCTAGCCACGAACTCAACTACATCTTTCTTCAAGACGGGCCACCAATACAAATCCTTCAGGTTATGACACATCTTGGTGACACCTGGATGCATAGCATACATCGACATGTGTGCTTCCTCGAGCACCAACTTCCTCAAATCGTCAGCATCGGGAACCACCATCCTATCACGATAGCAAACTAGTCCATCCTCAGACTCATGGAACCCATCATGTTTTTCACTGCCGAACTCTGATCTGATCAACTATACCGCATCATCTGTTTGCTATGCATCTTTGATCTGCTGTCTCAGCGTAGGCTTGACTTACATCTGTGCTAAAAGTACAGCTAATGAAGAAACTTCCATCTGTACATTCATCTGTCGCAAAGAAACAAACATATCTCGTCTATTGCATACCAGGAAACTCAACTGTGCCTTCTTTGAAGAAAGAAGAAAATACTTTCGACTAAGCGCATCAGCTACCACATTCGCCTTACCAAGATGATACTCGATAGTGCAGTCGTAATCATTGATTAACTCCATCCATCGACGTTGTCGCATGTTCAACTCATGCTGCGAAAAGATGTACTTCAGATTCTTATGATCAGTAAAGATCTGACACACTTCCCCGTAAAGATAGTGTCTCCAAATCTTTAACGCATGAACCACTGCTGCCAACTCCAAATCATGAGTCGGATAGTTTTCCTTGTGTTTCTTAAGTTGTCTTGAAGAAAAAGAAACCACATGATCTTCCTGCATCAGCACACAACCTAAACCTTTCTTGGAAGCATCACAAAAAACAACGTAGCCCTTTCCAGGCTCTAGCAGAACCAACACTGGAGCACTGGTTAGCTTCTCCTTCAGACTCTAGAAAGCTTGCTGACATTGTTCATTCCAGACAAAAGGTACATCCTTTCTGGTCAACTTTATCATTGGCAACGCAATCGCACCGAAGTCCTAGATAAACCTCTGGTAGTATCCTGCTAAACCAAGGAAACTACAAAATTCAGTCAGTGTCTTCGGCTGTTCCCAATCTGCAATGGATCCCAACTTTCTCGGGTCTACTTTGACTCCTTCTACAGATATCACATGACCCAAGAAAGTCACTTCTTCCAACCAGAATTCACACTTACTGAACTTGGCATACAACTGATGTTGACGAAGAAGAGTCAATGCTAGATGAAGATGTTGCCCATGCTCTCGCCTGTCCCGACTATAGATCAAAATGGCATCTATAAAGACAACGACAAACTGACCTAAGAACGGACGGAACACTCTATTCATCTGGTCCATGAAAGTAGCAGGTGCATTGGTTAGCCCAAACGGCATAACCACGAACTCGAAGTGACCATACCTTGTCCTGAAAGCTGATTTTGGTATGTCATCTATCTTAATCCTCAACTGATGGTAACCAGACCGTAGACCGATCTTCGAAAACATTATAGCACCACACAACTGATCGAATAGATCATCTATCCTCGGTAACGGGTACTTGTTCTTGATTGTGACTTTGTTCAACTGCCGATAATCTATACATAACCGCATTGATCCATCCTTCTTCTTGAGGAACAACACTAGGGCACCCCAAGGCGACGTACTCGGTCGGATGAAACCTTTCTCCAACAACTCTTGCAACTGCTTCTTAAGCTCTTCCATCTCCAATGGAGCCATTCTATATGGTGTATGTGCAACAGGTTGCGTTCCTGGTACCAGATTGATCTCGAAATCAATCTCCCGGAGTGGAGGAACACCAGGAAACTCATCAGGGAACACATCGGCAAAGTCTCAGACAACGGACACCTCCTCGAGACTAGGACCTTTTGCCTTGGTAGCCACAACGGTATCTACAACATGAGCTAGAAATGCCTCACATCCTTGACGTAGCAACTTTTCTGCCACCATGGCTGATACCAAATAGGTTGGAAAAATCTTCCTATCTCCCTGGAAGATCCACTTCTCTCCCGCATCGTCAAACACAGCCTGCTTGGAACCACAGTCCAAAACAACCTTATACTTTTCTAAGGTATCCATCCCAAGGATAACATCGAAACCATGCATATCAAGTGGTATAAGATCCACTTGTATACAGTGTCCCAAAATAGACAAGACACAAGATGGACACTCTTCTCAAAGCATCGAGGAACCATCAAGAGGGGTTTCTAACAACAAACTATCCTTCTTACGACTAACAGGTAAACGACATTTTTCAAGCATACTATAGGCGATAAAAGAGTTTGTAGAACCTGGGTCGACCAGAATAGATATATAGCAAGAAGAAGACATATCATAATGAAATAACTCCATCTGACCTGTCACCACTCGCGGGTTGACTATCGCCTCCGGATGACTCATAGCATAGAATCGAGCCATTGCTTTCTATCCACGTCCTTTGCTTCCTTGAGTAGACGATCCAGCTTGCGACGCTTGACCGCGTCCTCGCCCTCTACTACTACTGGGCTACTATCTATCTAGTCCTTGTTGATTCTGTCTTGGTTGCTGTGTCACTTCAATGTCTCTATTTGGGCAATGTAACTTGAGATGCCCGGTCTGACCACAAAGATAGCATGCCCTATCTTCAAACCGTGGCTTAGATGGCCCTGTCACTTCCACTGAAGTTGTACTATGCGCCTTAGACGGAGAAGAAACATATCCTCTTCCCTTACTTGGAGACCACTGCTACGGTACACTGGAACCTCTCATCACAGAAGGTGTTGAAAACCTTGGCTTCTTGAAGCCACCAAACCTCTGTCCCTGGAACTGAGCAGGCCTCTTCTTGGACATGGATTCTCTTTTCTCCCTTACTGACCTTTCAATCCTCTGGACAGATTCCACAAACGTAGAAAACCGCTCTCTATTCTCCAACGCAGAAATAGGTGTTGTCAGCTCAGCACTCAAACCCTTCTCAAAACGTCTAATCCGCTCCTCATTTGTTGCTGCCATGTGAGGACAAAACCTCAATAAATCCATAAACTTGGCTTCATACTCGGTGATGTTCATCTCTCCTTGGTGCAAACGCTCAAACTAACTAATCTTCTCATCCAGATACGTATTCGGAAAGTATCTGCTGATGAACTCACGTCAGAAAACTTTCCAACCGATCACCTCACCAGGCCGCTTCTCTTCCTCGATGGTCCACCAGTGACTAGCACTACCTTTCAAAAGGTAGACAGCGTGCTTTACTTTGTCAGCTTTGGGGACGTCAAGGATCCGGAAAGCCTTCTCAAGACTTGTCAGCCACAGATCTGCATCCGCTGGATCAGCCGTTCCAGCATAATCTGAAGCTCCGACTCGGAAAAGCCGCTCGAAGGTCTTTCCAATACCCGATGCTTCTCCATGGGGAGCATGTGCTCGCGGCAGAGGCACTGGTAATTGCTTAACCATGAGATTCATTGTAGCCATCATCTGCCCCATAAGCTATTGATAGGTAGGATGTTCAAGAATGGCTAGGTTATGTTGGGGGAACTCAGGCACCCGATCTTCATGTGCCTGCCCAAAAGCTCCATCAACTGATGCAGCATCGTTGTTCTCAGCAGTGTGTTCTTCATGGTTTCTAGACATCTTGACTTTTCTTCTGCTGAGGGCAGAAGACGATCGTAAGAAAATCTGGACAACTCACAAGAACAGACTCAACCTAGTCCTAAATCCCTATAGACTCAGCGAACCTAAAGCTCTGATACCAAAACTTGTGGCAACACATCCCACTATCACACAGATAGCGAGGTGTTACACGAAAATGTGCGGAAAACACCATAACCACAGATTACCAAAACATGGGTTAATTAAAACCGATTGCGGAAAGAAGAAAAATTGAGAAACCATAACATATAGGTCCTCATCCTGCAAGAAAACATGTTATATAAATATATACAAGGCTTGATACGTGTCCACATCTTAGGAGACCAGCTGTTCTGTCATCACATGAGTCCATCACCTGTTATATGTATATACATAAAGGCCCTCATCCGGCCAGTAGTAGAATATACAAAGGATCAACAGCCATACATCGTGAAACAATGCCAAAATGCTCCCAAGGACCTAAGAGTACAGGGATGACTCTAGACTCTACTACAAAACCCCAAAACAGCAGCATATCCATCGCTTGCCTTCTATTGATCGTCTTGCTGCTCGGCCACAACTCCGCGACCACCACCACATCTAGATCAAACACCTGAAAACCAGTGGGGTGAGACAATCGAACATTGTCCCAACGAGAAACATAACTCCCCACCGAAAGTATAAAACCAGAAGGATAAAGCAACAGCAGAAGATAAACAGTAAAACATAGAATAATAACAGTCTATGCAGCAAGGCTATTCGTACCATCAAGCTTACCAGGCTGTATGGAAGACATAGCATCAACTGTCTCTTTATGGAACATGATTATCAAGATAAGATATATTGTCACATAACATGAGGAACATATAAGTAACTGCAACATGTAGCAAGATTAATTACACAAGCAAGGCCTCAATCAATGTTCCGCGTTTTGCCTTAAGCAATAAATACTATTCGGGTGGATTACGTATTTTTATGCCCTAAGGAAGTGAATCGTACCGTTCAAATCCAACCGACGACTACAAAACCCAGAGTCGGTGCCATACAAGGTCACATGGAAGAGCCGGACTCCACGACCTCCCACCTCATGGTCAGTGCACGAGTACAACACAAGCAGGACCGCAGTCTCATGCTGAAGTGGTCTTAGCCACAGGGTCAGGCTACCCTCTTCCTAGCCCGCCTCGGTACATGTATCGGCGCTAGTGAAACTGAGCCACGGGCCTGTTCACCGTGCTCTGAGCCATGAACGCATTCATGCTCCTCATATCACATATCATGATCCATGGGCCTGTTCACCATGCTCTTCACATACTTGGGCTACAGGCCTGAATCCGCACCCTGGAGTCTACAACCGAAGTTGCACTCTTACCTCCTCACTTTAGGCTAGGAGAAACCTCACATACTCAACAATATGCGCTCCGGGTTAACCCGTAGGAGAACCCGTTTCACCATCACCAGCTCCTGACGATGATGGATCTATGGCCAGGGCAACTACTTGATATATTTCACTGTGATTAATTAGTATCTTTTACATGGATTGCAAGATTCAATCAAGTTATATAACATGTAAACTATAACAGGAAATAAACAACATAAAACTCAATGTTATGCTTTTATTGTAATCACATCATCTTGGTCCATCACAAGGATCCAGCAGTACATGTTATCACTTGGCCTCTTGCCAAACATACAGATCCATCTCAAAGATCATCACATACCATGGGATCTCAATCCCTCATCATATAGTGCCACTGCCTCTTCAAGGCTTATATCATCATCATGGGATAGGAATCCCCAATATATTAGTCATGTACATCATACAGATTATTTCAACATCAAGAGTAACAATCACAGCAGAGTTACTACACATGTACCTATACCTCATAGCCCTTTTTAGCTGGCTAAGCATCACCTGCATGATTAGTAACAAGAATCATAGGCTTCAATAGTATGACCATGCTATCAGTATAAGGTGACATTTGATGATTATATACTATCTTAATCGAACATCAACTTATGATCATATGCATAAGGTACATCACCACGCAACCCACATTACATGCTTATTATTCTCCTTAGCATTATATAGATAATCATGATGAGCAAGTTCATGTATATAGCTATGCTAAATTGAAAGGACAAACGTTACCATAGTAAATACCATTAAGAATGCACAAAGTTACCATCACATTATTCGAGAACATATACAACAAGTCTATTTTCCATGATAAGTAGAACCCTCACTAAAACGTCACAAACCCTCACTAAAAGGTTGTATTGGGCATGGCTCACTCTATCGGCCAACTCATAACGGCCGACACAAGAAGGCAACCTGCAACGCTGTGTTACCACTAAGGCAACCAAGTGTGCAACTAAGCAACGCCGCGTCAGGTGTCGCGCACTAGGTCTATCGGGCAACGGCCAAGGGCCTGTCGTGCAGCTAAGCATGACGGGCGACAAGGTGTCACGCAACACCCGTTAGGGCTATCGGCCGACACATACAGACTTAGGGTGACTCCCGTCACATGACCATTAGCAATGCACAATGACACCAACCCACAACTACAACAGATGCACGTCGAGAAAGGTATTCTACAGGGGGTATCATCCAGAGGTGCAACACAAGCCACCATCAAAGGACCTATCGTCCAGCTCACCAAACCAGGGCCTAACGGTCATCACAGGGCAAGGTGATGGTGTGACGCCCGCCACAGAGACTGGGTATCGTCTACCACCAGCACTTCATGTGTCACTCAAAGGTCTAGGTTAAGAGGGTTGTCGGGCAGCACCTCCCCACACTCATAATGACCAAGGTGTCACTCACAAGATCAACATCTACCTCGAGCACAAGGGTACCCAAAACCCTAATGGGTCAAGAAAATGGCTCACCCTTCTAGTCCATGGTGAGAGGAGAGTGTTACTCAAGCAACTAGGACACAAACTCACCTCAATCGACTCAGAGAAAGAGGGGTATTGCCCATGCCACTAGAAGCTCAAACTCACTCCTCTAGACCAAGGAGAGAAGAGAGTATTGCTCACCAAGGAACCCTAGAACACATGGTTCGGCCAACAAGAACAACTAGGCATGAAACAAAGCTAGCAACATATAAGAACATGAAATAAGGTAGTATAGTTAGGGTTAGGAGTTATGCAACCCGCCTTAAGCAAGCTCCAAGCACCAAGGAAGAAGAGAGCTCCAAGGTAGGATCGGCCACCAAGCTAGCTCCTCCAAGGGTGTCGTCCACCAAGCTTGCAAGGGAGAAGGGTATCGTGCACCAAGGTAGAGGAGAAAACCAAGAGACTAAAGGATCCCTAGCAAGAGGAAAAGAACACATATATAGAAGGGGATTGAGGAGAAAACAAGGTAGAGCAAAGCAAGGTGTCTTCCTCCTAGGGACACTTATCCTAGTGCACAAGCCACCACTCTAGCAAGCCCTAAACACATGTCCAAGGGCATTGTCACATGCAAGCATCAAGCACCAAGTGTCCACTAGTGGTGGCACAAACGAGGTCAAAGCTTGGTCAAAGGTCATGGGCGACACACCTCATGGGTGACACACCCCATGGGAGACACACCTCATGGGCGACACACCCCATGGGCGACACACTACCTTCTTGGCCGATACAAGGTGCAACCAAACCAAAGCAAGGAACCTCAAGGCCCAAAAAGCTCAACCAAGCCCAACAGAACTTCAAGCAATGGGCCCAATCCTTCCTCTCTATACTAGAGGAAGCAGAGAGAGAGAGGAACACCTCACAAGGTGGGAAACTTTCCCACAAGCCCTAGACTTGGGTTATTTGCAAGTATCACCTTCAACTCTCAACAAAGCACAACCAAACCCTAATCACCACTAAAGGTGATTAGCAAGCACCAAAGCATCAAGGTTAAGCAAAACAAATAGGGTAAACCCTAAACGAAGGTCAGGGTCCTTACATGCTTCATCATACTTCATCCTAGCTTCGTGTAGGAGGTTGGGTAGCTTGACCTTGTCTTTGGACCACTTCTTGAGCACTTTTTTTGTGTGCTGAAGTTTTTTGAGAACTCTGAAAAGAGGATTGCCTTCAACATGAATGGCCCAACAAACTTTAACCAAGTCATTGAAGCCAGTTCAGTCTCTCCAAACATTAAGAAACCTAAAAGGATGAGGTGGTTGAGGAGATTGGTTAATATATACCTTCATCTAGGCGTGATCACTGAAGATATGGGATCCCAATATGATGGCCACATTGGGAATCACATCCATCCAGGCGTTGTTGATGAAGCCTATGTCGAGGTAGCTAGATATGTGCCATGTTGGCCTCTACTTGTTAGACCAGGTGGTTAAACCTCCGATCATGTAAACTTGGTGTAGCCTAGCTGAGTCCATAGTAGTGCTGAACTTGTTAAGAATTCTGTCTCAGACTCTCTTGCCTCCATATTTATCGCTAGACTGTCTGGTGTTATTGAAATCACTCAGGACCAACCAGGGGACTTCATCTTGCGTTTTGGCTTCCATAATAGGCCATAATTTATCACAATTAGATTTGAGATTTTCCCCATATACAGCTGAAAGTATACACAAGAAACCTCCTTGGTTAAAGTAGCTCACAGTTATGATTTAATCTATAGAACTGATGAGATCAATATTCCATCTATTGGGATTCCACCCAATGACTATGCTTCCTCCATCTACCATGTCATGACTGGATATATTACTCCAATGAGCAGGGAACAAAGAATTAATATGATCTATTGTGATTCTTTTAATTCTTGTTTCTAAGCAGCACACTACCTCCGCTTGGATTTTATTTAGGATCTTTCTTAATTTCCTCTGAGTCTTCAGCTGAGATGCCCCCCAGACATTCCACACCATGATAGACATCTAATTAATGATGTTAGATGTCCCTCCTCCATTCCTGGATTTGGGTTGACCCTTATTCTTGTTTGATGCACTTCTAGTATGCCTTGGGCTACTGTAGCAGGTTCCCCCTCATCAATAGGGGTGTCTCCATCATCAACCTGATCTAGAGAAGCGAATGTATTAACCACAGTGACCACAGGTGTATCAACAACCTTGGTAATAATTGTTCCTAATGAAGGGGTAGTATCATTCACTGTGTCCTCAAGCTCTCTCGATCCACTAGTTCCAATCTCTCTTTGACATTCTCCATCTTCAATAACTATGGTATCCTTCTCTACATCTACTACTGCTTTTTCGTTTCCTTTTTCAAAGTTCTTCTCATTTTCATTTATGTGTTCCTTCCTTGGTACCTCCTTCGGGGCCGTAGTAGCTACCCTATTCTTGTTGGCAGTTGTTTCCCTTTGAAAGGGGATGGCGTTAACTGCCTTCGGCCCCTAACTTCTACCCCTGCTACCTTTTTTCTTTATCTGCTGGTTACTCCTCTGAACGGGAACCTTCATAAATGGTGGTTCTGCCACTGCCACCCTCTCTCCATGGCAGCAGCCTGTGGTATGACCAAAAACCAATCATCCTTCACATCTATCCAGTAAGGCCTCGTAGTGGACCTTTATAGTCAAAGCTTTGCCATCCGGCATTTTGATCATCACCTCTTTCAATGGAGGTCTATCTACTTTCATCTCCATGCATATATGTGCGGCACCAGCAAAGTCTCCTTTAGACATAAAGTCAATCACCTTGGGCTCACCAACCCCATAGGCGATAATGGAGATAGCTCTGTGTGTCCAATGATGCCCTACTTCTGGTAGCATGATCCAAATAGGAGCAGAAGTGAGGAAAACCCATCTTAGATCCTCTTCAGGCATCCATCTATGGGAGAGGACCAAGTGTTCATAAAAAAACCATGGCCCCTGGTCGATGGTGATGCCCATGTCTTCCTTAGATGCAAACCTCATGAGAAACATCCCAACCACTAGGGGAGTGAGTTGTAGTTCACCTTTAGGTCTCTGTGCTCTGATCATCCATCCATACATTTGTTGTAAAGCAGCTTCCTTGCCCAGGATTTGGACGATGAGCGAGTATTGGTGAAAGTCATCCATGGCCTTCACCACCGGTTCAGAGAACTTTAGCCAGGGCCTACTGTCCCCTTCCTTGAATGTCAGTTCCCTGGGTCCTCTGGCCTGAGCAGCGGTTTGAAATGCCACTGCACTAACATCGGCTTGGTGAGGGTCGCCACCCAGGATCTTCTCTCAGTCACATCTTCCTTCGGATCTACCCAACCCACCTACGTGGGGGAGGATGAAGAGGCCAACCCCTGGGGCCCAGGGGGCAGGGGATGGGTTAGTAGCATATGGGGCAGAGGAGCCCGACCCATCCTGGCTGGCCCCTGCCATGCCACCATTAATAAATCCCCCGAACAAGAGATGAATGGGAGCTCAGTAAGCATGTGATAGTGTTATTACTTCCATCATAACTCTAAGTTTGGGTTGGCACATGATCAGATAGATTATAGAAAGAAACTCGATTGGGACTGAATGCCTAAGTTATTACCTAAACCAAAATGCACTAATCACCAGACGCAAGAGGGTGGGTCTTATCATGGTATAGATTTAAGATAAAAACTAAAGGACAACGTTGTTGTTATTAAAATGGACTTCTTGCCTAACTTGTTAATCATTTTTTATTAGTTAGGCAAGAAGTCCATTTTGATAACAACAATGTTGTCCTTTGGTTTTTATCTTAAATCTATACCATGATAAGACCCATCCTATTGCGTCTGGTGATTAGTGCATTTTGGTTTAGGTAAAAACTTAGGCATTCAGTCCCAATCGAGTTTCTTGCTATAATCTATCCCATCATGTGCCAACCCAAACTTAGAGTTTGCAACTCTTTGTTACTTTTTATTTCCTTTTTATCATTGGAAGGTGAGTAGAGGGAAGAAGAAGTGTAGAAAAGGGGTGGACTCAACATGAACTTAAATTACAATTCACTTCATTGGGTTGTTTTCCTAGTCCCATTATGGTCAAGTAGTGACATGATAAGAAAAAAATGGCAATTCCAACGAAATTCATTTTACTAGTCAATAAGAAGAATAATGTGTTTGATTAAACTCTATCCCTTAAATACTTGACAACTTTTCTAGGGAAACATGATTTAGGGTTCCTAGGCCACAAAGTGTGATTTCTATCCATTGGTTTGCTTCAAAGATTGGTTATTGTTAGGTTTTGATTCAAATAAAGTGAGTAAAATTACTAAATTTGCATGCATACATGCAAAAAATGAATCTAAGCCCTTGTGTAATGACTTTTCTACACTACAAAAGCATATTTTTGAAAACATTTAGCTAAACACAATGTGGAAATGCATTAATGATATCATAAGTTACTAATGGTGTGGGCACAATGCAGAATATGTACCACCCACCCTTCACACTAAACTCAATTATTTTCTTATTCTCCACCAAACAATAAATCCAAGATGGAGAAAGAGAGTCATACTGGTTAGTCCATGAGCTATTTTTTCTATGTGCTTAACAAAAGGCATCCACAATTAAAATTTGTATAACTTGTGATTTTAACATGGTATGTACTATCTAATTTATGTATGATGATGTTATGTGACAAAGAAGCTAAAAATGAAAGAAATGCTCATGTTCCATCCTAAGAAGCACCTTTGTTTAACATCGATGGCTCAATATCAGAAGAACAGTCATTAGATGGAGTACAAAGGAGTGTGAGAGGTCGGTGGATCTGCATGTTTTCCATTGTGAAATAGGGTTTGACACGCTAGACATTGACTTTTAATGCAAAATACTTCTCACTCCAAATTGCAGCAACTCCATGAGGGAAGATTTGATCAATGATGAATGAACCCTACCATCAGGTCCTGAGATTTCCTAAGAAGAGTTATATATGAGAGTTATGTAGTAGGACTTGGTATCCAACATGTACATCTTTCCTCTTCAAGTTTCCATAATTCCACATCATGGTGTGTTTGTCGTACATGTCTGTGTTCTCATGAGACATCAATTGTATCTCTTCTACATCTTAAAGTTGAAGTAGTCAGTTTTATTTTTCCATGCATAGATCAAATTGAGTTGTTTGATGGACCATGTGTTTTTTAAATACAACCAAGTAAACTGGAAAGAGATTGTTCTTAAGGGGCAAGATCAAACCATAACTACTAGGGAGATATGTCACTTTCTATCCCTAACAATGACACCAGAGAGCTTGCTGCATTTTTCCTAACCATGGATTTACACCTAAATCAATTGAGGTTTGATTACATGTGCCTAAAAATCAAACACACTTGGGATGTTTTCAAAATTTGTAGGGCCCTTATTGGCACACTCACATAGACTAACACACTTACCTGCAAGTGCACAGGGGTTGTGTTATAGTATAAGAGAGATGCAAGTTAGAGGTTGGTCATCAAGGAGAGAGGGGGCACTAGAGCTAAGTTTGATTGTTTAGGTTCCTAATGTGGAGCTTGGGATTAAAAGGTTTCATTGGGGTTGAATTTGTTTGATTACACTAAGGTTGAACAAGTAATTAAAGTAGAACAAGTAAGATTAAAACCTAAAGTAACCCTACATAATTAGTATAATGAGCAAGAAAAGGCAAACTAACCAAGTAAGGATCAAATTACACTATGGTAGTCAAGAAGAGATCTATGCTACACCAAGATAGAAATTAAGACTAAAGAGAAATTAAAGACCTAAACTAGTAAAAACAAGGAAATGAAATAATTAATCAAGTAAAGAGATAAACAAGTAACGACTAGCTCAGTAAGAAGGCAAATTAGGATTTTGATGCAATTATGAGATGTGTGCGTTCTTTGGGAGAATGTACTTATCTTTTGAGTTGGAGGTGATAACATGTAAACATTACACATCCATTTAGATTACCAAACCAACAACAAGATAGATGCTAATGAATTACACTAGACTACTAATTGGCCATGGATAGGATAGAGTGTGTATAGGGAAAGTAGTCCCTATCACCTCCTACCCACCCTTACGAGGCTCACTTGGATTAGGGTTTAGGTGGAATTTAAGTAGGATCTCGTCAAGCCTAGGTTTCTATGATAGAAAATATTAGGTTAATTAGGGGTTGAGGATAGAAATGGAAGATGGAAATGAGGTTTTAGACCTCACATCACCTACCATTTAGCCTTGAGAAGTCACCAAGCTAATTACACTAAATGCCTCTATACTAGCTAATTGGATCTCTTGCCTAAGTGTAGGAGAATTGATTAGCATGTAGGTAGGTGAATAGCTATCTAGGGATCCATTAGTTAGAACTAGGAGAGATTCTAAAAAAATCTACATATAAGTCATTTTCCTATAATCCTAGGTGATTTGAAACACAAACCACAAAGAAATTTATTGGAAATCAGACAAATAGAACATAATAAGAAGAAAAAAAAATTACAATGTTTACATCTCACTTTCCCCCTTCATGGTATCACAGTAACATTTTTGGCCCCAAATATCCCACCCAGGGGTCTAGCTACTCATAGAACAATAAAATACAAAAATGGAGAAAGAAGAATATGTACAAGAGTGGAAAACCATGGTAGCTCGGTGGAGACTCCTCCTTCTCCACCTCCTAGCAGCATCATCCTGAGCTTCTCCCACCTCTAAGGTGGAATGGCATGGATGTGTGGTGGAATGTGGAAGAAAATCCTAAAGGAAAGGATTTGGGGAGGAAGGTGATGGAATGGAGGTGAAATGGAGTGGTAACAGAGAAGAGGGGGATATGATTGTTATGATGCATTTGTGCTTAATTGGTAAACTAGAGTTTACCTGAATGATTACATGCTTATTAGATTCAACATCATTTAGACTTGATTAATGATAGTAGCTCTTGTGATTTTTCAAAATTAAGAATGAACTCTTATTATGATGTTACTTTTAAGAATTAGGGCTTGAGAAATATAAACCCTAATTGGAAACAATTAGGGTTTTGAAAGTACATGAATATGGAATTGGATTAGGATAGCAGTGTAGTGAAAGATTTTTCATATTTTCTATGTATATTATATTTAATTTAATTTTGTATATGATATGGATAGCTCAATCATAAATGCTAGAGAAAAGTTTTAGAATATTTGAATGTTCTTTGAATGTGGTTCTTAGTCGAACTATACTTCGACCGACCATGAAGACAGAATGTTGTTTAGAAGTGTAGTGTTTGATTTTTAATTATTTATTGGTATATGCAAATGATCTAAGAATTCTATAAGAGATCTAAAATTATATTTCATACCTAATGATAAATGTTCATAATTTTTGGTGGATGTTTAACCTTTGAAATAAATGAATTATAGTCACATTTTTATGACAGAAAAATCTGATGAAATAAAAGAAAGTATAGTGAGTGGCCAGTGTGCGAATTACCCAAGAACCTCAATTGCTCTATATGAGCAAGCTAGCACCCAAGGAACTGTCATATTTTGTGATCCATTCTAGAGAAATGAAATTCTAGAGAGAGAGGAGAGCTAGGGTTTTGAGAGGAGAAAGTGGTGGAGATGCTAACCTAGGGTTCTCTATCTGAGATATGATGAAATCAAGTAATTTTAGCTTGTTTGCATAGCCTTTCATGGTGAATATTCATTGACATGTAAAGATTTCGTCACTCCTCTGATTTGATTTTAAATGATATCAAATATTCCCCTCTACTCACTCTTTCTTCATAATCCCCTATTTCTAGGGTTTTTGAGTTGAAAGGAAGAAGAAATTGGTGATTTGCTAGGGTCTTGATATGAATTCAAGATTTTCATAAATGGGCTATATTTTAAGGTGTTTTCACACCTTAGGGAGAGTGGGTACTTCCTTTGAACAATATATTGCATAAAATAGAGTAAATCAACTACAATCTTCAATTGCTTAGTATGCGACTACAAATCCTAAATTGTCTTTCTGATCTAGTTTTTGCAAAATGATATGAAATGGATTCTTCCTCTATTCTGATGAATTTCAGATGATAAAATCATATTATAAATTGATACAATCCATATTAATGAGAATTCCCTAAGTATTTATAGAGGTTATAATAGTAAATTGAAATTAGGGTTTTTGTCTATCACAGAAATTGTTGTATAATTAAGTAGAGAAACTGTCTATGTGAATCTCATTGATTAAGAATGATTGTTTATATGAATGCATAGTACTTATATGTTAGATACTATCTTGGATTTTGTGTGATGTGAATAGTGTTTTCTTGATATCTCAATAAAGAGGGTGAAACCCAAGATGAGTGGAAAGTTGGAAATTTGCAAATAGATATTGTGAAATCCATTTGAAGTGATTTTCTTGACATCATATACTCTATTTATTCAATGTTATTGTAAAGACATAGTCTCTACTAATAAATATGAAAACAAATATATCAAATGTGTGGCAGTAGAAGAAATAAAACTTGACTTTATTCAAAATGTATAAAGAGTACATTTTAAAATTTTCCCAAATGGGAGTACAACTTTATACAAGAATAGGATCTAGGTAGAGGAAGACTTAAACTAATACAACTTGTCTCCACAGACAACATAACAAAATTTTATGCAACTAATCCAAGCTATCTAGATGTGCAAGATCTCCTTAGCCTTGGGCAGGTTCACCAAGCTTCCATGTGCACTCTGATCCTAATCTGGGTGGTTGGGATCACCCAGTAAGAGAAAGATAAAGGTGTATGTGTTATTCAAGAGAAATAGGACAATTAAATAATCTAAAGCATTGCAATATAAAAGATTCTCTACACTAAGAGATTTTAAAAGAAATGAGGCAAGTATAAGAATAAGAGAGAGAAGACTGCCATAATCAATCAACTAAATTAATCACTTAGCATGAATATATTAGGACACAAAGTCATTTCAATGTAGGGTGAGGCACCTACCGGACCTCACCAAGTGGTAGGGGGAGTAAAACCCCAGTGCCTATATTAAGTGGCAGGGGGACTAAAACCCATGTGCCTATTATATAATGGCAGGGGGACTAAAACCCCAGTGCCCGGCAGAAGAACTAAAACCTCAGTGCTCTATGGGTGGCTTGTACTCATGTACAATACATTGTCATTTGGCCTAAAATACATCATGCTTAATAGTTCACTTGGTAGTAGTGAAAAATATAAAAGTAACATTTGCATCATAGCATTTGGGAATAAAACCCATGAAATAAAGGAGCCAACTTAAGCAACAACAATATACAACAATTCCAAGTAAATGAGCCAACATAAGTGGTATCAAGATTCACATAATTCAACTAGATGAGCAACAATGGCAATGGATGCATTAAATAAGTAAAGAGCCAATAAAGGCATTTAGAAGGATAACAAGGCTAGCACATAATGAAGGTAGGGTTGGACAAGATCCAACTGAAGGATTAGGATTGTTTGCACATAGATTTCACAATCATACATTCCACATATATAATAGGAATCACATACACCAATAGGTTTTCACATACCTTATTTTGATTTATTACCATTACTTTCACCAATCATATTGTTTTCACTTCCATTTTTCCCTAGTTATAAACATTACACATGTATTAGTATATATTAAGGCATACAGCATAGGAAAAACCCTAATTTTGGAACTTATTTTCAAAACCACGATTTTAGGCTCAAAACCTAGTCCAATCGATTAATCACATTCTCCTGATTAAGAAAACATCTTTTATTTCCCAATTTGGAGTTAAAATATATTAATTACACATTGTAGATCATTTAAGGTGATTAACATGATATTTAAGATAAACTTCGAGAAAGCATTTAGAAACAGGACTCAAAAACTATAAATTTGGATTCTACTCAAAAAATCCTTTCCAACGACTATTTATTTGCATTTTTCTGACCAAGGACCAATTTACTATGAATTAAAGAAACTGGACCAATCAGATTGCAAGAAAAATCCATGTAGGCTAAAAAGGCTTGCGCCAAGGGCGATTGAGCAGAGGGTGAAATTACCAAAACACCCTTGTGGGTTAAATAGATCTATTACAGTCGTAGGGGCACTCTAGTCATTTGCAAGTATAGTCTTCGTTGGTGAGAAATAAAAGAGGAAGCGAGATTACTGAAAAGCTCATGCTAGTTTAATTGAATAATCAAGGGCACAGGGGCCCCATGGTCATTGTCTGACCAAGATTGTCCCCGCCCCAGGCCACGGCGAGGGAGCAACTTGGAGCTTGGGCTCCATTGCTCCAATTCACATCTTAGCATAAGACCTTCGACCTAGACTGGGAGTAAACTCCCCATAATCCCGCGGACACATAGAACTCGCGCCTAAGTTCTCGCGTGCTTAGAAGTGAAGGGACAGAGTTCAAAATGGCCGGGAAATAGGGGAGAACCATCTGAGAAAACCACTGCAAACACGCAACAAAGTAAGCAACCGAGATTGGGATTAGCTTCGTAGATCCAAGGCAAGCCGAAGGAAGATCTCGAAAAGGGTGGATGAGCACAGGAGCAGAGAAATGCATATCACCACCGGAGACCCAAAACAGGTCTATACGACCGGGGGTTTCGTGCATTCGCGAGGCCAAGCGTGATCACTAAATGAAAGAATAGGGATTGATGATGGTTACCTTGTAACTGATTTCTCTTTGGTGGTTAGGCAAACCACTACTATACTGAGGTCACTGGAACTGAAGACGGAGTAGGTCAGGGTGCTATAAGGCACTGGGAATTTAATTGGAAGGATAGGAAGGTTGCTAATGGCCTGGGGGTCCTTCCCGTGGTTATATATAGGCAATGGGGAAGCCGCAGCTCCATCTGCGAACCCGCGGCGGAGAAGAAGAAGAGACCGGGTTTGGGCGTTTCATTAGTGGTGGGGGAGTCAGAGCGAATTAGGGCTCGCTAGAACCGACGTGAGAAGTCGAATGCACCGGAAGTGGAATCGTGTGAGAAGGTGGTCGGATGAGGGCGAGCTGTGTCGGGGAGCTAGAGGGGCGCCACTACTCTTTTAACCGCAGATAGCCATAGGTAGGAAAAGACATATAGGTCATTGGATCGACCGGGGGTTAAAAACGAACCGTTAGATGTTGGACCACGATGGTCCACGCGCGTGACAAGAAAAATAAAATGAACCATAGTGTGACGCCAGGAATTAATGATATTAATTCAAGTAGTATAGTTCACTATATTAAAAGCATATAAAATGGATTTGAAGGGTCAAATGAAGTCCAAAAGGAACCAAATTTTAACCACATGCACAAATTAATGTGTAGAATCATGCTATGCAATTAGATTCTCGTTTTACTCATTATTTGGCCCTTAATAAATATATTTCTCATTAAAGTGTATATTAATATATTAGAATGAATGAGTTATATGAAATGTCTTCTTTTAATGGATTATATGAGTAAAATTCGAGATATCCAACCATTATTAAATTTAAGAGCAAAATATCACCATTATATTCTAATTTGATATATTATTATCATTTTTTAGGAGAGAGAAAGAAATTAGGTTAATTACACTCATAATTAATTCTATTACATATTTTTGCTCATATCTTATCCAAAAATATATAAGAGCTACAAATTAACATTATCCACTTATTATCTCTCATAAAACTCCATTTTGCATTATTAGTCCTTAATTATTTCCTTAAGTGGGTTATTTGTGCAAACACCCCTTTATTATCATAATTGGGGGCAAAAATGGAATTTCACCATCTTTAATGCTCAATTTGCACATTGAGTCCAAAAATGATCCAAAAGGATAGAAAATTTATGAAAATGGTCCAAATGGACTAGAAGGCAAAGAAAAGCTCAAAATTGGGTAAATTGTAGGAAAGACCCTGGATTTCAGTATGTTACAACACTCCACCCCTTAAAGAGGATTTCATCCCCGAAATCACAACAAGATGGAAGAGAGGGTGAGTGAGTAACATCCCAACCGTAAACAACTAGGTGGAGCTCTACACATAAGCCAAGTCTTACTAAGGTTTCCACAAAACCTTTAAACTTTTATCCAACATGACATAATCAACATTTTTGTCTTATTAGCATAATCTCCCTCATGTGAAACATCATCCTTATAACTCCATCACTTAGATCAAATTTTATTCAAATTCTTTTCGAAAAAATTACATCTCAATATTATATCATATGTATTTCCCTCATCAAGGGTTTTAAGCACAATTAGGGTTTACTAAGCCATTTCAACATTAATTAATGTATTAGGTCAAAAAACCTTAATAACATGAATTCATTTTCCATTATCCTCTTAAAACTATCATGTAGAATTATCACAAATTATTTCGTAGAAAAGTTAATATTATCCAACAAGTTATTAAGCTTGTAATAATTCCAAATAATGTTCATATTGTACATTGTCATATCATCTTTCATACTCATATTAATGACATCATTAATCATTTTCGTTCATTACACTTCATATTATAAATTATACATATTTTAATTCACATTAGGCATTTATGAATATTTATGTGAATTCAATTATTCATTATCATGTTTGAGTCATTTTATGCATTTTAGTGAATAGGATGTAACACATTAAATATTAATGAATTAATTCATATATCAAGTTATGATGAGGTGTTCATTAGAGAACAAGGTGATATACCTTACATATATTGATAACTTTGTGTCTATAATCCATTTATATGTGTCAAGGTATATTATGTGATGATGACACCTAATGTCACTAATGTATCATGAAAGGCATTAAGGAGATGTATATGTTGTCAAAGCTAGATGAATACATATTAGGGTTTAGGTCAGCATGATCATTACATGTTAAAGCATCCTTAGGGTGCATTATCCATACACATTTTACCATTAGGGTGGCATAGTCAACGTTATGTATATTCACAATTAGTAATGAGTAACTCATAATTATGTGCATCAACAATATGTGAAGGTTCAAACATATGAACTATCTCTATATGACTTACTACATATTCACATGTGTATAAAAAAACAAGTTGAATTACAAGTATAATGTGTTTGGTAAATTCTTGTTCACATAAGTTATTATGTACATATGTCCACATAGATAGGGTTTCTAACTCTAAAGGTATTTGATTTTTCTTTTAATTGGGATTCCATCTCCCTAAAAAGGGATTTCATCCTCGAAATTAGATTTGCAAAACCAAATAGGGTACTAACACCATTACCCTCATTACACCCCTTAAAAGGGTAAACTAAGTCAAACTAAGATAAGGGTAAAAGGGTACGTAAAATTCAACACTAAAAGGATTTACTAACCAAGCTTCAAGGTGTAACATACGGTACACTAAACCCTAAACATAGGAGTATAAGGTATTTAAGGATGATTTTTGTGTAAGAGATCAAATCATCACTTATGGTTTTCCTACGGTATTCAACAATTAGGCATCATGCCCAAATATAGACTATTTCGAGTTGTATGTATCAGGTCAGGCCATGCCAGGTCATATGAGCATGGGAGTCCCCGTAAACCAAGCTAGTGGCACGGAGGAAAATTTTGCCAGCCCCCAAGCTCTGACCCTTTCTAGACACCATCACTTCAACTTATTGCTCTAGTAGCTTCTCAATATACAATTCACCCAAAGTTGATAGATTTTATTTCTAATTATGAAATTATAACTCTAATTCAATGTTGGTCAACTCTGAGGTGAAAATCTTCTAAAGAAGTTGTATGAGGAGAGAGGTTCTATCTAGGAGACAATTTGAATTAGTCAAGAATCCGACTACCTTGATGCTCTGATACCATGTTGTAAAGACATAGTCTCTACTATTAAATATGATAAACAAATACATCAAATGTGTGGCAGCGGAAGAAATAAAACTTGACTTTATTCAAAATGTATAAAGAGTACATTTTAAAATTTTCCCAAATGGGAGTACAACTTTATACAAGCATAGGATCTAGGTAGAGGAAGACTTAAACTAATACAACTTGTCTCCACAGACAACATAACAAAAGTTTATGCAACTAGTCCAAGCTATCTAGATGTGCAAGATCTCCTTAGCCTTAGGCAGGTTCACCAAGCTTCCATGCACACTCTGATCCTAATATGGGTGGTTGGGATCACCCAGCAAGAGAAAGATAAAGGTGTATGTGTTATTCAAGAGAAATAGGACAATTAAATAATCTAAAGCATTGCAATATAAAAGATTCTCTACACTAAGAGATTTTAAAAGAAATGAGGCAAGTATAAGAATAAGAGCGAGAAGATTGCCCTAATCAATCAACTAAATTAATCACTTAACATGAATATATTAGGACACAAAGTCATCTCAATGTAGGGTGAGGCACCTACCGGACCTCACCAAGTGGTAGCGGGACTAAAACCCCAGTGCTTATATTAAGTGGCAGGGGGACTAAAACCCCATTTCCTAATATAAAATGGTAGGGGGACTAAAACCCCAGTGCCCGGGAGAAGGACTAAAACCTCAGTGCCCTATGGGTGGCTTGAACTCATGTACAATACATTGTCATTTGGCCTAAAATACATCATGCTTAATAGTTCACTTGGCAGTAGTGAAAAATATAAAGGTAACATTTGCATCATAGCATTTGGGAATAAAACCCATGAAATAAAGGAGCCAACATAAGCAACAACAATATACAATATTTCCAAGTAAATGAGCCAACATAAGTGGTAGCAAGATTCACATAATTCAACTAGATGAGCCATAATGGCAATGGAGGCATTAAATAAGTAAAGAGCCAATAAAGGCATTTAGAAGGATAACAAGGCTAGCACATAATGAAGGTAGGGTTGGACAAGACCCAACTGAAGGATTAGGATTGTTTGCACATAGATTTCACAATCATACATTCCACATATATAATAGGAATCACATACACCAATAGGTTTTCACATACCTTATTTTGATTTATTACCATTACTTTCACCAATCATATTGTTTTCACTTCCATTTTTCCCTAGTTATAAACATTACACATGTATTAGTATATATTAAGGCATAAAGAATAGGGAAAACCCTAATTTTGGAACTTATTTTCAAAACCACGATTTTAGGATCAAAACCTAGTCCAATTGATTAATCACATTCTCCTGATTAAGAAAACATCTTTTATTTCTCAATTTGGATTTAAAATAGATTAATTACACATTTTAGATCATTTAAGGTGATTAACATGATATTTAAGATAAACTTCGATAAAGCATTTAGAAACAGGACTCAAAAACTAGAAATTCGGGTTCTAATCAAAAAATCTTTTCCAACGACTATTTATTCGCATTTTTCTTACCAAGGACCAATTTACTATGAATTAAAGAAACTGGACCAATCAGATTGCAAGAAAAATCCATGTAGGCTAAAAAGGCTTGTGGTAAGGGCGATTGAGCAGAGGGAGAAATTACCAAAATACCCTTGTGGGTTAAATAGATCTATTACAGTCGCAGGGGCACTCTAGTCATTTCCAGGTATAGTCTTTGTTGGTGAGAAATAAAAGAGGAAGCGAGATTACTGAAAAGCCCATGCTAGTTTAATTGAATAATCAAGGGCGCAGGGGCCCCATGGTCATTGTCTGACCAAGATTGTCCCCACCCCTGGCCATGGTGAGGGAGAAACCTAGAGCTTGGGCTCCATTGCTCCAATTCACATCTGAGCACAAGACCTTTGACCTAGACTAGGAGTAAACTCCCCATTTGAGAAACCACTACAAACATGCGACAAAGTAAGCAACAGAGATTGGGATTAGCTTCACAGATCCAAGGCAAGCCGAAGGAAGATCTTGACAAGGGTGGATGAGCACAGGAGTAGAGAAATGCATAGCTCCACTGGAGACCCAAAACAGGTCTATACGACTGGGAGTTTCGTGCATTCGTGAGGCCAAGCGTGATCACTAAATGAAAGAATAGGGATTGATGATGGTTACCTCGTAACTGATTGCTCATTGGTGTTCAAGCAAACCACTGCTATACCGAGGTCGCCGGAACTAAAGACGGAGTAGGTCAAGGTGCTACAAGGCACTGGGAATTTAATTGGAAGGAGAGTAAGGTTGCTAATGGCCTGGGGGTCCTTCCCGTGGTTATATATAGGCAATGGGGAAGCTGCATCTCCATCTGTGAACCCGCGGCGGAGAAGAAGAAGAGATCGGGTTTGGGTATTTCATCAGTGGTGGGGGAATCAGAGCGAATTAGGGATCGCTAGAACTGACGTGACAAATTGAATGCACCAGAAGTGGAATCACGTGAGAAGGTGGTCAGATGAGGGAGAACTGGGTCGGGGAGCTAGAGGGGCGCCACTACTCTCTTAACCGGGGACAGCCAGAGGTAGGAGAAGACCTCTAGGTCGTCGGATTGACCGGGGGTTAAAAATGAACCGTTATATGTTGGACCACGATGGTCCGCGCGCATGACAATAAAAATAAAATGAACCATAGTGTGACGCCAGGAATTAATGATATTAATTCAAGTAGTATAGTTCACTATATTAAAAGCTTATAAAATGGATTTGAAGGGTCAAATGAAGTCCAAAAGGCACCAAAATTTAACCACATGCACAACTTAATGTGTAGAATCATGATATGCAATTAGATTCTCGTTAACTCATTATTTGGCCCTTAATAAATATATTGCTCATTAAAGTGTATATTAATATATTAGAATGAATGAGTTATATGAAAAGTCTTCTTTTAATGCATTATATGAGTACAATTTGAGATATCCAACCATTATTAACTTTAAGATAAAAATATCACTATTATATTCTATTTTGATATATTTTTATCATTTTTTAGGAGAGAGAAAGAAATTAGGTTATTTACACTCATAATTAATTCTATTACATATTTTTTGCTCATATCTTATCCAAAAAGATATAAGAGTTCCAAAATAACATTATCCACTTATTATCTCTCATAAAACTCCATTTTGCATTATTAGTCCTTAATTATTTCCTTAAGTGGGTCATTTGTGCAAACACCCCTTTATTATCATATTTGGGGGCAAAATGGAATTTCACCATCATTAATGCTCAAATTGCACATTGAGTCCAAAAATGATCCAAAAGGATAGAAAATTTATGAAAAAGGTCCAAATGGACTAGAAGGCAAAGAAAAGATCAAAATTGGGTAAATTGCAGGAAAGACCCTGGATTTTAGTATGTTACAGTTATTCTTGATTCATGCTATCTCAATTAATGGCATGGAAACCCAAATTCAACTCAACTCTAGGGTTTCATACATATATTGATCGTATATGAATTGTTGAAAGTAATCTTTATTCATTGAATGTTTATGACACATTAAATACTTATGAGAGTCATGTGATAAGTGAATAAGGTAATGGAACCCTAAGGATAGGGTGTTCAGTGAATTAAGTATTGTGATATCAATGTTCCTCAGTATGAGATGTGGTGATGCTTAATAGTTTACTTTGTGGTAAATAAAATCAGATGATATATGAAATGAATAATTTAAAAAGACAAACTAAGATATGTTGTTGTGATGAGTGAATCCTGAATTTAAAGAGTGAATTAGAAATTTCATTTCCCTGAACACTATAGAAACCTCACAGGATGAGGCATGTGATGTGGGGGGGAAACAATTTCTTAAATGGAGGTAGTCCAGATCAAAGTAAGCCGGAATGGACCAGTAGGGTGTGGGGGTCTTGAATAGTAGGGTAGACTCCTTATAGTTGTGTGGTACCCAACACCAACCGGGGATGTCAGTGGTACTTGTGTTACATGTTGTAGTGATCAGTGGTCAGTAGGTCCACTGATGCACAATAAGCCTGAGGGCTTTGACTCACCGCCTGAGTACCCATGTTGAGAGGTGGAGTCTGAGATATCTGGCCGCTCCCAATAGCCGCCGAGAGGCAGATTTGTCATGGCCCACTACAGATAGCGTCTTACTCGGGAGATAGGCTTAGGAACCTGGGCTTGCTTCTAAGCCTTGTGCAGTGAGATCGTAGCTTGTTGTGATTCTTTCACATGTTGTGGTACACCTCATGTGAGTTTAGGATATAATAAGATGAATGAGGGGTTAACTGAGTGTGTGCAATCATTCAATTATTCTTTGTATGTTTTTGAATTATTAATTTTATTTGTTATTAATCAAGCAATTTATAGATCATTTCACTCTTGTAGATGTCTAGAGTATCCTGCCATATTTATGTTTGTGAATGATTTGTTTCTTTAAAGCTTACTGCTATTATAATTGATATCAGTTAACCAATAGTTTCTCCGTAATTATATAAGTATTTTAAGCTATTTCTTTGAAGTAGTCATTTACAGGGCGAGTAGGCTCACCCCTCTACTCACATTTTTTTAAGAAACCTCACAAATTGAATAATGGCAATGCCATAGTAGATCTACCACAAGAACTATGTATCATATTAGTTAGGTTATGTTGGTCCCTATCACTCTAGTTCATCATATAGAGTTTAGAGAGAGATCTAAATGATAATGTGTAACTTTTTTTGCTTAATAATAGATTATATTTTTGGTTGTCATGGTTTATGTACATGGAATTGTGAGGAACATAATGAATGTTTGGATGTGTATCATTAATGTTGAGATCATATTAGAGTAATCAAGGTTTTGTTCCCTTGTTAAGTTTGTTTATGTGATTGAATGCAAGAAAACAAAGATTTTGAAATCAAGGAAAAAAAGTTTTGGATTGAACTTTGTATTAAGTATAATCCTCAAGATTATTCCCTACTCTAATTATTAGTGGTAATCATGGGATGTGGGTGTAACAGCTTGGTATCAGAGCTTAGGATGAGTCTTCAGGGACCATTAGGATAGAAAGTCAGGGTTATAAGTATGGTAGTTAGGAGGTGATGTGTCTTTAGCTCTAGGAGGTCTGAGTATTTAGATACCCTAGCCTGGTATCTGAATACTTTGGTTGACTAGTATCAAGCTACTCTATCTATTCTTCTCTGATTCCCTGGCGAGGTATACAGAGGGAGGATGGACTAGAGAGAAACCCTAGAGATAATAGGGTTAGAAGACTAGAAAGTAGTAAAGGAATAAGAGCGTAAAGATAAAATGTGATACAACTCTTGCTTTATATTTATTCTTTGATTGGAGATCAATAGAAATGCTCTTATATATGTGAATTCAGATATTCAATTTTTATAAATATATGTGGTCCTTTAAGATTGTTGTACACTATGAAATTAATTTAGTTATTGTTTTCATTCTTTGTATCAAGTAGACCATAAGTTATGTTTAAATGAGTTTGCCCTAAGTGGATATTCTTTCCACATGTTTGAGATGAATAGGAGTTGGTTAATCTTGAGTAGCTCTTGCCTTTAGGACTATAGGTTCGGCCTGGTCCGGCTGGCAGGGTGCGTTACTGAGATCTAATGAGTCATATTAACAATTATAATAAGAGTAGACTCTGGATAAATTAGACCCACATCATAGTGAGAATGTACATACACTAAGATGTTGAAATATAAGGGAAAGATTAGAATAGCTAAGAATCAATTGGAATTGATATCTAAGATTCAGCTTTGGGGCCTCAGATAAGAAAAGCTAAATTGGGAATGAAGGAAGAGGGATATAGATACAAGACATACATTAGTATGTAACATACATAATGAAAAGGAAAGGATGGATAAAGAGAAGTGAACAATATAACTTGTTGTGGAACTTTACCCAATCTAAAATCAAGGAAGGATAAGAGAAAGCTACATGGAATGCCAAGATAGAAAGAATCAATTAGAATGAATGGATCATATAATCAAGTAAAATGTATTGATGTACTCTACAACAAAAGGAAAATAAGAGAAAAGAGTTAAGTATACAATAAGTACATAGAAGTGAAGTTCAGAAGAATAAAAGTGAACAAAACTAGATGAACATGTAAATTATAAGACTAGGATAAGAAACTAAGATGAAACAAAAAGGAAGTGATGAAAATGATGAGTTTAATTTAGAAAGGAGGGTTACATTATATAATGCAGAGCATGGAATGTGTACTTCTATTGTAAAGTTTAATGTATTCATCCTTACTAGATCTTGATTCAAAATTACTTTATAGTAGCAACCTAGTTTACATCAAGTGTATTCAATAGGTTCTTAGTGATGAAATGGAACTACTTCTCAAAATAAGAACAAAGGTGTGGCTAAATAAATGAAGAACTCATATAAAGGTAAATTGTATTCACAACATAAAAGCTAGATTGAAAAGGAAATCATGGTTGATCCCTGCATGAGTCGTTTGATTCAAAATGAAGGAACATGTAATGTATTATGCATAAGATGAAACTAGTAGGGAGAATATTGATTAAGAATTTCAACTAGATAAAAGTAAAAGGATGATAAGAAAGTATATATGGCATGGAATATGGAATCATACACAAGAGTGAGAAACATGATCATAAGAGATAAGTAAAAGTAAATAATAGTATAGGGAGGAGTAGCATACAAGAAGTCGATGATAGAAAATAAAGAATGGATTGAAACATTAGGGAGTAATATAGATGAATAAAGAGAGAGATTGGGAGAAGTGAGAATATGCTAAATATCTAGTATCCTTGATGATGAGTAATCAAACCTAGATATGAGAAATGTATTCAGTGAATAATTAAATATTAGAATTCTAAATCATATAATCACCTTCTCTTTTGTATCCTCCCTAATGAGAGTAATGTAGGGATGAAGTGGTAAGAGAATGAATTCTGAATGATACATAACCACCATGATAGACATGTCTGTTGAATGTATTAATGACACATAACATGAAGATGAAACCCTAATAAGGTAAATAAAGAAGGTAACCTATCAGAAACGTCAAGTATGAGAAAAGAAAATTCAAGTGGTAAAGACAAGGAAGACTTTAATAAACATCAAGAGAGATAAGGTTTTCATATCGAAATAAGGGAGTAAAATCATGTCACATTAACATCATGTTATTGACAAGGATCAAACCCTAGATAGTTGGTGGTTGTAATAGTTCATGGATTGTCAATCATGATTTGACCTTGACCACAGACATCTCTATAAAATAAAATCCTAAGATCATCAATATGATAAGAAAATAGCAATTATAGTATTCATGGGATTAAAGCTTGCAAATGTAAAAGATAAATAAACAATATGTAAATGAGTTATGAACAAAGGATAAGAAATAGATTTGAAATGCAAGAAGAGTGATTTGAACAAAAGGATAAGTGAAACATGAGCAAAGTGTAATATAAAATAAATTCATGTTGTGATAGCAAGAATGATGAATAATCTATTCATACCTTGAATGTTTCAATATTAGGGATGTTTATTCTATATGATCAAAATGAGAAGGATAAGTAGGAAGAAGTTGTAATGCATAAGAAGAGAAATTAGAGAAAACAAATGTCTTTCAACAATATGTGAATTTTTTTTAAAGAAGTAAAGTTTGTTGAATGCATATCAAGGGATGAAAATTTGTTTTACATATGACTTCAATTGTACATGTGCAAGTAATATACTAAATTGGAATGAGTTTTATGGTTTCAATCATTCATATCAGTAGTCTGACTCAGTTTTATACAATTATTGCTACTTCTAGTCTTGTTGTTTGTAAGTTCTTTTCTATCAAAGTGGCAAAATAGTGAAATTCAAAATAGAAAGGTGAACTATCTTTCATAACTCTGATGTGATGTAGAAAAACAAGTATAGATTCAAGCGTATGAATTAAGATAGTGGGATCAGATTACCAGTACTGAGGTAACTCCTCGATAGGGTATGGAATGATTAAAAATGTTTGTTTATCTTTCTCTATCCTATTATTAATTGTGACATAGAAAATATTTTTTCTATCATTGAGAAGGCTTGCTTCGAATATGTTGTTGTTAGAAGAGAAACAAAGGACCCAATGTTGAAAATAACATTCTATTATGAAATACAAGAGTATAATGACACAGAAGATTTCAAAAGTTTAAAACAAACTTTGAATACACTTTGTTTGTGTATTTATGTTTCAGAGATGAAACTTTTTAGGGGGGGATTGTTATGACCACATTTGTGCTTAATTGGTAAACTAGAGTTTACCTAAATGATTACATGTTTAATTAGATTGAACATCATTTAGACTTGATTAATGATAGCAGCTCATGTGATGTTTTGAGCTTAAGAAAGAACTCTAATTATGATTTTAGTTTGAAGAATTAGGGTTTAAGAAAAGTAAACCCTCACTGGTAAAAGTTAGGGTTTTGATAGTACATGAATATGGAATTTGATCAGGATAGCAGTGTGGTAAATCATTTTTCATATTTTCTAAGTATCTGGTATTTAATTTAATTTTGGATATAATACGGATAACTCAATCATGCATGCATAGAAAAGTTTTAGAATATTTGGATGTTATTTGAATGTGGTTCTTGGTCGAACTATACTTCGACTGACCATGTTGACAGAGTGTTGTTTAGAAGTGTAGTGTTTGATTTTTAATTATTTATTCATAGCTCTAAATGATCCAAACAAATTACTGGAACTCTGAGATTATATTTCACACATCATGCTAAATTATCATAATTTTAGAGGATGTTTGACCTCTAAAATAAACAATTTATAGTAACATTTTTATGACAAAAAAATCTACTGAAATAAGAGAAAGTATAGTGAGGGGTAAGTGTGCAAATTACCCAAGCACCTCAATTTCTCTATATGAGCAAGCTATCACCCAAGGATCTCTCATATTTCGTGATCCATTCTAGAGATGAAATTTTAGAGAGAGAGGAGAGAAAAGCTAGGGTTTTGAGAGGGGAAAGTGGTGGAGATGCTGACCTAGGGTTTCTCTATCTGAGATATGACGAAATCAACTAAGTTTTTCTTGATTACATAGCCTTTCATGGTGACACTTATCTAGCATGTAAATATTTTATCACTCCTCTGATTTGATTCGAAATGATATCAAATCTTCCCCCTCTCTCACTCTTTCTTCATAATCCCCCATTTCTAGGGTTTCTGGGTTGAAAGGAAGAAGAAATCAGTTATTTGCTAGGGTCTTGATATGGATTCGAGATTTTCAGAGATGGGATGTATTTTTAAGGTGTTTTCACACCTTAGGGTGAGTGGCTACTTCCTTTAAATGGTATATTGCACGAAAATGAGTTAAATCATCAACAATCTTCAATTGCTTACTATGCGGCTACAAATCCTAAATTGTCATTTTGATCTAGTTTTGCAAAATGATATGAAATGGTTTCTTCCTCTATTTTGAAGAATTTAAGATGATAAAATCATATTAGAAATGGATACAGTCCATATTAATGAGAATTTCCTAATTATTTGTATAGGTTACAAGAGTAAACTGAAATTAGGGATTTCGACTATGACTGAAATTGTTGTATAATAAAATAGAGAAATTGTCTATATAAATCTCATTGATTATGAATGATTATTTATCTAAATGTGTAGTACTTATATGTCAGATCCTATATTGTATTTTTTGTGATGTGAATAGTGTTTGCTTGATATCTCAGTAAAGAGGGTGAAACCCTAGATGAGTCGAAAGTTGGAATTTTGTGAATAGATATTGTGAAATCCATTTGATGTGATTTTCTTGACATCATAGACTTTATTTATTCAATGTTATTCTTGATTCATGTTATTCCAATGAATGACATGGAAACCTAAATTCACCTCAATTCTAGGGTTTCATTCATATGTTGATTGTATATGAATTGTTGAAAGCAATCTTTATTTAGTGAATATTTATGACAAATTAAATCCTTATGCGAGTCATGTGATAAGTGAATGAGGTAAATGAAATCCTAAGGATGAAGTGTTTAGTGAATTAAGTATTGTGATATCAATGTTCCTCAGTATGAGATGTGGTGATGCTTAACAATTCAATTTGTGGTAAATGTTATCAGATGATCTATGAAATGAATAGTTTACAAAGCCAAACAAAGATATGTTGATGTGATGATTGAATCATGAATTTAAAGAGTGAATTAGACATTTAATTTCACTGAACACTGTAGAATCCTCAAAGAATGAGGCATGCGGTGTGGGGAGGAAATGCTTTCCTGACTAGAGGTAGTCCAGATCGAGGTAAGCCAGAACACACCAATAGGGTGAGGGGGTCTTAACCAGTAGGACAGACTCCTTACAATTGTGTGGTACCCAACACCAACTGGGGATGTTGGTGCTACCTGTGTTACATGTTGTAGTGATTAGTGGTCAGTAGGTCCACATATGCACAATAAGCCTGAGGGCTTTGACTCACCTCTTAAGTACCCAGGTTGAGAGGTGGAGTCTAAGATATCCAACCGCTCCCATTAGTCGTTGAGAGGTAGATGTGACAAGGCTCATTGTAGATGGGGTCTTAATTAAGAGATAGGCTTAGGAACCCGGGCATATTTCTAAGCCTTATATAGTAAGATAGTAGCTTTTTGTGATTCTTTCACATGTTGTGGTACACCTCATGTGGGTTTAGGGTATAATAAGATGAATGCGAGGTTAACCAAGTATGTGCAGTTATTCAATTATTCTTTGTATGTTTTCTAAATTATTACTTTTCTTTGTAATTAATCAAGCATGTTCATATATTGATTCACTCCTGTAGATGTCTAGAGTATCCTACCATATTTATGTTTGTAAATGATTGGTCTCTTTAAAGCTTACTACTACTATAATTGATATCAGTTGCTCAACAATATATTTGTAATTATATAAGTGTTTAAAATGTTTCTTTGAAGTAGTCCTTCACTGAGCGAGTAGGCCCACTCCTCAACTCCCAATATTTAGGAAAATCTCATGGATTGAAGAATGTTAATGCCAGAGTAGATCTGCCACAAGAGCTATGTATCTGATTAGTTAAGTTATGTTGGTCCCTATAACTCTAGGTCTTCGTATAGAGTTGAGAGAGAATTCTAAATGATAATGTGTAACTTTGTTTCCTTAATAATAGAGTATATATCTAGTTATCGTGTTGTATGTACATGAAATTTTGAGGAACAAAATGAATGTCTGGATGTATATCATTAATATAGAGATCATATTAGAGTAATCAAGGTTTAATTCCCTTATAAAGTTTGTTGGTGTGATTGAATGCGAGAAAATAAAGAGTTTGAAATAAAGGGAGAAAAACTTGGGATTGAACTTCACATTAAGTATAATCCTCAAAATAATGCATTAATCTCTTGATTAGTGGTAATCATAGGATGTGGGTGTAACAATGATGGGTTGATAGGAAGATAAGAGTGGATAAACTCATGTTCCAACCACCACCCAAATATATATAGGTGGTGGGGATGCACTGGGTTCACTGAGGGTAGGATGGGAAATGGAGTACAAAACTACTGCTAAGTATTCTGGTAGCATGGCCATGTTGGGTAGCATGATTGTGGTGGGTATTATGGAGTATGGTTGTGGTGGGTCGTAATGGCTATGGTAAGGAAATGGAATATTATGACAATAAAATTTTAGGGTTTTGAGGATGGTAGCATGGCCATGCTGAGAAGCATGACTATGTTGGGTCTATGGTGCCACAGTCATGGCATGTCACATGGTCATTTTGGACTGGAGATGTAATGGTTATTCTATGTTGGAGATGTACTGGTCATTCTCTATAGAATGGACATGTTGGGATTTAGAACCATAGGCATGCTAGGAAGCACATCCATTCAACTGATTCTTGTCTTCAATGCTTGAACTTGACACTTCTATTGCCTTGGCCAGGACGGACATACCTTGGCATAATGGTTGTGCTAGGGTATCAAACATCACTTTGAGATTGAAATTTATTCATCCATGGATTTTTTTCTTGAGTTGACTCTTGGCCACTAGGAGTAGGTTAGGTAAGTCCTTGAAATCACTATGAGCCTCTCTAGGGGTAGAGAAACCCTAGGATCATCTTCTCCCTATCTCTGATACACCAAATATGTGGTACAAGTACCTGAAAAACATGCAGAGAACACTCATAAGTGTATTTGATAGAAATATGCTTATTGAGTGAAATAACATGTAATATAATAGCTATGGATTTACTTGAAGTGAAATAAGACATAAGATGAAGCCCTGAAATAGGGCTCCATCAATGGCTCACCAAACATTTTGTTCCTATTGTAGGTGACACGACTTACCATAAATGAGAAAGAATTGTGTAGTGCCTAAAGGAGTCTTGTAAGAAATTTGGTAAGCATAGAGTGTGTCATTCGGCTTATGAACCCAATCCTATCTCATTCTTTTAATTTTTTTCTTGAGTATGTAATTACTTTGATGATTAGAAATCTCCACATGAACACTCATTTGAGAGTGGTATGGAGTAACCAAATGGTGAGAGATGCCTTACTTGTAATGGAGCGCCTCAAAGCTACACTCGAGGAGGTGAGATCCTCGATCAGAAATGATAGTGTAGGGGACTCCAAAGTGATGAAAGATGATATCATAAAAAGTTTGATCTATGGAAATGGCTTCTACCTATTCGGAAACATAGTCAACAACAAAAACATGATGTGGGAAAATTGTAATATTATAAGAGGAGGGAATGAACCCACATAGTCCCCACCCTAATTGTCAAATATTTTAGGTCACTAATGTTATTCATGTTATTCATAAGACTTTACATATCTGTGAGCATCCTTGGAAATAGAAGGCCAGAGGAACTATAACACCAGGGCCCACTGTCTGAGGCTCTAGTAAGCTAGGATAAACTTCCCAACTGGTCAGCCATCCTAGTACTACTCTAGGATGAGACTACTTAACCATAGAGTTCTTTACCGATGGGCTCCCTAAAAACAAGGTCCACCTTGGTGATATGGATAATACAATCATTTGTTTTAAGATCATTTTATATTAGGCCTCAAATCATGGGTTGTTACAATCCCTCCCAGATAGACTCTTGATAACCTCATCATGGCTCAAATATATGGCCTCATAATATTTCTTCATTTCAATGCAGACCTAGAATGGCCCAAGGACACCCAGCTCCCAATCACAGAATATCAGTGCAAGGGTGGCTACATCACTATGAACAACCCTTTCCAACATGCATGGACCATATGACTCAAGATTGTCATGCCACATGCTCATGTGGACCGCATCTACTGGAGGGGTTAGGGATCTAATACCATTTGTAACACATGGAACCACTTTCTAAGGATCTATTAAAGTTTCAAGTATGACGACTAGAACCACATATCACCACTAGGCTTAACTACACATTTTGTCCTCGCTCATTCATAAGCTAGGATAAACTTCCCGACTGGTCACCCATCCTAGTACTACTTTGGGTTGAGCACTCTTAACCATTGAGTTCTTTAGTATGGTATCCCTATAAATTAGCTTCACATTGGTGATATGGATAGTCCAATCATTCCTTTTAAGATCATTTTATTTGAGGCCTCAAATCCTGGGATGTTACATGAACCCACATTGAAGGACTTTGGCAATAGTATTTCCCAATTTGGCCAAAATGACATTTTCTCAAGAAAGAGTGGAGCTCCATATTTAGATATTCACTAGATATAGAGTCCACCTAAACACAACCAAAATATATAAGGCTCATCTAAATAGTAATGGAAGGTGTCATGCATGAACATTTTGTGATGCAATCTAGACGAAGGACTCCTATAGGTAGGGATCACACAAAATTGTCATAATATAGTGAAAGTGGTTACATTCAATAAATGGTCGTCAATCATAAGTCTTCTATACGGACTGGGTCACCATCATAGATGTGGAATCGTGAAAGAATATCGGCAACAATTTATCCTCAATTTCTAGATCAAACTCTTGCATCAATAGGATCCATCTAACCAGACTAGGCTTCGCATCCTTCCTAAAAATTAATTGCTTGATAGAAACATAATTTAGTGTTGACTATCACTTGCAATCATGTTAGATACGAGAAACATTTCAAAGGCATAGATAATAGTTAGAATCTCCTTTCCAATGGAAGCATAATTAATCTATGCATCATTCAGTGTCAAACTAGCATAGTAAATTACATGTTTTCTTTTATAAATGAGTTGCCCTAGAACTACACCTACTACATAGTCACTGGCATAACACATGATCTCAAAAGGAAGGGAAAATATTGGGGCACACATGATGGGGGTATAAATGAGAGCTTGCTTCATATAGGTGAATCTCTTAATGTAGCTAGATTCTAAGATGAAGTCAATATCCTTTTTGCAAAAAAATAGTGAGAGACTTGCAAATTTTGTTGAAGTCATGAATAAAACTCCTACAGAAGTAGAACTTGCCTAGGAATTCCTAGATTTCCTTGACAGTGGTTGGGGGGTAGCTTTTCAATCACTTCTATCTTTTCTTTGTCAACTTTGATTATTCTAGAGATGACATGATTTCCAAGCACCGAGCCCTCCTTCACTATGAAGTGGCATTTCTCCCCTTTGAGCACCATATTTTCTTCTTCACATCATTCAATAATTACGGAGAGGTGGCATAGGCATGCTTCAAATGAGTATCCATAGATAGAGAAATTGTCCACGAAAACATCCATGCTTTCCTTGATGTAGAAAATGAAGATGGCAGGCATGTAGTGGTAAAAGGTAGTAGGAGCATTGCATAGTCTAAAGGGCATCTGAAAAAAAGTGTATGTGCCAAACGGGTATGTTAAAGTAGTCTTCTCATTGTTGTAGTGGTGGATTGAGATCTCATAGAAGCTAGAGAACCCATTGAGGTAGAAAAGAATTCCTAGTGTGCTAATCTTTCTAGGACTTGATTGACAAATGGGAGCAAAAAGTGATCCCTCCAAGTAACACTATTGAACTTCTCATAATCTATGCACATACTCCACCCATTTACAATGTGGGTGCCTATCGTCTCATTTTCTTTGTTTAGTACAATAGTAGTGCCTTCTTTCATTGGTATAACATGTACAAGGCTCACCCATGATGAGTCATAGATAGGATAGATAATTCCTACTAGTAATAGGTTGACCTATACGTTACACTCACTTACCATGATAGGATTCTGAAGAAATTGGGGACCAATTGAAGGATTGAGGTTGCCAATAGTATTAATTGTGTGCAAGCACAAATCTTGACGGACTCTACTCTGATATGTGCCTTTTGACTTTTTCTTGGCTAAGTCCCCAATAGATTTTATTCCTAAAAAATGAGATTAACATTAATGATGACTGGGAAGACTTTCTACTCATCTATGAAGACATACTTTAGCCTTGAGGTAGAGGCATCATCTCTAGTGTGATGGGTGCCTTGGCTTCTTCGTTAATGATAGCAATTGATTTACTCTTCAAACTTTGCTTCAAGGTCTTCCTCCGTGTTGCATAAGTGGGAAAAAAATCTCCACTTGTTCATCATTTAACTCAAGAGCATTAGGGTTGAAGAGTGATATGTTAAGAGGGTATTTATAAGTAGGAGCCTCATGTCATAGTTGAGTCATCTTGTTGATATAGCCAATAATGATTGTTTCTAGAAAGAGGGAGCCTTGAGACTCTTCGAAACCTAGCAGTCAAGTGTGTATGTCCCAAGCATTCATGTTAAATTTATAGCTTTGATATTGATTAAGGATCTAGTTTTGCAATAAATGGAACCCAAATGTGAAGGGACATTGAAGGTCCTATCTGATGTCCATGATGAAAAAATCATAATTAACGGAATATTTGGGCCCCGCTATCATAAGGATGTCTTCTAGAATCCCTATATGGGTGATCATAGAAGATTCAGAAACTTGGATCACTATATTCATGGGAAGGGTGTCGGTGGTGAAGCCTAGCATTTTGCACAAGCTATAAGACATGATAAAAATATTTGTCTTAAGTTCATCTCAATATTTTTGGTTTCCTATAATGTGTGGTCATAGCCTTAAATTGTTCCTTGTGAATTGGTTTTTTTAAGTTGACCATAGAATGAGCCCACTGGAGTGTTAATGGTGGCAACAATCTACACTAGTTTAGTGTCTATGGCTTTATTGTATGCATCTTGGCTAGATAACATATACTTCATGGTGTCCAGGTGACCTTGATCATTGAAAGTAGGGTGTTCTAAGGTTTCTTATCCTGGGGGAAGTTGTATCTAGTTCTTATTATTATTATACTAATTGTAGTTGTTGTGGAGCTGCCCAAGGTTGAATCTATTTTGGCAAAAGTTCTAGTTCTATTGGAAACCAAAAGAACCCAGAAATTGATTTTAATTGTGGTCCTACTTGAGCTGGTGAACGTTCACTACTTGTCAAGGTTGCCATACTAGAACACGAGACTGTTTCTTGGTTTGTTGGGTTTTTAGTACCCTTGAGCTGGAATGGATTTGATGGCATTGGCTTCTTCCATGACTATATATTTATTGAAAGGTTGGTTATGTTCAATTTGGCTTGGTAGAGGTCATTGCACTTTAGATTTGTGTGCCCCTCTCCACTATAGACCATCAAGACCTCATAGGAAGCCTTAGATTGAAATGAAGATGAACCTCTCCCCGTATAACAATGGAAGGATGACTCAAGGTTGTCTTGTTTGAGCAAAAGAACCATCAAAGATTTAGAAATAGCCTTCACCTTAGATTTGTCTTCAGCTATAGTGTACTTGAGAACTCCTCTCTTGCGTGATGCGCCTCAATTAGGTAGGTTCTCTACCCCCATGGTTACAACATCCCTTGCATCATCACAACTTTTCCTCATATAGTATCCATTGGAAGCGGCATAAAGAAGTTATTTGATGTCATCACTTACTCTCATGTAAAAGTTTTCAATGAACTATGTAGAGGAAATGTCAAGATGAGGGCATTAGCACAATAACTCTTTGTATCATCCCCATTCTTTAAAAGGAGTTTCTCCTTGAAGTTGTCTAAATTGGTTGGATTTGGTAAGTGAGTGAGCGTTAAAATAACTTCTCAGGGAACTTCTTCTAAAGTTCCTCCCATGAGGTGATGCTCCCATCCTATAGGGACCTATCAAATGGAACATATAAAAATCAATGTAGTCAATGAAATCAAATATGGACTTAGTTTAGGTAACATCTTTTCTTTTAATAATTTAATTGGGAGATCAAATAATATCTGATTAGGTTGATTCTTTATATCTAAGATAATTAAGTAGTAATTAACCCAACTTAAACTTCAAATTCATGTTTCGAAAATTTTGCACATATAATTTCATTATGTGTATCTTAAGTACTCTATTGATGCATTTCATACCCTTTTTTTCGATAAGTTTAGGAGATCATCTATTCATCCTACTCTCATCTTGCAGGAAAAGACAACAAGAAGTACTACATTGGTTATTATTTGAATTCAATGTGGTAGTACTACTACCATTACATATATCTTTTTTCAACCATTCTCTAATTTGCTTTGGAAACATACTGAAAAGGACCCATTTTATTTCTAAGGTGATATTTAGATAGCCCATCTGCTACTTTATTGTTGGATCTACGAGCATGCTTGAGATGCCATGTTGCATTCCCTTAGAGTTTATGTTGAATCATATGTATCAGAAGTGCATACTTAGGGTTAGTTGATGGGGTTTCTTGTACCATCAACATGGTCTGCCTGCAGTCCATCTCAACTGCTAGGTTTCCTAAGCTCAAGTCTTTAGCCTTTTGTAGTGTGAAGTTTATCGCCATCAGTTCAGCATGCAAAGCTGACTCCGCCATAGAATTCTAGCCACGGCCTTCGATCCAGACATCGTTAGTATTCTTGATAATCATCGTGGTCGCACTCTTCCGTATGTCCAATATAGTGTCCACATTTATTTTTAGTGTGCTAGTAGACGGTGGATGCCAACAGTCTTCATGCTTATGTGTGATCGTAGTGCAAATACCTCTTCATCAACCTGCCATACATCACGGGAGTTGTCAGCCTCCTTCCTGATGTATCTTATAATAAGTTCAGTTGGTTCAAGATTATGTTCAAAGATATAGTTGTTCCTACAGATCCAAATGTACAAATAGGCTATCATGAATCATCTCTATTGGTTGTCATCCCCCCTAGGCCTAATCGTATCTAGTTACCCAAGTCCTTATTGAAAAACTCAGGTGGTATGCGATCTTGGAACATATAAGGCACCTGACCTAGCATAGTGCTTGAGTATGCTTTCTTTGCTTAATAAGATGCTTATAACTGTTGGCTAAATTGGACATTATGATAAATCCCTTTGTTTTGATTATGACAAACATTTCATTCTTGTCGATCTAATGTGCTACTTGAGTGTTGCAGGAATAAGGTGGATGACAAAGAATTGGGAAATCTATATGCTTGAATTATTGTTATTTCATGAATGTAACCAAATGTAAACACTTGTATAAAATATATAATGTACAAGCACTTAGACATCATGTAAATCAAGCGTTAGATCTTCCCTAGCCATTCACAACACTTAGATAAGTCATCCCCTACAATAGTGTCACATCTGCACACTCATACACACACTTAGTACTTTAAAATATTGAAACATGGTTATTCTCGGTCGACAAACTTCTTGACCGAGACACTCTCGGTCGACAAATTCCTCGACCGAGAATGACCCAAGTAGCCGTTAGACACAAAAGAAAAAGTAGTTGGGAGTTGGATCAGAACGTTGTAAACACTTGCTCCAGACAGTCCCTCGGTCGACAAATTGTCGACCGAGATGGGTTCTGACAGCACCTGCAGAATTAATTAACTAGTCGTTGCTAAAGCAACTAACTTATACCTAACGGCTAGTTAAGCACTTGGAACCCCCTAGAAAGTATCTAGAACGTCCTTAAGCACTTGTAGGTCATTCCTATAAATAGGACATGCCTTAGGACACCTAAACTTACTAATCTACACTTGTTACACTTGAGAAATCCTTGAGCATACTTTGAGAAATCTGTTTGTGAGCTAATTGAGCATTGTGACAATTGGCTACTTCCTTCCTTAGCTCAAAATTCGTGTCCTATAGGCTAGCATCTCCTATCCACTGTCATCACAATTCCATACACTTTGGTTAGGAGATCTATACGCTTGATCTAGGCAAATCAAGCCTTGGGCTACAAAGGATAAGTTGTAATTTCCTTTTCCTTTCTTGTTCCCTGTTATTGTTTGTACTCTCCTTGCTACTCCTAGGTTGGAGGCTGCGGATTGGAGAGGGTGGAGATCTTCTTGGCGAAGAAGGAGACCTTGAGCTACTTCAAGAAGGCTGGTGCAACGGGAGGTTACTTCTAGAGAGGAAGGCTACTTCAAGGGGGAGCTTGGAGTTACTTCAAGAAGGCTACCTCAAGTTGGTGCATCTACTTCAAGTGAAGGCTGTTCAAGGGGTGTTAAGGAAAGTATTGTATTTTGTATAAATCCTTGAGAAGGTAATAAAATAAATACTTTCAAAATCCCGGTTCGGTAAGCAACCGGGTAGTGGACTGACAATCTTAGTATTTGCTAAGATTGGAACCACTCTAAACACTTGTCTCCTTCTTCCATTTTCAATTGTGGTTGCTTGAGTTAAATAATTGTTAAAATTACTTTAAAACTCTATTCACCCCCCTCTAGTGTTTTTCAATTGGTATCAGAGCAGGCTTCAAGGATCTCTAATCGAGTCTTGAAGAATGAAGGGTGGTGGTGTTAACAACCGCAAGCAAAGGAAAAGCATGGACCAATCTTCAACAAGTTGCAATTGGTTCTTAGGAACAAGGCACACTACACTTAACTGTCCATGGAGGTCAAAGAAGGAAGATGCACATAAAGAATGCCTTATTGCTACAATAAGTGAAGGAGAAGAAGAAGAGGTAAGCCTTTTTGATTTATCTAAAGAAGAGCTAGTTGCTAGTCTTGAAGAGACACATAATAAATATATTGAGTGCAAGAAGAAATTAAAGAAATCTAATAAAGCAAATGATGAGTTACATGCTAAGCTTCTTGCTCTCACATCTGAAAATGAAGATCTCAAAAAGGTTATTGAAGAGCATGATATTAAGCTAAAATCTGTAGAAGCAAATTGCAATCTTCTTTCCCTAGAAAAATTAAATTTGCAAACTCAAGTAAATGATCTTCAAAAACAACCTGTTGTGTGTACACATCTAGATTATGATATTATTGTGAAAGAAAGAAATTCCTTGCTATCTAATATAGATCAAGCAAAGATAGACATCAATAAGAGAATGGATGATATTGTTAAGCTGCAACAAAAAGTTAGTAGTTTGAGTAAAAATGATATTCTTGATAAAATCTTAAATGATTCTTATCATCAAGTTGGAAGGAGAGGACTAGGTTATAAGCCTAAAGGAAAATCTTATCAAAAACCTAGTTGGAGAAGGACACAAGTACTAGAGAGTCAATCTATGTATGTACCTAGAGGAAAATATACATATATACCCAAGAACAACCTAGAACAAAATCATAGAAAAAGACATGAGGTTGATTCTATATGTTGTCATTATTGTTTGCGTCTTGGACATTATTCCTTTTCATGTCCTCACAAGAAAAAGGATGTTCCGTTAGTATGGGTTCCAAAACCCCCAAACTGAATGAATAAAATTAAGTTGAGATATGACCAAAGACTTTAAGTTGTATATCTCTATGTCTATCTCAACTTAACATAATAGGACAACAAGTTGATCCAAGAAAAATTAAAATTTCTAAATATACATCTTCAACTAACTTGTTTTAGTTTGGATTCTCAAAACCTAGAAAATTGTATATGATTAGTTGAGATTTAACCTAAATGATACTTTGATATTTACATGTCTCATCTCAACTAAACCAAGTTCTAAATTGCACAATTGAATTGGAAGTGATCTATGTTTTATTTGGAAACAATTACTGAAAACAATACAGAAACAGTAACAATTTCGGTCGAGAAATTGTCGACCGAGACAATGTCGGTCGAGAACTTTCTCAACCGAGTAACACTCTGGCAAGACTGTTTAAATAAAAGACACTTAAATCGCAATCAACTTAAGCATATAATGAACTTTATATATTCTTGTGCTTTAAATATTTGAATGATCCATATCAAAATGAAGAATATATGAGCATCAAAACAAAATACTTTTCGTGATTAAATTATCAAGTATACAAGATAAAAGGATCGATTTTACTAAAACTGCTGCAAAAATGTTGCTTGCAAAGAAAAAATGATACTGAAATCTGTACTCTTACTACAAGTAGACATACTTGATTGGAAAAATAAGTCACATATCTTGAAGACAAATTTCACAAGAATACTAGTAGTTTACATCATTACATATATGTTAATAACATCCTTATTAAACTTGATGCAAACCAAAACTTGTGAAATTTTGATCTGTATGCAAATTGAAATTGATTATGCTTTCTTTGAAACAAATGTTATCAAATTTCAATTGCTACCTTCTTGAAAAAGGTGATTAAGCATAAATAGTCTATCTTAAAATTTTCATTAGAATGATAAAAATAATTTGTTCTAAGAAAATCAAAAGAATAAATATCATTGTGCCACCTAAATGTATATGCACTAATTAAGTTTGAGATATGATCAATAATCTTGAATTGAGCAATCTTATATCTATACAACTTCACAAAATTGAATAACATATAAATCAAAGTACTTCAACACATAAACTAGAACATACAGATTGCTGAATAAAATCTGCAGAAACATTCTCGGTCGAGAAATAGTCGACCGAACAGGTTCCTGTTTTCAAATTTGCAATAAATCTGAACCTATTTTAACTTAATCTAGTTTTCTATCAAATTTGTTGTTGATGATTGATTTAATATGTAAATCCAGAATGAATCTTGGAGACCATCTTTTCATCAAAACATATTGATCTTTTGAATCATGAATTGTTGAATAAAGGTATAACATTATGAAATCCTTAAAACATATTGCAAAAGTGCTATATGAAGACTGATTTTGAACAAATCTTATTCCTTGATTGAAAAAGTTTATCAAGCATTATCATTTACAAAGTCTGAAAATCCATGAATCATGAATAAGATTATTTTTTTATCCTCCACATGGTTTGGCTTAAAACAAAAAATTATGAACCATGAAAATTGTTGTTTTATCATAGTCCGCATGGTTTATCCTAAGTTTTTATTGATCTATCTATATAGGAACCATGTGTATTAAAATCTAAATGGTCATAATCATTGCTTTTCATGAAATTACATGCTTCCATCTTGATCATTGTATTGTGTATATGCTTCCACTATTATATCATAATCATGATCATTATGTTTCATTGGTTTGTCTAAAAAGTTTTTGATCCATATATTTACAAACCATAAATGGATCATCATTGTGATTACAAATATATATGATGCTATCATTGAAAATTCCATTTTGCGTAACACTAAAACTCTATGGCATAAATGCATCTTGACATAATAGAAAATGATTATTGTATGCATGGCTTGTAATAAATGAATGATGACAAGCCAAATAGTGTCTAATGTTTTATCTAGTTGTTTGCAAAATCTTGACTTTAAGACATTAATCTTGCTTTCAAGGATATATGTTTCTAAAGAATCTTATGATCAATCTGAAAATAAGGGTACAAAAATAAACATGATTTGATACACCCATAGCAAAGCTTATGAGACATCATTCACAATGAATGTAAAACATACATTCTAGAAAAATCAAGGTCAAAGACTTCACTATGATGCCCATATTAAGTCTTCATAATAGGTATCACTTAATGTGCTTCAAATTGATATCTATTTATAGCTACCTGCAGAAATTATACTTCACATATGAATGTTTAAATTGGAATTCTACAGAACTTGCCTCTTGATTGAAATTAAATTTAATCAAGGGGTGCTATGGTCACAGTCAAGGTCGACCTAAAATAAGCTTGACAAAGTGCTTATTTGTACATCTTTTTACTGCATTCAAAATGTGTTCATCATATTGAAAACTATTAAAAGGTCAAAATCACATCTTCAAAATCATTTGTGACCTTAGAATCCTTAAATTTTCTTAATTATAAAATTTAGGGGGAGCTCACAAAAACTATTTTGATTAAGAAGGAGCTTACAAAACTTTGTGAACATCATAAAGATAAATTGAAACTTGTTATGACCTTAGTATTTTTAATCTCGGTTATGAAAATAAAGGAATCTACGAATTTCATGAATGTGATAAATATCTTGGTCTTAATGGAATTCTCTAAACAAATCAGGGCTTAACGTCTCGTGCATTTGGTTAGAGATACTTTTTATATACTTTATTATAAGCTTAAAGGATTCTCATATCATTTTTTTTGGGTCTTAACATCCCGTGTAAAATGGATGAGAAATCAATACACATATGCCATGAAATTAAAAGGGATTCATATCATTTCAAGGCTTAACATCCTTTGTAAATGATTGAGAAATAAATTGTGGCTAAAATTAACAATAATTGCTTTGCATTAATCCCTTACTTTTAAATTGACTATCTCTTTAAGGGGGAGCATAGCATAAAATTAAGGGGGAGATATAAAAGTCATACAAAATGTTTTTCCTGGATATCTTTTAGAAATGACAAAGGGGGAGAAATAATATAAAATCAAAAAACATGAAATAAAATGAGTTTCATAATATTTCGGCCAGCATTCACTTGCAAAACACGAATGGCTACAAAAGGTAAATTTCAGGTATGAAACTCACATGATTTATATTTCCTTATTTTATATTTAGGAAATGTTTGTCATCTTCAAAAAGGGGGAGATTGTTGGCTAAATTGGACATTATGATAAATCCCTTTGTTTTGATTATGACAAACATTTCATTCTTGTCGATCTAACGTGCTACTTGAGTGTTGCAGGAATAAGGTGGATGACAAAGAATTGGGAAATCTATATGCTGGAATTATTATTATTTCATGAATGTAACCAAATGTAAACACTTGTACAAAATATATAATGTACAAGCACTTAGACATCATGTAAATCAAACGTTAGATCTTCCCTAGCCATTCACAACACTTAGATAAGTCATCCCCTACAATAGTGTCACATCTGCACACTCATACACACACTTAGTACTTTAAAATATTGAAATAGGGTTATTCTCGGTCGACAAACTTCTCGACCGAGACACTCTCGGTCGACAAATTCCTCGACCGAGAATGACCCAAGTAGCCGTTAGACACAAAAGAAAAAGTAGTTGGGAGTTGGATCAGAACGTTGTAAACACTTGCTCCAGACAGTCCCTCGGTCGACAAATTGTCGACCGAGAAGAACTCTCGATCGACAAATTGTCGACCGAGATGGGTTCTGACAGCACCTGCAGAATTAATTAACTAGTCGTTGCTAAAGCAACTAACTTATACCTAACGGCTAGTTAAGCACTTGGAACCCCCTAGAAAGTGTGTAGAACGTCCTTAAGCACTTGTAGGTCATTCCTATAAATAGGACATGCCTTAGGACACCTAAACTTACTAATCTACACTTGTTACACTTGAGAAATCCTTGAGAATACTTTGAGCAATCTGTTTGTGAGCAAATTGAGCATTGTGACAATTGGCTACTTCCTTCCTTAGCTAAAAATTCGTGTCCTTATAGGCTAGCATCTCCTATCCACTGTCATCACAATTCCATACACTTTGGTTAGGAGATCTATACGCTTGATCTAGGCAAATCAAGCCTTGGGCTACAAAGGATAAGTTGTAATTTCCTTTTCCTTTCTTGTTCCCTGTTATTGTTTGTACTCTCCTTGCTACTCCTAGGTTCGAGGCTGCGGATTGGAGAGGGTGGATATCTTCTTGGCGAAGAAGGAGACCTTGAGCTACTTCAAGAAGGCTGGTGCAACGGGAGGTTACTTCTAGAGAGGAAGGCTACTTTAAGGGGGAGCTTGGAGTTACTTCAAGAAGGCTACCTCAAGTTGGTGCATCTACTTCAAGTGAAGGTTGTTCAAGGGGTGTTAAGGAAAGTATTGTATTTTGTATAAATCCTTGAGAAGGTAATAAAATAAATACTTTCAAAATCCCAGTTGGGTAAGCAACCGGGTAGTGGACTGATAATCTTAGTATTTGCTAAGATTGGAACCACTCTAAACACTTGTCTCCTTCTTCCATTTTCAATTGTGGTTGCTTGAGTTAAATAATTGTTAAAATTACTTTAAAACTCTATTCACCCCCCTCTAGTGTTTTTCAATAACCTTAATCTAATCCAATGAGATGCTTTTATAACATGTGACAAGCTTATGTTTTTAGTTTGGTCCTGTTTGAATGACATTTGAGCCATGTTTGCTTAGTTTGGACCAAATTTGAAATTTACCTAAGTTGAGGGGTTATCTTGCAATTTGTCACATGTAGGGTGTGTTTATTGTGCCTTAGCATCATGAGAGAGAAGGTGATGTTGTGTGGCACCTTATTTGAATCATGGTTGATGATGTGGTATCATGTGGTGATGCGAGGGTTTTCCAAGGTGTTGAGTATCGAGCTTGCTAGGGTTGAGTGTGTTGTTACTGCAATACCACTCTTGGATGAGTGTTGTGACCGCAACACCATTCTTGGATGAGTATTTCCACCAAAAAACATACCCTAGGAGATGCTTGCTTCAACCATGGTGATCTTGATGTGATTTTTTCTACATGGTCTGTCCTTTAGTGATGTGTTTCAACCATGTGGTGATGTGGTGACCTAGTGTTGTGGTGGCTACATGAGCTTGGTATGCTTTGACTGCAACAAGGGTGTTAGTGACCTAAGTGGTCGATACCCTACCTAAGTTGTATTATCCTTCGATGCATGCAAGTGTTTAGTGGTTGCATGGTTGTTTTCTTGGTGGAGAAGTGTCATGGTGATTCTCTCTTGTGTTGACACCTCATACCTTCCACCTCCCTCCTACCCACATGTATTTATGCTCGCTCTTTTACATGCATGCAATTCTTTTAGCTCTCTATCCTTCTCCTTTATTTCTTGGCTAACCTTTGAGCTTAGTGGAGCTATAGGGTGCTGATCTATGTGCTTTGGTGGCCGATCAATCTTGCATGTGGTGTTCTTGATCTTGATCATCCTCCTTATGGTGATCTTTAGTGATCTACTTTCTTGGTAAGTGGTTTTGGACCCTTGATCACATTTTCTTTTGCACCCTACCCATCTTTCTTCTCCTTCTTAGCCATGAGACTATGTGTAACCATGGTGGCTATCTTGAAGATCTTCTCTTCGCAAAGGTCAGAGACTGTGGTTTGACCATGGTGGTGCCTATGTGAGAAGAATCTCTCTTCTTTCTACTTCTTGTCTAACCTAGGGTTGTTACCCTCTTTTTGAGCCTTCCTTTGACCATGGTGTTCTTCTCTTTGGAGGTGATCTTTTGGCCAAGGAGTTGATCTTTGTTGGAGCATCTTTCTCTCTTACAGCTTGTGATCTTGGGAGCTTGATCTCTTCATAAGTTGGGTTATATAACCCTTCTCCCTCATCTATTTTTTCACCTTAATTGTACTTGCATGCTATGATTTTCATCTCTAAAATGTGATATATGTTGGCTAAATGGACATCTATAAAACCCTTTGTTTTGATTATGACAAACATTTCATTCTTATTGATCTAACGAGCTACTTGAGTGTGCAGGATTAAGGAGGATGACAAAGCAACTAGGGAAATCCATATGCTTACATGTTTATGTTTTCATGCAATGTAATCGCTTTGTAAAAACTTGTACAAATATATAATGTACAAGTACTTAGATTGCATGTAAATCAAGCGTTAGATTCTCCCTAGCTAAACACCACATTTAGATAAGTCATTCCCTTCAAATAGGATCACATATGCACACTCATACATATAATTAGTGCCTAAATTGAAACATTGAAACATGATCAATCTCGGTCGACAAACTCCTCGACCGAGACACTCTCGGTCGAAAATCTTCTCGACCGAGAAAGATCCAAAGTAGTCGTTAGACACAACTGACAAGGTAGTTGGCAGTTGAAGATAGACGTTGCAAATCACTTGTTCTAGAGAGCATGTCGGTCGACAAAAGTTCGACCGAGTAGGTGTCTCGGTCGACCATTCCTCGACCGAGATGATCTCTGACAGCAACTGCAGAATTAATTAATTAGTCATTGTTGAAACAACAAATTTGTACCTAACGGCTAGTTAAGCACTTAGAAACCCCTAGAAGTTGTCTAGAACGTCCTTAAGCATCCTTAGGCCATTCCTATAAATAGGACAAGCCATAGGACACTCAAATATACTTGTTACACTTGAGAAATCCTTGAGCATACTTTGAGCAATCTGTTTGTGAGCAATTTGAGCATTGTGACAATTGGCTATTTCCTTCCTTAGCTCAAAATTCATGTCCTATAGGCTAGTATCTCCTACCCACTGCAATCACAAGTTCATACACTTGGTTAGGAGATCTATACGCTTGATCTAGGCAAATCAAGCCTTGGGCTACAAAGGATAAGTTGTAATTTTCCTTTTTCCTTTCTTGTTCTCTATTACCGTTTGTACTCTCCTTGCTACTCCTAGGTTGGAGGCTGCTGATTGGAGAGGGTGGAGATCTTCTTGGTGAAGAAGGTGACTTTGAGCTACTTCAGAAGGCTGGTGCAATGGGAGGTTACTTCTAGAGAGGAAGGCTACTTCAAGGGGGAGCTTGGAGTTACTTCAAGAAGGCTACCTCATAGTTGGTGCACCTACTTCAAGTGAAGGCTGTTCAAAGGGTGTAAAGGAAAGTATTGTATTTTGTATAAATCCTTGAGAAGGTAATAAAATAAATACTTTCAAAATCCCGATTGGGTAAGCAACCGGGTAGTGGACTGACAACTTTAGTATTTGCTAAAGTTGGAACCACTCTAAACACCTGTCTCCTTCTTCCAATTTTCAATTGTGGTTGTTTGAGTTTAATAAATTATTAAAATTATTTAAAAACTCTATTCACCCCCCTCTAGTGTTTTTCAATTGGTATCAGAGCAGGCTTCAAGGAACCCTAACCAGGTCTTGAAGAATGGAGGGTAATGGTGATTACAATCACAACAAAAGGTGCTGCTTGGACAAAACTACAACATGTTGCAATTGGTGCTTAGGAACAAGCCACACAACAAATAAATGTCCATGGAGATCAAAGAAGGAAGATGAGAACAAAGATTGTCTCATTGCCACAACTAGCGAGGAATAAGAAGAAGAGGTAAGTCTTTTTGATTTATCTAAAGAAGAACTAGTTGCTAGCCTTGAAGAAACACATATTAAATATGTTGAATGCAAGAAGAAATTAAAGAAATCTAATAAAGCAAATGATGAATTACATGCTAAGCTTATGGCTATTACATATGAAAACGAAGATCTTAAAAAGATCATTGAAGATCACGATATTGAGTTAAAATCTATAGAGGCAAATTGTAATCTACTTTCTTTAGAGAAAAATAATTTGCAAACACAAGTGAATGATCTTAAAAAACAACCCATCTTATGCAACCATCTAGATTATGATTCTATTGTCGAAGAAAGAAATTCATTGTCTTCTAATCTAGATCAAGCAAAACTAGATATCAAGAAGAGAATGGAAGAGATTGCCAAGTTACAACAAAAAGTAAGTAATTTAAATAGTAATGGCATTCTTGATGAAATCTTAGATAATCCCTATCATCAAATCGGGAGAAGAGGACTAGGTTACAAGCCTAAAGGGAAAACCTATCAACAACCTAGTTGGAGAAAGTCACAAACACATCAATCTATATATGTACCTAAAGGAACATCATCACCCAAGAACAACACTGAACACAACCATAGAAAAAGATATGAGGTTGACTCGATATGCTGTCATTATTGTTTGCGCCTTGGTCATTATTCCTTTTCATGTCCTTACAAGAGAAAAGATGTCGAGTTAGTTTAGGTTCCAAGACCTCCAAACTAAATAAACGCAATTAAGTTGAGATATGACCAAGAACCTTAGTTGCATATTTCTACGTCTATCTCAACTCAACATAATGGGATAACAAATAAATCTAAGTATCTAAATATTTAACTTGCATAGTTATGTTTTATTTGGAAGCAATTAACAGTTCCAGAAATATTGTCGGTCGAGAGGCTATCGACCGAGACACTGTCGGTCGAAAAATTGTCGACCGAGCATGTCACTGATTTCCAGTCTGTTGCAAAATTGCTAAATCTCTTTGAAATTGATGAAATTGCTATCTATTTGTGATTGATATATGTTGAAAATCATCCCTACAAATTTAAATGAGATTAATATTAGTTTATTTCAAAAATGATTTAAGTTTAAACTGAAATTATGCTTAGCTCAAGTAAAAAGAAAATTTCTATTTTCACATGATCATGTGATGGAATTATATGTTGTTATCATTACATCATGGATATGCTTTCAATAATTGGTACGCATTGATAATGATAAATTGTATGCATGGATCCGTGATGATATTCGGCAAGCAAAATGATTTATTGGTTATATGCTATTGCTTGCAACACATAAGACAAAATCTCTAAATTAGTATTTTTTTGAAGAATTGAGATATTAATTGTGCCCTCATTTAAGAATTATATCAAGTAGTATGCTTCAACTTGATACTTAATCAAATTTTATGCAGATATTATACTCGATATGTTCAATTTGAAAATCTGCAAATTTGCCTCTTGGTTAAAATGAAATTTGACCAAGGGGCGCTTTGGTCGTAGTCAAATGCGACCTAAAATAAGTTTGACACAATAACTATTTGAATATCATTTTATTGTGATTAAAAGCAAAATCAAATTATGATCACAAAATTGTCCCAATATTGTCAATAATAAAACAAAATATTACTCCCTTAGAAAATATATATATGCTCTACAAATTCAGTCTATCATTTGCATTAACAATCAGCTTAAAAAATTCGTACCCAGTAAGTCTGTCGGTCGACGAATCTTCGACCGAAAACCTCTCAGTCTGCCCACCTCTCTCGACTGACAGAATCAAGACAAACCATATCGGACCATCACATGGGTACCAAAATCTACATTTTAATGCAGGAATGGGTGGTTGACAGTGGGTGTTCCAAACATATGACCGGGAACAAGGATGCATTTCAAACCTTTGAAGAAAAGAAAAGTGGAACGGCCACCTTTGGAGACAATGGTAAGGGAAAAATTGTTGGAATAGGTAATGTTGGTACAAACCTCGAAATAAAGAATGTTCTACTCGTTGATGGTTTGCACCATAATTTGATAAGTGTTAGTCAATTATGTGATAGTGGTTATGATGTGTTATTAAACAAAAGTTGCTGCAAGTTATTGATAGAAAACACTACAAATGTTGTTTATGAAGGAAATAGAGTTGGAAATCTTTATATCCTTAAACCTAACTCTATGAAATCAGTAGTGGGAAAATGCTTGCTTGCAAATGAAAATACCTTACAACTATGGCATAAAAAGCTAGGACATGCTAGTTCACATGTTATTAAAAAGTTAGTGAAATATGATCTTGTTCGTGGATTGCCTACTTTATCTTTTGATCAAGTTGAAAACTGTGAACCATGCACAATGGGAAAGCAAACCAAAACCTCTTTTAAACCAAAACATGTACTTAGCACCAGTAGGTCATTAGAATTAATTCTTATGGATTTATTTGGACCCATGAAGACACAATCTATTGGTGGTAAAAGATATTGTTTTGTTATTGTTGATGATTATAGTAAATACACATGGGTACACTTTATTGCAACTAAAGATGATACTATTCATGTTTTTATACAATTTTGTTCCAAGATTGAAAATCTATTACAAAGCAAAATATGTACCATTAGAAGTGATCATGGTGGAGAATTTGAAAATCATATATTTGAAGAATTTTGCACATCTCAAGGATACACTCATAATTTTTCTGCTCCACGCACCCCACAACAAAATGGTATAGTTGAAAGGAAAAATCGATCACTACAAGAAATGGCTAGAACTATGATGCTCGAACACAACACACCCAAAACCTTTTGGGCTGAAGCAGTAAACACTGCATGCTATGTGTTAAATAGAGTAATTGTTCACTCTCATTTAAAAAAAAATCCATATGAAATAATACATTCTAAGAAACCTAGAGTTGACTATTTTCATACTTTTGGCTTCACATGCTATATTTTAAATACCAAAAATGATAGAGATATGTTTGACTCTAAATCACACAAAGCATTCTTTTTGGGATATTCCACTTCTAGCAAAGCTTTTAGAGTATATAACACTATCTCTAGCAAAGTTGAGGAATCTATTCATGTTTCTTTTCATGAAGAGACCAAATCTGAAAATATAGAAATCATAGATCTCACTAATCAATTCGAAAATTTAAACATACCAAATGATAGTGAGAAAGTTACTACAAATAATCACCAAGCTGAACCACAACCTACACCTAGGCTTATTAAGGATCATCCTCAAGAACTTATTATTGGAAATCCTAATGATAAAGTCAAAACTCGGTCTTCCTTCAAAGATGTTGCAAACATGGCTTTTGTTTCTATCATTGAACCTAAAAAGATATCTGAAGCTCTTAAAGATGATTATTGGATAATAGCCATGCAAGAAGAATTGAATCAATTCACTAAAAATGATGTATGGGATTTAGTTCCTAAACCACAAGATAAAACCATCATAGGAACTAAATGGGTTTTTAGGAATAAGCTAAATGAGGCAGGAGAAGTAATAAGGAATAAATCTCGGTTAGTAGCACAAGGATATAATCAACAAGAAGGAATAGATTTTGATGAAACATATGCACCGGTAGCTAGACTTGAAGCTATTAGAATGTTACTAGCTATTGTTGCACATAAAAACATCAAACTCTACCAAATGGATGTAAAAAGTGCATTTCTAAATGGCATTATTCAAGAAGAAGTATATGTTGCCCAGCCACCTGGTTTTGAAATACCGGAAAAAGGTGACTATGTTTATAAACTTAAGAAAGCACTTTATGGTTTAAAACAAGCACCTAGAAATTGGTATGAAAGGCTCAAGACATATCTCTTTGATAATAATTTTTCTATTGGAAATTCAGATTCTACTTTATTTTTCAAAACATATATATCTGATTTCCTAGTTGTGCAAATATATGTTGATGACATTATTTTTGGAGCTTCTAATGATTCATTGTGCACACAATTCAGTGACATTATGCAAAAAGAATTTGAAATGAGCCTGATGGGTGAACTAACTTTCTTTCTTGGTTTTCAAATTAAGCAAACACCTACAGGAATATTCATAAGCCAAGAAAAATATACTAAGGAACTCTTAAAGCGTTTTGGGATGGATCAGTGCAAACATGCTACTACTCCTATGGCTACTTCTATTAAAATTGATAAGGATGAAAATGGGGAACCTATTGATGATTCCTTATATAGAGCCATGATTGGTAGTTTGCTTTACTTAACTGCTTCTAGACTGGACATTATGTTTTCCGTCGGTCTTTGTGCTCGCTTTCAATCACAACCTATGCACTCTCATTTTCTAGCAGTTAAACGAATTCTTCGTTACCTAGCCGGCACTACTTGTTTTGGTTTATGGTATTTAAAAGGACAATCCTTGGATTTTAAAGCTTATACTGATGCAGATTATGCTGGTTGTCGCCTAGATCGCAAGAGTACTAGTGGTGGCTATTTCTTATTAGGAAGAGCTTTAGTATCTTGGTTTAGTAAGAAACAAAATACGGTTGCCCTATCTACAACTGAAGCTGAATATATGGCAGCCGGATCTTGTTGTGCTCAAGTGCTTTATATGCAACAAGTATTAAACGATTATGGTTTTACTCTTTCATCTACGCCTATTTTTTGTGACAACACGAGCGCTAGAAACTTAGCACACAATCCTATTTTACACAGTCGAGCTAAACATATTGAAATCCATCATCATTTTTTAAGGGATCATATCTCCAAGAATCATGTTTCCCTTCATCATGTTGATACGGAAGATCAATTGGCTGATATTTTTATAAAACCGCTTTCACTAGATCAATTTAACAAAATTAGGAAGCAACTGCTTATCACTCCTTTGGAAGATGTTTTCTTTGATATTTGTGCTACTTAAACAAAAACTCTTACTTGCATCATGTTATTTTGGCTTTTAAATGGACATCTTTTTCATTAAATTTGATGGGACAGCTAATTAAGGGGGAGTTTTTATTTTTAACGGATATCTTTTTGAAATGACAAAGGGGGAGAAATAAATATAAAACTAAAACTTAGTACTTATGAAACACTCAATCAATGAGTTTCATAAATAAACCCTTGGCTTTACATTGAATGTTGCTATATTCCCTAGTGAATTGGATGTCATGTTCCAAAATTCAAGGGGAACAATAAGCACACATTTTATAACCAAGAGGAAAAGCTACACAAGGTAATCTAAAGGTATGAAACTCATGTGGTTTATATTTCCTTTATTTATATTTTTGGAAATGTTTGTCATCTTCAAAAAGGGGGAGATTGTTGGCTAAATGGACATCTATAAAACCCTTTGTTTTGATTATGACAAACATTTCATTCGTATTGATCTAACAAGCTACTTGAGTGTGCAGGATTAAGGAGGATGACAAAGCAACTAGGGAAATCCATATGCTTACATGTTTATGTTTTCATGCAATGTAATCGCTTTGTAAAAACGTGTACAAATATATAATGTACAAGTACTTAGATTGCATGTAAATCAAGTGTTAGATTCTCCCTAGCTAAACACCACATTTAGATGAGTCATTCCCTTAAAATAGGATCACATATGCACACTCATACATATAATTAGTGCCTAAATTGAAACATTGAAACAGGATCAATCTCGGTCGACAAACTCCTCGACCGAGACACTCTCGATCGAAAATCTTCTCGACCGAGAAAGATCCAAAGTAGCCGTTAGACACAACTGACAAGGTAGTTGGCAGTTGAAGATAGACGTTGCAAATCACTTGTTCCAGAGAGCCTGTCGGTCGACAAAAGTTCGACCGAGTAGGTGTCTCGGTCGACCATTCCTCGACCGAGATGATCTCTGACAGTAACTGCAGAATTAATTAATTAGACGTTGTTAAAACAACAAATTTGTACCTAACGGCTAGTTAAGTACTTAGAAACCCCTAGAAGTTGTCTAGAACGTCCTTAAGCATCCTTAGGCCATTCCTATAAATAGGACAAGCCATAGGATACTCAAATATACTTGTTACACTTGAGAAATCCTTGAGCATACTTTGAGCAATCTGTTTGTGAGCAATTTGAGCATTGTGACAATTGGCTATTTCCTTCCTTAGCTCAAAATTCGTGTCCTATAGGCTAGTATCTCCTACCCACTGCAATCACAAGTTCATACACTTGGTTAGGAGATCTATATGCTTGATCTAGGCAAATCAAGCCTTGGGCTACAAAGGATAAGTTGTAATTTTCCTTTTTCCTTTCTTGTTCTCTATTACCGTTTGTACTCTCCTTGCTACTCCTAGGTTGGAGGCTGCTGATTGGAGAGGGTGGAGATCTTCTTGGTGAAGAAGGTGACTTTGAGCTACTTCAGAAGGCTAGTGCAACGGGAGGTTACTTCTAGAGAGGAAGGCTACTTCAAGGGGGAGCTTGGAGTTACTTCAAGAAGGCTACCTCAAAGTTGGTGCACCTACTTCAAGTGAAGGCTGTTCAAAGAGTGTAAAGGAAAGTATTGTATTTTGTATAAATCCTTGAGAAGGTAATAAAATAAATACTTTCAAAATCCTGGTTGGGTAAGCAACCGGGTAGTGGACTGACAACTTTAGTATTTGCTAAAGTTGGAACCACTCTAAACACCTGTCTCCTTCTTCCAATTTTCAATTGTGGTTGTTTGAGTTTAATAAATTATTAAAATTATTTAAAAACTCTATTCACCCCCCCCTCTAGTGTTTTTCAATATAAAGATGCTAGATGATGTTATCATGATCTAGGGTTTATGACTTTGTAGTATTTTTATGTAGATTGCCATTTTTCCTAGACCTTAATTTCATGTTCTCGATTATTAAGTGATGTTGAGGTCATGTGCATGCATACATCATGATCCTTGGTTTTATCACCATACTATGGTTTTGCCCTTATGTTTTTCTTGAGGGTTTGAATCGGATTTTCATGAAGTTGAAGCTTGGTCTTCTCTCTTCTAGTGTTGTTTCTTGGTGGATCATGTTGGAGATCGTGTTTAAGATTTTTTATGACAATCTTATATGGATTTTTTCCCTCCTAGATGGTTCTTAGTGTATTGATGTTTACCATCTATTTTGACTATGGTATATCTCTATTTTGAAGATGGTTATGTGTGGTTTTGGTAGTTTGACCTTGGTGGTCGCTACACTCACCCAATGTTTTTGGCTGATACAAGTTGGGTTAGTCTATTTCAATCGACATGCCCTTGTCTTAGGTTGGTTTTTTTTCATTCGAAGAGCTTCAAGTTGGTTCTATTTTGGTCAACACCCATGTGACCTTGCTGCGGTCGATACTATTGGATACTAATATTGGTCACAACACATGTTTCCCTTGGTTGGTCGCTACACTTGGCATGTGCTTCGGTCGCAACATGTTTTATGGCTTGATGGTCGCTACCGTTAGCAGGTTAACCCCTTCAGTCACTACACTTGCATGAGTGGACTTATGGTCGCTACAAGGTGTCACCTTAGATGGTCGACACGCATACAGGGGTATATGGTCACTACATATGAATAACATGGTAATGTTGCTATGCGTTTACATGTAAATGATGATTGATACTTAGTGTTGTTAGGATGGTTAACTAATCAAGTTAATGATGATATTCTAACTCTAATGTGTTCTAAGAATGTGGGAGATGGTATATCTAAGATTTTGTGGTTGAATAATAATATGAAACCCTAATCAGTTATGTATGTGAAACCCTAACCCCAATCCTTGGGTATATATACTTATTGAACTTGTCTTGATGTATGGCATGTAATTATACTTTCTCTCTCTTACTTGTATGGTTCTAACCTTATAGGTCAAATGAGTGTCATAGCTTGTGAATGCCATGCTGGTAATTATATGACACATGATGATGGACATGAGCCTTGATGAGGCATGTTGAAACAATAATGATGTGATTGGGTCTGATCACCTAGTAGAGGCTTTATGCCTAGTATGAGGTGTTATCCTCCAAAGTGGTGATGGTGGATTTATATCCCATGGCAGTATGAAAATGATGATATCCTTGTATGACAATGGTATCATGTGATTATGTGACAAGTTTATACTTCAAATATTTTATATCTTCTGAAGTTGTAATTTTCCCTAATCTTTATAGAGTCTGTTTATGGTTTATACATTGTAACTTGATTTATGTTAAAAGATATCCAATTGTATTAACAAATCAAGTGAAACCCTAATCATGTAGTTTCCTTGTGCCATACATCCATCTTCAGCATCAGTATTAGTTGGATGGTGAAATGAGCAATTCCTACAGGAAACTCAAAGTGCATATTGTTGAATATGTGGGCTGCAAGTCCAACCAAGTATCTCCTTGTATCCTTACTACACTGGGATGGCTGAGGCCATACCCTAGCAGGAGAATGATTGAGACTGTATCTTAGATTATTTGATTCAATATATGTGATATTATTATTGGGATGACTGCGGTCATACCTTGGTATAATGACTGTGGTCGTTTCTATGTTTTACTAGTGTTGTGACCTATATACCAAGGTGAACTAGTCTATTTTTCAGTTGGACCTAATACGTCACTGTGGCGGACGCAGACTGACCAAGGGTGTGGAGAGATCATGGATTCTGGCTCTTCCATTGATCTTGGATGGCACTGATTTTGACTTAGCATTGGTCATTTGGAGCATGAGTGGTATACCTCATCTCAAGGCAGAATAAAAGACATAATCAACAGTGTAGTATACTTGCTTAGGATTGAATATGTCTCACATTGGATGACCCTTTACCTATCTCTTATGTTGAATTCTTAAATTATAATGCGATAAGAGAAATCAACTGTTATATATGTTCTTTGTATTCCTTCTTTAAGTAATTATTATTCAATTTCTCAGTGGTAACTGCCTAATTTTCTTAATTTGTATTATCAATTTAATACATATTATTTAGTTGAATCTGCTCAACCAGATAGTAATGTTGTTTATTTGCTTTAATCTACTTGTGCTTATAATAGACTTTGACAAAGATTTATATCTCCCACTGGGACATTTGGTCTCACCCCATGGGTTTCCACATCTTTTAGGTGGTCGTGCATGATGAGGTAGAGATCATGCAATTGAGGTTGAGCAGCAAGAGGAGCAGTAGTTGTTGAAAGGTTGGATATGCTGCTAGTGTTTAGTAGTAGAGTTGTATGTGTCATCCATGTATTGCCAGGTCCTTCGGGAGGTTTTTTATAGATGTTTTACTTCGATAAGAGGTTTTTGGCCATGTGCCATTGTTGTACAGATATGGCATGTATGCATGGGAAAAAGTTATCAGTTGTAATAGGTTGTGGCCAGCGAGCCAGTAAACAATGTATGTAATAATCTTTTGGCTTGAAGTATATATATACATGTGGCTTTTTGGACTCAGATAAAATATTTATCCACTTGAGGTGGATATGTGATATTATTTTTAATTTACCTTGTTTTATGGTAATCTGGCTGTTAGTGATAATTCCATGCTTTGTTTTGAGTAATCTCACTTGTGGCATATCAGGGCATCATAGAATAGGCCTAACTAGGCAACCTTTACATCTTTGCAATCCTAAATAGCATGAAGGCTAGTTTCCTCATGCTCATTGCATCTTTTGTAGAACACTCTATAGAAATGTGCCTTTTAATTTGTCTGTAGTTAGTGAGAATGGTGTCTTGAGATAGTAACCACATTAAAATTTTGACTCTTATTGTTGTTTTAGTCTTTCATATTGGCTCCCATTGTCCCTCTACCTTGTGATCTCTCGAGCCTCTAAGCACATGATATGCAATACTAGTTGAGAACTGACCATTTTTTTATGTTTCTCAGACTTTCATATCTTGAATGGTATCTTCTATCGGAGGGTCAATACCAATTATATGATCTACTTGTGTGCTAGGTAGCCATTCTATTGATGCATTTAGTACCTTTCTTGATCAATTATGATGTAATATTTCATCTTAATCTATTTTCTTTCATCCTCTACACCTAGGGGTATTCTAGAAGTTAAACTAGGGTCAAAACTTATTTGAAGGTAATTTTATATAATTAACTCCAATAGGAACTTACTACTTTATTTATACCAAAACTTTATATGAATGAAATAAATTATTTTTCTGAACCCCTAATTACTCTTAATATGCTCTAATTCATAAAAAGGGGGTAACTAACACACTTGAAAATGGGCCTAAGAAAATGAAGGCTTGAGCCATGATTAAAGATTTGGGCATGTTATAACATTCCACCCCTTAAAGAGGATTTTTCCCTGAAATTGATAAAGTTATGGCCTAGAACACTAAGTTATACCTTCTAAACAAGTTACAAGTTCCTTGTACACTTAATATAGTGGATCATGGTATACCATTCAATATCACACTTATAGACCAAATACAAACTGAAACTAAGTAACTCCATGCATTAAGTATCCATGGGTATTCCAATATTCAAAATTGAGCTAGGCAGGTTACTCTAATATATAGGATTATCTTATCAATGTGAACTCAATACGAATACCTATACATGTATGGCGGTTTCACGATCCACTTATTGTGGTCAACATCACTTCAACAAAATTGTTTTCTCTTCTTTTTGCATACATGTGGTCACTAGGTTTTACTACAACTTCTCATTTTCCATCACATAAACCTAAATGAGAAAATTAATTACTATAGTTTATTAGCCATATTACAGTTAAGGTGTATGATTAGGGTTATGTTTTCAATAGTGTTTTACAATTCATATCTTATAATTATAGTGTATTATATGAGACTTACCACAAAAATCATTTAGAGAGGCATCAAGGGTAGTTCAACTAGTTCATACATGTATAAAACTTTTCTTCATACTCTCCACTACTGACTTAGATATTGGGTCTCGTGATAGCTTTAGATATTAATAGGGTTCTTCACGAAAGAGTTTCCATATGAATCAAATATTCTTGTGGTGGTGACTTGGTTCCAAATGATTGATACAATTTGAACACCTTTTTACATATAATTTAGTAATGAAAATAAGTTTGATGATGAAAATTTTGTGATGGAAATTCAAAATTGGTGCCAAAATTGAATCGAGAACCAAGTCAACCACTTTAAACCTAGTTTACAATGGTAGTGCCTTCACAAGACAAGATAAACTATATATCCAAGAATCCATCATCTTGTTCACTAGAAAAAATAACTACACTATAGAGGCAAGAGGAGTATGGTCTTAATAATATCTACCTAGGCTTATAACTTTCATCAATCCCACTTTCATGTGGGAGTCATAACAAGCTTTATGAGGATAATCTCCATCCCTTTGATAGAGTACCTCAGGAAAAGCTATATTAAAACAACTCTAAATTGAAGTTAAGGCATGCCATATAACAATGAAGTAGTTTGGATTCTCACTCAACATCAGAGAACATCAAAACCCAAACATACATCATGGTTCAAGGTGTGTTGTCCATGCATGATTAGTCCTCAAAAGAGGAATAATCGAGAGTTGCTAAACAGACAACAAAGATAAGGGTTTAAGGTGATAACTAGGGCAAAGCCTAGTTGTGATCGTTCAAGTCAACTTATATTTCATACTAATTAGGCTAACCTCCTATAAAATATGGGATAGAAACCAACTCCTACAAGAGTCAATTCCACATGGTGACAATTCTGTGTCCATAAATAGGGTGGGGATGACTGAATGACTAAATATTATGTCTCAACCACAAGTATTTTAGGGAATGCAAGTCACCTACATAGTTAGGGACTAAAACCTTAGTTGGTATTCCACTACTCAATGACAGTTATATCAACAACCTAAAAATGGTTACTTAACTACCTTATTAAGAAATAAGAGAGAATATCTTGAAATAGCTATATTAACAACTACTTTCGGCTCTAATACCATGTTGTAAAGAGTGGGACCTGAGAGGGGATCCACTCAAATGACATGATACAAAGAGCTATGTAAAGATAAAGCAGTAGAAAAATGATGATTACAAAGTTACACACTTTATCATTATATATTTTTACCCCCATAATAAAAAGTGGTATTACATACATAAGGCTAGTTGTAGAGGGTAACCCATCCATTCCTAGATATCCTCGTATTCACAAAAATTCACAGCCTTGTAATCTAATGTACCTACACCTGAGTGGAAGGAGAATATCACCCATAAAATAGGAAACAAGAGTATGGGCCAAAAAAACTGAGTATGTATGTATATTAACACTTTGGGAATTTTAGTGGGCTAAAAGTATAAAAGAGATGTTCCCATAAAGAGGGGGAATATAAGTTAGGTAAATATAACAATACTAATTTGAAGATAATGAATATAAAAAGAATGAGGCTTTCAATTATAAGAGTAATAATTAAAGGATCTTGCCAAATAATTATTTCTCAAAAAAACAAATAATAAAGACACTTGCATGCAAGTATATTGTAGACTACAAGTACCAAAGGTTGGGTCAACACACCACTATTCATTGGGCAAAAGTGGGTTGGGAATGCATATATAGGGTGGATCCACACGCCCTAACAAGTACATGGGTGGGACAACACACCCTAGGTAGAACATCGCTCCCTAACAAATTAATGGGTAGATCAACACACCCTGGGTGGAATAGGACACCTTAATATATAAAGGAGGTGCAAACAACAAACTTGGGGAGGAATAGAATGCCCTAATGGTTATCAATACATTAAATAAATTGTCAATGTAACATGCATGTATAATCGAGAGTGGCAAGATGATATAGTCCAATCATGACATAGTCAATGGCACATAGCAAGGAAGGTGGGGTCACATACCCAATGTACAAGCATGATCAACAAGTTCAATGAAATTAGGGAATCACATTATAGGAATCATGAAAGTTCAATGGAATGACAAGATCAATAAATAAAGAAGATATTTGCCTCATTATGAGGAATTACTATAAAAGTCATTTATAATGCCCAACTAAATATAGAAAGAACACATATCTTATATCATGAACGAAACACATTATGAAGCTAGAATCTTCATCCAAACTAGGGTCATATGTCAACAATAAATATTTTATATATAAATAAGGATTATTACCATTAACTACTCAAAACCCCAAAATTCACATTATATAAGTACGTAATTGGGATATAACATCCCATCATTCGATTGGGAATATCTTTGTAATTGATAACTTATTTTGTTTTATTTTTATGGTACTCTACAAATAGATACTATATATATATATATATATATATATATATATATATATACCCGGCCGCTGTGGCTCGGTTGGTTAGGCACGGCTTGGCCCCCCCGGGGGTCCCGGGTTCGAAACCTACCATTTCACAGTGTATTTACCAACCTCTTGGGTCATCCGGGCTCTGGCACCTGTTTGGAGAGGGGGGGGCTTCGGCCCCTGCAGATCCTATATATATATATATATATATATATATATATATATATATATATATATATATATATATATATATATATAGGCTAAATATTTGTTACCCGCGCGGGTAACATACACTCGTTACCCGTCACTGTTGTATTCCGCCTCCGTTCCCGCGTGACCAAAGACGAACCCCCTCGTCTGACGACGCGACCAAAGACGACCCCCCTCGTCCGACGATTCCAACCCCATCTTCCGACGATTCCAACCCCATCTTCCGACGATTCTATCCCTCTCTTCCGGCGGCTTTTCCATCTCCAGTGAATCCGCTGTTAGACGGGCCCATATCATCCATCTGCCGCAGCGTTCTATTGTCCGCCTCCTCCCCCTGCGTGCGACCAAAGACGGAAGATCCTGCAAATATCCGGCGATTCTTCTCTGATCTCCTCCGCCGCTGACAAGCATCCGCCGTTAGACGGGCTCATACCATCCATCTACCGCAGAGTATTTGGGTCTTTATTCGTTGATCTGGATTCTCCCTCTTATCCGCCCCTTTTTGATTCATAAGCTCCAATTGACAGTGCGACAAGTGCCCCGGTCTGAAAGCGGCACCCGACCTAGAAGAATAGCGACATTGTTCATTTATCCGTTAAATGCAAGAAGGGGCGGGTTTTCCAGTTCTAAGTTTTCATAGAGGACGACGACAAACGTGTTTCTGAACTCATCTGAATCCTTTTTGGCTGTCGTCCGAATATCAGGTGAACATATTGATAATCATCAGTTGAAATCGTTGCTATTCAAGTGTGTCTGTCCAACTTCGAAATTTGATTTGTAATGTGTATATTGATTTTCCAAGAGAATGCTGATTTGTAATGTGTATACTTATTTTTCCCAATGTGTATACTCTCTGACTTTTCTATTCACAATGTGTATACATTTCTCTGATCTTTGTGTTTAAAGTAAACCCAATTTTGTGTTTGCATTTTCCATTTTTGAAGCAGTTACTCATTTGGTATGCTGGGTTACTCTTCTGACTGACAGAGTTACTCTCTTATTACTGATAGACGTTGTTATGATTCAAATCTTCCTTCAGTTACTCATTTGTTATGATGAGTTAATCTTCGGCCTGATAGAGTTACTCTATGCTATTTCAGATTTACTCCTCTGTACTGCTGTGTTACTGATAGACGTTACAATGGATCCTAGCCTACTTTGTTTTGGCAAAGAGCCAGTGTCCATCATAACCGATCAAGACCCGGCTATGAATGCTGCTATCCTTACTGTTTTTCCAAACTTCAAGCATCGGTTCTGCAGCTGGCACATCCTACAAAAGCTTCCCTCTAAGCTTGGTGGTGTTCCTAACAAGGAGCAGATCATAAGCTCCTTGAATGATTGCGTGTGGAATGTGGATGATGTTGGCACCTTTGAAGAGAAGTGGCATTCTGTTGTTGAGGTTTATGGTCTGTCGTCTATTAATTGGTTGTCTGACATGTATGCTATGCGTTTGGATTGGGTCCCGTGCTATATGCAGTCTTCCTTCTTCGCAGGCATGAGGACAACGCAAAGGAGCGAGAGCTTGAATGCGTTCATTAGAAGCCATGTGAACAGTAAGAAGACTTTATTTGAACTTGTATGCTCATTGGAGACTGCTTACTCTCATGTACGAGAGATTGAAAATTTCAAAGACTTTGAAGACGAGTATAGTAATCTCCCTTTGTCATCACTTTGGCCTTTGGAGGAGCAGATGAGAGGTATATACACAAAGTCAATTTTTAAGATATTTCAGAGTGAGGTTCATCAAAGCATGATATATAATGTAAAGGAATCTTCAGAAGGTGTGTTTGAAGTGTATCGCGTTGGTGGCCTTGGATCTGCTCGCATTTTGAAGAAGAATCCATCGAGTGAGATTGTTTATTGCAACTGTTACATGTTGGAATTCAAAGGTATACCTTGCAGGCACATCCTGTCCTATTTGAAGAGTCGTGACTTTTGCACTCTTCCCGAGCCATACATATATAAGAGGTGGACCAAAGGCTACAGAGAACATCCTTTGATATTTGGCAAAGCTGCAGTTAGTCATCTATCCACTGGGAGGACTCTTAAGCTTGTCTCTGCCTGCAATTCTATTGTGAACATAGCGTGTAGGAACAACGTTGTAGATATTTGCCATGAAAAACTGCTTGCATTGCAAAAGGAGCTGTTAGATTTGGATGTCTCTGATAGTTGTGCAGATGCAGGTGCTGGTGTAACTGCTTCAAATACAGCTTCTTCTTCAGCTGTCAAGGTTAATATCCCCAATGTTTGTAAAACTAAGGGGAGACCCAAATCCACAGATGTGAGGTTTAAATCTGGAGTTGAGATTACACAGTCTAAAAGAGAAAGGCAGTGCAAGAATTGTTTAGAGTTTGGTGTTAACCATGACAGCAGGAATTGTCCTAAGAAGTAGTGCATTATATGATTGGGATTTGCTGCTACTATGTATACTGCTCGTGTTCTGGTGATCTTGCTGTTGCTATTGATGTATATGTGGTTTTATCTTTTTTATTGGAGTTTGTAGTGTGTTTGTGAGGCATGTTCAAATTTGTAATGGGGTTGTTCTTTTTGTGTAGTTTTATGAAAGTGAGTTTGTAACTTTCTAAGTACTTCACTTGTGTTTGTAATCTATCTTTGTGTTACCTTGTGCTCCAGCAATTGTATGTATACTTTGAATATGTTATAAAGAATGTTTTCTGATCAATTGTTATTCTTTTTGAATATTATGTGTTTGTCTTTGTGTACAATGGATATTATTACTGTTGTCACAGTTACTCTTATTGCTGTCATAGTTACTCGCAGTGGGTTGTCATTTACTCTTATTTCTGTTAGAGTTACTCGCAGGGTTGTCCCAGTTACTCGCAGCTCTTGTTCATTTACTAACAGGCTATTTTTTCACAGTTACTCTAACTGCTCACAGTTACTCTATCTGCTATTTCAGTTACTCGTAGTGCTCGTTCAGTTACTCGCATTGTTTTCATAGTTATTCGTAGTGTGTCACAGTTACTCGCAATGTTGGTGCACTTACTCGTAGTCCTTTTCCAGTTACTCACAGCCTTTTCCAGTTACTCGTAGTCCTTTTCCAGGAACTCGCAGGGTTTTTCAGTTACTCGCAGTGTTTTTCCAGTTACTCGAAGTGGTTTTCCAGTTACTCGCAGGGTTTTCCAGTTACTCACAGTGTTTTTTCAGTTACTCGCAGTGGTTTTCCAGTTACTCCCGTGCTTTTTTCAGTTACTCGCAGTAGTTTTTCAGTTACTCCCGTGCTTTTGCAGTTACTCGTAGGGTTTTTCAGTTACTCCCGTGCCTTTTCCAGTTACTCCCGTGCCTTTTCCAGTTACTCGCAGTGGTTTTCCAGTTACTCGCAGGGTTTTTCAGTTACTCCCGTGCCTTTTCTAGTTACTCCCGTGCCTTTTCTAGTTACTCGCAGGGTTTTTCAGTTACTCGTAGGGTTTTCAGTTACTCCCGTGCCTTTTCCAGTTACTCGCGTGCCTTTTCCAATTACTCCCGTGCCTTTTCCAATTACTCCCGTGCTTTCTTCATTTACTCCCGTGCCTTTTCCAGTTACTCCCGTGCTTTTTTCAGTTACTCGCAGGGTTTTTCAGTTACTCCCGTGCCTTTTCCAGTTACTCGCAGGGTTTTTCAGTTACTCCCGTACTTTTTTCAGTTACTCGCAGGGGTTCTCCAGTTACTCGCAGGGGTTGTTCAGTAATAGTAGGAGAAAAATGAGTACGGGAGTCTGTTGTACAAAAAGTAACTCTAGAAGAGAGAGCACAGAGCTATAAATAATTGCAGTGATGTGTCGTCAGAATAACCCAGAGTATGCTGGCATCTTTGCAACCCAACAGTAAAGAGCACTGCTGTCAATAATTGCAGCACCAACAACACAGACCATTACTCTCACTGCTGTCAATAATTGCAGCACCAACAACACAGACCATTACTCTCACTGCTGTCAATAATTGCAGCACCAACAATACAGCGGGGGGCTTTTAGATCTGCAACATCTCCATCCTACACGGCACTCTCTCCTTCCATCTCTTCTTCATCAGCAACTGCTACAGTTTCAGATCTGCAACATCTCCATCCTCCACGACACCATCTCCTTCCATCTCTTCTTCATCAGCAACTTCTACAGTTTCAAACACAGCGGGGGGCTTTCAGATCTGCAACATCTCCATCCTCAACGGCACCCTCTCCTTCCATCTTATCCACTACTGCTACAGTTTCAAACACAGCGGGTGGCTTTCAGATCTACATCATCTCCATCCTTGACGACACCCTCGAGGTCCACTTCTTCATCTGTGACTGTTACGGTTTACATAAGGTACAATTTTACATTTATTCAGATCCCCTTTTACATTTCTTCATAAGGTACAATTTTTCAGTAGCACCCCCTTTGACCATCTCCTCAGATCCCCTTTAACATTTCTTCACAGCCTACCATGGAGCCATTCATCCAGCCAATCAACTACACCCTCGATGACAAGACAGTGGAATCCATTCTACTTCCTATAGAATGGAACCATCTCCATTTTCAGATCAAACCAGGAAAAACCACCTTCCTAATCGGAAACCAGTCTTTCCAGATAACCCTTATGCAGAATAAAAACGGGTCACTTTCAACTGCTAAGGGATGGAAAAGGATGATCGCACAGCTCAGTCTTCGCAAAGGTTGGATCATCTACCTCAAGCCAACTGATCACCAGACCATCACAGCATGGATCACAGATCAGTTCTTAGAAAAACCAACTGAGCTTATCCCTCTCTTCAGAATGCCTGGCGATGAAGTATACTCTGGATCGGAGAACTCTGCAGATCAGCTCTTCGTTAGGGACATATACCAAGCAGAACCGGGATCAGCTGCAAATCCCATTCAGTTTGCAGAAGACACTGCTTCTTCGTCTGCCCAGCGTTCCTTTCACAAGTAGCTATTTGATTTTTATGTTCAGTTAATGGACCTTCTTTACAGCCGATCTGGCTGTATTTTTCTGTATTTTAAGTTCAGTTGTTGGACCTTCTTTATATTCGATCTGGTTGTATAATATATAACTTTTTATGCTTTGAATGTTGTAATCTTGAATGTTTAGATGTAGTGTTTTGAATGGTGTAATCTTGAATGTTGTAATCTTGCTTGTGCTCTCCGTGATCTTATGTAACTCACATGGTTGCCTAGTTACTCGCATAGGATTCAGTTACTCGTATGGTTGTCTAGTTATTCTATAGCTGTCGCATAGGATTCAGTTACTCACATGTTTTTGTTCAGTTACTCGCAGTGTTGTTTCAGTTACTCGCAGTGTTTGTTCAGTTACTCGCAGTGTTGGTTCAGTTACTCACAGCTCTTGTTCATTTACTAGCAGGCTATTTGAGTTACTCACAGTATTGATACAGTTACTCGCAGCGTCGGTTCAGTTACTCGCAGTGTTGGTTCAGTTACTCGCAGTGTTGGTTCAGTTACTCGCAGTGTTGGTTCAGTTACTCGCAGCGTTGGTTCAGTTACTCGCAGTGTTGGTTCATTTACTCGCTGTGAGTTTTTCTTCAGTTACTCGCAGCGTTTTTCCAGTTACTCGCGAGCTTTCTTCATTTACTCGCATCGTTGTTCAGTTACTCGCGAGCTTTCTTCAGTTACTCACAGCGTTTTTCCAGTTACTCGCGAGCTTTCTTCAGTTACTCGCAGCGTTGTTCAGTTACACGCGAGCTTTCTTCAGTTACTCGGAGTGGTTGTGACAGTTACTCGCAATGTTTTTCCAGTTACTCGTAGAAGGTTGTTCAGTTACTTGCAGTGTTTGTTCAGTTACTCACAGAGGGTTGTTCAGTTACTCGCAGCGTTGTTCAGTTACTCGCAGAGGGTTGTTCAGTTACTCGCAGGCTATTTTGAGTTACTCGCAGTGTTTTTTCCAGTTACTCGGAGCGGCTGTGATAGTTACTCGCAGGCTATTTGAGTTACTCACAGTCCCTTTTCAGTTACTCGTAGTCCTTTTTCAGTTACTCGCAGCATTTTTTCAATTACTGGTAGTGTTCAAGCAGTCCTTTTTCAGTTACTCGAATAGTTTGTTAAGTTACTCAATCATTACTTTCGGGTGTTCAAGCATTATTCAAGCATTATGTTACTTTCAGCTCAGTTACTCGTAGTAGTTTCAAGATGTACATAAGCATTCTAAGCATAAAGTTATCTAAAGCTTTCAAGAACATTTAGCCAAAATATAAGTGCAAAATCAATATATGTTCAAGATGACATGTACAGCAAGATCAAATGTACATTAAGATCAGTTGTAAATTCAGACTTTTAACAGTTGTACATTCAATAGCAGCTGTACATTCAGATATACACAGCTTATACAACAATGAGTAACTGAACAACAGCTTATACAAAAGCAGCTATACACTTGTTGTTTCTTCATTCTTTTTTGTTTCTGGTTGTTTATCAGCTTCAGCTTCTCCTCCATTGTTATCAGCAGATATACCTTCTTTCATCTCTTTGATTTCAGCTTTTTCATCGTCTATTGGAGGCTGCAGCTGCCCCCTTGCCATCATTCGTTGAAAAATATCAGCCCTTATTGATGGTATGTCTTTGCAGGTGAAGTCCATAGGTTTACAATTTACTAGGCACTCTAAGTACTTCATGACAAAGATCCCACAGTCAAGTGAGTCTTCTTCCTGCTGTGGGCAGATCGGGTAATCCCTTTTCCACTGTGACAATTGACTTCCCTTTTCAGGTGCACCCCTAAAGAAGTCGTGCACTATACCCACCTGCATTAAAAAAACAAGACATTTATTCATCATCAATTAAAGATCAGTAATCCTTTCAATCCACTTATAATGGACTTAATTTTTATAGATCACTTACCCATCTATTGAATTCCTTTCTTGAGTTGCTACTCCAACTCATTGAATTATAGGACCGGTGTGCTCCATCCCTGAAACTTGCTTCGTACAAGTGCCAGTGGTTTTCGTTGTTTAGTATTGTGAACACCGAGTCCATTGCGTCCCAATCTTTCATTGGAACGTTGAATAGTGGAGATAGCATGTCTATCTGTTCCAAGGTGATGTCCTCAATATTAAATGATAGCTTTTGCTGCAAATGTAGAGTTTAAAAACCACATATATAAGTTTCAGTTTGTGTTTCTATATTGTAATTTCATGTAAATTTGTATACAAAGTTTATTTGTCTTACCGGAGCATAAGTGCTCATGCAGTGCCACGTCAATCCCTTCTTCCTCCGCTTGCTTGTGCTCTCCTTGAGCACCTGTACAAAGCAGTCGAGAATCTGAATAAAACCAAAAGCTTTATCAGTTTAGCAATCCAAATTATCTATTTTAAAGAGTTAAACTACATTCTTGTTTCTTACAGGTGAATGTGTCATTTGATCCTTGTACAGGAGGGCGGCGAGGTCCTTCCCCGTGCACCAAGTGTCTTCACTGAATTTCCATTCTCGTTTTAACCTGCAAATTATTTTTATAGATGTTATACATGCGAGTTGGATATAGAAAAATTAATGTGTTATCATTTTACATTTGACAATAACCAATTCCATTACATTTTTTCTATGTTGTCCATGAAGTGATGGACAATTTCTTTGGCTTCTTTTGTTTTGAAATGTTCAAAACCTATGAAGTTTGACATCTTGTGCTGTCAACAACAATAGAGAAAACCATGTTAGAATCAATCTTCATTTTTCCCAAGTTATTTAAGCATTTCTGTCAGTTACTCAAGTATTACTCTCGGTTACTCATTCATTATGTTCAGTTACTCAAGCATTACATTCAGTTACTCATTCATTATGTGCAGTTACTCAAGCATTATATTCAGTTACTCAAGCCTTACGTGCAGTTGCTCAAGCCTTACTTGCAGTTACTCAAGCATTAGGTTCAGTTACTCAAGCTTTAGGTTCAGTTACTCAAGCATTACTTGCAGTTATGATATACTTGAAAGGAGATGAAAATTACCTTTTCCTCCCTTCTTTTCTTCACATTTTTCTCTATGCTTCCTATCTTTGGCTCTTCCATCGTCTTCTTCTTCAATCTTCTTCTGGGCTTCTTCTGCCCTTCTTCTTCTGCTATCTTCTCCGGCTGTTGGCTCCCTTCTTTTTGTTTCTTTTGTTCTGCCTCTTCCGCAGATTTTGGTTCTTCAGAACTGTTGTCCTTTGTTTCTTTTTTCTCCTCTTCTTCTTGTTTCTTTTGGTCTACATCTTCTGCAGAACTGTTGTCTTTTGTTTCTTTGTTCTCATATTCATCAACATTTTTACCGTCCTCACTATGATCTTCTGATTCTACATATTTTCTTCTGAGGGTTAGCCTTCTTCGTTTTGTCGGTTGGGCGACATCCTTTGTCGGTGAGTCTTTCTGTTCATCTACATTCACCGAGACAAAACCCTCGGAAAATTCCTGGAATCCACTTCCAGGTGACTGTGATTTATTACCCTCATCTTCCCACTTTCTTTTTAGGTTTTTGTTTTCTTCTTCTAACTTGGCTATTCTTTCTTCTAGCCTTTTATTCTCCAATTGCAGTTCTGTGAATTTATCAACACTTATTCTTGTGCAGATCTCCTTATGTATTTTGAGCTCCTCCTCCAACATTTTGATTCTTGTCTCCAGGGTGGAGGTGTCAATAGTGTCTCCCTCTTCGATGATTGGTTTTGCTGGTGCCTCAGTGGTTGTTGGCGTACTTTTTTCTGGGATGTCATTCGATGATTTTGCAGCATGCCAATCATCTCCCTGGTCTACCACTATCATTTGACATACCTGTCCAACATATAAAAAAAATAATGTGTTACTCGCAGAGGGTTGTTCAGTTACTGCATGTTATTTTGAGTTACTCGCATAGGGTTGTTCAGTTACTCGCAGAGGGTTGTCCAACATATAAAAAAAATAATGTGTTACTGCAGAGGGTTGTCCAACATATAAAAAAAATTATGTGTTACTGCAGGCTATTTTGAGTTACTCGCAGAGGGTTGTTCAGTTACTCACAGGCTATTTTGAGTTACTCGCAGTGTTTTTTGAGTTACTCGCAGTGTTTTTTGAGTTACTCGCAGTGTTTTTTGAGTTACTCGTATGGTTGTCTAGTTATTCTATAGCTGTCGCATAGGATTCAGTTACTCACATGTTTTTGTTCAGTTACTCGCAGTGTTGTTTTAGTTACTCGCAGTGTTTGTTCAGTTACTCGCAGTGTTGGTTCAGTTACTCGTAGCTCTTGTTCATTTACTAGCAGGCTATTTGAGTTACTCACAGTATTGATACAGTTACTCGCAGCGTTGGTTCAGTTACTCGCAGTGTTGGTTCAGTTACTCGCAGTGTTGGTTCAGTTACTCGCAGTGTTGTATATTAGATTTTGTCATCTCATTCACCGAGAGTTACTCGCAGTGTTGTATATTAGATTTTGTAACAAAGATTAGATAATCTTACATCCTTAGGCTCCACTTTCGCTAATTCCATCAATTTCTCGACCGGCGCAGCCCACTTCTTTATCCTTGGTTTGGAGTCAAGGAATGTTGGCTTTGCCATCTTTGTCATCTCATATGCCCAAACCTGCATGTAATATATAGAAAATATAATGCATATGTTACTGCAACCCCATAGTCAATATTGTATCAATGTAGTTGAATATGATTTTATTCACTTACGCATAGGCACATGACACAGCCTGTTGTGTACAGGGTGTTCTTAGCCCCTTTCTCTCCTTTCCTTCTTAGCTGGACATTCTCCTTTAGCATCTTCATATTCTTGAAGATACTCCCATGCACCAGCTTTGCCCAATTCATCTGCCCAGTGGCAGTTACATTATCTAGGTAGTGGATAATGTAGATTGGTGCGCAATAGCTAGTGTCTGGGATTAGGAATGTTGCCAGCAGGTGCAACATCCACGCACGACACATATTTGTATTGTCTGCTGGATTGTTGATCTTGGCATATTCTTGCCAAAGTTTTGTTAAGTTGTCCTTATGCAGGACATCTTTTTCTCTCAATTTCTTTGATGTCTCACCTTCATTTCTATATTTACAAGTCTCCTTCGCAAACTCTTGCCATATCGACTTTACTATGGCAGAATCTTTTCTTTGTGTTATATCTATACCTTTGCTGGGGATACCTAGAATTATCCCCACGTCATCTACTGTCATCCTTCTTTCCTCTCCCTCGGCCAGCAGAAATATGTCTTCATCGACATATCTATCAATTAAATCCTCTAACAAGCCTATGTCAACCGCAAGATTTGGCATATTTATGAGGGTTGCAAAGGCTGTTGAGCTCAACATCATAAGTTGTTCCTTTGTATAAACCATGCTCTTGCTGGTATTGTTGTAGCTCTTTAAGGAGCACCTGTGGTACAGTCTATTTACTCCCACTGCAAACATATCAAAACTTATCGTTAGAGCTCATTGTTTATTTTGTAAAAGCTATTTAATAAACTGTAAGTAACTGAAAATTAAAACTATTACAAATCCATACAATCTTACCTTTCTCTTTAGCCTTTTCCGTCTCTTTATGTTTCTGACTTGCAGTTGTACTCTCCTCATCCCCTTTGCTTTCTTCTCCTGCATACAAATAAAGTTATTCCAAGAATGTAGTAGTTAGCTTAACAATTTTGTTTTATCGCTTATTATCGGTTACTCAAACATTACTATTGGTTACTCAAGCATTATGTAATAGTTACTCAAGCATAAATTTCAGTTACTCAAGCATTAATCTCAGTTACTCAAGCACTACTATCGGTCACTCAAGCAATATGTGATAGTTACTCAAGCATAAATTTCAGTTACTCAAGCATTACTCTTAGTTACTCAAGCATAATGTAATAGTTACTCAATCATAAATTTCAGTTGCTCAAGCATTAATTTTGGTTACTCGAGCATTAATCTCAGTTACTCAAGCATTATGTGATAGTTACTCGAGTATAAATCTTGATTACTCAAACACTACTATCGGTTATTCAAGCAATATATGATAGTTACTCGAGCATTAATTTTAGTTACTCAAGCATTACTCTCAGTTACTCAAGTATTACTCTCGGTTACTCAAGCATAATGTAATAGTTACTCAATCATAAATTTCAGTTGCTCAAGCATTAATCTTGGTTACTCAAGCATTACATTCAGTTACTCATTCATTATGTGGTAGTTACTCGAGCATAAATATTGATTACTCAAACACCACTATCGGTTACTCAAGCAATATGTGATAGTTACTGAAGCATTAATTTCAGTTACTCAAGCATTACTCTTGGTTACTCAATCATTACTCTTGGTTACTCAAGCATTATGTGATAGTTACTTGAGCATAAATATCGGTTACTCACACATTATTATCGGTTAGTCAAACAATCTGTAATAGTTACTCAAGCATTAAACACGGTTACTCAACATTAATGTATGTTATTCAAGCATTCTGTAATAGTTACTCAAGCATTAATTTCAGTTACTCAAGCATTAACATCGGTTACTCAAGCATTAATATCGGTTACTCAAGCATTACTGTCGGTTACTCAAGAAGCAGTATGTAATAGTTACTCGAGCATTACCTTGTTGTTCAAATTCTCCCGCTTTGCTGCGCGTACATTCTTTCTTCTCAGCTGCTATGTTGACTCCACGACGAGCAGTAGCAACATTACTGCGCTTTGCACTTTTTGATGGAGGTTTGATCCATGGGGGAGCTGTAACCCCTATTTTTTTGCCTTTATCCTGTGTCTTAGTTGTCTGAGGAGTCTCAGCAGCAAGCCCCTTCTTCATTCCCGCAGCTTCTTCTTTCCCCTCTTTTTCCGCTTCTGCGTCCTTGGTAGCCTCTTTCTTATCCTCTTTCAGGGTTGTCGGAGTAGTGTGGTCGAGTATTTCCCTTTCCGCCGGCGATGGTGATTTATCCGCTTTTTCTGGTTCTTTGGCCATCTTCTGCTCGGCCTGTTGAGGCTGCATTTCGATTTCATCATCTTCTTCAATCACTGGTCGTGGACGCCTTAGCCACGGCGGCCCTGTCGAGGTCTTCCTTGACGCTTGCTTTGTTCTCGTCATATTGGAAGAGGTAACTGTCGGCGACGATCTGGGATTTTGCTTCGGCGGGGACGGAGCGACGATTTGGGGTTTTGCTTTCGGCGGGGACGGCGCGACGAGGGACGGTGCGCGAGAACAACTGAACGAAGGAAGCTTGGGAGATCGGCGGAGTCGCTGAGTCGGGACGGAAGAAACTGAAGACGGGAAGAAAATATTGCATCTATTTACTAACATGCCACCGTGTTTTTACCGGACGGGTAGTAATACAAGTTACCCGCACGGGTATTAAAAAGTAACTCATATATATATATATATATATATATATATATATATATATATATATATATATATATATATATATATATATATATATATTAATTCAATGCCCGCGGGTAGCCAAAATTATCTACACATGCTTAGAAAACACGGTGGCATTATCATAAATAAAAGTCCACAATCCCATTTTTATTTGTTCAGGCTTCTGTCCAGCTAGCATAAGCTGCTTCCGACGTACCCGACAGCAGAGAAGACAACTGCCACTGAGAACGTGCCGCTGATTGTTGTGGAGGAGGTGGAGGTTATGGACTTCTCTACAACAACTTTGACGGTAAGACTAGGGAAGCCCGCCTCCCGCATGACCCAGTTCACAGACTGGTCATCAAGAATGGACATAACCAGAGGCTCAAGCTCCACCTTCACAATGAGCAACGGCTACTGCTGGTTCTCAGGACATCCACGCAGCAGGTGTGCCTGGGCTCACTTCAGCACCGCCATTAGTGCATAGGAGATCGGCAGATCCTTCCCCATGCGTCTTACATCATCAACGATTGACGGGATGCAGTCGAGTGCCACGGAGAAATAGAGCTCTAGCACGTGGCATTGCAGCGGGTGTGATGCGGCAGCGGACACGCATGCTCGGTAGAGGAGGCCAGAAGGGTAGGACATAAGGGTGTCCACTACGTGGATGGGAGTGGTATGGCTGTGGCACCGCCGCACGGCCTCGGCGGCGGAGCAGCTCAGAACTGATGCCTCCTCCAGCATCAGCTTTTGTTGGATCGTGCTTTGTTCTGCCCGTAATGCTTCGTGACTCCTTTCCCTTTGGTGTTCGGTGGATGGAGTTAAGAGGGTACCAACTTATTGTTCTGGCTATTGAATGAGTTGGGTGGTGGGTTGGGATAACTGAAAAGCTTGGGTTGTCACTTTAATTTCTTTAAAGTCTCGACCACGCCATCAGTGTCTGCTACTCCCTCCTCTGGTTCCAGTTTTCCCGGCCGATGGTTCCGAGGAGTGCATCCTCAACCACCGCACACAACATAGAAAGTTGTTGGCTTTCTTGTACGCGTACTAGTTCCCAGCCATGGGTGCATTGCGGCGGATATTTTTTGGATGTTGAGGAATGACTGACGTATTTCTGAACTATACCATACTCATGCAGTAGGTGGCTGGGGAGGTGTTTATCCAATACGCACTGAAGTTCAAGGGGAATGGTAGTGGACGTGGTGGTGTACTTTCTTTGAAGCTAGACTCCGAAGACCGATTATTACAAACAAGGCAACAAGTTAAGAAAATACAAGCGTGTCAAACAGTCCTCCAATGACATAGAATAGGTTGCATAATTGAACAATGACCAATCACCTGTCACAATACATGTAACGACCACATTATTTTAGAGAAGAAAGGAGACCATGAAATAAATAGAATCGAACAAAAGAAACGCATTAGTTGGTAATCACTCCAAAGACCACTACCTAATAATATTAAGCTACATTCGGAAATAAAATTTTAGATTTAGAATCAAATGATCAATAATATAAGGTCTTATATTAGATTTAGAATCACATCATTGCCGCATATCCACACAGTGAGGTATTACCCAGTGCTTAGAGATACGAACTCCCCTTACTATAATTATTATTTATGCAAAATTGTTTACCGTTAGTAACTTTTTAATGCCACATAGTCAGATTTTTATGCAACCATACACCGTATAAGTTGTAAAATTACATATTACAATAGGTATTACTTCAATATATATTTATGCATTGAGCTACATGCTCTTTAAGTTATTTCTGTTCATTTAAACCCCATACTACATCAAATCATCAGTGCTACTTTTTATTGCTTTTTTGTTATTTTTTATGTTTTGGTGTTATTTCGGTGTTGAATAGTTATTTTTGATTAAAATCTTTATTTAAACAATGTACCCATTAGTAATGCTCATGACATATTTAGGTATTATCATCTTTTATTAAATTGACTCCTTAAGCATTACTCAAACAAAGTGGAAATTAACACTAAACCTACTTTGACCATGTTGAATCCAATTGTACCATTAAATTTATATTTTGAGACTATATTTTATGAGTTATAAAGAATTATTTTTTACTATCATAAGTGCATATGATATTCCATCAATTATTTTTCCTCACCTTTTTTTCATGATAAAAACCTAACATTGATCATTCATACTTATTAAGAGTTACCAGAGTAATCATTACTAATCCCCTCTTATATACCCCAATCACACACTAAACCCTATTAATACTTACTCCTTTGTATAAGATACAAAAAGTAAGTGCATTTATTACACTAAAGACGTACCAAGGTCTATATGTCTTATTATAAAACGAAACTAAAGAGATAACTATATGTAGTGTGGATATGACCAATTTGATGATCATATTAATACACAAAAAGAGAACATACCTACACTTATTTATGTCAAAACTACTCAGTAATGGCATCCTTCTCAGGAACTCCTACTTGATCCTTTCTAATCCACTATCTATGGCTTCAAAGTCTACAACCTACAAATCAAAGCAATATTGGCATTACCTTTGTGATACAACTTAGTCATCAAACGCTCACACTAATGACAAGATAATGAAAAATAGATGGATCACCAATTAGAGTGTGTTGTGTACATCTTCAATCTCTATCACACAAATAATGTAGGGACACCAAATCCCAATCTCTATGGAACATTAAAATGTGACATCAAAGACTAAAACATGATGATTGAACCTTTTCAAAACCCACATGGGCCTAAATTTTTTTGGAAATTGTTGAAAATGGCCTAGAAATCAACTTCCTTGCCACTGATAGAAGATTTTCAAAAGTTGACAATGAGCCTTTTCCATGGAAAGGCTTGTTCTACATGATAGCCTCAACCATTAAATGCCTTATTCTATAAGATTGGGTCTTGATGAAGTTGTGTTATTTTCAATCTTGGCTAGAAATGATTTTTTTGGTGTTGTTATTATAGTAGAATGTAAGGAAGAAGTTAGTGATTTGTCTTATACTATTCTCCCACGATAAAAACTTCTATCAAAATTTGCAAACAAATCCTTGTATTTTAAGAAGAAATGTAAAAAACTTCAAAATAATAATAATTCAAAGAAAACTTTTAAATGTGAGTAAATACACAAAAAACATAAGAATGTGTACAAATTAGGGTATAACATTAAAGTGATTAAACCTACTATTAGAAACAAAATTCAATTATAAAGCATTCAAAAATCTGATCATGATTGCCCCTCAGGTGGACTCTCCTTTTAAAACCTGAATCATGGACAATCATCCATACATCTTAATTTTAAAAATCAATCTATCAACATTATTAGTAATCCCATCCTATTTTTATCAAAATTTACAACCACAACATACTAAATGCTTACCTTGAGCCTTTATGCATTCTAATACCTATCTTGTATAAGCATACCTAATATGGATTTTGGACCAAAACCTTAAACTAGACCAAGTTCCTCAATATCCCTAGTAGGTACCTCTTCTAGAAAATTAGCTTTTTCAAACTATTATGGGACATAAATCATGACCTTAAACTACATCATCTACCTTGGTTCTAAAAATATATCTTAAATAGGCATCCCTAATTTTGGCCCTAGACCAATATCTAAAGCCACACCACATGCCTTGACTTCAAAGCTTTATCCTTGACACACATATCGCTCTCAAAAAATATTAATAGCATGTATCTATGTCTCAAGTCATGCATCATGACCCAAAACCAATAGTTATTACACTCTCATATCTTAAAACTATACCTTAATGGATGACTCCATTATGGACATAGACCTTACACTTGGACTACTCATGGTCTGAACTCAAACCTTAAAAAGCATGACTCATAGTCTAAACATGGTCCTAAAACAAGGAAAATTATGGTTTGAAGTTAGACCTTAAATGGGAAACATATGGTCTAAACTAATACCTAAAATGGGGGAGCATATGTTCTGAACTTAGCCCTTAAACATGTCATCTCATGGTTTGATCATAAACCATAAATGGGGGAAATTGTTTGAATTTGAACCTTAAATGGGATGGTTTATGGCCTAAAATAAAACCTTAAATAATGCACTTATAGCATTATCTTGGAACTTAACAATGTGTTTCAATGTTTGATCTTGGACCTAGACCATAGTGTTTCACCACTTCAGGGTTATGACTCTAACCTTAAATTGATACACTCAATCATTCCACAATTAAATGTCTATACTATTAAATTCATAGGGTATAGAGAGAATGATATGATTCATAATAAAGCACTGAACTTCATGGAGATATATCAAAATGTATACTCATACTCATAAAACTATCCATTTAAATTTCATTCTTATATCCCTTCACCAAAATTATGGGTTGGGGTTACCTCAAGCATGTGGTTCCCACTCTTACATCAAACCTCATCTTGAAAGGAGAAAATTGTTTCCGCCACATTTTTTGTCACTCAATCAATGATCATGACCAAAACATATATTTGTCCAATAATGGAATTTATCCCAATTATTTGACATTTCTCCATATTTAAAAGTTATTTCATCCATTCACTTTTATCCATTTCTGCATGATGAGGATTAAGGTACAAAATAGAATTCTTCCACTAGATTTGACGACAATCTCAACTTTAATAGAGATTTATAAGATTTTTTAATGAGTTAGAAATTTGAGTTCTCTATGAAAAAAATATTCAGCCGTAATCCCAAATGGAAAGCTATTGAATTTAAACTCCCTTAAAAGTCATTTGCATTACCCATAATGAAATTCAATTCAGGTTTACATCCCAATTGGATTCCAACTTTCATTGAAACTCAATTGCCTATTTTCTCTCAAAAGTTTGACTAAAAATAAAGAAAACATGGAATACTCAGTCCTCACATTCATCAATCTCTATTGTTTCCCTTTTCAATAAAATTTGTATTAAAAAAACTATGCAATGTCATATTTTTAATCAAATTCATATAACGCTTTGAACATTCTATAAAATTATAAACTAAAAGGAGCGATCATGGTTGGTAAAACAAGGGTCACTATTGATGGATTGATCTATTCATTGATGAATGCATATTCGTCTTAGTTTCAATTGCAGTTTTAGCTTAATTTGCATTCATATTCCTCATTTAGATTTGTAATTCGATTTTGTTTAGTTTTCCTTGTTTTTATGTTCAATTGTAAGGTATTTACCTAATTTCTTGATTTCCATCATAGGTTCAAGATTAATATCCAACACACCAGTGTAGAATCGATGGTGCCTCAAACCAACCAATCAAACTAAAGAAATATTTGACTTTGCAGAGGTTTTTCATCGATCTTCCACATCATCATATTATGATTTGATCATTCAATGACTGCATTGACCTACGCCAGTAGACCCCTTCCCCAATAGTTTCATCTAACCTAAATATCATTGACTCAACTCAATTAACATTGACATTGACCATCTACTAATGAGAGTCCATTGGTAGACTATTGAAGGAACCCCAGACTTCGACCATCAACTGATGAAGGCATGGTGGATAGCTACTTATGAGAATCCATCAGTCATCACTTATGAAATTTTTACTTTGCCAACTGATGAAAATCTCCCCCAACCATCAGTTTATGATCGATGAATCTTTTGTTCCAAACCAGATGTAAATTCAACACATACCATCAATCGATGAGAATCCATTGGTCATTAACTGATGGAACGCATGAACTCTGCAAACTAATGATGATCCTACTAACAGCGTGCATCTACTAATGAAAACCCTAACACTACCCAATAAGACCATCAATTGATTTTTTTATAGAAAGTCCTTATATATATATATATATATATATATATATATATATATATATATATCTGTGTGTGTGTGTGTAATGTTATATATATATATGCATGTATATATATATGTATATATAAATATATGTGTGTGTGTGTCTGTGTGTGTGCAATGTTTGAAAACATAAACCATATGCAAACTTATGTTGTACATACTTGATCTCTTAGAAGGGATTGGGCACAAGATCGTTCAGATTGTGGAGGTAGTTTTAGGCAGTAAGCCATGTATATTGTTAGAGTTGTAGATGCATGAGAAGGGAATATGATCACGTGAAGGTAGTTTATTCATACAAGGGTGTTGCAAAAGACACAACAATATGATGATATTTTCATAATCTATCTGTAATAGGATTTTTACATTAAAAGGGTTTCCGTAAGCGGTCTTATAACATCATTGATTATCAAGATGTGGGCATTTTTTGGACAAGAGTATGAAATGTGCCCATGCAATCTATAGACAAAAAATAGAGGGGGGGAGTGCATCCAGACTTTGTATATCCATGGTGATAGCATCTTTCGTAGAGGGTGTGTGTTGTACGGAATTTGCAATAGTGTGTGATGAAGGTCAAACATGTGATTTAGTGGTCTATTCAAAGGTCTCTAAAGCCAATTCGGTAGCTGGCGTTGATGTCAGAGGTGGAACATTGTGGTCGTAGAAAAAGAATGTTGGAGTGAATCTATTTTTTATATCCTTTCCAATAGAGCCAGCTAATGTAGTGGAGGAATTAGAAGAATGAAACTGGGGAGGTGTTGAAGAATACATGGTGTTTCAAGTAAAGTTTGTTGTTGATGATGTATCTAATTCAGTCGAGTTTATTGGTGGTTCCATTGTAGATTCAATCTTAATAGGATTTGCATAAGTACCCAGCCTTGGTTGATATTCATCTCTCATGAAAAGGTGATCTATTGAATCTGATCCATCAAATTATGTGTCACCCAACATTCCAAAGTGTGGGAGTAGTTATGTAGGCATTTCTATAAAGAATTCTATAATACATGCCATGAGTGTATGATGTGTGATCGGTCTAAGGTAGAAAATCCAATCTCGCTTGAGGTGTAGTTCTTTGATCATCTCCATCCATCCTTTAGTGATGTACATGATCTGTTTTTTATCTTCTGTGATATTAACTATGAAGATCCTCCTTCCTATATGTATGGTGTTTAGGCCAGGGCTGATCTCATACTTGTGATATTTCCATTCTTTTGGGAGGGATATGAGCTTCATGGCATCTTCATTGAGTGGTTACTCCATGAAGGGGAAGTTTGATGCCATCTTATGAATTCTATTATGGGTAGTGAATTTTTTTGTGCCTTCACTTTCCAAGATTCTCCTTTGGTTAAATATGCATGACTAATATGTTGTGATGTTGTGACTCTAGATCTACTACTTTTGCTAAGTATATTACTAATACGTCCTCATGTCCTCATGTTGGGAGGCAGAATGATCGTTGAACTGGTCCTAATAACTCCCCACTTGAAAATGTAGAGATCAGTTGTGTCTAATAAAAACTAGGCATTATTGATAGCACAAGAATAAATTCAACTATGGATGTATTTAGGAAGCACTGTGTTTTTGGTCTATGATTGGCTATAGAACTAGTAAAAGGACTATTGTTGGTTGTGTTCACTGATTAAATTTCTACCCAATTGTTGTTGGGAAGGAGACAAGCCTGTTGGACCTAGGGCTCTAGAGAATGGTGTGAAAGAGCTTCAAAATTCTCACAAGAATAGTTAGACCTTCAAATTATATCAATTGAAACCAAATGCTAAAATTGAGTTTGAAGTAATATCTAAACAATAATAGCAAGGATGAGAGAGATTGAAACAAACACTTGTTTAGAGTGGTTCCAATCTCCAAACTAGAAGACCATCAATCCACTACCTAGAGAGGTCAACCTCAAGGACTTTGCAACCCATATATACTTATATTTCAATATAAGATATACAAGAAAATCACCTTACATTCAAGGGCTTACCTATCCAAGATAAGAGTCTTCAACCTACACAAGGACTTACCCACTTGATCAAGATGTCTTCAGTCTTCACCAAGGACTTGCCTATACTTGCATCAAGTCTTTGGCCTCATAGGGATTACCCACTCTTGTTGTATCTTCTGCATGGTCCTTCGCCTTCACTTGGAGAAGATCTTCACACATTCTTCAACCTTGAAGAAGAATAGCAACACCTCCTTCACTCGGATACGATCACTCCAGCCTTTGCTCTTTGAGAAAGGGGAATGAGAAATGAAAAGATGGAGAGATTTACAAGGTAACAGTGAGGTAGCTCTCTTATAACATTCCTAACTCACTCATAATCATGAAATGCTTTGTAAATGAGAGAGAGAAAGGGGCTCAAAGGGTTGTAGCACACTCAACTATAGCAAGGACCAAGGTTAGAATGAATGAGCAACCTTGGAGTGAATTCAAAGAGGTCCTATTTATAGCTAGGGGTGTTCCTATGAGTATGGGATCACTTAAGAATGAAAAATAGTCATTTTACCACTTGAAACGGATCTATTTTCATTTCTCATAACTCTCTAATGGTTGGAATCACGTTTTTTACATCTTTCATACTGTACATTCGGTCAAGTTTCAATAAAGGTAACTCGACCGATCCACTATCTGACAAAGCCAATTTTCAAACTATCGGTCGAGTTTGTCTTGGGATAACTCGATCAATTAGCCAAAATAAAATTTGGTCATAAAGTCATTCAGCCAAGTTCTGAGAGTGTACAAATCGACTGATGCAACCATTTTCAAAAATCCATCATCAATTGGTCGAGATTCAAACTCGACCGATTAGAGGGCTGTGACAAATTTTCCAAAATGATTTCAAAGTGATCAAATGATGGAATTAAGCACTCCTGATTTTTTCTCATCTTAGTTACAAGTCATATCATCAATACAAATCATTATAAAAATATTCTAAGGTGGTTTGGAGTGTTTTCCCAAATTGCGCATTTGCATTCCTTTGACTTGAACTTAGACAAGCTAGGGCTTGTGTAATTTGATCCTTATCATGTACCTAATTTATGAAATCAATCTTGAACAAACACATGAGATACATATAAATGAAGTGGTGAAGTCATTATCAAAATATGGACAATGTATAACTCTCAAGTCAACATTCTCCCCCTTTTTGACAATGACAAACCATTCCTCAACATATTGAAAAGGATGTTAAAGTTATACCCTAGCCTTGTAAATTGCAAGGGGATTCATAATTTTAACAATGTGAATCACTCCCCCTCAATCTATGCTCTCTCTTTCCTGCATAGTTAGTCTTTCTACACGAAGCTATATAACATGTATACTACATGGTCCTTCAGTAAATCACATGATAGAACATATTCTAAGATAGGAAAAGGATCATATAGGTAGTAAAGAAATATGTTTGAGCTTCAAAACATTGAACTTCTCTCCCCCTTTTGGTATTATCAAAATGTAAGAGGGGTATAAGAGAACAAAAATGGGTCTTCTCCAAGCACAACCAAAACATCCAACCTCAAGATAAAACATGAAACCAGACAACACACATCAAACAGAGACAAGAAAGAAACAAGCAACCTATGTCATAATAAAAATATGGAAAGCATACCAATAACTCACATGATAGAACATACGTAGAGTTATGATACAGAAAGATTAATATTACAACACATGGCATGTTCTCAAAGAAACTACAAGACAAAATGATGAAAACTACATGATGATAGAAATAGTACATCTCAGAAGATGTGTGCAAATGTCTTAAGTACAAAAAAGTCAAGAAAGATATATATGATCATCATCTAAAGAATGAAAACTAAGACATCTAAACATCTGGGCTATCTAAGTCCAAGGGGTCATCATCAGAATTGTCATCACAAGCTTCAGGTTCATAGTCCTCATCTCCATCTGAAGCTACAACAGAGGCAGCAACATCACCTTTGTCACCTGATGTGGGCTCTGATCTCCAAACCATGACATAAATACGATTAAAACGTAGCGGAAGCGAATCGGTAATCAGCGGAAGACAAAAATCACGGGAAATTAAAACTTTTCGAGATAAGAACTTGTATCCATAAAAACTCCTTTCATAAAGAGAGGTAACTGTTTACATCTCAGGATAATTACTTCTTGAGTAATTATATACATCAAGATACAAAATCTCAAGATCACTTATACAAAAAGACTCCAAGACCTGAGAGTACAGAGGACACATAGGACTGACTCTAACTACACCACATGGCAGGACAAATCTCCACCTGAGATTACTGCTGCCCCTGGTGCTGCTGCTGCTGAGACTGATCACCTGTAGGCTGGTTCCTTCGTCTCCGACGTCCACCTAAAAAGTTGAAGTCTATGGGGTGAGACAATTATACATAATTGTCCCAGCGAGAGTTATAACTCTTCGCCAGAAGCTTTATTATAACATCAAAGATTATTTTAAACAGTAAAGCCTTCAAAGCATTCTATAACAGTTGCAGATATAACAAGATCTCTACAAATTAGGAGATATGGAGAATATCAACATTATTGCCATGTAACATCAATCAACTAACTTGGAGTCATCTCTAACAAGTTATACTACATGGTTGATTATGTTTTACAAACAACATTATGCCCTGTGGAGATGAGGCTTACCACTCATACTCCAACTGATCGCTGAGAAGCCGCATCAGTATCATACATAGGTCATTAAGAGAGCCGGATTCTCATGACCTTCACCTTCCTCAGTCAGTAAGAGGATCACTTGTAGGACATCTCGTGTCTCTACTATCATAGCTCACCAGGGTAAACTGGTCCTTCGCTATTCTAGAGTCACAGTGGCGTTCTGTACTCTCTTCGTCATCAGGAGGTTTCATATTTACCTACCACTGATACGGATATCTGTGCTGTCTTCGTCATCAGGAGGTTTCATGTTTACCTACCACTGATACGGTATGGAACTATAGTGAAGGATGGATGGATTACACATCTACATCACTTTCCTACACTAGGATGTAAGGTTCTACACATCCATGTACCCCACATACTCAAAAGTATGTGCTCCAGGAGTTCCCTAAGGAAAACCTGTTTCACCATCACTTAATTTCTGACAATGATGGATCTATGATCAGGGCTCTACATTATTCTTGATTAGTTAGGTACATTCAGTATTCTTTAATAGCATACATGTTCCTTTAAACAATAACAATATCATAGCAGCTATAAAAGAAGAATACTAAATGTAACAAGCCTAACTCATATTAATCATCATTTCTCATTATCCTCATCACAAGTCATCTCTAAGGCATGACCTTGATGGTATTCATGGCTCTCATAGCCCAGTATCAGCATAGGATGCCACTGGCAAGGCATCAGATTACATTACTTATTCATAAGGCTAACAACATGCCTTTAATGAATATAACATCAACATCCATACCTGGATATGATTACCTTCATATCAGAACATGCATGGTTAATACATCTGATAAAGGTAATACAACAATAAGGAATGTACTTCCTACTTTTGTCATAAGAGTTAAATCTTTAATTCTATTCAAATAGAGTTTATTGCTCAAAAGCATGCCATTACCCTTGAATTAGGGTTTACTATTCACATCAAGGTGAATTAAACTCATAACATCATCATGTATGAGTAACATCTTCATTGATGCTCTTGGATTAGTTAAAGGTTCATCATTTATCATAATTAGGGTTTCTATGATCTCACACAGGTGGATCATACCCTAATTATGCTCATTTCTGTGTATTGGGGATGCTTCAATGGAGTTTCCATTTAAAAAGGGTACTTTCTCTCTCTAGAAGTACTTTCTCTCTCTAGAAGTACTTTCTCTCTCATCATAAGGTTAGGTGATGTCAACATCACTCTAAAACAGGTTGGGTTGAGTCATCATAGGCTTATATAGCCAAAAACATCACCATTAAGTGATTAGAGTTACTTTCTCTCTCTAGGGTACTTTCTCTCTCTAGAGTACTCTCTCTTTCATCATACTAATGGTTGATGATAACATTAGACTAGATCAGGTTAGATAGAGTCATTATGACTAAAAACATCATTCTCATGTAATTAGGGTTTGAATTGAGCAAGGTATAACTCAATTGACCCTTCAGGGTAATTTGGTAATTCACCCCATTGATCATCATCATAGTCAAAAACCTTGGTCAAATAACCCCTTACTATCCTAGATTATCATTAGGGTTTGATTTGGGTAACATTGAACCATTTACATCATCAAATGATTGAATGTGGTCAACCTTGAGTCACATTGATTAATTCCAATCATTAATCATTAATTGAATTGAGATCTGTTGAAAGTGTTGACCGTTTGCCCACTTTGACCCTCCAAGACCGCGAGCCTCTTTCTAACTCCAAGACCGCGAGCCCCCTTAGGCTTCAAGACCGCGAGCCTCTTCAAGGGTTCAAGACCGTGAAGCCTCCCATTGGTTCAAATTAAAGTTGAGACCGCGAAGACCAATTTGAGTTGAGACCGCGAAGACCAATTTGAGTTGAGACCGCGAAGACCAATTTGAGTTGAGACCGCGAGGGTCATGAAGACCGTTTGCCCTTCTTTGACCTCAGGACCGCGAGGCCCTTCGCGGTCTTGAGACCGCGAGCCTCCTCTCGGTCTTGAGACCGTGAGCCCCCTCACGGTCTTGAGACCGCGAGCCCTCTCACGGTCTTGAGACCGCGAGGCTCTCATGGTCTCAGCCGCTTGGTCCTTCAACAAGGCTCAAAGGTGCAACCGATAATGTCAACCCATGTTGAAGCCCTCAAATGGTCAAATCTATGTTGACCACTTATGGATTTAGTCAATTAAGATTATGCTTGATCACTTGGTCATTCAATTGACCCATAATGGTTAACCAATTATGGTTGAAATCGATTCAATTAGGGTCTATCAATGTTCACCCATCAACACTCAACAGTGTGCATCAACACAAGGTTGAACCCTTCAATTGAGCTCCAATTGGGCCCAAACTTGGCCCAAACGGTCTTGAGGTCATGTGGGTGGACCCCACATGGTCTTAAGACCGTTTTCCCAAGATTTCATCAAAGTCTAAGGTGATTTGATAGGGGTTGAACCATGATTGAACCACAAAACAGAATTTTGATTAAATTGATAACTTATTTGCAATTGGGTCCTCAATTGGTCAAATTACTCAACCCTAGACCTTCAAACGGTCTTGGGTGATTCTCCTCTCGGTCTTGAGACCGTTTGGATGAGTTACAAACGGTCTTGAGACCGTTTGCCCATCCAAAATTTTGGATTCTAGTGCAAATTCATCAAGGTCTGACCCATTGAGTTGATGATCATGTCAATATTTAATTGCAATGTAATTTGGTGTAATTGTACCTTCAATTGGTCAACAAATCTTGACCCCAGACCTCCAAACGGTCTTGGTTGATTGCCCTCACGGTCTTGAGACCGTTTGCCCAAAAAGGCAATTTCAGACCGTTTGAGAATCAGCAATTAATTCATTTAAAGTTGTGACTTAAAAAGGTCATATCTCCCGATTCCTTTGGAGTTAGTCTCCCAAATGTTGAGGGTAATTAGCCTATATAATTAGGAACAGATTTCTTATACGGTCCACGCTCGGTCAACGGGGCCAAACGGTCTTGAGACCGTTTGCCCTGTCGCGGTCTCGAGACCGTTTGCTCACCTCGCGGTCTTGAGTCCGAGAGAGCAAACTGTTAGGACCGTTTAAGGAAAAGAACAGCGGTGGGTTTTCCTTGGAAATCACGCCTTCATCTTCTAGCTCAAGAACAGTACAGATATCCCATGGGTTTGCTTGCAAAATAGCAGGGAAAAGTAGGGAAATACTAAGAGCTATCATTAAAACGCATACAAAGATGCACATAGTAAAGCATGGGTTTAGAGTTATAAAACCCGCCTAAAGCTTGCTTCTTGAGCTCCAAGCTTTCAAGCTCCAAGCTCTAATGGCGTCCTTGAGTTCCCACAGGTTGGCCAAGGTGAAAACTCCAAGGAAGGATGAAAAGAGACGGCTAGAAAGGTAGGGTTTCAAGAGTTAGCCATGAAGATGACCTTGAATTCGAGTTTTAACCATGGAATTAGGCAAGAAGAGGGGTTTAGACCTACCTTGCACCCCTTGGTCGTCCTCCTTAGCTCCAAGGCAGTCCTTAATCGTCTTTGGTGAAATGAAACAGTAAGGGAACGAAGGGTGAGTTCCCTTGCAACTAAGGGAAGGAGAACTTATATACATGGGGTAGGATTTTCAACATTAGTTCATAAGTTTCCCTTAATTCCAACTAGGTCCCTCCTTCTTTACTTGATCGTCCCTTCCTCTTTATTCTAAGGACAAACCTTATCTTAAGTTATAGAAAAGAAGGCAAGGAAGAACAATCTAATAATAAAGTTCATACTTAAAGGGATATTGCACATGTACCCTGATTATTCAATCACAAAGCCTATTTCTTAACTTGATAACTCAATTGAGGTGAATTCCTCATCATTTCTTCTCTCAATGATGGCAAGAGTCTAAAAAGATACTTTAGATGACATTATTTACAAATTGCATCCCTTTATTTGGGTAAATTGTATTTTACCCCAAATTAGGGTTTCAAGCCCTGGGATTGCTTCCACAGCCGCACCTTGGTGCTCTAGCTTGGGAAATCCCTCAAACTTTGCCAAAGAGATTCTCATGATGTCTCAACATCAGATGAACATCTCAACATGTGCAAAATTGCAAACTATCCCTTTTTAACTGGGTAAATTGCACATAGGTCCCTATATATCAAAACAATGCTACAACTTTAAATAAAAAGGAGCAAATACTGAAATATACGTTTCTGAGAAGCTTAATTACATGCTCAGAGTTAATCACAAAGATTTAATTACATATTTAGGCAAAACACCTAGGGTTAACTCATAACCCAAGTCAGGGATGTTACAAATTATCCACCCCTTACAAGGATTTCGTCCCCGAAATCGATAAAACATACTAAGAGAAAAGGGCAGGATACTTCCTTCTCATCTCATCCTCTAACTCCCAAGTGGCTTCTTCAATACCACGATGGTTCCAGAGGACTTTCACAAGACTTATATCTTTCTTCTTTAACTTTTTAATTCGTTTATCAAGGATTGACACTGGTCCCTCCTCATAGGATATGTCATCATTCAATTCTACTTCCATAGGTTGTAGAACTGACTCGGTGTCTGGGTGACATTTCTTCAACATAGAAATGTGAAACACAGGATGTAACCTCTGTAATTCTGGGGGAAGCTCTAGTTTATATGCTACCTTTCCAATCCGTTCAATGATTGGATAAGGCCCCATATATCTAGGAGCTAACTTCCCCTTCCTTCCAAAACGAAGGACCCCTTTCCAAGGTGAGACCTTAAGATACACTCTGTCTCCAACCTGGAACTCTAAGGGTCTACGACGTTTGTCAGCATAAGATTTCTGCCTATCCTGAGCAGTCTTAATCTTATGTTGTATAACTTTAATCTTTTCCGTGGTTTGCTGCACCAGGTCAGGACCTAACAACTGGTGCTCACCAGTCTCAAACCAACACAAGGGTGATCTACAACGTCTACCATATAAGGCTTCATAAGGTGCCATATCAATACTATGATGGTAGCTATTGTTATAGGCAAACTCTATCAAGCTTAGGTGTAGATCCCAACTTCCGGTGAACTGGAGAACACATGCTCGCAACAGGTCTTCTAAGGTTTGTATGGTCCTTTCCGACTGTCCATCAGTCTGTGGATGAAAGGCCGTACTAAACCTCAGCTTAGTGCCTAAGGCACTGTGCAACTGTTCCCAAAAACGACTTGTAAACTGAGGACCTCTGTCTGAAATTATTGTGACAGGAACTCCGTGCAAACGCACTATCTCTTGAACATACAACTCTGATAACCTTTCAGCAGAATAGGTTGTTTTGACAGGTAAGAAATGTGCTGTCTTAGTCAACCTATCAACAATTACCCAAATGGAATCATGTCCTTTGCTTGTCCTGGGTAGGCCAACAACAAAGTCCATGGTCACATGGTCCCACTTCCACTGTGATATGGGTAAAGGTTGCATTGTCCCTGCAGGCTTCTGGTGTTCAGCTTTAACTTGCTGACACACAGGACACCTCAGAACAAACTCTGCAACGTCCTTCTTCATCCCAGGGCACCAATACAGATCCTTCAAATTCCGATACATCTTGGTGCTCCCTGGATGCATAGCATACATGGAAGAATGGGCTTCTTCCAGGACTAACTTCCTTAAGTTGTCCACATCCGGCACTATCATTCTTCCATTATAACAAGCTACTTGATCTTTTGAGTCATGAAACCCATCTTGCTTCTCACTTCCATAATCAGATCTTATATGTTGAACTGCAGCATCATCTAGCTGTGCTTCTTTAATCTACTCTCTTAGGGTAGGTTTAATATGCATCTCAGCTAACAAACCGGCTAGCAATGACACCTTCAATTGTACATTGTCTTGCCTTAAAGAGATAAGCATATCTCTTCTAGAGCATACTAAAGAGTTTAGTTGTGCTCTATTCATGGTTGATGTTGCTGATTTCCTACTCAAGGCATCTGCAACAACATTGGCCTTGCCCGGATGGTAATCAATTGTACAGTCGTAGTCCTTGATTAACTCCATCCAGCGACGTTGCCTCATGTTGAGCTCATGCTGAGAAAAGATATACTTAAGGTTTTTGTGGTCTGTGAAAATCTGGAATGTCTCTCCGTAGAGATAATGTCTCCAGATCTTCAAAGCATGAACCACAGCTGCTAACTCCAGATCGTGTGTTGGATAATTCTCCTCGTGTTTCTTAAGCTGTCGGGAAGCAAAAGAAATCACTTGTTTATCCTGCATCAACACACATCCTAGTCCGTTCTTGGAAGCATCACAGAAAACTACATATCCTTTTCCTTGTTCAGGTAGCACTAATACAGGTGCACTTGTCAACCTCTCCTTCAATAACTGGAAAGATTGTTGACACTTATCACTCCAAGAAAAAGGAACATCTTTCCGGGTTAACTTGGTCAAAGGTAAAGCTATAGAACTAAAGTTCTTAATGAACCTTCGATAATAGCCAGCTAACCCCAAGAAACTTCGAATTTCCGTCGGTGTCTTCGGTTGTTCCCATTGTAGAACAGATTCTACCTTTGTAGGGTCAACACGAATTCCCGAGGCGGATATTACATGTCCAAGAAAAGATACCTCCGGCAGCCAGAACTCACACTTGCTAAGCTTAGCATACAACTTATGTTCTCTTAGCAAGGTCAAAGCTTGGCGAAGATGCTGCTCATGCTGCTGAGCATCTTTACTATAAATCAGTATGTCATCTATGAAGACGACAACACACTGATCAAGGAAAGGTTGAAAAACTCTATTCATGAGTTCCATAAATGCAGCTGGTGCATTGGTTAGTCCAAACGACATAACCGTGAACTCATAGTGACCATATCTTGTCCTAAAGGCAGACTTGGATATGTCACTATCCTTAATACGAAGTTGATGATATCCAGACCTCAAGTCTATCTTTGAAAAGACTGTTGCACCACGCAACTGGTCAAAGAGATCATCAATCCTCGGCAGAGGATACTTATTCTTTATTGTCACTTTATTGAGTTGTCTGTAGTCGATGCATAACCGCATTGACCCATCTTTCTTTTTAACAAACAAGACCGGAGCACCCCAAGGTGAAGTACTCGGTCGGATAAAACCTCTCTCAAGTAACTCTTGAAGCTGTTTCTTGAGTTCTGCCATCTCGGCAGGAGCCATTCTATACGGAGTTTGAGCTATGGGTTTCGTATCTGGAATCAGATTAATTTCAAAATCAATCTCCCGAGGTGGTGGTATACCAGGAAGTTCTTCAGGAAACACATCTTCGAATTCCCTGACTATGGGAACTTCGGCAGGATTGGAACTTTCCTTGGTAACATCTACCACATGGGCTAAGAATGCATAACATCCTTGCCTCAACAGCTTATCAGCAACCATAGCTGACACAAGACAGGTGGGCAGAATCTTTCTTTCACCTTGAAAGATCCATGTGTTGCTTTCATCAGCAAACACAGCCAACTTGGACTCACAATCCAAGACAACTCTATACCTTTCTAAGGTATCCATCCCGAGGATTATATCAAATCCCTGCATATCAAGTGGTATAAGATCCACTTGAATGCTATGGTCACAAAAGAAAAGGATGCAGGGAGAACATACCTCCTGCAAAACGGCAGACCCACTCAACGGAGTCTCTAACAACAAACTATCTGCTCTATGACTAACAGTCACATTACAGTTACGAATCACTTCACGAGTGATGAAAGAGTGTGTAGCACCCGGATCAATCAGAACAGATACATCACAGGATATAGACATATCAGAATATAAAAGTTTCATCTGACCTGCCACTACCCGTGGATTGACCACTGCCTCAGGTGGGTTCATAGCATAGAACCTCGCAGTCGCCTGGTGTTGAGGTGGTGCTGATGATCCAGCTTGAGACGCTTGTCCACGTCCTCGAGCTGCTCCTTGATGTTGTCTATTCTGAGATCCCTGTTGATTCTGTCTCGAAGGTTGTTGTGTCACACCGACAGGCCTAGAACGGCAATCCTTCATCAAGTGTCCCACCTTACCACAGTTGTAGCAAACTCTTCTCCTGTTGTTGTGGTCTGGGTGGTCCAGTAACTGACACTGATACAGAACTGTGCGTCCCTTGAAGCGGTTGACTCCGTCCTCTACCTCTACTTGGTGTCCATTGAGTTTGAAAACTCGATCTGGGTGGTGGAGGGTTAGGTGCAGAGAATCTAGGTTTCTTGGAATCCCTAGATGAAGAACCCTGGAACTGTGGATATCTTTTATGTGTTTGTCTTTTCTCAACCACAGATCTCTCTATCCTTTGGACTGACTCAACGAAGGTAGAGAATCTCTCTCTGTTTTCTAAGGCAGACACAGGGGTTGACATATCAGAATTCAAACCCTTCTCGAATCTTCTGATTCTTTCCTCATCCGTAGAAGCCATGTGCGGACAGAACCGCAATAACTCCATGAACTTAGCTTCATACTCACTAATGTTCATCACACCCTGCCTTAGCTTCTCAAATTGAGAGATCTTCTCATCTAGGAAGGTCTTTGGAAAATATCTATTGATGAATTCCCGACGAAACTCTTCCCATGAGAACTCTACTCCAGGTCTCTTCTGCTCTTCCATGTTCCACCAGTGACCAGCACTGCCTTTGAGAAGATAGACAGCATGTCTAACCTTCTCAGCTTCCGGAATCATAAGAATCCTGAAAGCCTTCTCCAACTCTGTCAACCATAAGTCAGCATCTGCAGGGTCGGCAGTTCCGAAGTACTCGGTAGCTCTGACACGACGAAGTCGTTCGAACGTCTTACCGATACCTTGTGCTTCAGGCTGGACAGGTGCCCTAGGTGCAGGAATGGGCATCCTATCGGTTATATGTGTCATGGCAGTCATAAACTGCCCGAACATCGTCTGTACAGCTGAATCACTCATGTCAGCTGGGTCAAACTGGGGTGGCTCTCTTGGCGACTCAGGTGCAGGTTGTTCTATTCTCGGAACTCTTGCACTGCCTCGAGGTGCACTAGCACTACTCTCTGCCACGTGCTCATCACGATGTTCTGACATTCTTATGTATCTTCTTCTCCTGAGGAGTAGAAGATTCTATTAGATAAGGAAGGAGTACTAAAGGTAGACTCGACATCCTAAGTCCTATGCCTCTGTAGACTCAACTGAACCTGGCTCTGATACCACTAGTTGTGGGCTCAGATCTCCAAACCATGACATAAATACGATTAAAACGTAGCGGAAGCGAATCGGTAATCAGCGGAAGACAAAAATCACGGGAAATTAAAACTTTTCGAGATAAGAACTTGTATCCATAAAAACTCCTTTCATAAAGAGAGGTAACTGTTTACATCTCAGGATAATTACTTCTTGAGTAATTATATACATCAAGATACAAAATCTCAAGATCACTTATACAAAAAGACTCCAAGACCTGAGAGTACAGAGGACACATAGGACTGACTCTAACTACACCACATGGCAGGACAAATCTCCACCTGAGATTACTGCTGCCCCTGGTGCTGCTGCTGCTGAGACTGATCACCTGTAGGCTGGTTCCTTCATCTCCGACGTCCACCTAAAAAGTTGAAGTCTACGGGGTGAGACAATTATACATAATTGTCCCAGCGAGAGTTATAACTCTTCGCCAGAAGCTTTATTATAACATCAAAGATTATTTTAAACAGTAAAGCCTTCAAAGCATTCTATAACAGTTGCAGATATAACAAGATCTCTACAAATTAGGAGATATGGAGAATATCAACATTATTGCCATGTAACATCAATCAACTAACTTGGAGTCATCTCTAACAAGTTATACTACATGGTTGATTATGTTTTACAAACAACATTATGCCCTGTGGAGATGAGGCTTACCACTCATACTCCAACTGATCGCTGAGAAGCCGCATCAGTATCATACATAGGTCATTAAGAGAGCCGGATTCTCATGACCTTCACCTTCCTCAGTCAGTAAGAGGATCACTTGTAGGACATCTCGTGTCTCTACTATCATAGCTCACCAGGGTAAACTGGTCCTTCGCTATTCTAGAGTCACAGTGGCGTTCTGTACTCTCTTCGTCATCAGGAGGTTTCATATTTACCTACCACTGATACGGATATCTGTGCTGTCTTCGTCATCAGGAGGTTTCATGTTTACCTACCACTGATACGGTATGGAACTATAGTGAAGGATGGATGGATTACACATCTACATCACTTTCCTACACTAGGATGTAAGGTTCTACACATCCATGTACCCCACATACTCAAAAGTATGTGCTCCAGGAGTTCCCTAAGGAAAACCTGTTTCACCATCACTTAATTTCTGACAATGATGGATCTATGATCAGGGCTCTACATTATTCTTGATTAGTTAGGTACATTCAGTATTCTTTAACAGCATACATGTTCCTTTAAACAATAACAATAGCATAGCAGCTATAAAAGAAGAATACTAAATGTAACAAGCCTAACTCATATTAATCATCATTTCTCATTATCCTCATCACAAGTCATCTCTAAGGCATGACCTTGATGGTATTCATGGCTCTCATAGCCCAGTATCAGCATAGGATGCCACTGGCAAGGCATCAGATTACATTACTTATTCATAAGGCTAACAACATGCCTTTAATGAATATAACATCAACATCCATACCTGGATAAGATTACCTTCATATCAGAACATGCATGGTTAATACATCTGATAAAGGTAATACAACAATAAGGAATGTACTTCCTACTTTTGTCATAAGAGTTAAATCTTTAATTCTATTCAAATAGAGTTTATTGCTCAAAAGCATGCCATTACCCTTGAATTAGGGTTTACTATTCACATCAAGGTGAATTAAACTCATAACATCATCATGTATGAGTAACATCTTCATTGATGCTCTTGGATTAGTTAAAGGTTCATCATTTATCATAATTAGGGTTTCTATGATCTCACACAGGTGGATCATACCCTAATTATGCTCATTTCTGTGTATTGGGGATGCTTCAATGGAGTTTCCATTTAAAAAGGGTACTTTCTCTCTCTAGAAGTACTTTCTCTCTCTAGAAGTACTTTCTCTCTCATCATAAGGTTAGGTGATGTCAACATCACTCTAAAACAGGTTGGGTTGAGTCATCATAGGCTTATATAGCCAAAAACATCACCATTAAGTGATTAGAGTTACTTTCTCTCTCTAGGGTACTTTCTCTCTCTAGAGTACTCTCTCTTTCATCATACTAATGGTTGATGATAACATTAGACTAGATCAGGTTAGATAGAGTCATTATGACTAAAAACATCATTCTCATGTAATTAGGGTTTGAATTGAGCAAGGTATAACTCAATTGACCCTTCAGAGTAATTTGGTAATTCACCCCATTGATCATCATCATAGTCAAAAACCTTGGTCAAATAACCCCTTACTATCCTAGATTATCATTAGGGTTTGATTTGGGTAACATTGAACCATTTACATCATCAAATGATTGAATGTGGTCAACCTTGAGTCACATTGATTAATTCCAATCATTAATCATTAATTGAATTGAGATCTGTTGAAAGTGTTGACCGTTTGCCCACTTTGACCCTCCAAGACCGCGAGCCTCTTTCTAACTCCAAGACCGCGAGCCCCCTTAGGCTTCAAGACCGCGAGCCTCTTCAAGGGTTCAAGACCGCGAAGCCTCCCATTGGTTCAAATTAAAGTTGAGACCGCGAAGACCAATTTGAGTTGAGACCGCGAAGACCAATTTGAGTTGAGACCGCGAAGACCAATTTGAGTTGAGACCGCGAGGGTCATGAAGACCGTTTGCCCTTCTTTGACCTCAGGACCGCGAGGCCCTTCGCGGTCTTGAGACCGCGAGCCTCCTCTCGGTCTTGAGACCGTGAGCCCCCTCACGGTCTTGAGACCGCGAGCCCTCTCACGGTCTTGAGACCGCGAGGCTCTCATGGTCTCAGCCGCTTGGTCCTTCAACAAGGCTCAAAGGTGCAACCGATAATGTCAACCCATGTTGAAGCCCTCAAATGGTCAAATCTATGTTGACCACTTATGGATTTAGTCAATTAAGATTATGCTTGATCACTTGGTCATTCAATTGACCCATAATGGTTAACCAATTATGGTTGAAATCGATTCAATTAGGGTCTATCAATGTTCACCCATCAACACTCAACAGTGTGCATCAACACAAGGTTGAACCCTTCAATTGAGCTCCAATTGGGCCCAAACTTGGCCCAAACGGTCTTGAGGTCATGTGGGTGGACCCCACATGGTCTTAAGACCGTTTTCCCAAGATTTCATCAAAGTCTAAGGTGATTTGATAGGGGTTGAACCATGATTGAACCACAAAACAGAATTTTGATTAAATTGATAACTTATTTGCAATTGGGTCCTCAATTGGTCAAATTACTCAACCCTAGACCTTCAAACGGTCTTGGGTGATTCTCCTCTCGGTCTTGAGACCGTTTGGATGAGTTCCAAACGGTCTTGAGACCGTTTGCCCATCCAAAATTTTGGATTCTAGTGCAAATTCATCAAGGTCTGACCCATTGAGTTGATGATCATGTCAATATTTAATTGCAATGTAATTTGGTGTAATTGTACCTTCAATTGGTCAACAAATCTTGACCCCAGACCTCCAAACGGTCTTGGTTGATTGCCCTCACGGTCTTGAGACCGTTTGCCCAAAAAGGCAATTTCAGACCGTTTGAGAATCAGCAATTAATTCATTTAAAGTTGTGACTTAAAAAGGTCATATCTCCCGATTCCTTTGGAGTTAGTCTCCCAAATGTTGAGGGTAATTAGCCTATATAATTAGGAACAGATTTCTTATACGGTCCACGCTCGGTCAACGGGGCCAAACGGTCTTGAGACCGTTTGCCCTGTCGCGGTCTCGAGACCGTTTGCTCACCTCGCGGTCTTGAGTCCGAGAGAGCAAACTGTTAGGACCGTTTAAGGAAAAGAAAAGCGGTGGGTTTTCCTTGGAAATCACGCCTTCATCTTCTAGCTCAAGAACAGTACAGATATCCCACGGGTTTGCTTGCAAAATAGCAGGGAAAAGTAGGGAAATACTAAGAGCTATCATTAAAACGCATACAAAGATGCACATAGTAAAGCATGGGTTTAGAGTTATAAAACCCGCCTAAAGCTTGCTTCTTGAGCTCCAAGCTTTCAAGCTCCAAGCTCTAATGGCGTCCTTGAGTTCCCACAGGTTGGCCAAGGTGAAAACTCCAAGGAAGGATGAAAAGAGACGGCTAGAAAGGTAGGGTTTCAAGAGTTAGCCATGAAGATGACCTTGAATTCGAGTTTTAACCATGGAATTAGGCAAGAAGAGGGGTTTAGACCTACCTTGCACCCCTTGGTCGTCCTCCTTAGCTCCAAGGCAGTCCTTAATCGTCTTTGGTGAAATGAAACAGTAAGGGAACGAAGGGTGAGTTCCCTTGCAACTAAGGGAAGGAGAACTTATATACATGGGGTAGGATTTTCAACATTAGTTCATAAGTTTCCCTTAATTCCAACTAGGTCCCTCCTTCTTTACTTGATCGTCCCTTCCTCTTTATTCTAAGGACAAACCTTATCTTAAGTTATAGAAAAGAAGGCAAGGAAGAACAATCTAATAATAAAGTTCATACTTAAAGGGATATTGCACATGTACCCTGATTATTCAATCACAAAGCCTATTTCTTAACTTGATAACTCAATTGAGGTGAATTCCTCATCATTTCTTCTCTCAATGATGGCAAGAGTCTAAAAAGATACTTTAGATGACATTATTTACAAATTGCATCCCTTTATTTGGGTAAATTGTATTTTACCCCAAATTAGGGTTTCAAGCCCTGGGATTGCTTCCACAGCCGCACCTTGGTGCTCTAGCTTGGGAAATCCCTCAAACTTTGCCAAAGAGATTCTCATGATGTCTCAACATCAGATGAACATCTCAACATGTGCAAAATTGCAAACTATCCCTTTTTAACTGGGTAAATTGCACATAGGTCCCTATATATCAAAACAATGCTACAACTTTAAATAAAAAGGAGCAAATACTGAAATATACGTTTCTGAGAAGCTTAATTACATGCTCAGAGTTAATCACAAAGATTTAATTACATATTTAGGCAAAACACCTAGGGTTAACTCATAACCCAAGTCAGGGATGTTACAAATTATCCACCCCTTACAAGGATTTCGTCCCCGAAATCGATAAAACATACTAAGAGAAAAGGGCAGGATACTTCCTTCTCATCTCATCCTCTAACTCCCAAGTGGCTTCTTCAATACCACGATGGTTCCAGAGGACTATCACAAGACTTATATCTTTCTTCTTTAACTTTTTAATTCGTTTATCAAGGATTGACACTGGTCCCTCCTCATAGGATATGTCATCATTCAATTCTACTTCCATAGGTTGTAGAACTGACTCGGTGTCTGGGTGACATTTCTTCAACATAGAAATGTGAAACACAGGATGTAACCTCTGTAATTCTGGGGGAAGCTCTAGTTTATATGCTACCTTTCCAATCCGTTCAATGATTGGATAAGGCCCCATATATCTAGGAGCTAACTTCCCCTTCCTTCCAAAACGAAGGACCCCTTTCCAAGGTGAGACCTTAAGATACACTCTGTCTCCAACCTGGAACTCTAAGGGTCTACGACGTTTGTCAGCATAAGATTTCTGCCTATCCTGAGCAGTCTTAATCTTATGTTGTATAACTTTAATCTTTTCCGTGGTTTGCTGCACCAGGTCAGGACCTAACAACTGGTGCTCACCAGTCTCAAACCAACACAAGGGTGATCTACAACGTCTACCATATAAGGCTTCATAAGGTGCCATATCAATACTATGATGGTAGCTATTGTTATAGGCAAACTCTATCAAGCTTAGGTGTAGATCCCAACTTCCGGTGAACTGGAGAACACATGCTCGCAACAGGTCTTCTAAGGTTTGTATGGTCCTTTCCGACTGTCCATCAGTCTGTGGATGAAAGGTCGTACTAAACCTCAGCTTAGTGCCTAAGGCACTGTGCAACTGTTCCCAAAAACGACTTGTAAACTGAGGACCTCTGTCTGAAATTATTGTGACAGGAACTCCGTGCAAACGCACTATCTCTTGAACATACAACTCTGATAACCTTTCAGCAGAATAGGTTGTTTTGACAGGTAAGAAATGTGCTGTCTTAGTCAACCTATCAACAATTACCCAAATGGAATCATGTCCTTTGCTTGTCCTGGGTAGGCCAACAACAAAGTCCATGGTCACATGGTCCCACTTCCACTGTGATATGGGTAAAGGTTGCATTGTCCCTGCAGGCTTCTGGTGTTCAGCTTTAACTTGCTGACACACAGGACACCTCAGAACAAACTCTGCAACGTCCTTCTTCATCCCAGGGCACCAATACAGATCCTTCAAATTCCGATACATCTTGGTGCTCCCTGGATGCATAGCATACATGGAAGAATGGGCTTCTTCCAGGACTAACTTCCTTAAGTTGTCCACATCCGGCACTATCATTCTTCCATTATAACAAGCTACTTGATCTTTTGAGTCATGAAACCCATCTTGCTTCTCACTTCCATAATCAGATCTTATATGTTGAACTGCAGCATCATCTAGCTGTGCTTCTTTAATCTACTCTCTTAGGGTAGGTTTAATATGCATCTCAGCTAACAAACCGGCTAGCAATGACACCTTCAATTGTACATTGTCTTGCCTTAAAGAGATAAGCATATCTCTTCTAGAGCATACTAAAGAGTTTAGTTGTGCTCTATTCATGGTTGATGTTGCTGATTTCCTACTCAAGGCATCTGCAACAACATTGGCCTTGCCCGGATGGTAATCAATTGTACAGTCGTAGTCCTTGATTAACTCCATCCAGCGACGTTGCCTCATGTTGAGCTCATGCTGAGAAAAGATATACTTAAGGTTTTTGTGGTCTGTGAAAATATGGAATGTCTCTCCGTAGAGATAATGTCTCCAGATCTTCAAAGCATGAACCACAGCTGCTAACTCCAGATCGTGTGTTGGATAATTCTCCTCGTGTTTCTTAAGCTGTCGGGAAGCAAAAGAAATCACTTGTTTATCCTGCATCAACACACATCCTAGTCCGTTCTTGGAAGCATCACAGAAAACTACATATCCTTTTCCTTGTTCAGGTAGCACTAATACAGGTGCACTTGTCAACCTCTCCTTCAATAACTGGAAAGATTGTTGACACTTATCACTCCAAGAAAAAGGAACATCTTTCTGGGTTAACTTGGTCAAAGGTAAAGCTATAGAACTAAAGTTCTTAATGAACCTTCGATAATAGCCAGCTAACCCCAAGAAACTTCGAATTTCCGTCGGTGTCTTCGGTTGTTCCCATTGTAGAACAGATTCTACCTTTGTAGGGTCAACACGAATTCCCGAGGCGGATATTACATGTCCAAGAAAAGATACCTCCGGCAGCCAGAACTCACACTTGCTAAGCTTAGCATACAACTTATGTTCTCTTAGCAAGGTCAAAGCTTGGCGAAGATGCTGCTCATGCTGCTGAGCATCTTTACTATAAATCAGTATGTCATCTATGAAGACGACAACACACTGATCAAGGAAAGGTTGAAAAACTCTATTCATGAGTTCCATAAATGCAGCTGGTGCATTGGTTAGTCCAAACGACATAACCGTGAACTCATAGTGACCATATCTTGTCCTAAAGGCAGACTTGGATATGTCACTATCCTTAATACGAAGTTGATGATATCCAGACCTCAAGTCTATCTTTGAAAAGACTGTTGCACCACGCAACTGGTCAAAGAGATCATCAATCCTCGGCAGAGGATACTTATTCTTTATTGTCACTTTATTGAGTTGTCTGTAGTCGATGCATAACCGCATTGACCCATCTTTCTTTTTAACAAACAAGACCGGAGCACCCCAAGGTGAAGTACTCGGTCGGATAAAACCTCTCTCAAGTAACTCTTGAAGCTGTTTCTTGAGTTCTGCCATCTCGGCAGGAGCCATTCTATACGGAGTTTGAGCTATGGGTTTCGTATCTGGAATCAGATTAATTTCAAAATCAATCTCCCGAGGTGGTGGTATACCAGGAAGTTCTTCAGGAAACACATCTTCGAATTCCCTGACTATGGGAACTTCGGCAGGATTGGAACTTTCCTTGGTAACATCTACCACATGGGCTAAGAATGCATAACATCCTTGCCTCAACAGCTTATCAGCAACCATAGCTGACACAAGACAGGTGGGCAGAATCTTTCTTTCACCTTGAAAGATCCATGTGTTGCTTTCATCAGCAAACACAGCCAACTTGGACTCACAATCCAAGACAACTCTATACCTTTCTAAGGTATCCATCCCGAGGATTATATCAAATCCCTGCATATCAAGTGGTATAAGATCCACTTGAATGCTATGGTCACAAAAGAAAAGGATGCAGGGAGAACATACCTCCTGCAAAACGGCAGACCCACTCAACGGAGTCTCTAACAACAAACTATCTGCTCTATGACTAACAGTCACATTACAGTTACGAATCACTTCACGAGTGATGAAAGAGTGTGTAGCACCCGGATCAATCAGAACAGATACATCACAGGATATAGACATATCAGAATATAAAAGTTTCATCTGACCTGCCACTACCCGTGGATTGACCACTTCCTCAGGTGGGTTCATAGCATAGAACCTCGCAGTCGCCTGGTGTTGAGGTGGTGCTGATGATCCAGCTTGAGACGCTTGTAAACATTTTTGTAGAGATTTTACCTAACCATTTTTGCATGTGAGAGGTAGACGCATGTGATCTCCTTTGCCTATCAGCTCTTGGTGTAGAGATTTTTACAATAGATAAACATGGTTAGGTAAACTATCATATTTAAAGCCCGGTGGTTGTGTAACATACACTTCCTCCTCAAATGTACCATTCAAAAATGCACTTTTAACATCCATTTGATATAAAAGGAAATTCTTGTAACTAGAAAAAACAAGAAACATACGAATGGAATCAAGTCTAGCTATAGGTGTATATGTTTCATCAAAATCTATACCTTCCTACTGATTGTAGTTGTAATGACCCATTTTCAGATTTACCATCTAATTAGGATTTAATTGATTGATTGCATGCTTAACCAGGTTGATCATTGTTTAAAGCTTGATTAATTATGATATTCTAATAATGATTATTTTAACATAATGAAACAATCTAAATATGCTTTTATTTCATATAATTAGAGTTTGAGAATTTAAAACCCTAATCGGCCAAAGTTAGGGTTTTGATGGCATATGAATACAAAATATGATAAGTATAGTTGTATACTAAATGATTTTTAGTATTTTATATATAATTCTAATTTGGTTTAAATTTAGATATAATTTATATAACTCAAAATTAACACTCCTATAAATTATCAAAAAAAATTAAGAATAGTTTGATCTATTTGTTGGTCAAGTTTCAAACTCGACCGACCATATATTTAGATTGATATAGCAGTGTGGTAATTTATTTTTATCATTTTATTGGTAGACATAGTTGATCTTAAATTTTAATTATAATTGGGAAACTCCATTATAGACATACTATTAAATTGGCATAATTTTATAATGATGTTTGATCTCTACATAGAGAGGTTTCGGTCGAGTTCTGTGCAGGACAAACTCGACCAAACCTGTTGCATACTACAATATAGTAGTCTAGTATTTGATTTTATTTATTTATTGGTAACTCCAAATGATTTGAAATTTTAACTATATCTTATAACCTCAATTTTAAACATTTTGTTATCTTTTCATGATTTTTGTATGATTTTTGAGTTCTGAATAGTGTGGTGCGGTCGAGTTCATAACTCAGCCGACCAACCAGTCTCAGTAAATAAAAATACAATGAAGGGCTTGTTTGCAATTGTTCTAAGCACCTCAATCCATCTATGCTAACGTAACACACAAGGATCTCTCATAACTCATCCTTCCTGTTAATGAAATGAAACTAGAGAGGGAGAGGATAGCTAGGGTTTTGAGAAGAGAAAGTCTCTCTTTAAGCCTTCTCTATTCCAACTCTAGGACAGAATCTTAGGGTGCACCTCCACTGCTAGGCCTCAACCTTTATTGCACCTCCACTACATCTACTCCTTTTCCACCTATACCCCCCTTCTTCTTCCATACCTCCCTCTCCCCCTCCTTCCCCACTGGAGGGAGACACTCGACACCATATGCTTGGTGTGGTCAGACCCCAGGGTATATGTCACTATCGGTAGGGAATGGGCCAACATTAAACCCTTTTTAGTGTGGTGCAACTACAGACCTACTGCCTTGCTAGAAGATCCTAAGCAACTTTTCTTTAGATTTGATGATAGGTGGCCATGGATGAAATTTTTTACAACATTAGTCAGTGTGATAGATGACTTCCATATTAGCTCAATCATCATGCATGTTTGTGAAAGAAAGCCATCATACAGTAGACCTACGGGTGGATTCTATAGATGTGGAAGCTAAGACGAGAACTGCAACTATCACAACTCAAAGGTGATTCATTTTTGGCATGCTTTGAGATAGAGGAGGATATGAAAATCTCCTTAGAGAAGGAGCCTTGGTTCTTTGATAACCAACTAGTGTAAATCGCAAGTGAACACCAAAGGTTGATGTGTGGTGAGCCCCACTCACCACAACACCCATTTGGGTCACTTTCCCTAACCTAGGACAACACGGGACAAGAAGAGTACTCACCATTATCATATACACTCTGGGCACATCAAAGGTAGTTGATTTCAGGGAGCCTCACTCACTACAACACCCATTTGGGTCACTTCTCCAACATGGGATGACATTGGATAAGAAGAGAACTCACCATTATCATGTTGGCTAAATTGGACATTATTATAATCCCTTTGTTTTGATGATGACAAACATTTATTTCTTGTGGTTTTAACTTGTTATTTGAGTGTTTCAGGGACAAGCATATAAGGTGGTGGATAGTGAAGACTTGGAAGATCAATTTGCTAAAATTGCTTTATTTTCATGATTGTAATCAATGTAAAAACTTGTACAAGTTTATAATGTACAGGTACTTAGATATTATGTAAATCAAGCATTTAGATCTTCCCTATCCACTCACAACACTTATATAGGTCATCCCCCAAGATAGTATCCAAATAGCACATTGATATACACACTCGGTAAATGGATACATTGAATCAGGGATGTTCTCAGTCGACAAAAACTTCGACTGAGACACTCTCAGACGACAAACTCCTCGACCGAGAACAGACCCTCCTAGCCATTAGACTGAGTTAGAAAAGTAGTTGGGAGTTGAGTTGAACGTTACAATACACTTACTCCAGACTCACTCTCAGTCGACAAATTCCTCGACCGAGAGACACTCGGTTGACAAACTTTTTGACCAAGAAGGTTTCTGTCTGCACTTTTCAGAAATAGTTAACTAATCATTACAAATGCAATTAGTGGACACTTAACGGCTAGTTGAGCACTAAGTACACCCTAGAAGGTGTCTAGAATGTCCCCAAGCATTAGCAAACCACTCCTATAAATAGGACAACCATAGGACACCTCAAGACACAACTTGCATACACAATTACACTTGAGATTCAATCCTTGTGAGCAAACAAGTTGAGCTACACTTGCAATCTGTTTTACTTGAGCTCTACATTAGTGTCCTATAGGTTGATATCTCCTATCCACTATACATCCACGTCCAACCACTTTGGTTAGGAGATCAAACGCTTGATATAGGATCAAAGCGTTGTAATCAATTGTGTTTTTTCAATTGGTATCAGAGCAGGCTTTAAGGAGCTCTAATCGAGTCTTGAAGATGGAGGGTGGTGGTGTCTACAACCTCAAGCAAAGGAAAAACTTAGACCAACCTTCAAGATGTAGATGGTGTTTAGGAACGGGACACACAACACTTAGTTGTCCAAGGAAGTCAAAGAAAGAAGAGGTGCATAAAGAGGTACAATGCTTCGTTACTACTACAAATGAAGAAGAACAAGAGGTAAGTCTTTTTTACTTGTCAAAAGAATATTTCATTGTTAGTATTCAAGAAATGCATGACAAATATATTGATTGTAAAAAGAAACTAAAAAGAGTTACAAGAACAAATGAAGAATTATATGATCAGTTAAGTGAACTTGTTTCTGAAAAAGAAAGTATTACTTCTAAAAATTCTACATTGAAATCTTCTTTTAATGATTGCCATACGAAGTTACTTACTCTAGAGACAAACTATAATCTTCTTTCTCAAGAAAAGGTTGAATTACTTGCTAAGTTGAATAATCTTCAAACTCAACCTATTTTATGCACTCATTTATATTATGATGCCATTGTAAAAGAAAGAGATAGTTTTTCATCTAACTTAGATCAAGCAAACTTGAATATTAAAAAGAAAATAGATGAAATTGCTAAGTTACAAAAGGAAATTAGTAGTTTGAAGAACAATAGTGTTCTTGATAAGATCCTAAAGGTTTCTTCTTGTCAAATTGGAAGAAGAGGTTTAGGATATGTTCCAAAAGAAAAACATCATCAACCTAAACCTAGAAGAACACAGACCAAGTTCATACATGTGCCCAAAGAAAAATTCTATCAGGAACCTAGAACGAAAAGGGCACGAGCACCCAAGACCAAGATCATGTATGTACACAATAACAACTCAACTCAAAGTCCTAGAAAAAGAACTGAAATTGATTCCATTTGTTGTCATTATTGCCTACGTCTTGGACACTATTCTTTTTCATGTCCTTACAAGAAAAAGGATGTTGAGTTTGTATGGGTTCCAAAACCCCCAAACTAAATAAAAATGAATTAATCAAGTTGAGATATGACCAATAATCTTGATTTGAACATCCTTATGTCTATCTCAATTTAATATAATAGAATAACAAAATAAATCAAAGCAATTCAACCCATAACTTGAACAAACAAACTACTGAATAAAATCTGCAGAGACACTCTCGGTCAAACTCTCTCGATCGAATTATTTTTGGTCCAAGTATTTGTCGACCGAATAAGGTTGTGGAAAACTTGTTCAACTGGTTCAGTTTGCTATAAACTTGCTATAAATTTGATATAAATGAAAATTGATTGGAAATTATGAATGAATCATAAATCTTGGAGATAACTCTCAAATCACATATTGATAATTTGCATCATGATCTATATGATATCCTATAAATTTACTAATTATGTGATCAAAACTATATGCAAATAGAAACAGGAAATGTTTTCCTAAAATTAATGCACACATTGTAAAACCCTAAATTTCTATTTCTCTTGAAATGATTAAGCATGTTCATGTACATGGTTTGTCTTACATTTAAAAATTGATGAACCATGATTGATCAAGAAAAAGAAATTGCTTTGATAAATCTTCCTTAAAAGGTATGATTATCTACATTGTGTATCTTAAAACTAAAAAATGTGATGATTTGAGTAAGTTTAATCAAGAAAATCATGGACTTGCTTCTCATGAGATTATTTTGGTTCATCTCCTACATGGTTTGGCTTAAAATTGAAAATTATGAACCATGTTGATTTAATCAAGGAAATTACTATTTTATCATAACCCACATGGTTTGTCCTAAGTATTCCTTGGTCTATCTATATAGAAACCATGTGTCTTAAAATGTGCTTTTAAATGATCATGATCATTGTGTTATGGATATGCCTTTATTGTTTCATCATGATCATTGTGTTTCATCTTTTACTTGGTTTGCCTAAAATAATCTTTGATCTATATATACAAACCATGAATGGATATTGTTTTCAAAATAATCATAGTGATTCATCTCTTTACATATAAAGATAATGTTATCATTGAAAATACCACTTTGCATAAAATTAAAACTCAATGGCACAAATGCATCTTGACATATTAAGCTAATAATTATCTTGTGCTTAGCTTATGGAAAAAGGATATTATCTTTGTGATGCATGATTGGAAATATATACTCTTACTGCAATTGGACATGCTTCAATACAAATATAGCATAGATTGCAAGTTTATTTTCAATTGCTATGATCTTATACATGGTTTGCCTAAAAGTATTTCTTGGCCAATCTGAAAATTATGAACCATGTTGCCTTGAGAAAACTTCATATATTTCTTGCATTAGTGGAATAAGAGGTCTTGCTTAGAATAAAATTATTTCAATATTCTATCTAAAGCCTATTCTAAGCAAATCAAGAGCAAGACACCATTTCAAAATCAAATATTCCTTACATGAATTAAGTTTTATACAAACTTTGATCCTAACCTATAATCTTTCAAATTGATATAAATTCTTTCAAATTGGTATCCACATGTTACATAAAGGCTTTATATTCAATCAAGTGGATTATTGAGAGTGTTTAAACTATAAATATGCAGAAAATGCCTCTCGGTCGAAATAAATTTGGACCGAGGGGCGCCCAAGCCGAAGTCAAGGTTGGCCTAAAATAAGCTTGACAAAATGCTTAATTGTAAATCATTTCCTTGCAATCATTCTTAGTATATTGAAAATAAGATTTTAGTGCATAGTTCTCATAAAAGGTTAACTTATTATGATTTAATGCTTAAATTACTAAGGGGATAGGTGACCTGACCATGGAGCTTCTCTCTCTAGGGTTGCTCCTGCTTCTCCCTAGAACCTCTCCGGTGGCCATCGCTGGGGGGAGGGAGCGGCGCCTCGTTTGCTTCCTCCCCATGGCTCCATCGGGTTGTTTCTAGTTGATCAGTGGGATCCTGGAGTTGGAGTTCTAGCGGCGCTCTCTGTCGTTGTTGCCCTACGGCTGGGTCACAGAGCAAATGGGGCGCGCTGCGTCGGAGGTCGATCTAGGGCTAGCGGAGAATTTGACGGAGTCGAATCCACCCTGTTCAAGTGTGACGGGTGGAGACGAGTCGTGCCCTAGATTTGCTTCTCTATGTTGTTGTTCCATCCAGGCGAAGATGAGGGGTTCTTTGACCTCCTCGTCAGACTCCTGCCATTTCCTCCCCTGACTCCTAGAGCTGATCCAGATTAAGGGTGAACAATGATTTCAACCCAGGAGCGCCCAGGCGGTGGTGTTGACAACATAGGATTTTCTAGGTTTCCCGGTGGCGCGTCTTCTCCAGCATCATGTAGCCATGCCTGTCCTTCGGTTGGGCGGTGGTGTTGAACGGCAGTGGGTAGGGTGGTGGATTCGTTTCCTGTCTGTGACCCGACTCTTGGCAGTAGGGTCCTGCTATTTGCTGGTGTTGATGACTGTGAAGACCAAGCATGTAGAAGGCTCTGTTTGTTTCGCTGGAGCAGGGTCCTCTACGGCCGTTTTCTCCCAGGAGATGCGATCTCATGCGTGGGCAGTTGTTCCCAGGTTTGGGATTCTGATGGTGCTTCAGCGGTGGTGATGGTGCTTTCCCGTTTCCCAGAGTTTCTATTCTTCCATGGGAGGACTCCGTCTCAGGGATTCAGATTGCCCTCAAGGTGTTCGACTAGAGCTCTATGCGTCTACAGCCTCATGTGGGTTTGGGTTGGGGGGCTTGCTCCTACTCTTCCTCTCTGTCCTGCTACGTGCTCTATGTGTTCGATGGAATGCTTCTATTAATCAGAAGTGATCGAAGCCTGCACTTTTGTGTGGGTTGGTGCTGGGTTAATAGTCTTGGCCTAGCAGGGGGTATATCCCCATAGATGTGGGTGATTGGCTGCATCCCTCTCTGCCCCTTTATCTCCTGTTCCCAGTCTGATAGGCATTTGATGCTGAGGTTCTGTTTCTTCTGTCTGAGAGCTGGATGCTGCTTCCTGGTTCGTGTTTTCACTACATTTGTGGGTGTGGATATTGCTGTGTGAAGGATGGGTCAGGTTGTTTGCACCCTGGCATTCGATGTAGCTGATACCAAGTTCAAAGCTCTGTGTGTGTCTGACGGGTTCACAGGTTGATGCTGCCTACGTTTTGTTGCGTATGCAAATGATGAAAGATGGTTCTCTACTTGGTACCCCTTCAATAAGTTTGAGTATAGGCCCGGTAGATTCTCTTCATCCTCTTTGATGTATCTGTTCTCTTTGTGGGTGAGCTTTATTGTATGTGCAGCTCTTCATCAGATTAGGGTGTGAGTTTTTTTCCGTGTGGCTTGTATGATTGCTTGCTGGTGTTTGGTCTAGGTTTGTGTCCATGTCTTTTTGTTTGGGTCTTCTGCGCAAGACCGTTAGTTGTCCTCTGTGTCTTATTTGGTAATCCTCTTATAGGATTAGGGGGTGCTATGTTTTGTACCTAAAGTTTTGGATTTTCACAATAGTAACATGAGTTTTTGTCGACCAAAAAAAAGGAATCCTTAAATTATCTTGATTATAAGATTAAGGCGGAACTCACAAAAACTATCTTGACTATAAGATTAAGAAGGAGCTCACAAAACTTTTTAAACATCATAAAGAAAATTTGAAACTAGTTATGACCTTAGTATCTTTAAAGTAATCTTGGTTATGAAAATAAAGGAGTTTACAATATTTATGAATATAATGTATATCTTGTCCTTAATGGAATTCTCTAAACAAATTAGGGATTAACATCATGTGCATTTGGTTAGAGATACATTCATTGATTCTACTATAAGCTTAAAAGAATCTCATATCATTTCAGGGCTTAACATCCCTTGTAAATGGTTGAGAAACTATTAAATATATTCATGAGCTTAAAGGATTCTCATGTCATTTTCAGGGCTTAACATCCCTTGTAAAATGGATGAGAAATCAATATATGTATCCATCATGAGCCTAAATGGATCTCATATCATTTTCAGAGCCTAACATCCCTTGTAAAATGGATAAGAAATCAAAACACACATGCCATGAATCTAACAGGATCTCATATCATTTCAAGGCTTAACATCCTTTGCAAATGATTGAGAGATAAATTTTTGCTAAATTAGACATAAAAATAAGTGGTTTGCATTGAGTATCAAATTATCAAATTAAGGGGGAGAAATAAAAGTCATAATTAATGTTTAGCTTGGTTATCTTTTTGAAATGACAAAGGGGGAGAAATAATATAAAATCAATAACATAAAGTAAAATGAGTTTCATAATCTCTCAGCTAGCACATACTTGCAAATAAAAGAATGGTTGCAAAAGGTAAACTTCAGGTATGAAACTCATATGATTTATATTTCATTTATTTATATTTTGGAAATGTTTGTCATCTTTAAAAAGGGGAAGATTGTTGGCTAAATTGGATATTATTATAATCCCTTTGTTTTGATGATGACAAACATTTATTTCTTGTGGTTTTAACTTACTATTTGAGTGTTTCAGGGACAACCATATAAGGTGGTGGATAGCGAAGACTTGGAAGATCAATTTGATAAAATTGCTTTATTTTCATGATTGTAATCAATGTAAAAACTTGTAAAAGTTTATAATGTACAAGTACTTAGATATAATGTAAATCAAGCATTTAGATCTTCCCTATACACTCACAACACTTAGATAGGTCATCCCCTAATATAGTATCCAAATAGCACATTGATACACACACTCAGTAAATGGATACATTGAATCAGGGATGTTCTCGATCGACAAAAACTTCGACCGAGACACTCTCGGTCGAAAAACTCCTCGACCGAGAACAAACCCTCCTAGATGTTAGACTGAGTTAGAAAAGTAGTTGGGAATTGAGTTGAACGTTACATTACGCTTACTCCAGACTCACTCTTGGTCGACAAATTCCTCGATTGAGAGACACTCAGTCGACAAACTTCTCGACCGAGAAGGTTTCTATCTGCACTTTTTAGGATTAATTAACTAGCCATTACAAATGTAATTAGTGGATACTTAACGGCTAGTTGAGCACTAAGTACACCCTAGAAGGTGTCTAGAATGTCCCAAAGCATTAGCAAACCACTCCTATAAATAAGACAGCCATAGGATACCTCAAGACACAACTTGCATACACAATTACACTTGAGATTCAATCCTTGTGAGCAAACAAGTTGAGCTACACTTGCAATCTATTTTCCTTGAGCTCTACATTAGTGTCCTATAGGCTGATATCTCCTATCCACTATACATCCATGTCCATCCACTTTGGTTAGATCAAACTCTTGATATAGGATCAAAGTGTTGTACTCAATTGTGTTTTTTCATATCACTTACACTCTAGGCACATCGAAGGTAGTTGATTTCTGGTTGGAGGGCAAACACACTGGTGGTCCACACATTTGCATTGAGGTTAGTGTTGATAGGAATCCATCCCTAGTGGTGGTGGTGGAATCACCTAATGGCAAGAGCTCGACATCAAAGTCATGTATGACACCATGCCCGAGAAATGTCATGTATGTAAGGTATTTGGGCATATGCCAAGCCAATTCCCAGGTAACCGAGAAACTCACAGGAATCCACCTATCATTAGATTTAGATCCAAGAGAAGGATAATGAAGAAGAGAATCCTTGATTGATTCAATGTGTGTATTTTCCTTCAATTGGAAACCCTAATCAAGTTGATTGAAGAATCCTTGATTGGTCCTAACGATTTCAAGACAAATTGGGTCAAACGATCTTGAGACCGTTTGATCCCAAACGGTTTCAAAACCTTTTGGAGGGTTAGTGGTTGATCCTTTACAATTGGATAAAGATCTAATGGTGTTGATTGATGAATCCTTCAATTGAATAACCAATAGTCAATTCAATGATGCAGTTACATTTGATTGGATTGATGAATGTGCCTAAGAGCCCTTGCGGTTTTGGGACTGATTTGGCCCAAATGGTCTTGAGACCGTTTGAGACCAAACGGTCTTGAAACCATTTGGGGCCAAACGGTTTCAAAACTGTTTGGGGATGAAACTTCAAAACCGAATGGAGTTCATGGTGATTCAATCATTTGGAAATTGATGGTGATGATTGTTCCAATGATCCAATGATTGTTAGTAATGGTAATCAATGAAGGTACAAAGGTTGAAACCCTAAAAGTACCTAAGTAATTAGTACCATTTAAGGGATAAACCCTAATTACTCATAAGAACAATAACTTGGTATACTATGTCAATCATAGATGTATGTACTTGACCGAATGGTTATTATGACCTAATCAAGTTGAAAGGATAATAGAATGGAATTCATAATGAAGTATGATTCATGTGGTGATTAAGGGTATGATCCTTAACAAAGAGATCATGAAACCCTAATCATAAGCATAAACCCTAATTGACAAGGTTATTGAACCCTAACCTTATTTCAGGGAAAATCAAATTGAAACCCTAATCCAGGGTAAGGATGTAACCCTAATCCAGGGTGATGATATGTGTGAACCTAATTAGAGATAATTGAACAGTAAATCCTAATTATGGGAATGGAGAGTGAAACTCTAATTGTGATGAGTATCTCTAATTGATATGACATGTGAAACCCTAATTGAGGGTGATTCCATGTGAAACCCTAATTGAGGGTGATTCCATGTGAAACCATAATTGAGGATTGATTCCCTGAGGAAAACCCTAATTGAGGGAGATACTATGAGAAAACCTAATCGGGATGAATAGTAAACTCTAAAGTTTAGGCAATATGATGTGAAAGCCCAATGAAGGTTGATGCTATATGCAATCCTAACTCTAATGAAGTATAATTCTAAGTGAAACCCCAAAGCCCTAATATAGGGTAAAGGTATGTGAAACTCTAATTGGAGTTATAATACATGAAGCCCTAATCTTGTGCAATATGATGACAAACCATAACCCTGATAATAAAGTAGTGGGTGAAACCTTATAAAGGTGAAATATCTTAAATGGTTGATTATGGGCAACCTTATTATAAGCAATGCCTTAACCTGAAATGAGTCCATACCATTAAAGGTAGTTGGACCATTCTTGTGTGTGACCTATGCACTTCATGATGAGAGTGATAGGTTGATGGATGAAAGTATTAAGATGGGAAATACCTTAATATAAGATAAGCTTATAACTTAAGAAAGTTAGAGGTGATGAGGAAAGTGATATACCTTGATGCTTTTCGAATCCAATCTATTTGGGTAAGAAACATATCAAGTGTGTTATGCAACTATTACAATGTAATGTAATGAGTTTGATGCACTTTGATAAGTATTGACTAATATACCTTGAGAATGGGGTAAAGCCAAATTAATGAGTATGATGTAATCATACCATGATAAGGATGAGAAATAAACTCATACCTTGATTTGATTATAATTAATGGTATATGATGAGAGTAATGATCTTGAGTAATTACTTATGATATCTTTGAAATGCCTCAGAGGTATGGAATAATGAATTAAGGGTTGGATAGATAATATAATCATGAAAACCTAATTAATGAGAAATGGGAAACCCTAACCCTAATTTTGGGTATAGGGAATGAAAAACCCTATTTGATAGTAAACCCTAATCCTGGTAAAGGACCAGTGGTGTTACTATTGTATCACATGATGTGATAAATGATTTGTATGACTGTTATCAAGTCTAATAACCATGCAGATATTATGAGATGATGAACATAGCCAATTTTGAGCTATGACATTTACATAACAAATGGTTGATTGGCCTTATGTGTCTAAATGTTGTTGTTGCTTAGTAAAAGTAACAAATGTGCATGGACCTTATGAGTCATATGAATAAGTTGTTGCTTGGAAAGAGGTGACAAGACACTTTATGGGCCTTGTCATCCATGAGAAGGATTGTTGCCTAGTGAGAGGTAACAAGATGTTTTAATGGGCTTGAGAATCACATGAGCAAGTTGATACCTAGTGAGAGGTATCAAGATGATTATGAATGTCTCTTGTAAGGGATGTAATCATAGGATTGACATAGATCAATACCTAGAATAATAACACATGATTGATTAAATCCCAATACCTGGAATAATGTCACAGGATTGACATAGTTCAATACCTGGAATAATAACACAGGATTGGTTAGATCCCAATACCTGGAATAATGTCACATGATTGACATAGTTCAATACCTGGAATAATAACACAGGATTGGTTAAAACCCAATACCTGGAATAACTGCACATGATTGGTTAAAACCCAATACCTGGAATAACTGCACAGGATTGGTTAAAACCCAATAACTTGGCATACTATGTCAATCATAGCTGTATGTACTTGACTGAAGGGTTGTTATGACCTAATCAAGTTGAAAGGATAATAGAATGGAATTCATAATGAAGTATGATTCATGTGGTGATTAAGGGTATGATCCTTAACAAAGAGATCATGAAACCCTAATCATAAGCATAAACCCTAATTGACAAGGTTATTGAACCCTAACCTTAATTCAGGGCAAATCGAATTGAAACCCTAATCCAGGGTAAGGATGTAACCCTAATACAGGGTGATGATATGTGTTAACCTAATTAGAGATAATTGAACAGTAAACCCTAATTATGGGAGTGGAGAGTGAAACTCTAATTGGGATGTAGTATCTCTAATTGATATGACATGTGAAACCCTAATTGAGGGTGATTCCATGTGAAACCTTAATTGAGGGTGATTCCATGTGAAACCATAATTGAGGATTGATTCCCTGAGGAAAACCCTAATTGAGGGAGATACTATGAGAAAACCTAATCGGGATGAATAGTAAACTCTAAAGTTTAGGCAATATGATGTGAAAGCCCAATGAAGGTTGATTCTATATGCAATCCTAACTCTAATGAAGTATAATTCTAAGTGAAACCCCAAAGCCCTAATATAGGGTAAAGGTATGTGAAACTCTAATTGGAGTTATAATACATGAAGCCCTAATCTTGTGCAATATGATGACAAACCATAACCCTGATAATAAAGTAGTGGGTGAAACCTTATAAAGGTGAAATATCTTAAATGGTTGATTATGGGAAACCTTATTATAAGCAATGCCTTAACCTGAAATGAGTCCATACCATTAAAGGTAGTTGGACCATTCTTGTGTGTGACCTATGAACTTCATGATGAGAGTGATAGGTTGATGGATGAAAGTATTAAGATGGGAAATACCTTAATACAAGATAAGCTTATAACTTAAGAAAGTTAGAGGTGATGAGGAAAGTGTTATACCTTGATGCTTTTCGAATCTAATCTATTTGGGTAAGAAACATATCAAGTGTGTTATGCAACTATTACAATGTAATGTAATGATTTTGATGCACTTTGATAAGTATTGACTAATATACCTTGAGAATGGGGTAAAGCCAAATTAATGAGTATGATGTAATCATACCATAATAAGGATGAGAAATAAACTCATACCTTGATTTGATGATCAGTAATGCTATATGATGAGAGTAATTATCTTGAGTAATTACTTATCATATCTTTGAAATGCCTCAGAGGTATGGAATAATGAATTAAGGGTTGGACAGATAATATAATCATGAAAACCTAATTAATGAGAAATGGGAAACCCTAACCCTAATTTTGGGTATAGGGAATGAAAAACCCTATTTGATAGTAAACCCTAATCCTGGTAAAGGAACAGTGGTGTTACTATTGTATCACATTATATGATAAATGATTTGTATGACTGTTATCATGTCTAATAACCATGTAGATATTATGAGATGATGAACATAGCTAGTTTTGAGCTATGACATTTGTATAACAAATGGTTGATCGGCCTTATGTGTCTAAATGTTGTTGTTTCTTAGTAAAAGCAACAAATGTGCATGGACCTTATGAGTCATATGAATAAGTTGTTGCCTAGAAAGAGGTGACAAGACACTTTATGGGCCTTGTGAGCAATGAGAAGGATTGTTTCCTAGTGAGATGTAACAAGATGTTTTAATGGGCTTGAGAATCACATGAGCAAGTTGATACCTAGTGAGAGGTATCAAGATGATTATGAAAGTCTCTTGTAAGGGATGTAATCATAGGATTGACATAGTTCAATACCTGGAATAATAACACAGGATTGGTTAAATCCCAATAACTGGAATAATGTCACAGGATTGACATAGTCCAATACCTGGAATAATAACACAGGATTGGTTAAATCCCAATACCTGGAATAATGTCACATGATTGACATAGTTCAATACCTGGAATAATAACACTGGATTGGTTAAAACCCAATACCTGGAATAACTGCACATGATTGGTTAAAACCCAATACCTGGAATAACTGCACAGGATTGGTTAAAACCCAATACCGGGAATAACTGCACATGATTGGTAACAACCCCATACCTGGAATAACTGCACAGGATTGGTAACAACCCAATACCTGGAATAATTGCACAGGATTGGTAACAACCCTATACTTGGAATAACTTCATAGGATTGGTAACAACCCAATACCCAGAATAACTGCACAGGATTGGTAACAACCCAATACCCAGAATAACTGCACAGGATTGGTAACAACCCAATACCTAGAATATCTGCACAGGATTGGTAACAACCCAATACCTGGAATAACTGCAACAACCCAATACCTGGAATAACTGCACAGGATTGATAACAACCCAATACCTAGAATAGTTCACAGGATTGACATAGATCAATAC